>JAVVNS010000101.1:1200000-1800000 GCA_036320875.1 Cotoneaster glaucophyllus | reverse complement strand
AAAACATAACCTTAGGTATGATACTCGGATGAAAAAAACTTAATGTATGAAAGTTTTGAAAACCACAAAACTTCAGAATGGTAAAGTGAAAATTACTTTTTTCTATTAAATTTTTTTATTATTTATATTTACACATTTATTTATTTATTTTTGGAAAACCTCGATGGCATAAGAGAAATTTATTGACATAAAAAAAAAAGTTACATCTAGTCAGGGGGATATAAACCTTACCCTTCATTCATAGAGCAAGAAAAACAAAATATAAGAAAAAAGGGGAGGGACATACGTACACCTTACCTCTCTTGAAAAAGAAAATACAAAAAAAAAAAAAAAATAGGTGGACATAGGCCCAACCCCTCTATAAACCTAAAGAGCAAGAATTTGCAAGATAAGCTGCAAAACAAAAAGGAAAATCTAAAAAGATTAGGTAAAAAAGAAAATCACACATCAAGAAGGGGAGACAAACTTGTAGGCTAGCATGCCCAAGAAATCTGAGTGTAGAAGAGAAAAAATCTCTATAGAAGGAGCGGCATGTCAAGAAAGTGAAGACTAGATAAGCTCTAAATTGGCTAATTTTTCAGCAACTGCATTCCATTCTCGAAATGTATAAGAGCAACGGAATACCATATTCTGCAATCGGAAAATACAAATTTTTCCAACGTGTCTGGAGCGACCAAGGAAGAGAGAAAGATCCAGAAGCAAATCAAGATATCACACTAGAAGAGTCACTTTCAAGCCATAAATTTTGCTAACCCCGTACGTGGGCCAACTCCACAGTAAGGATGACAGCATGAAGCTCCGCATAAAAATAAGTACGATGCCCCAAGCTTAGGGAGAACTACCAAGAAAATAACCCGCACAATCTCGGAAAACCCCAACAAAAGCCGCATGACCCAGGTTACCTTTAGCAAGGTCATCAGTACCAAGAAAATGGTGAAGGATGTCAAAGAACAGGGATTATAGATGGAGCTTTACAAGACTCAGCCGAGATTGCAAGAGAGACTAAAAGTTGCTTACCCAAAATACCTCGTCCATGACCAGGGTGAAAACTCCTACCTGCCTAATCCAGACCGAAATGAATGGCAAAGGCGTGAGAAGGAATAAGGCTTACTTTCAAATTTCACTTTATTACGCATCTTCCAAAAATTCATTAGCAAGAAAAACCTTGAAGCTAGCCAGACATTGCAAAGTTGTGGAGAAAATCGCTTTGACACAAAAGCAAGCGAGAAATTTGAGAAAGAACTCGTAAGCGGAAGAATAGTTCCAAATTGGGTAGCTAGCCAACACCAAGCCCATTGTGCAAATTCACAACTAAAAAATAAGTGCTCAATAGATTTAGATTTTTTGTAACATAGTTGGCATATTAGAACCAGCGAAATGCCCTGTCGCTAAAGTTGATCCTCCGTTGGAAGCTTTTTGAAAGAATCTTTCAAACTAAAATAAAGTAGCGAGGTGAAATGAAAGGATGCCAAATAATGGAAGCCCAACTCTTAACAGAAAATTGATGACGAACAATTTCATAGCCATCAAAAATCAAAAAGACTCTAGATGTAGAAGCTTTCTAAATTAGCACGTCCTTGTCCTCATCAATTGAAAAAGACATCTCTAAAATCTCTTTAACCGCAATGTGTACGCTTCAGACAATGTGTACCCTTCATCTAGTAATTGAATAATACAAAGCGCAAAGAGATAGTGATAAACAACTAAATATTGCTTTCTTGTCAAACTGATTATGAACGCATTGTTGGAATGTGGGACACCGGAATAGGAGAAATTTATTATTGTGACAGGAATACAGGTAGTATACCACGTGTTTTTATATAAGTAGTATGAAATTTTATTTTTTAAGTTGTTAATTTTTAACACATATATTTCATCATTTGTATAGTAACACGTAATGTAACATCTGTGTGCCTGGTCACATTAAAAAATTATCTTCTAGCAGAAACTAATGGGGTCAAATCACGGTAATTTTGACTACAAATAGTGGCACTGTGCGTACGTACGTCAGCTGGTTACGCGTCGAGAAAAAAAGTAACGGTAAAGCTGAAGGTCCGTACAATGCATACCTGAGACTCTTGAGTCCGGCAGGAAGCCGGTACCTAGTGAGCTACACCGGTATGTAAGAAAGATAAAATCGAGGTTTCATTTCCTGGACCCGTTGGAAAGAGAGAAAAACGACTACATAGTAGTACACCTCAGCTAATCAGAATTCGACAACACATCCTTTAAAACCACACCGGTTTTCCCAAAACCACTTGTATTCACAAAAACCGCTTTATCTATCATCAAATCAAAAGTCTGTAGAGCTAGTTACTAGCACATATACTTTCTAAGGCACCTTCACATATTTGGCTATAAGAAGAAACTTCGCATAAATTAATATTCCCATTAAATTGTAACTATATTTCTTTCCTTTTTGTTTATAAATCGACAGCCTACCAGTTCATTTTCTAGGGGTTTCGGTTGTTTGGTTTTTTTGAGAAAGAAAATCAAAGAACAAGCAGTTGAAAGAGTGAGTGGTAACTGAAAGTCCATAAATATTTAATCATGGGGAGAGGTAGAGTTCAGCTGAAACGCATAGAGAACAAGATCAACAGGCAGGTGACTTTTTCCAAAAGAAGCACTGGGCTGCTGAAGAAGGCTCATGAGATCTCTGTCTTGTGTGATGCTCAGGTTGCTTTGATTGTCTTCTCCAACAAGGGGAAGCTCTTTGAGTACGCCACCGATTCATGGTATACTATTTTCTTAATTAATTATAACTCCTCATCTCAAATTTTATTTACTGAAACCTAGCTAAAATTTCTACCAAAGAAAAAACCTAACTTCTCTTTTCGAGAAACCTAGAAATTTGTATTTGTAAGAAAGTATATGGATTTAGAAACGCCGCCTAAGAGATCTAGCTCAAGCTAGCAAAAAAATTTCATATACCTTGCTTTGATAGAGCATCTCCAACAATACTAGCTAAATTTTTTGTTAGTGTAGCTAGCCAAGTGACCCAAATGTTAATTTGGTTAGCCACCACTCCCAACAATATACTAGCTACTTTAGCTTAAGTTAAAATATTTTATTATTTTTTTTTTCCTAAACTTAACACTCCAATCCCTTTTTCTTCTCTTGAAGCCCACAATCAATGCAATTTTATAGTTTTTAATGTTTAACAAAATATTAACTTTATCTCTTCTTCTAAATCTAGCTAGTTATTGTTTACCGAATTAAAATAGCTAGCCCGTTTTAGTTCGGTTTTTCTATATTTTTTTTAAGTAACCAAAAAGCTTTATTTATTTAAGCTGTTGGAGATGCTGTTTTGTTTCCCCTTTTTGCATATTTTTTTTTTGTTTTCTTTCACTACAAATTTGTAATTAAGGTTGTACCATAAACATGTGATTTTATGTTTTCGTCAATGGTTAACCCTGAAATTTCAATCCCATAACCCTGAGTTGTACCATAAACATGTAATTAAGGTTGGAGATGCTGTTAACTATAATTTATTATATATGAAGTAACTAGAGTTGTTAATTTGTAATAATCTGATGCTGGTTAACTGAGATGTGGTTTTCTGCAAGGTAATTAGAAGATCGATGAAAGCAGTAGGAAATAATATTAAATTAGCTGGATGTACTTCTATTGACCAAAAAAGCTAGACGTACTTCTTTTGTTGGCCAAATTACTTAATGAGTGTTTAAAATTTAGAACTCAAAATTAATTAGAGTATCAAGGTCTTAATTAGTGGTTGCCTCTGACAAAAGAAACATGTTGGTCGGTACTTGTTTTATATTTTTCCGTAATAAATTGAACCCGCCAATTGTGATGAGACTAAATTTGTCAAAATTCCAACATGGTATCAGAGCCTACGGTTGCGGGCCCGTACAAGCCAACGAGCTTGTGTGCAAGCCAATGAGCTTGTCACCACCTAGAAGAAAACAAGTTTGAGCTCTTAATATAGAGACGACCGTTGAGTTCCAATTGAAAACAAGTGGGCCCAACGTGAGCCGACCTCTAAGTTTCAATTACTGATGTGGATCTCCACGTGTGAACCACTAAATGAGGTTACACGTGAGGGGGAGTGTTAAAATTGTCCCACATCGGTGGGTGAAGAAAAACCAAAGGGTTTAAATAGTATTACCCCACTCTAACTAACACTGAGGCCTTTTGTGGTAAAACCCCACACCTGACAGATTGGGCAGGTAGTTAAGTTGGGGACAGTATCGGTGTCGTTAGAGTGGGACGGGCCCGGCGATCCAAAAATTCCAACATAAATGGCTGAACTTGTGCTATATGTAACAGTCTCTTTGTAAACATATGTATATAATATATAGCTATATATTAACAGTCTCCTAGTTGATCATATTTACGCACACACATTCAGATCTGTAGTAGTACTGGAATCTCTTAGAGGTGAAACGTGACTTGCTTGCTCGACGGTAAACCGCAAACAAGAATAAAAAGTGCAAGACTGTTGCAACTCCAAAGTTTGTATTGCCTGGCATTCAATCAACATTATTTCATGCGATGATGATCATGACTAATTTTCGTAATCATATGAATATACTCGCTTGGAAGTGTTTCAAAACTTCTATCATATTACTAATCAATCAATTCATTAAGATGGGGTTTTTGCTAGAGGAGCAGGTTGATTCTTCTGGCTAGATGCTAATTGCTACTTTTTCATATGTTTGATATTGCTGATCATGGATGTTACAGCATGGAGCAAATCCTTGAACGCTATGAAAGATACTCTTACGCAGAAAGACAGCTAGTTGAACCAGATTTTGAGTCGCAGGTTTGCCATGCCATCAAACTCCGAATACTAATTAACTGGTACGCCTTATTTTGATTGAATTATAATTACTCATACAATTTCTTGACGCGCAGGGTAACTGGACCTTTGAATATTCCAGACTAAAGGCTAAAGTTGAGGTTTTGCAAAGAAACCATAGGCACTATTTGGGAGAAGACCTGGATTCCTTGACTCTCAAGGAAATCCAAAGTTTGGAGCAACAGCTTGACACTGCTCATAAACTAATTCGAATAAGAAAAGTACATACTTATTACTTATTACGCTTGCTAACGAGGATCGCTTTCTCTTAATGGTGCATTTGTACTTACACTAACTAATTTTGAGTTTGATGACACTAAAGTATTCTCTTAACTTCTTTCAGAATCAACTCATGCATGAATCCATCACTGAGCTTCAGAGAAAGGTTAGGGCACCTATAGCATGTTTTTTCCGTTGTAAATATGTTTAGACTCTGCGAGAGAAAGAGAAAGGGAACTGTGTAGCATATATTTTACGTGGCTCGTTTAATTGTTTTTTATCTTTTTGTGTCGTGCAGGAAAAAGCGATACAGGAGCAAAATAACTTGCTAGCAAAGAAGGTAATAATATGCTTATACTATTTTATCACATAGTCAAATAGGGTTGTAGTCTAGGGTTTATATTTGCCTTTAACTTGGATGGTTTTTTATGTGATGATTCTTCTTTTCGGTTTTCTGTTTTTCATATAAATTTTGGAAATAGATAAAGGAGAAGGAGAAGGCTGCAGCTCAGCCCCAGGTTCAAAACTGGGAGCAGCAGAACCATGACCTTGACCTGCTTCCACAGCCCCTTCCATGTCTTAACATTGGGTGATTATTATTCCCACATAAAATTCTTATTTCTAGTGCCTGTTAATTTGTCTTGTTTTATTAAAGCAATTTCAATGGAAAAGATGGAGCTTTGAGATGTAAAAATCACATTTACATTTCATATAATTTTGGGAAATCTAAATGTGGTTGTTGCTCCAATGTGAAGATGTAAATTTCACTTGGGAAATCTAAAAGCAGATGAAATTTACATCTTCAGGTCAAGATGCGTACTTAAATCCCCTCAAAATTATAATTGGAGAGCTTTCTGGCCAATAAGAGATGTATATGTGCTACACATCAAGAGATGTCTTAGCATGTTAATATTGTTTTATAGAAAATCTGTTTGACCACACTGAGAATAGTGATGAATCAGTTAAGAAGTTAATTAACTTGGTATCCACGACCCTAATTAACTTGTTTATATGCAATGCATAGTCTGATATTATATGATATGCAGGGGGACGCAGCAAGATGAATTCCTTCAAGTGAGGAGGAACCAGCTGGACCTTACTCTGGAACCATTTTATTCATGCCATCTCGGATGCTTTGCCGCTTGATCATCAATCGGTAGAAAAAGAAAGGAAGAATTAAAATGAAAGAAAACAAAACTATATATATGTATGCTATGTCTGTATTAAATTTCTGGTTTCTTGGTAAATTTTGGACCAACCCTAAACGTACTGCTTTTGCAGCAATCCATATTTTGGTACCATATGTAAGTTATTGAAAGGAAGATTATCAGACGATGGCAATGATCGAACTGAACTTTGAAACTGTCCTGTAATTCTATTTATATTTCCAAAGACCTGAGAAATATTGAGTAAATGTGTGAGCTAAACTCTATTTGACTGTATTTTTTTCTCTATAATGTTAGTTTAATTATTAAATTGATGGGGAAATTTGATTTAAGTCCAATTTTTTGAGCCAATAGTAGGAATAGTCCAATTTGTTATATTTAATTATTTAATTATCAATAAGTATCTGTTCAATAATAAGATTTATTATAAAAATCAAATTTCTTCCTAATTATCTCTTTGCTTATTTCTTTTTATTTATCTTTTTGTTATTTCTCGTTCTTCCTTCTGCTTTAACCTATTTATAGATTTTATTTTAATTTTTTTAATCAACCTGTATCACAGGTTAATTATATTTATCTACCTATATGACATTTTTTTTATTTTTTATAATCAACCTGTCACATATTAATGTGTCTTACTTGTAGGTATGTTATGTTTTTTCTACCTTTTAATTAGGTTTCATATCTCACGTATAGGTATAATATACATTCATATATTTGTTACTTGAGTTAGGGTAGAATGTTTTGCAGATAAATTTATGTTAGTATATTAGTTTTTTTGTTATAAGATATTAATTATATTTTTTGGAGTTGGAAAATGCACAATATTAGAAGATTTTAATTGATTTTTAATTTTTTAGAAAATATAAAATAAGTATAAAAAAAATAAAAACATATAATTAGATAACTGGACTCACTCCTAAAAACACTCTACCTTTTTGGACCCGGATCTAAAAGCCCCTAAATTAATTAGGATTTTGGTATCTATGACTGAGGTGACCTTGGAGGAATTTAGATTTTTCTTTTTCATTTAGGGTTTACAGTTTAGTGCTTGATTGAGATACAATGTAAGTATGCACAAGAAACGAAAATAATAAAAAGAGATACATGAGAAACAGTTACTGATAGAATAAGTCACTGCTCAATTGGACAAATACTTTAAGCCGGAAAGTTATAGAATACTTGCAGCCTCACTCTTTCAAGAAGAAAGAATTGCAAAAAAGGGAATCGAACAATTGAAATTAGTTCAAGGAGCATATCAAAATACAAGAATCTAGCACACAACGGTGACCAGCCTTTTCGATTTGGTGACCAGAAAAAGCTCTACTTTTCTATTGGTTTTGGTATCTCTTCACTGATCATTGCATGCCAAACAATTTGGGTTGAGTCTCAAGACGTTTCACTAAATAACATCACCTGGAAAATCAATTTAATTAACAACGGTCAGATGCAACACAAAGTTTGCCGATTTGAGTAAAATTAGTTGGAAGAAGTTACAAAATCCAAATATTTCAGTTATGTTTTGGCCAATAATTTTCAGGATGAACTTCACGTCATCAGTCATTGGCAAAGAGATTCTACCACTACACCAGCTGTGTACTAGCCTTGCCTTTAGTCACGTGATATTCGCAGAAAGTTGTGTACAGCCGGTGCCAATGTTATGCAAGTTTTGCTTCATCAGCTAGAAAACAAATTGGAGTCTAAACTCAATTTGCACTTTAAGAGTAACCCTAATTCAGAAAGTGCCTCTCGGAAAACGTGATATTTGCTATATCCATATATACAAGTTAAAAAAGGCAAGGAAGAAATTGATTACCCGGCTGCAAATTGGGCAGGTTGGGCTTCTCTCCATCCATTCAAAAATACAAGAAAGGTGGTAATGGTGAGAACACTCCACTGTTATCTTTGGATTTTCAGTCGTGTATTCTGCAGTCGTTACAAGAAATAGAGGAACCCTCAGCATAAGATAATTATACCCTAAAGTCAGTTTATAAAAGAATAACACATATAATCCGCTAATAATCTGGCATAAGGAAACAGATTTCGCTAAATTAATGATCACCTTCCAGGCATGTGGGACATTCTTCGCCACGTTCTAATAAATCATAGATATACATAAGCCCTGTGGCTTCTTTTCCAGATGATGACTTCTTTAAGGACGCATTTGGGTTCTGATATATTAACCCTTCATTTAGTCCCTCTTGTGGAGGGGGTTGGACAACTTGAACTTCAACAGTAGTAGTGCCAGATTGTGCAACCTGAGGTGCCCCATCGGGTATTGAAGATGCGTCGGCAACCTCATTAGATGAATTGACTAAATTATCTCTTCTCCAATTGCTGATTGAAGCTCTATATTTCTCAATCTAAAAATAGATATTAGATGATCATCAGATTTCAATTTAATCGATTCAATCGAGATAAGACCCATAGAAACACAAAAATATGAAGGTGTCAGATGAACTTAAGACCTATTGACCTTTGAACTTTTGATTATGTCATAAAACTAATAGTTGCAAACAGAATTAACGAATTTAGGAAAGTGATAATCAAAATCTGAAAAGCATACTTTGTTGTACAAGTTTTGAGCGAAGCCAACATCACCATTACTGGCATTATCACCGTTATTATCTTCTATAGGATCTTTTGACCGGAAGCAAGAACAAGCCGAACCCATGTCTCACACCTTCAGTTTTTTTACTCAGCTTAACCAGTCCCCAGCCTGCATTGACCATAACAAAAAAGAAAAAAAAGCAAAAAAAAAAAAGTCAAGATGATGAGTGATGATGATTGCAACAAAAATTACAAAATCAAACATTAAATATTTAAGAGGCATAAAAGTAGAAAAGCAACGCCATTGAAAGATTAAATTGCTCTTAAAAAATCACATAATTTATTTAAAAGAAATATAGTATTGATGAAGAGTTTAAAGACTATAAGGCAGTAGAGAGGCAGCATACTTCAATGGCGAAAGTGCATCCTCCACTCTCACACTCCGCAATAAAAAAATTCCAGATAACCAAACAGAAAACAAGATAAAGAAGCGGCAAAAAGGGTTTTAAGAGATAATATTAAGGCACTGAATTTTGAGTCAACTGAATTTCTAGAGTCGTGTTTTTTTATAATTCTAATTCTAGTTCTGTAGTCCTGTCCTTTTTTATAATTAAAAAAAAAAAAAAAAAAAGTAAGGTCTTCTCTCTTCTGCTTAATTACAACTTAAAAGGTCAAGATCCAAAACTATGACCCAAAAAAAAAAGTCACAGAGAATTCTCTCTCTTCTAAAAATCAATTTTGTTTTTTACTAAACTTTCTCAATTTGAATTTCAGAGGATTTTAATGTACTTTTTTAGGTGATAAAATTCAAAGAATTTTAATAGACTCTACAATTGCATACAGATTTTGATAGATTTCTAAGGATTTGTATTATAGATTTGTATGGATTCTTTATTTGATTTCCTAGGATTTTTTAGATGTTTGATTTTTACTTTTATTAAACTTTTTACATGTTTATAGTAAGTATGGATCCATAGCTTTCCATCCATCAGACCTAGGGTCCCAAATCCTCTGCCAAGTTGTGCGCACTCCATCTTCATGTCAAATATAAGAATCCGTGATCCACATTAGGCTTGGGAAGTTTTGTCCACTTCCTTGTAATAGGATTACAAATTTAGTAAAAGCCTTATAGCCATCACGACCCTGGCAGCAAAGGAATCCATTCGACGAAGCTCGTATGTCAACTGGCTCGGGCAAGAACTTCAGAGATGGGCCTGGAACACCATATCATTCAGACTGAGAGTGATGAATGAATGAGGGCTGCATTGGATTGAGAAAAGAAGCCTGAGATGCCATGAAATATATTTCACTGCTTGTGGGCAAAGAAATGAGAATTTTGATATCGAGCTTTCAGTTCCTACAAACTCCAGTGAACCTGAGAAGCATGGTTCCTAATGATGTCTTTGAGGTTCATGTACAAATACAGTTTTTGTCGCAACAACTCCATGGAGGTTTTGAATGCCTCTTCAGTTCGACTCTAGCCTCCGTGATTGGATTTTGAAATCATAGGGTGGAGGGTTGGATTCTTGATGGCAGGTGTTAGTTATACCATCCACCCTCAAATCCATTAAAATCCATCACTTACTAAAATCCTAGCAAATCCTTAGCATTCTCACTACACCTAACATGTGTGAACATTTTTAAAATCCTATTTTGATTACCCTGGGATTTGGAAATATTTTTAAAATCCTTTAAAATCCTATTTTGACTACATAAAGTCTATTAAAATCCTATAGAATCACAATTTGACTACACCCCCCTTAATCTTTTGCCCTTCTCTTCGTTTCTTTCCTCTCTAACTTTCTTCTTTGTCTTTTTTCTTCATAAAGAATAAACTTAAAATGTTAACGTAATTTAATCGTGGCCGTTCAAATAGAAAAAAATTAAAAAAAGAAAATACTACTAAAAAACGAAAGAGGTAATATTTCATGGGGCCTAATTCTTGTGGGCTATCTTTGCTGACACCGACTCTTCTTTTGCAAGTTTCCTTCCCTTCATTCTGGTTTTAGTTCGGGCTGAACCCCAACTACTTTTGCGACCTTACTTTGAAGCCTGTTAATATATGCGCTCCTTGCCACCAACTGAGGAAAGCCCAAATGCACATGGTAGGATGACATCTTCTGCAGTGTCCGAATCTCCAATGACGGGAAACCTTTGTGTGACAGTGACACTTTTATCACAGTGAACTTGTAATACTACGTAATCGGTTATCCTCACTGAAAATTTGAATCAATTAATGAAGAAACAAGTCAACCTTATTCGCTTAATTGCCTATAGCTGCAACAACATTATACATCATATTTGGCCACTTTCTTTTGATAAGACATGCAGAAATCCCTTTTTCTTTCACAAATATACTGTTTCTCTTTTTTAAGATTGGAAGTCTAAATGGAGGTTGGCACGTCCCTTTCTTGTGTAAAGTAGTTTAGCATCCTAATTAACGAAAGATTTAGCACTTTAACAAACAAAATTTGTTTCCAAGCACAACCATTAACTTGTTTCATCATGTCTAAATTTGACATTCATTCCGTACTGGGTATGATCTCGCTATAACTAATACTTCTAATTAATGTTGATTTAATTGATTTTTTGTAGATAAATATCGTTGCATAATATTTAACAAAATAAACCGTTCGCAAGGAAAATTTGTACAGTTTTAATTATAAAGTTTATGCGATATGCTAATAACAAATTAATGGAGAAAGTGGTGCACACCATGCATGAAATGGATGAAAGTATTTTCCGTCTAATAATCTCATCCTGCCACTCGATTTACTTGAATTGCAGTTCAAGGAATCTACCGTGTTAGGTGAGATTTTATTTATATAATTTTTGTGCGGTTTAATTTTCATTTTTGTATTCTTAATTGTGCTGGCATCCTCTTAGAGCAATTATTAATGTAAGATTGAAAATCCAGATAAGCAAATTATAACTTTATATATGTAGAAAGGCTTTTAGTTATGCATTCTGTATTCGCATAAACAACTAGCGTGGCTCAAACGCAACCAAAATCATCATATCACTGTCAGAGAACTCAAAATGTACACACAAATCCAATATTTTTTCACGCATTTAGCATAAAAAATTCACAAATTACAGTCGGATTTCTTTGAGGTTGGCACATATTTATTTGCTGCCGACTATAAATCACATGCATGTATATAACTATATGACTCACTATCCTCTTGCCACACATGTATGTCACTCTTGCAATATCTTACACGATCCGTTAACACAATATGAAAATAACAGGCTTTGGGTCCACATGCTAACGATTCGGGTTGTTATCGAGTCATCCATTAGGAACTCAATAACAAATTGGGTCATTATCTGGTCATCCGTTAAGAACTCAATAAGATATCGTTTGTCAAGACCTTTGGCTTGAAATTTTTTTGCATGACCCATTAACCCTACACGAAATTATATGAATCTTTTAACGAATCAGGTTGCGGGTCACCTGTTAAGATATCAGGTTTGACATGACACGACTTGTTCAGATAACGAGTATACATAAAAACAACAAACACGACTCGTTTGCTAGGCCTATGCGTACTCGTGTGACAATTGACTCTTTTACTTTTATTATTTGCTTTTCTATTTGATAATATATATTATTTATCTATTTTTAATTTCACTTATTATAGTTATTAATTTTTTATTAAATATATTTTGACCACCCGAAGTTGTTTTTGTTTTTTTTTTAATTCTTAATAGAAGAAGGCAATTTGAATATTACGAAAACTTCATCCTTTTTGGCTTCTCCCTTTGTATGTGTATATATATATATGTATGTATGTATGTATATATATATGTATGTATATATATATATATGTATGTATGAATCATGATGAATAACAGGTTTTACAATTTTCAGCTAACTACAGAAAAATTGCGTCGTTTAATCATCTATATATTTAATAAATACATAATTCATTATTTGGCACCAAACCGTTGATAGTTGAGTTAATGTATAGTTGTTTATTTGGATATGTGATCAATATATTTTTATTTTTGTCAAGTATTTTTGTTTTTGCTTTGAAAAATAAATTGATTATCCTAACATGCCAGATAGCCCTTGCATGGCCCTACAGGTTCATGAGAAGCACGTTACTAGAAAATTAGAAATAGCACCGCATAAAGGGAAAAAATAAAAGAAACAGAGCAAACATGATTAGACGGCAAAAATAAAGAAAACGAATAAAGCAAATGCAAAGCAGAAATAACTTAACACCATGGACCACATGTGGAAATTTGTTCAGCTTCAGTACTCCACTTTATATATAAGAATTACAGGCATCTCAAAGTCTATCGAGTTTCATATCAGGAAATGGGGAAGATAGGCACTAAATTGCCTAATTTCTGTCTAAACAGGATTAGGCCACACGTTAGGGTTCGGTCGCCACCGATACAGGCCAAGCCAGATGCTTCAGGTGTCGCTAAAAAAAGTAGTGATGGAAAATTTGAGGATTCTGGGAATGTTGGAGAAGAAGAGAAAGTGAAAGCAGCAGCTGCTGGTGGTGGTGATGAAAACCCTAAAAAAGCTGCGTTGGTAATTGCTAGGAAAATCATGATTGTGGTTGATTCCAGCCTTGAAGCCAAAGGAGCTATCCAATGGGCTCTCTCTCACACTGTGCAGAGCCAGGATAAAATTGTGCTGCTTCATGTCACCAAATCTGCAAACTCAATACAAGGTTGGACATTTTATTTTGTCTGTTTTCATAGGGAATTAATGTTTTTTACTCTACAAAATTCATTTTGTATTCGTCTTTCGTTTGTTTATTTATTTATTTATTTTTATTACAGACAAGTGTGACTATTTTGAAGAGTCAATAACAGTTCTTTTTTATGCAACTCTATTTTAATTTTCTGAGTGAAGTTATAGAAAACTGAATATATAACTTAGGACCGATTTGAGATTGATTTTGCAAGAAACACTTATTTTGAAAGAATTATGATTTATGACTTATTTTGTTACAGCTAAAGGTGAGGAGACCAGCAAGGAGATAGCTCCATCTCCAAGGGCTTATGCACTTGTCCACTCTTTGAGGAACATGTGTCAGTTGAAGAGGCCAGAGGTAGAAATTGAGGTTGCAGTGGTGGTGGAAGGGGATAAGGAGAAAGGTCCAAAAATACTGGAAGAGGCAAAGAAACAAGAAGTGGGATTGCTTGTACTGGGGCAGAAAAAGAGGTCTACTCCATGGCGTCTGCTGGTGATGTGGACCGGCAACCGGGTCAGCGGCAGCCGCGGCGGTGTGGTGGAGTACTGTATACAAAATGCCAGTTGTATGGCAGTTGCTGTGAGAAGGAAAAGCAGGAAGGTTGGAGGGTATTTGATTACTACAAAGCGCCAGAAAGATTTCTGGCTATTGGCCTAATTAAGTAATTAAGAGTCTAAGACAAGAGCATATATATATATGATAGTCTAATCTCATTGCATGAAAATTATGATTGTTTCTGCATCTGTTTGTAAATAAAATGGTGGTTGTGAATGGAAAAAGTGTGACTGTAATTATTCAGGTCAATGGTCTATTATTTCTTTGGAGAGACAATGGGGTCCTTCCCTTGACTACTTTTATTGAGTGTCTTACCTCCAATATATGTAAAGGCCGAATCAGAATCCTCTTCGGATCCTCTTTGTGAGAATTTTGAAAATCCTTAAATCACATCTGTTCATCGTATATCGTGCGGTTAGAAATCATTATAAATCCTTTTATTTAAAATTAAATATAAACCGTACCTGACGAAAACTGACCGCACGATGTATAATGAAATGATATGATTGGAAAATCTCCGGGATCCTCACAAAGAGGATCCGGAGAAGATCCTCATTCGTAAAGGCCTAGCTAACCTCACACCAAAGCATCTTTGGGACAGATTCCCTTACTCAGGACGTGGTTCAGGACATGTTATATATAGTTGAGGTAAAAGCCATATTAAAATGAACGTGGATATTGGAGGTGAAATTTCTCATTTTGCGTTAGCAATATTTATCAGAAATTTTGAAGAGTTAATGGAAAGAATGGTTGCCCTTCTGTAGGAGAAAGTCTTGGTTGCGGCATCCGGAATTTCTCCTTCTTCAGATAAAGCCTAACAGACGGTCATGCTTAGAAAATGGAAAGGACATAAATTAAAGCTAACTGCCAGTCCCTAGATCTTTTCTTTGAAGAAAAGCCACTCATTTCAGTCCCATGGCCTGAAATATAGGAATTCGATCACCTCCTGAGCAAATAGTGGGGATCTTCATGACCCATTAACACGAGCGGCTATAATTATTATAACTTTTAGAGGGAATTCCTGTTTGTAGCCGTTTGATCAAAATCCAACGATCCGTGTTAATAAATCATAAGAATCCCCACCATTTGCTCATGAGGGGATCCAATTCCTGAAATATATGCAGCAGGTCAGTTCTAAGACAAGGGGCCCTTCATCTGCTGCGCCTTCCCAAAGCTTTGTCAGGGTTTCGGAAGGATTTATGTATCACGAAGTTTAGATAGGTATATATATATATATATATATATATATATATATATATATATATATATATATATATATATATCCTAAAAATGGAATTCAACCATCAATTGATAGAATTCAATTATCGATCTACATATTGTGTGATTTATAAAATATGATCTGAAAAAACAGTCTCCTACATCATGTAGTTTTTAATAATACACAATCACCATGTGACTGCCGCTAATCACTACTTAAAAGCTCTAAGTTAAATCTCATAGACGACAATTGTTTATGAAAAAAATTATTGTTACAACTTATAAAGACACAATACTTTTAGTTACAAGGGCACACTTACTTGGATCATGAACCTCATCACTTACTAATCACAAAATAATAATTAATAAGTGAGTTGAAAATCAATTTAATTTAAATATGTACATATTTTTTGGCCTTGGTATTAGAATTTAGCATCATAAATTTGTTTAAAAATTTAGGGCCTGCAATGATCAGTTTGTAGGAACAATGTCACATTGATTATATATCTAACACAATGACGACATAATGACAACGATGGTATAACAACGATATGACAAAATCTAATCATTTTTGTAATTAAATGCCAAAAACTGATCATTTCAACTAATTATCCAAAAATTTGTAGTCTTAGACAAGATTGGACTCTAACAAGCAACCCACACCCGACTCAGATCCGATTTGTTCCCAACCCGGCCCGTCACTCTCAAAGTCCCATCTTCCATTCCACAAACAAAACTTCCCGCAAAACCCTAAGCCCGGCTTTCTTCCTCGAATGCTTAAACCCTAAACCACCGGCATCACCTCACGGCTCACACCAGTCTCCAATGGCGAAACACAAGGAGAAGCACCACCAGAAGTCCGTTTCGAAACCCAACCCCTTCGAGACCAAATCACCAAAACCCGGCAGAGTTGACGCCAATCACAACC
Source organism: Cotoneaster glaucophyllus (assembly GCA_036320875.1). NCBI lineage: Eukaryota > Viridiplantae > Streptophyta > Magnoliopsida > Rosales > Rosaceae > Cotoneaster > Cotoneaster glaucophyllus. Next base: position 1,783,827 of record JAVVNS010000101.1, on the reverse strand, counting down.
ATGAGACGGCGGCGACGGCGAAGAAGAAAAGGAATAAGTTAGGCCCGAACGCTGTCGCCATGAAGCACCAGCGCCCCCTAAAACCCAACCCGTTCGAGACCATTTGGTCCCGGAGGAAATTCGACATACTCGGCAAAAAGCGCAAAGGCGAAGAGCGCCGAGTTGGCCTCTCCCGCTCTCGCGCCATTGAAAAGGTACTGAATTGCGTCACTCCCTATCTGAATTTTCTTCAAATTTTGTAATTTTATTGATTTATTTATGTTTTGGTGGCTCAGAGGAAGAACACGCTGCTGAAGGAGTACGAGCAGAGCAATAAAGCTTCGGTCTTTGTCGATAAGCGAATTGGGGAGCATAATGACGAGCTCAATGAGTTCGATAAGGCCATTCGGCGTGCGCAGCGCGAGCATCAAGTAAGCTTATTTTCTGAATTTCTGCCCTTTGTTTGGGGTCAGCTTTGTTTTCTGTTTGGTTCCCAGGAAAATATAGGGAAATAGTAAACAGTTGTAGTTCGTCGCACAAAGCTTACCTCATTAAAATGTACATATCTAACACATGATATCTAAATTTCCTTTCTTTTGTCAAGCTTTCTACGCAACTTTAAACTCTATTTCAGAACCATATTCGGTTTAATTTATGGAATCATGGGTAATTTATTATTAATGTGTTTTGTTTCTCATTTTGTTTTTGTTTTTTTTATCTTCATTTTCATGAATAGTTAAAGACGAACAAGAAAAGCAAATATAACTTATCAGATGGAGAAGAAGACGACTTTGAATTTCAAAGTCTTGGTGCATTATCTGAAAGGGATGATTTTGAGGATGATGTGCTGCCTGATGATGACGACGATGGCACAGAAACCACTCAAACTAAGAGTATGTGTAGAGATACTTCTATCTGTGTTGCATGTCCATGGTTTTTAACTGTAATGTTTAGATAGAAGTACATGTGGTTGACTTGATGGTTGAGTTGGACAATTCTGGCTTCTACTTAGTATCATTTTCTGGACTAGGCTTTATCACATATATCCGAAGGAACTCTTGCTCATATGGAGTAAAAGAAAGTAAAAACCCACAAAACGATAGCAGATCTTTGATGCTAACCAAATTTTTTTTAGTGATTTTATGTTGTTGTTGGAAACACGTGCATCTCCCTATGATTTGGTGATTGATTGTTAGGACTATTCTAATAGCAGTAATGGTGCCTACTTTGTTCTCTTCAGAAAGGTTAGCCATGACAGATCAAATGGATGGTGATCTAATGGAAGGAGAGGAAAATGTGAGCCCTTCTGCTATCTGAGTTTTGCTCTGTGATATTCAAATTCAAGATTGTTTAAGATATGCACATCAGTAAAATAAGTGTTTGTTAGATTTTAGGTATTGTACTTGTATTATGATTTTAATTGACATTTCTTGATTGCTTTGCTGCTTGCCTCTTTATATGATATTTAAGAGTAAATTCCCTTTCGAATTTAGAAATTCATTGTAGTTTTAAAGGAATTCTGTTTCTTGTTTTTCCCACTATAATCTATTCTTTTATCTTGCTCTCTCCCCCCTTATAAATGATCCTAATCGGTTTAATTGTTTTCATATTACAGAGACCTAAAAGCAAGAAGGAAGTAATGAAGGAGGTTATGGCAAAAGACAAATATTATAGGGTGGGTTTCTAATCATTTAAGGCATTAACTTGTTTGGTGATAATGGTTACATGTGTTCCTTGAAACTTTTTTTCTTCTTTATTTACGATTTCCTTCGTTTTTCCTTTGATCCATTCTAGGCTGAAAGAGCAAAAGATAAGGAAGAACTTGAAGATTTTAGGCAAGAATTGGACAAATCCTTCACATCCATAGTGCCCTCTAAACTGTTACAAATTACTGAACCAGACAAGAACATTCCAAATGAGCATTCGAAGAAGGATGAGCTTTCTGAACAGGTATTTTCATGAAGGTCCTTTATTGGTTTCTAACTTCTTATGGCTCTGTAATTTTTTTCTTTAGTATAAGAGTTTTTTTTTATTCCTTGATATTTACAATTTCACAGGAAAAATCCCGTTCTTATTTCAAAACTTTTGGCAACTTAGTCATGGTAAGCCGTGCTCAACCCTCTGACAGGACAAAGACACCTGAAGAGATAGCACAAGAGGAGAGAGAGCAGCTTGAGCATTTGGAGGTATCTTATTTTGTTACAATTTATGAGTGTTTTTGCATTCACGCATGTCATGTGCATGCTAATTTGATGTGCCAATGCACCTGTCTTTGCTTTATGTTGGGGATTTTTATTGTTGCTAATAAGTTCAATGTTCTGGTGCCAATATATGTCCAAATTAAGAAGCACTGGTATATACATGATTGTAGTTCCTTCCTCATAATCAAGGAATAGTGCAAATTTTTGAAGTTATTTGCAATATTAGTAGTCCATATTAGTAAATGGTAGTAGAATGTTGGCAAGTGCAGTTTATATGCTTTTGGCCACTAAGATATATCCTATGTTTGTTGTGAATATTATATATATATATATATATATATATATATATATATATACACACGGTAACTGGTGTCATCTCTAATACAATTTGTTTAATTTGATTCTGGTGTGATGCAAGTGGCATGACATTTTAAGGATGTAACAAGAAAATGCATTATATTCAACTTTTTGAATGTTAGGCTTTCCATTTCCTTTTGGGCATGCTTAATAGGAAGAAGTCATGAATGGGAATGATACCTGGTTATCCGCTTTGATGATTCCATACATGTTCGACATGTGTTTTTTTTTCATTCCTTGTGTGTTAGTATACGCAGGATATGTCGGGAATGATACCCATACCTTGGATGTCCATTTTTGATAAGTAAACATGCCCTTTATTTAGTGGAACAAATAATTTTGAGAAATTGGATGTTGTATCTCATTTGTACTTTTTTTAGTATGAATTGAATGCTCATTCGAGTTTGTTTCACAATTCAGGAAGAGAGACAGAAGAGGATGCTTGCCACTGATATCAATAGTGACGATGACAGTGAAGATGCTGAGACACCATCTAACCATAATAAGCCAAGACCCATATCAGGAGATGATCTTGGCGATTCCTTCTCTCTTGATGAAGAGCCGCGGATTAAAAAGGGTTGGGTTTATGAGATTCTAGAAAGAAAAGATGCTAGCGATTCTGAGAGTGAAGAAGGCGATGCCTCTGAGGATTCAGAAAGTCCTGAAGATGACAGTGAAGGATCTGATAAAGCTATTAACCTGGGTGAAAAGAATCTATTTACGAAGGACTGGGAACAAAGTGATGATGATAATCTTGGAATGGATTTGGATGAGGAGGAAGAAGAAGAAGTTGGGTCTGAAGCACATGAAGAGGATGATGATGCTGACGAAGAAGAGGTGGAACCAAGAAAGCTGAAAAAAATTGATGCTTCTGAAGCCAGTAAAAAAGAGGGCGATTCTTTAGATGCCAAGAAAATATCTCAGGACGGTAAACGACCTTCTACTCAGTCAGACCTCCCGTACCTAATCGAAGCTCCAAAAAGCTTTGAAGAATTAGGTGCATTGGTGGATAATCTTTCTAATGCTGACATTGTCTTGATTATCAATCGAATCCGGAAAAGCAATGCAATCAAGCTTGGAGCAGAAAACCGGAAGAAAATGCAAGTATGAAACTGTTTGTTGCTTCTATGTTTTTGGAAACGAGTATTGAAATTATGTGTCAAATGTGGAACAATTCTGTACTGTCATTTAATATTTGACTTGATCCAAGCAAAAAGTCAGTGAAGATATACATCTTCGGTTTTCATTATATTTGCTAAGTACTCATGAGTGTTTCTGCCATTTTTCCAGGTATTTTATGGTGTACTCCTGCAGTATTTTGCCATATTAGCAAATAGAAAGCCGTTGAATATGGAGTTGTTAAATTTTCTGGTTAAGCCATTGATTGAGATGAGTATGGAGACTCCATACTTCGCTGCAATTTGTGCTCGTGAGAGAATTTTACGGGCGCGGACGGAATTTAGTGAGACTGTTAAGAACCCAGGTAATCCCTAATGGAATCTATAGCTTTTTGTTTGTTTGGAAGCATAGTTACGAGCTTGCTCTTGTTAAGGTGCTGACTTCTTGTCATTGTTTTGTTTTTACAGAACAGAGTTATTGGCCTTCTTCAAAGACATTATTTCTTCTGAGGCTTTGGTCCCTGATATTTCCATGCTCTGATTTTCGTCATGTGGTCATGACTCCAGCAACACTGTTGATGTGTGAATATCTGGCGCGTTGTCCTATCATGTCTGGTCGTGATACTGCAGTTGGTTCTTTCTTGTGCTCCATGCTTCTCTCAGTATGTATTTTGTAGTTATATGAATTGGTCGATTTACTGTTCTGTCCAACAGTTTCAATTCCCAGTTCTTTCTTTTAAAATTAATGCATTCTGTAGATAACCAAACAATCTCGGAAGTTCTGTCCTGAAGCAGTCATGTTTCTCACAACATTGTTGATGGCAGCTAAAGACAGAAAGCCAATGCCAAGTCAAAATTCTCATGTATGACTGCCTTGTAACATAATTTTTTATATATTAGGCAGCACCTTACGGTTTCATTGTCCTCGGAAGGAAATTAGTTTACAGTTATATGACGAAGTAACAATCCTCGTTTTGTTTTCTTGCAGTTTTTTCATCTTATGGAATTAAAAGCAATCAGGCCTCTTTTATGTATACATGAATCCGTAGGTCAGGTCGGTCCTCTGAATTTTCTCACAATAATGGACCTGCCGGAGGACTCCTCTTTTTTCAGCTCTGACGATTTCAGGTTAGGAAATTGTTACAGTACTCAATGATACATAGTAGAAGTGCCCACGTGACGTATGTTGTTTAGGGTTTATGCAGACTGTTCAGTTTTGCTGTCTATAAATGATCCTCAAAATTGGTCCAACTTGATTTTTGCCACCACCAGATTATTGCTTTTGTAATTTTAATTTTGTATATCAATACTGTAAAGTTTGCATATGGTATTCTGTCTTTAAAAGTTGAACTTTTAATTTTCAGGGCTAGTGTGCTGGTGACGGTGATTGAAACTCTACGTGAGTTTGTCATCATTTATGAAGGATTCAGTTCTTTTCCCGAAATCTTTTTGCCAATTTCAGTATTGTTGCTTGAAGTGGCGGAACAGGATAATCTGCCACAAGTATTAACAGACAAATTGAAAGATGTTGCTGAACTGATTAAGACAAAAGCAGATAAGCATCACATTCTGCGGCAACCACTTCAGATGCGGAAGCAAAAGCCAGTGGCTATCAAAATGCTCAATCCGAAATTTGAGGAGAAGTAATTTATCTTTACCACCCGTCCCCAATTGTCTGAATGTTATTATGTTGGGTAGTGCTTGTACGTATTGCTGGACTCACTACTGAATGATATTTTGTTGTGTAGCTTTGTCAAGGGCAGAGACTATGATCCAGATCGGGAACGAGCCGAGCGAAGAAAGATGAAGAAACTTTTGAAGCAAGAAGCTAAAGGGGCTATTCGTGAACTACGTAAGGATAATTCTTTCCTATACGAGGTGAAGGCGAGGGATAAGGCGCTGATGGAAGAAGAGAAAGCTGAGAAATATGGGAAAGTACGACTTTTCCTACAAGAGCAAGAACACGCTATGAAGTCCGGGCAATTAGGAAAAGGCAAAGGCAAGAAGAGAAGGCGATGAGTATGGTTTTTCTTGTTTCGGTTGCGTATTACCTTCTGATGACTTTTGCCTTCGAGATTAAGGTAATAAAGACCACATTAGCAGCATTTCTGACATGTTTTTCGTTACGTTCTCATGTTGGTGCTTCGGGAATTCACTCGCTTGCTCGCTGATTGCAGGTATGGCGGCCTTGTATCGTGGATGTTAAGGAAGACAGAGAAGATGAATCCAGTTTCTATGCTGCAAATTTTGTGCAACGTTTAGTTTATTATAAATGTATTCATGGTAAAATTTTGTATCCAATTTTGGTTGGGACTATATCTGTTGCTCGATGATTAGAAATTCATCCAGAATCCTGTATCTTCAGAGTGTTCAACATTTTAATTCATCGAAGAAACACCAACATATTAACAAAACTTGTATACCATCTACTTTTTGGCATGCTTGCTTATTTTGAAGCTAGGAAAGCAGAGAGCTGGGGAAGGGAAAGAAGGAATGAGCATGCAATCATCGTCCTGCAAATTGGTTTAATTTTGATGACCATGTTCTTGTAAACGCAGGAAATTCAAGAAGCAAAATATTTTCCATTATATGCGATTTAACATACAATTTTCATTTTTTCTTTGAATTGGCAAGTTCATATAATACCATCAAAATTGTAACAAAACAAGAAGAGTAAATTGTAGCTATGGTTCCTGAACTTTAACTCAATTGGAGCAATGATCCTCAACTAAAAATCCATTACCATTGGTCCCTCAATTTTAATTCACAAAACGTACAGTTATGGTCCCTCAACTAAAAATCCATTATCATTGGTCCCTCAACTTTAATTCAATTGGAGAAATGGTCTCTTAACTTTAACCCAATTGTAGCAATGGTCATTCCAACATAACTCGTTTTGACAAATTTTTTGACGTAGTTGACGAAAAGGATCATAATTACACACTTTGATGAGTTGAGGGACCCTAATTATATAAATGGTTATTCAAACATAACTTATTTAGACAAAATTTTGACTAAATTGATGAAAAAGGACTATAGCTACACATTTTGATAAGTTGAGGGACCAATGGTAATGGATTTTTAGTTGGCCATTGCTCCAATTTGATTAAAGTTGAGCGACCATTGCTACAATTTACTCAAACAAGAATCCGGATCCTCTTTGTGAGGATCATGGGGATCCATGAATCGTGTCCGTTCATCATACATCGTGCGGTCATAAATCATTTTAAATATTTTTATTTAAAATTAAATACAACAGTACCTGATAAAAACTGACTGCATAATGTAATATGGATACAATTCACTAATCCTCAGGATCCTCACCAAAACTCTCCACCTCTCCGAGACTCCGACTGTGTATTCATATTTAAGGTACTCTCTCAGTTCCAACTTTCGACTTGCTACTTGCGCAGGTCCCTGAAGTAAGCAGAAGGGTCACGCTCGAAATCACCCCTGAAGATTCGGTACCACCTTTCGGGAGCCTTCATCGTCTTCCTTCGGCCGGAACCCGGTCCAAACACTCCATATAGACCGTACGCAGCGAGAGCTAAAATGCAACAGTTCCAGCCAAACCTGCCACAGTGTTCTCATTTCCCTCCCTACTCTCATTCGCTCCCATTTTTGGATATATGTATATAAGTTGAATCTGCAACATACAGATTGTTATATGGTGTATTATTTTGATTTACTAATGAATTCAGGAATTTCAAGAGTCGAGCAAAAGATTAATACATGCACCCGGAAACCGCCAGATTAATATTGATTGCATTGCACTCTGCGTTTTCTATTGATTCCAATTTCCGAGTATACGGGAACTCTCTGCATCTTCATTCAGGCTTTTAATTTGAATGGCATGTTATGAGAGAATTTTGGGTGTCACCGAAATACAGATAGACACACCACGTGTCATAGTATAAGTATATAAAAAAAACCCCTTGCTTCACGTATATTATGACAGCTGTATTGGCTGCAAAGCCGGCCCTGAGGGTGTGCAATAGGTGCCACCGCACAGGGCCCCCGATTCGGAAGGCCTCCCAAATTTTCATTACATGTATACAGATGCATATAAAATAGATTAGATGCAAAAGACAATCTCATTTGTGGTTCTAGCGCTAGCGGTTTAGCTCTTCTTCCTTATCGCCCATGTGCTGGGTTCGAATCCCTGTGATATTGTTTTGCTATTTTAAGCTTTTGCAAATTTGTAAGCTTAAAAAAGAGATAACAAAAACGCATCCAATGTGTATCAAACTCAGGACCTTTGAAGGTAAGGAAAAACACCTAGTTGATCAAAAACCTATTTTTGTTGCAGTAACTTGTAATATTTTACTTATATAGATGAAAAAATTGAAAAATAATAATAATAAATAAATATAACATTAAAAAAAAAAGACCTCCATCTAAGTTTTTCACAGGGCCCCTAAATACTCAGGGCCGGTCCTGATTGGCTGTGTACCGGTAACTTGGAAAAATCTCTCCTCATTCTATGCACATGAAAAGTTGTAACTTTTTATTTTAAGTTTAACTCTGTTTCTCTCCAGAGCATTATTCCATTAGGAGTTGCCAAGGTCGGATTGGATCGTTTGGTTTGGATTGTTGCAAAGAAAAGGCAGTGATAGAGAAAGTTCAGAAAACTTGATAGTACTGCAAAGTCATTGGCAACAATTTCTCTTTGGATTGTAGTAAGTGAAGAAGCTTGGGACAAAAGTAGCATCTTGTTCGTCCAATTTCTCTTTGTTGGTTGCCTCCGACGTATCAATCCACTGCCCTCTCAGTTTTATCCTCGTATCCAAACTCGTATATTTCTCTACAATAATTACTACGATAATTGAGATGAGTAGTAAGTCTAGAAAAATATTAATCCATCCAACGACGTCAATTACACGGGTTGATAATGCAAAATTAGGTACAAACGGGATGACATGGTAGGAGAGATTTTTTCGTGAACTTGGTACACGACGTGTCATATACAAGTGTGGAACATGGAAGTGGCAGCTTTGGACTTGAGAGCAGCATTCTTCGAGGCATCAAACGCGTATCTCCTTGTTATCCATTTTTCTTTAGGAAATTCTTTGGCGGGTTGAGGCAAGTTCAAGAAATCTAGATTGGAAAAACAGAGGCTGCAACACCAAACTCTGTTGTATTAGTAGTATACTGGAGCCAAGGGCACGATGCAACCTTCATCCACGTTGTATACAATGCCCTACCCTGCCTATCCAATTCATTGAGGCATTTCATCGAGCTTTTGGAGGGCATATCTTAAGGACAACTCTGAACATCAAAGGGGCAGCACTAAGGTCTTCCATGGAGGTTTGCCAAAGTTGGGAGGGTCAGATGATCCCTCATGCCCCCTTAGTGCATCCGCCCCTGGTGACACATTATTTAATTTGTAAATTTGACTTAAAATTAGCATTATCCTTGAATTATTTAATAAATGCCTCTCACAATCCACCAACCACATGATGTACCCAAACCAATTTACACTTTTTTACAATTTATATAACAGTAGAACCCATAATATATAATAAAAAAATATTTGACTCGAATAAAAGAAAATTTAAAATTTAACTTCGAAATACTATATCAGCTCTCAATTAAAATTTGAAAATCTAAATTTAACATTTCAATTGGAGATACTCGTAGTTGTTAGAAATCACTTTGAGCTTTCGAAAGTAATCCTAGAAGGAACTGAACTCTTATGTTTGTGTTTAAGGACCATTATTTTATACACCCTCTACTAACCCTACCAATCTGTCAACACATTATTGGGAGATTATTTTAATCACACACTCTCATGTAATGAGTAGCTTAGGAGTTGCCACGGTCCGGATTGCATGGTTTGGTTTCGATTGTAGCAAAGAAAAGGCCGTGATAGAGAAAGTTTAGCAAATTTGATAATCTTTGCAATGTCATCGGTGACAATTTTTCTTTGGATTGTAGCAAGTATTCGGACCTTGGGACAAAACTGGCATCTTGTTCATCTGTGTTAACAATGAACAGCAACTAAAACCTTATAAATATGGACTTCTGGTGAAAACTCAGTAGGTTCATAAACATAGCCAAAGATATATAAAAGTAGAGTATACGAAAAATGACTACTTTGGGAAGGGCAGTGATCGTTTCTGCAAGCTTTCTGTGTGTGTTCTTTGTCCTGGTTCTCATCAAGATCCTTCACAAGCAATGGTGGACTCCGCTTCGCATTCAGAAGCAGATGGCTTTGCAGGGGATCAAAGGCCCTCCTTACAGACTTATTCATGGAAACACCAAGGAAATATTCGACATGATCAAGGAAGCTACGAGCAAGCCGAAAAATTTATCACATGACATATTTTCCGTCGTTCAACCTCACATGTACTCTTGGACTCGGATATATGGTAACTAACGATCTCTGATCATGTTAACTGTGGTCTGTTAGTCTTAATTTTACGGTAAATTGTGGTCATCTTTATCGACAGGAAAGAATTATCTTCAATGGCAAGGGTCTCAGCCTATGTTGGTCATAACGGAACTTGAGTTGTGCAGAGAGATACTGAATAACAAAGATAGAGCGTATCCCAAAAGTGAGCCCACCGACTTTTTAAGGAAACTGTTAGGAGATGGCCTTTTAATAACAACAGCTGAAGGTGAAAAATGGAAAAAAATGCGAAAGCTCGGCACCCATGCGTTCCACGGAGAGAGCTTGAAAGTAAGTTTTTACAGCTACCGGTACTTGCTCTTTTTACAAAGACTACTGAAGCCAAATTTGTTAACAGCATCGTGGTATTGTTTTTCTAGAGTATGTTCACGGAAATGGTAGCGAGTGCAGAGACAATGCTTGAAAGGTGGAAAAGTTATGAAGGAAAAGAAATTGAGGTGTTTGAAGAGTTCAGGTTATTCACATCAGAAGTGATTTCTAGAACTGCATTTGGCAGCAGCTATATAGAAGGACAAAACATTTTTGAGATGTTGACGAAGTTAACCCTCTTATTTTTCAAAAGTTTTTACAAAATCAGGCTTCCCGGCATCAGGTAACCATTTTTTTTCGTTTAACTAAATCTTGAGTTGGGGAACTTATTGATAGACCTGTAATTTCTGTCCATTCCACTTCTCTGGACAAAATAAAAGATCCAGTGCAAATACAAAACTTCAATTGACACAAACTTCCTTAGGCAACTTGTTTGTCAAGAAGGGACATGAAACAAAGTTGATTGTTTGCAGTCAACTATTCACAAACAAGTTTTTGGAAGATTACTTCTGTTCTCGCATTTAGTCTTTCCGTTTAATATTGCAGTCAGTTTTTCAAAAGCAGTGATGAAATTGAAGCAGAGAAACTTGAGAAAGGAATACATGCCTCCATAACAGAGATTGTTAAGAAAAGAGAAAAAAAGTCAATGACCGAAGGACGAGACAGCTTTGGGAGTGATTTTCTTGGATTGCTTTTGAAGGCTCACCATGATGCCAATGACAACCAGAGGATTTCGGTGGATGATTTGGTCGACGAGTGCAAGACGTTTTACTTTGCTGGACAAGAAACCACTAATACTTTGCTTGCTTGGACAATCTTTCTTCTCGCGCACCATACGGATTGGCAAGAGGAAGCAAGAAAGGAGGTGGTGGAATTATTCGGCAAACAAACTCCATATCCTGATGGCATTGCCAAGCTGAAAAAGGTAAGAAAGTCAACAACTCAGTCAATTGCTTGTTTAAACGTCAGAAATATGTTCTCAATTAAGATTGGATATCCTGATCTGTTATCTGTTTTTCGGGTTCATGCAGATGAGTATGATCCTCAACGAGTCTCTAAGGTTATATTCCCCTGTTGTTGGTTTTGTGAGGGAAGTTAAAAGGGAAGTTAAACTTGGAAAGCTTATTGTTCCTGCTAATTGTGAGTTGTTTGTCTCAAATCTAGCACTTCACCGTGATCCTCAGATATGGGGAGAAGACGCGCTTCTTTTCAAACCGGAGAGATTCTCAGAAGGGGTTGCTAAAGCAACTAACAATAACGTAGGTGCTTTCATACCCTTTGGAATAGGACCTCGAAGTTGTGTCGGATTGAACTTTGCAAACACTGAAGCAAAGATTGTTTTGTCCATGGTTCTACAACGATACTCCTTCACACTGTCCCCAGGTTACGTGCACTTGCCTGTCCAATATGTGACTATTCACCCGAAACTTGGAGTTCAGGTAATGCTACACCCACTTTGAACTGCGAAGGCCGGAATTGTTCATAAATCTTGCACTCCGTAGTGTCGAGTAGCTGGACATTGATGCCTTTGGATGGTGCTTGCTGCCTTATAAACAGTGCAATGGATAAACTGATTGTAGCGCTCAGTTATCATGTATTCGAACCTTTTCAAACTGTTCCATTTCAGTTGGCAGCACTTTATAATATAATCTGTCGAAGATCCTTCGTTTAGCTTGGTTTGCTAGAGAAGTCTAAATATTTCTCATGGCAACGGTCACACGTATGGAAAATATATAATTAATGATTTTATTCATTGCACAAAGGCTTATTAAGGGAGCTTTAATAAAAAGGGCTTGAACTAAGTTTATTTTAACCAAAAACCATCCTAAAACTTTTTTTAACCAAAAACCATCACAAAACAAAGTAAAACTCACCAAACCAACAGACAGCTCGAGCACCAACCAGTCACTCATGGGCTCTCCTTTGGCCCTCATCCTCCTCCTCCTCCTCCTCCTCCTCCTCTTCGTCTCACTGAGTACTACAACTTTCCTTTTTGAATCATCCTATTTCATTGAGTATTGAAGAAGTTATATCCATTTGAATCTTACCCAGTTTCCGGCGACCTCCGAGGCTTTCGAGGCATTTTCCGGCCAAACCACAGCGAGTTAGCCATCGTGAGAGGTACCATTCTCTTCGTCTCTTCGAGAACTATGATTTTCGTTTTTGAATCACTTGATTTCGTTGAGTATTGACAAAGTTATAAGCGTTTAAAGTTTGTCCAACCCAGTTTCTAGCGACCTCCGAGGATTTCGAGGCATTTTTCGGCCAAACCACAGCGAGTTAGCCATCATGAGAGGTACCATTCTCTTCGTCTCTTCGAGAACTATGATTTTCGTTTTTGAATCACTTGATTTCGTTGAGTATTGACAAAGTTATAAGCGTTTAAAGTTTGTCCAACCCAGTTTCCAGCGACCTCCGAGGCTTTCGAGGTGTTTTCCGGCCAAACCACAGAGAGTTAGCCATCGTGAGAGGTACCATTCTCTTCGTCTGTTCGAGAACTATGATTTTCGTTTTTCAATCACTTGATTTCGTTGAGTATTGACAAAGTTATGAGCGTTTAAAGTTTGTCCAACTTTCCGGCAGAAACAGTGACTTAGATTCCAGAAACAGTGGCTTAAATTCCAGAAACCAGAAACAGTGCGTTAAATTCCAGAAACAGTGGCTTAAATTCCAGAAACAGTGGCTTAAATTCCAGAAACAGTGCGTTAGATTCCAGATACAGTGCGTTAAATTCCAGAAACAGTGACTTAGATTCCAGAAACAGTGGCTTAGATTCCAGAAACAGTGAGTTAAATTCCAGAAACAGTGACTTAGATTCCAGAAACAGTGCGTTAAATTCCAGAAACAGTGGTTTAGATTCCAGAAATAGTGTGTTAAATTCCAGAAACAGTGGCTTAAATTCCAGAAACAGTGGCTTAGATTCCAGAAACAGTAACTAAAACTTATAACATAGTTTTTTATTAAACAAAACTTATAACATGGTTTTTTATTAAAACTAAAACTTATAACATGGTTTTTGATTAAACAAAACTTATAACATGGTTTTTTATTAAAACTAAAACTTTTCAAGCCCTTTTCATTAGTTTTCCTTTATATTTATACAAGTATATTTTTGGTGTATAAGTAAGAATCGCATCCTATATAGGAAATATAACCAAAATCAAATTATTGGGAGTTTTAACGAAAAGCCCGCGGTACTGTTCACTTTAATGAAAAACCAAATTTTTACACTAAAAAGTCAAACCTAGTACTATTCACTTTACCCTTTATTTTGTCCTTATCGGTAAAACTCAAAGTTTTCAAACCATTTTCATTAGTTTTCCTAATTATAATATTGGGCAAAAGACTGTTTACTACCCTCATGTTTCGTGATTTTCAACATTTAGTACATCAAGTTTTTTTCGTCTCAGAGTCATACCTAAAGTGTAAATTTTGGGACAGTCTCATACATCCGTTAGTCAAACCGTTAAGTTTCCAGTTAAGTGATGACGTGGCGCCTACGTGGACAATGTCTGGACGCCAAGTGTCATTAAAAATATTAAAATATTAAAATAATTAATTAAATAAAAGTATTTTTTATAAAAATAAAAATAAATAAAAATAATAAAAATAAAAAATAAAAAACCCTACCCCGCACACTCTCTCTCCCTCCATTCTCCCTCTCTCTCTCTCTCTCTCTCTCTCTCTCTCTCTACCTCTCTCTCTTTGCTGTTGCTTCTCTCCACTCTCCGACACCATCGACAATGTCAAGGCCAAGATCCAAGCCAAGGAGGGCATCCCCTCGGACCAGCAGCGCCTCATCTAAACCCACCTCCAGATTCGTCCTATGCACCCTCACCCTCACCCCACTTCCCTCTGCATCCTCCATTTCGCAGAAAACCCAAACAACGCCTCTGATTTCTTAAAAACCAACGAAAACCCTCAATCTTGGATCTCACAACAATCTTTGAGTCCCTTGCCTTTTTCATCAAATCAGAGACGTCTGAGCGTCCATTCCTTAAATTCTCGGTCCACATAGTCCAACGGAGCCTCGCACCTGCAATCAAGGCGAGAAGCCGTCATCTGACCCATGTCGAGGTTGCTGCCATGCGCGATTGACGGGTTCCCTTCGTCTACTCGAAACGCCGCAACCATCACCGTCTTCTCCGGCCGCTGGGTTTTGTTCTCCACCGTCTTCAAATCTGGTGGGTGTGACTCTCCGGCCGTAAATCTGGGTTTTGTTGACCACCGCCCGTCAAATGGGTGGGGTTACGGTATGGTGGTGAGGGAGAGGTGGGTCGGGTATGGAAGGATCAGGGGAGAGAAGAGTGGAGTCGAAGAGGGAGGGGGAAGGTTGGATGTGCGGGGGATCGAAGAGGGTTGGGTGGGCGCAGGAGAGAAGGGAGGGAGAGCTTGGTGACGGCGTCGAAGCGGGAGAAGAGGGCAGGGATGATAGGTGTCGGGGGTTAAGGTAGGGGACAACCTAGATTTTTTTTTTTTTTTAATTTTTTAAAATTTACGTGGGATCCCTATGACACGTGGCTCCCAGTCATTGTCCACATGGGCGCCATGTCATCACTTAACTGGAACTTAACGGTTTGACTAACGGATGTATGAGACTGTCCCAAAATTTACACTTTAGGTATGACTCTGAGACGAAAAAAACTTGATGTACTAAATGTTGAAAACCACGAAACATTAGGGTAGTAAACAGTCTTTTGCCCTATAATATTCATTCCAGATTATTAGGAGATACAGTTGACTTTCACAAGACTCATTCTCCAACATCCTACCGCAAACTAGATGGTCAGTACATCCGTAGGTTGATCTAAGGATAAGTCTAGGTTGTGTGTTGGAACAATGGGATAGCACATAGGAACCTCGGGGGGGGGGGGGGGTACTAAACCCAGTTTTTCCGGCGAGATACGGCCACGGCTGGCCACAAGAAAGATATAACTCGATTCTTTATCTCACGGGCTTCAATTTTATGTAATGGGTTTATGTTTGGTTGGGTTTGGAGCTCGACCGGAGCTCGAGTTTTCCCGACGAAAACCCTTGAAATCCGGCCATCTTCTTCTTCAATAGGGTCCGGTGACCTGTGGAACCAACCGGGTCATTTGCGACCCACCGTCCAGAAGCCTAACCCAATGCTAGAACCCAGCTGAACCTGGGCCCAGCCCAAAAGTCGGCCCAACCCACCTTACTCGGCCCAAACCCATTCTTTGGAACCCAAGCCCAAGAACCGTGCCTAAGCCCAGAACCAGCCCGTGACCCCTTGACCCGGATTCGTTTGACCTGGCCGGATTGGAATGTTCCAAGGAATATTCTCTGAATATTCCCACGTTGACTTTTTCGAAAACTACCCGGAACTCTTCTTAGGGTAATTCGACATCCTGAACCCGTTTTTGACGGCCATTTTCTTAAATTCAATCATTTTAATAGAGTTTTATTAATTGGACCCTTTATGTGCTTAGGTGCATTTATTGTGGCGTTCCCATCTTCGCTAGTTTGCATGGCTCTTCGACGACGGAGTATTTGTGAGTGGACCCCTTAAAAAATGTATTTTTAATAGTAGTAATGAAAAACATGATTTAATAATTACGTTTTTTGAAATGTTTTATGAGTAAATTAGATTTGCACTTTATGATTATCATGCTTATTGAGAATATTTTGGAATACCATATTTTATCGAACTTATGTTCTTTGTAGTATATATGATTATCATGTTCATATACTGCTTATGAACATGTTTTTACACTTCTTTATAGTATATATGATAGATGATTATATGCTATGAAGATGTCTTTGAGATATATGTACCTACGTTTAGAAATACTATGTTCAATGTTTTGTGCGTATCTAGTGGCCACTGTTCTGCCTACGGGTGAGAAAGATAGTTGTTGGCTTCGGGCTGGGAGAAATAATATATGGCTTTGGGTCGAGAGACATAGTTGCTGGCATTGGGCCGGAAAAAATAATCTCTGGCTTTGGGCTGAAAGACATAGTTGTTGGCTGCGGGCCGGGAGATATAATTATTGAACACCACGGGTGACTAGGATACCACTAGTTAGCACACTATATACGAGATATATGTTTCATAAAAGGTTTTATGGCATGCTAGGGTTTTCGGAAAAACCTATTACATATTATGTTATTGAGTTTTCATAAAACTTTGGGGGTTAGTATGTTGATAATTGTTTCAGTATTATATATACCTATCAACTTGGTCTACTCATGTTTGTTTTGTGCCCCCTCAGGATTTAAAATCAAGGCGTACAATCCCGGTGTCAAGGCACTTCTGCATCGGCATCTTTGAGTCCTCTCGGTGTAGGGCCCATTTCTTTGTTCATTCAATTCTATATAATTTCTTTTTAGTGTTCTAAATTAATTGTATGCTCTGAACACGTTTCTCATTTGCATATTAATTACCTTTAAATTTATAAGTCTTATTTATTTCTTGTTCTTGTTCTCATGCATGTTAGTATGGTTTCGTCACCTTCGGGTGTCGGCCAACACGTGCCTATCCTGATGTTTGGGAGAATATCAGGGTTGGGCGTGTCAAAAATGGAAATCCAACTCAAAATGCTTCGTGCCAGCATGAAAAACTGGATTGGCTTCCATGTAGGTGGTACTGAGATAATCACCAAAAAGATAAATGGGAGTAGATACCACAAGCAAGTAGGAGACCCAATGAGATTCAGCTCAGGTACGAGCAAGAGCACGATACTCGGACTCTACACTAGAACATGAGACAGTATGTTGCTTTGTAGACTTCCAAGAGATGTGATTGGGACCAAGAAAAAGAAGATAGCTAGATGTTGACTGACATGTCTCGTGACAACTAGTCCAACGGCACCAGAATAGCCATGAAGAATAAGTAGAGCACAATGAGGCCGAAACACCAAGCCCAAGTCTAACGAACCCTTAATGTAGTGAAAAACACATTTGGCAGCAATCAAATGAGTCATAATAGGACGAGCCATAAATTGAGTAATATGATTGACCGTAAAGGTAGTATCAGGATGAGTCAAAATGAGATACTGTAAGGGCCCAGGAAGGTGATGATCATAAAGAGGAGTACCATCCTTATTAAAAAGCTGTGACCTGGAGGCAAAATGTGTAGTAGCCGGCTTGTAGTCAAGTATGTTGGTGCGTTTTAGAAGATTAAAAGCATACTTGGTATGCGTTAGTTGGACTCCGGAGGAAGCATGTTGTACTTCAATACCAAGAAAGTAATGGAGATGACTAAGATCCTTAACCCCAAATTCTGAATTTAAAATGGAGATAAACAGCTGAATGGCGGAAGATTGCCAATAAGGATTATGTAGCGACAAAAACATAACACACTTGCCCTGATGAAAGAATAAATAAGGAAAGGTCTGCCTGGTTTTGCTGAAATCCATGGCGCTATAGAAAGGAACTCAATCATGAAACCAAGCTCGATGCGCCTTTTTGAGATCATTGATAGCCTTATCAAGTTACAAAAATGCAAAGGAAAATAGGGATCAACAAAACCTAGGGGTAGAGACATGTAGACATCCTTGCGCAAGAACCCACATGTAAGAAGGTATTTTTTAACATCAAGTTGAAGAAGAGACCACCCTTGAGAAACAATAAGACTCAATACCAAATGAATAGTAACGGGTTTAACCGCTGGACATAGTCAAAATTATATTGCGGATAATAGAATTTAGCAATTAATCGGGCCTTGTAACACTCAATAGTGCCATTGGCATATTGCGTAATCTTGAAGATCAACTTACAATCAACCGGGTTTTGGGATGGATGAGGAGGGGCCAGAGACTAGTTATGATTCTTTAACATCGGAGCGTTCTTTAGGACACTAGATACCTGACTTTGCACGGGTAAACATGGGATGGTGATTGGTAGCAAGCGCAGACTCAAGTAGAGGAGCTACAGTGGAGGACTGAGACGGAGCATGTGATATGTGACATATATAAATATATACATATATGTACACACACACACACATACATACATACATACTAGCCTTCATACACGCACTAACGCACTTGCAAAAGGTATTTTTTGAATCACGTGACGTTACGCGCGACTTGCACATTTTAAATGTATTTATATGCGTGAATTGCTTCAATAATTTTTTATTTCATTATTTTCTTTTTTTATGAGTCAAACATAAAAGAAACGCGATCATCATCACTATCTAATGTAAACAAAATGAAAATCGAAACGTTAAACAGAAAAATGTTGAAATTTCTTTTTTAGATTCCATCATTTTGAATGCCCCTTGATCTAAAACTCCATCACCCAAATGCATTGTTAGAGGTCCGAGAGAAGTATTTTACTTTTAACAGTGATAAACACTTTATTGCAACATTTGAAAGGATCACAACATACACAAATGAAGGTTTTTTGTTTAACTCTTATCTACTATCTACTCAAAATACTCATCTCCACAAAACGAAAAAGTGAAATTTCTATAAATTAGGATTTCTAAAGTAAAATTTAGAATTTGACTCATGGCCATCATTTTTTTATTGTATTTTCCTTTCAATTTCTTTTGACACCATCACACAACTTTCATGATTTTGCTTATTTTTTTTTATTATATTTTCCTTTCTCCTTTACTTGGGCACCAACAACTTTCACTTATCCTTTCATTTTTTTGAACTTTTTTGTTTGGGGGGCATTTTGTCCCATTCTTTTTTGGTGAAGCCCGTGACCCCAAACGAGGTTGTTGGCTTTATATTATAGAAATAGAATCAAGGGACAAATATTTTTACAATTCTTAGTAGCCTTTAGATTATATAACATTCAACGGTCTAGATTAAGATAGGTTCAAAATAAGAATAATCCATAAATCAACAAATAAGTATACGAACCGTCAGATGGTGTGAATTCAATTATTGACTAACAACGCTCCAGAAATAAGTTCCATTGGAGAAGGCTACCCCATCAAGAATTACTTCCTTCTGCAGTAATAATCTCAACAGCAAATTTTCGAGTAAAAAATCAATAAACATAAATCCATGCGTCTTTCTTTGTCCCCGCGCAGTAAATCTAGTCCTAACTATACTAGTTCTATAATTTTTGATTGCCATATGTTATATGCCCATATCTTGCATCAAAGAAACAGATGCTCTATTCGGTATGCATAGCCGGTGGTGTTCTCATATACAAAAACACTTGCAATGATTGAGTAAGCTTAGCTGTATATTACTAAATTATTAAAAAGCAAATTAGGTGGCCTGACTTCCTAACTAACTATGAAAAAACAAGTCAATAATCCGTCGAAGATCTTTCCCTTGGTTTGGTTTGGTTTGGTTTGATTTGGTAGAGAAGTCTAAATATTTCTCATTGCAATGGTCACACGCACACGTTGGGGGTGGGTGTGAGGTAGGTTTACTTACAAAATTTCATATATATATATGGTATTAAATTAGATTGGGTTATAAGGAGGGTAGGTTTGGAATATGGTTGGGTGTACATATATTTACAGTTTTGAACTAGTATAAGGCCCTCCTTACAGACTTACTCATGGAAACACGAAGGAAGTATTCGACGTGATCAAGGAAGTTATGAGCAAGCCGAAAAATTTATCACACAATATATTTTCCGTAATTATTAAGTGATTTTCACGCTTTTTTTTTTAGATCTATACATACCCATTTTTATTTTTAGTAGCCGATTAAATAAATCAAACGAAAACAACTTATATGATTAAATAATAATATATGAGAAGCTAATAATGGCATGGGTTTATCATTTTTCATATTACACCCTTATCCAGCTGCAGATATAAGAAGACTCGAGAGGAATTCCATAACGTTGGATTAAATCGTCATTTCATGTTGGATTAAGTCGTCATTTCGTTCAAATTACCTTCCAAAGTGTGGTGATAAAGAAAGTTTTGCAAATTTAATAGTATGGTTACGACTTTAATTAAAAGACGCCAATGACGCACTAATTTGCGACCAGCAATTTTTCCACAATAATGCAAAGTGATCTAGAAGGTTCAAAAGTGGGATTAAGTTAATTAATCTGTGTTAAAGATTAAAGATCAAGAATACTTTACAACTATGGTCTGCTGATTGAAAACTCAGTTAACAAAGATGATGAGTGCTTTGGGAGGACAATTAGTCATTCTTCCAAGCTTTCTGTGTGTGTTCCTTGTTTTACTCCTCATCAAGATCTTTCATAAGCTATGGTGGACTCCGACTCGATTACAGAAGCTGATGGCTTTGCAGGGGATCACAGGCCCTCCTTACAGACTTATCCATGGAAACACGAAAGAAATCACCGACATGATCAAGGAAGCAATGAGGAGGCCGAAAAATTTATCGCACGACGTATTTTCTGTAGTTCAACCTCACATTCACTCTTGGACTCAGATATACGGTAACAAATGATCTCGATTAGTTTACTTTTATAAATCGTAGTTTCGATCAAGATAAACTTGGTCATCTTTAGCATGCTAATTTACAGGTAAGAATTATCTTCAATGGCATGGTTCCAAGGCTCAGTTGATCGTTACGGACCCCGAATTGTGCAAAGAGATATTGAACAACAAAGATAGAGCTTATCCGAAAGTAGAGACACCTTACTTTGAGAAGAAGCTATTCGGAGATGGCCTTCTGACAACAACTAAAGCTGAAAAATGGGCGAAATTCCGAAAGCTGGCTACCCATGCTTTCCATGGAGAGAGCTTAAAAGTAAGTTTTTACAGTTACAGCTGCTTTCTGTTCGCTATCCTACATCGGTCGGGGAAAGTAAAAAATAATGAGTTTAATAGGATTACTCCATTCTAACTAATATCGAAATTTTTTGTGATAAAACTCCACACCTGACGGATTTGACATGTGGTAATTATCAAGTTAGGAACAGTATAGATGTCATTAAAATGGGACCCATGGGTCCGTCGATCTAAAAATTTCAACATGGTATCAAAACCCTGGTTACGGGCATGTGCAAGCCAAAGGCTTGTCACAAGGAAGTGTGGGCTTGGAAACAAGCCTAGACTCTTAACATAGAGTCAACTTCTGAGTTCTTAAGAAGCACCTCCTAGAATGATTGAAAACAAGTTTGGACTCCATTGGAGCTGATCTCTGAGTTGCTGATGTGTGGATTTCTACATGTGAACCATTAAATGGGGTTCCACATGGGGTGGCATGTTGGCTATCCCACATCGGCAAGGGAAGTAAAAAATAGGGAACTTTAACAAAAAACTCACGGTACTGTTCACTTTAACGAAAAATCACATTTTTACACTAAAAAGTCAATCCTGGTACTATTCACTTTACCCTTTGTTTTGTTATTTTCGTTAAAACTCAAAGTTTTCAAGTTCTTTTCATTAGTTTTTCTTAAAAAATAATGACTTTAAATAGGATTACCCCACTCTAAGTAATACCGAGGTTTTTTGTGATAAAATCTCGCACCTAACGGATGAGGCATGTGGTAAGTACTAAGTTGGAGACAAAATTAGTGTCGTTAGAGTGGGCCACCGTGCCCTATCGATCTAAAAATTCCAACACTTTCATGCAAGTTGAAGGTAAATCTGCTAACAGAATGATTGTGTTGTTTTACTAGAGTATGACTCCAGCAATGGTAGCTAGTGCTGAGACAATGCTGGAGAAGTGGAAGAGTTATGAAGGAAAAGAGATTGAGGTGTTTCAAGAGTTTAGGTTGTTCAGTTCGGAAGTGATCTCTAGAACAGCATTCGGCAGCAATTATATCGAAGGAAAGAACATTTTCGAGATGTTGGCGAAGTTAGGCGTCTTATTGTTCAAAAATTCTCTCACAGTCAGGGTTCCCGTAATCAGGTAACTTCCTGTAAAAGAAAAATAATAATCTGATTACAAGAAGAGATCTCGGTGCATATTCGAAATTTGAATTGAGCACAAACTCACATATCCCACTTGTATGTGAAACATGCTCAATCTGATTTCACTATATAGCTGACTCATTCGGCTTGTTATGCATAGAAGCATACTTCTCTGTCATGATATTTCCCCCCCCCCCATCTGTTGGCTCAGCAGCGAAGTTAGGGATTATTATTTCTTTTTTTAGAGCACCTCTAAATGAGATGTCAAAATGTCTAATAAGCAATAACGGTAAAAAAAATAGCAGCAATGTTTTTCAACCGAGAAACTAAATCTGATGTGGCATGATATGGAATGACATTTCTCCCCTTTGCTGTCAAATTTGATGACAGCAACTTCGAATTTTTTTAATTAATTATTAAATGTTTTTATTCATTTTTTTATTAGTTAAAAGTCTTGCCTTTTAATTTCTTTTCATTACCAATGCAGTGTTTACATATTTTATACCTTTTAATTCATTTGCTTTAATTACCAATGCAAAGGAAATAGATATGAAATTTTATTTTATATTTAAAATTTGATATATTGGGTTAAGAGCAAAACTTTAAAAGATGTCAAAGCGCCACATAAGATATCAAATTTAAATTTTATGTTTAAAATTTGACATCTCCTTTTGGAGATTTCTTACATAGATAAACTTTATTGTTGCAGTAAGTTTTTCAAAACCAGTGATGAGATCGAAGCAGACAAGCTAGAGAAAGGACTGCGCGTCTCCATAATGGAGATTGTTAAGAGAAGAGAAGAGAAGGCCACCGGAGGAGAAGGCAACTTTGGGAGTGATTTTCTTGGATTGCTTTTAAAGGCTTATCATGATACGAATGACGACCAGAGGATATCGGCGGATGAATTATTTGAACTATGCAAGGAGTTTTACCTTGTTGCACAAGAAACCACTAATGCTTTGCTTGCTTGGACTGTCTTTCTTTTGGCGCTCCACACGGATTGGCAAGAAGAAGTGAGAAAGGAGGTTGTGGATTTATTTGGCAAACAAACTCCGAATGCTGATGGAATTGCCAAACTGAAAACGGTAAGAAATCCGAGAACTCAATCATAATTAGCTTGTCAGGTAAGTTTTAAAATCCCATTTGTTATATACTTTGCATTTTCATGCAGATGAGTATGGTGATCAATGAGTCTCTAAGGTTATATTCTCCTGTTGCTACTATTATAAGGAAAACCGAAAGGGAAGTTGAACTTGGAAAAGTCATTGTGCCCGCAAATCTTGAACTGATTGTCCCAAATCTAGCACTTCACCATGATCCTCAAATCTGGGGAGAAGACCTGCAACTTTTCAAACCCGAGAGATTCTCTGAAGGGGTTGCTAAAGCAACTGACAACAATGTAGGCGCTTTCATACCGTTTGGAATGGGTCTTCGAAGCTGCGTGGGCATGAATTTTACAAATATAGAAGCAAAGATTGCTTTGTCAATGATTCTACAACGCTACTCCTTCACCCTTTCCCCAGGTTATGTCCACTTACCCTTTCTTTATCTTACAGTCCGTCCGAAACATGGAATTCAGGTAATGCTACACTCACTTTGAAATCCACAGACCAGAATTGCAAAATATCTTGCACTTGGTTGGTAGTATGGAGTACCTAGAAATTGTAGCCTTATGATATGTGTTGACGTGAGTCTTTATTATAAATATTCTAGGAGTTCTGTATATGGTAAGATTGGGATTTGTAATTGATTGTAATCCTTTGTAATTAGTTTCCTTATGAAATAAGGTCTGTGTGCCTATATATTGTAAACCGTTCAAATATTCAGCCATATACGTTTCTATTATATGCTGGCTTAGCTATAAGCAGTTTTTTTTTTTTTTTTTTTTTTTTCAATTATTGTTCTCTTTCGTTTGTCAGAATTGTTTTATAATCGGAGCAAAGTTTTTCTTTTAGTTTGGTGTATGCTCTAATATGTGATAGGGATTTTACCACCTGCAAAAGTAGGGATAAAAACACTAAAAAATACTTGAAATAGTACAAGGTTGTCGTAGTTTAGCAGCTCAAGCAAGGTCGTTCTCCACAGGGATTGAATGAATAATTTATGTTTAAAACCAACTCTTAATTAATTATTTGTAAACAAAATTGGGAAGAGGTTGATTTTATTACCTAAAATATTAAAAACGAATTTAATTAAAAATAATTAAATAAATTGGCAAGGTAAAGAAAATAAAAGAAAATAGTTTTGAAAATAAATTTGAGCACTAGGGTTCCGCCGTCACCTTAACAATCCTACGCAGTTCTTCCAATTGCTTACGAATTACACATGCATATTTTGAAGGTTAGGTTTTCCTAAAGTATGCCTTACTTGGAACCCCAACATAGAACGTAATCTAACATGCAACCTATCCGTGACGTCCAGATCGAATGTGAACATGCAAGACTCATTAAGTTTTGTGAAAACCTTTTGAAAAACCATATAACCCTTAAGACGTGTCTTCCATCCTAAGAAGTTATACATATTAACCACAAGAAGCCAGCGCCAATTTCAGGGACAGCCCTCCGCCAAAATTGCATCGAATTACTTTTCTAAATATCCTAATGGTGGCCAATCATCAAGACAATTCGAAAGTTTAAAGCACATTGATTAATAACTCAAAACTTACATGCATAAATTCATAAGCAAATTGAAAAGAAACTACATATTCTTGCTCGTGGCCTCGCCCTAGCAAACGAAACTAGTTACAAACAAAGCTTGAAAACACCTTGAAAATAAACTTCAAAGCTCTCTAAAGTGTGCGTGCGTTCTCCACTTTCCCCCCTATGTTGCGTTAAGAACCCTAATGGCTAAAAAGCCTTATTTATACTACTAGAAATAAAACCCTTACCTAGAAAAGGTCTTAGAATAAAACTAGGAAACATAATAAAATAATAAAACATAAAATAAAAGGTTTCCTATTTAAACTAAAATTCGGACTTCTTAAGAAATCAGTCTTTTGACTGAACAAATCAACTCCGATTTGGTCCCAAAAGTCTCTTTTGAAAGCTGTACAAATCCTCAGAAGGAATCTTCCTCAAAATATGCCATCTTGACCTCCAAAATAACCAAAACGTCTAGAAACGTCAATCTAGGAAAGCTGCGCGCTGGGCCTTCTTTTAATCTCCACGGTTAAACGGCTAAGTAGAAAAATCTGCAATTTTGATACAATCATCTTGAAAGACTCACGAACATCATCCAATTGGAATCACTCCAAAATTCATCCATTTGATCACTTTTTGCTCCAAAGGAAGTCGAATGTCCTACATTGAAAATATAATCTAAAGTATCAAAATTTCACAAAATAAACAATAAATTAATATTAAGAATAGGGTAAAATATATAGTATAAAAGCGACTCATCAATATGTAACGTACTTGATAAGTTAACATGGCAGTACAAGGTTATGCTATTTCCGGGCACGGCTAAAATCAATACAAAGTAAAGGTGACGGTAGTTCCATTGACATAGATTTTGGGGTTCAATATTATTGCACCTTGTTGAATATTATACATTGGTTGAAATATGATGCCTCTGTACCGACCGGGAAACAGAAGAATAAAAAAAGACGACTGTTTTAGGATTATGTATTGCATTGGACAACCGTTATTCACACTCTCAAGAAACGCAGTAGATTAAGGGAGATAGCCAAAGAGAAGCACACGAAAAATGGCTTCTTTGGGAGGCCTAGCAGTCATTTTTTAAAGCTTTCTGTGTGTGCTTCTTGTCTTAATTCTCATCAACATCTTTCACAAGCTATGGTCAGGGGCGGAACCAGGATTCAAAATATGGGGGGCCAACATGAAAACAACAAAAATGAAATTAAAGTATAAATTAAAAAAATTCTTTCCCAGTCGGTTCCTGGCATCAGTAAGCTTTTCAAAACCAACGATGAGATCGAATCGGACAAACTAGAGAAAGAAGTACATGCCTCCATAACCCAGATTAAGTCAAGAAACAAGAAAAGAAGGCAATGACAGGAGAAAATGAGAGTTTCGGGAGTGATTTTCTCGGATTACTTTTGCACTCACGATGAAATTGAAAACCAGATGGTTTCAGTGGATGAGTGCAAGACGTTTTACTTTGCTCGACAAGAAACCACTAATACTTTGTTTGCTTGGACTCTGTTTCTTCTGGCACTCCATACGGATTAGCAAGAGGAATCAAGAAAGGGGGTGATGGAATTATTTGGCTAACAAACTCCAAATTCTGATAACTTTTCCAAACTGAAAATAGTAAGAAAGAAAGTAAAAAACTCAATCAATTGCTTGTCGAAGTGGTGGAAACATGTTTTCAGTTGAGATTAGAGATTCTAATTTGGGAATCTGTTTTTCTTTTTTATTCTTGCAGACGAGTATGATTTTCTATGACTCTCAAAGGTTATATCCCCCTCTTGATTCCGTAGTAAGGAGAGTTGATAGGGAAATTAGACTGGAGAATGTCAGTGTGCCTAGACAGGGGAATGTCATTGTGCCACCTAATGTGGAATTGGTTTTCTCAAATCTAGCATTTCAGCACGATGCTCAAATTTGGGGAGAAGACGCGCAACTTTTCAAACAGGAGAGATTCGCAGAAGGGATCTCTAAAGCTACTAACAATAACATAAGCACTTTCATACCCTTACGACTGAGACCTCAAGACTGTGTGGAGTTGAACTTTGCAACCATCGAAGCAAATATTGATCTGTCGATGATTCTACAATGCTGCTCCTTCACTCTTTCGCCAGGTTATGTCCACTTGCCCTTTCATTATTTGACAGTGCGGCGACAACATAGAATTCAGGTAATGCTACATTCACTTTGAACTGTGGAGGCTGGCATTGCCGGGAAATTTATGCCTTTCGGATTTGCTACTCAGTGCAACTAATGAAATTGTATCTACCCGTTATCATTTCAACGTTTTCTACCTATCGAACTCTTTGGTATGTGTTTAGACTTTAGAGTAACCGCTGCGCATCATCAATGGCAAACTAAACTTAATTAAAGACAGAAAGCTTAAACATAATATGTAACTAGTAACTGCATTAGGATAGGTAGGGAGAATACAAATGGATAAGCAGTTTAACAGAAGCACAGTACTAATTACTACTGCTCCTTATTTATCATATATAAGTCCCCATTAGTGAGAAATAGTAGAATTTTTTATTTGCGCAGATCTTTGAAGTAGGCGGCAGGGTTACTCTCAAAGCTATCTCTCGAGATTGTATAATCTCTTCCGGGAGCTTTCATAGAAGCCCCCGTCCCTCCTGCTGCTTTGGCTCCTCCGCCACCGCCACCAGTTGCTCCACCGGAGGACTTATTACCCCCAGACCCAGCATTTTGATTCCCTCCAGAGCCCTTGCTGCCTCCCATTTTCTAGTACAAACTGCTTTTACTTTTCTTTTGCCTTTTGTTGATTTTATGACTTGCATGAAGGGTGCATGGCTATATATATAATGCTGTAATGTAAAGATTTGATTCTGGGAAGATTAATACAAGCATCGGAAGTGTTAAGAGTACGTTGGAACATGAAGTCAAAGCTTGAAAATGAAGGATAATTAAGGATGGTAGTATTAAAAGTTAAAGTCTGCCATTTCCCAACAAGAAATGCATAATACAAAGCTTGAACACGTAATACAAAGACGACTCCTTTGAAATGCCTTTTTCTTACCAATAATTAAGAAAAGGATAGTGTTATTGACACTCATTTTTACCTCTCCGACTTCCTTGTTAATTTTTTGTCATGCTCTTGTTCAAATTATTCTATTTGACAGGCGAAATTTGTGTGAAAAGTAAAAATAGATGTATTGATAGCACCACCTCCAAAAAAAAAAAGATTTCGGAACTGCTTTTGGACGGACTAGAAGTACGATCTGATAAATAAAAACACTATTGTATTTGACAAATAAAACTTAAATGTTTTTAAATCATTGAAGCATTTTCTCAAGTAGTACTTTACAAAGTTTTCACAATTGCGCTTTTTTATTTATTTATTTATTTTATTTTTAGAAAGCACTTAAATTTTTAATAAAAAAAATCAACGCATTTCTTATAAAAGCACTTCTAGATAAAACGCTTATGAGCATAAGTGTTTCTTAAAAAACAGACTCAAACGGCCCCATAAATGGCAAATGACATAACAATGGTTTATGTACACAATTGCATGATTCATTTATTTATATAAAAATGACACATTTTACCTAACATAAGAAACAGTGGACAGAGATTTGTGACTTAGTTAGTTAAGAGTACTTACCTATGCACCCAGTTCAATTTCCTCTCCTGAATATACTCAGTTAGTTAAGAGTGCTTACCTATGGGTGACTTCACTATGCACCCAACCCAAAGTAGTTACTAAGCCTAACTGATGCTAAGCCCAAGTGTAAATCCATATAAGCCCAAATCTGATAAACAGCTCCGAAGACACAACAAAATTTGACAAGAATGAATTTGGAGAGACCCAGTTCTCAGGGCTAGGAAGGAAGGTAGTTTTCAGGTTTCTGTAGAGAGTGCTACAATGGAACAATTGATGGTAATACAAATCGGAAATGTAACTCACCAATCACCCTTACTAATTGGATTCTTATACTCTCATCACACGTCATTTATAATTTTATAACTCATCACATAGTCCAAACTACGTAGGAATGAGATTTATTTCGACATTACCAACTCGTGTAGGAATGAGAATTTCACTTCGCAATGGCCCTTTTTCTTTCTTTTTCCTTTGTGAGTAGGAATGAATTACATCCGAATTCGTTTCACCATCAAAATTTACATTCACTCAAGAAAATATATTCCTGCGAACCAGTTTCAATGGTTAAACAACAATAAGTAGTTAAATTACTATTTTTGTAAAACCATTCTACAAATAAGTATATTGAAATAAAGAAACATCATTAAAATACTTCCAACGTTTTCCTAAAACAAAACTCAATTTCCAAAATGTTTGGATCATCATACATACATAAATATGCACGGACACACCCATACATCTATAACTTTACTTTCTACGATTTGTAGCTCTTCCAGTGACCTGGATTTCTTATAATTTATAGTACAAGTCTACACACGCAATCTAGTTCACCAAGAAAATTACCACCAATCAAGAAACTCAAATCTCAACATTATATAAGACAGTAATATCTGAAATTCAATTAAATTCTAATTTCAAGTCTATTCCACAAGTCTGGTAACCACCACAGGTACTATCCTAGGGTAGCTAATTTCTAAGCTCTGATACCATTTTGTCACGCCCCCGACCCGCGAATAAAGACTATTCACGAGCTAGGGTGTGAGCCATATCTTAGCTATAGAAATAAATTCTACAACCAAGATATGGTGGAAAATAAAATAAAATAATACAAATTTATTGAATACGCAGCGGAAATAAAATATTGTTATACAAAATTAATTCATAATAAAAGTACCAACTAAAATGATAATTAAAATGAGTAGCTCTTACAAATACATAAAATGTATGCAATGAGATGCATGAATGTACTCACTCCCTTTTAATCCCGTTAACACATACCTAAGACACCCAAGCCTGCACGTCCCATACCATGCTTATACCACTTGGCTCCGGATACGTTAGAGTATGAGTTAACTCCTGGTCATCCCTTAAACCCAATTTTTGTAATTAAACTCTCAGTTTCCACTTTATTAAACAGGCACTTCCCCCCAACGCCCAATTGTATATTCAAGCCCTGCACCCTACGCCTGACATATACAAGATTTATTAATTTATAATCAACCAATTGTATACTCAAGCCCTGCACCCTACGCCTGACATATACAAGGTTCATTATTTTATATTCAGGGCAAACTTCAGCCCTTGAATATCCTCACAACGCAAACGCTTTACAAACTCAACACAACTCTTTTTTCTTGCTTTGCAATGCATGTTTATGTTTATGTCATATTCACATAGATATCAATACTCACATGTTATCTAACAAACCTGCAAGCTTCAATATAAATCAAATTGATTAGTAACAAGAGTAATATAGGCATAATATTAATAACAAAGTAATAGTTTATAATCCATCATATAAAGTGTTGCTCATTGACCACTCTATATATTTTTCCAACATCTAATCCATCTTGATCGGGCAACTTGTTTTTATTAGAAAAGAATAAACATACATGTTAGAGAAGAGAATCGTTAGAGTGAAATATATATCTTAAAGGCCACAAGGCATGGAATCATGTTTCTAGCTTTTCCCTTTCCAAACATCATCCCTTATTTTTATTTTAGCCCACCACTTCTACTTCTTCTCATCTCACTTCCTTTATGTTTTTATTTAATAACTCAATGTTTAAATGGTTTACTCAAATTTCAAAGGAACCCACAGATTTAAGTGGTTCACCAATTTGGCTACGTCCACTAGGGTTGTGTTGTATTGTATTTGTATTTCACTAGGTAATGAGGATTTACAAATACATGACAATGGCTAAAAGCCTTGACAAAAATATGTAAAAACAAAGATATGAGAAGGACAATTGTTGCTCTCCTTTTCTCCTTTCTTTCAACGTGCTCTCTCCTCCTCCTTTATATAGTGAGTGATTGTGCTCCTTCCCTTCAATTCCCTTTCTTTGAAACTCTATACGTATAGATTGACCTTGTTTTGCTTCTTTCCTTCATGATTCATGTCACATGTGTTCCAATAGCAAGTCACCAAATGTAGTTCTCATCATTAACAATGAAATGTGGTCCAATAGACAAACAACAAATGTTAAGCAAAACCTTAGCTCTAATATGTGTTCCCATAGAAACACACCAAGTGTTAAACTAATCATCACAATGAAATGTGGTCCAATAGACAAACAACAAATGTTAAGTTAATCAATATCATGCAAGGTGAACAAACACTCAAAAGCCACGTTCATCTCCAAGGGATATGAATCCCACCCGTTCTCACCTCATTGGAAAATATGGAATGATAGATTGAAGCATTGAAGAGAGAATATAGACAATTAATTGAAATTCCCCTAGGCTAGTGAGTAAGCACTCTAAAACCACAATAACATATTGCAACATGCATGCCAATACATACACATACCTAGTCTATGGCTCTATATAGACTCACACCTCTCCAAACTTGGAGGATGAATCATCACACTACATTAACTCAACTTGCCAACTCACTCCAAACTCAACACTTAGGCATACGTATAAGCTATGGACTTCCCACCTCCACACCCTAAATATTACCTTCTATTAATTACCAACTCACACCTCACCATTTGGAGAAAAATCAAGCCAAACTCATGCACTTAGACACATGCACGTATGCTATATAGACTTCCACTCCATCACTATAGAGTAGTGAATAATCACCACAATAATGAGTTTCTAATGATTGCCAATTGCCACATAAGAGACCATAAAAATATCGAAAGTAGGTTCTTGCATAAAAGAAAAATCATTACATAAAAATAATTACCCAACATACACACACACACACACACACACACACACACATATATATATATATATAACCATTTTTTTAAGTAGGGGTATTACAGCCTTGCATTGACTGAAAAGTGTCATTAGGAGATTGGTTGTGTTATGCTCTAGAGTAGTTACTGTGAGTATTTATACTGTAAGGAAATACTTTGTAGATATTACGTTGTGAAATGAAAAATCTTCTCCTTCAAGATTCTCTCAATCTTCTCTAAATATTTTCCCGCTCATTTCTTCTGAGTTCTTTCTGTTGACAGCAAGGTCCTTTAACTTCCCATGACATTGAGCGACCTACTTTTGTCCCGTAGATATAGAAGTTTCACAGCGGAGTCAAGAAATGGCAGCTTAATGTTCATGTCTTTCAAAATTTAGAGGGTTTATATCACAAATGGTCCCTGAAATTGACCCCATCAATCATGATGGTCCCTGAAATTGAAAATCAATCAATCTAGTCTCTGAATTTTAACTCGCGAATCAATGTCGTCCTTTTGTTAGTGTTCCGTCCAAATTAACTTTAAATAAAGGTTAGAGAACCAATTTTTCATGGTAAAATGATAAAAAATAACCCTGTTACTTATAATTTTACTTACTACCTCTCTTTTCTTTTTTCCATCTTCACTTTTCTCTCCATTTTTTCATGGATTTGGTGCTAAAACTAAAATAAAAACAAAAAAAAGTGGTTCTCTAACCTTTTTTTGGTCATTTTACCATGAAAAATTGGTTCTCTAACCTCTTTTTAGTGTTAATTTGGACGGAACACTAACAGAAAGACCACATTGATTCGCGAGTTAAAATTCAGGGACTACATTGATCGATTTTCAATTTCAGGGACCATCATGATTGATGGGGTCAATTTTAGGGACCATTTGTGATATAAACCCTCAATAAAGCCGACTTATTACAAGTCACAACCATATCCATCCAAGAGTCGTAGAAAACGATGGACATAACTTGTTATGCCGGCTGCAGTCTGTGACAAGCACACAGACACTAATTTGACGAAAAAATTTTAGGCTTGGGAAAACTCATCAAAGATCGAAAGTCGACAAATAGCAGCTTAAGGTTTCAACGCCAATGTACTGATGATGATGTTTGCACTTTGGATTGTAGTAACTAGCAAGATAAGTAAGTGACACTCACTAGCTAAATAGCATGAGCATCATCTTGTCAACATCTTTCACAAGCTATAGTCAGGGGCGGAACCAGGGTTCAAAATATGGGGGGCCAACATGAAAACAACAAAAATCAAATAAAAAAAATCTCCAAGTTACATACAAACTAGAGAAAGAAGTACATGCCTCCATAACAGTTGTCAAGAAACGAGAACAGAAGGCAATGACAGGAGAAAACGAGAGTTTCGGGAGTGATTTTCTAGGATTACTTTCGAACTCACGATGAAATTGAAACCCCGAGGGTTTCGGTGGATGAGTGCAAGACGTTTTACTTTGCTGGACAAGAAACTACTAATACTTTGTTTGCTTGGACTCTGTTTCTTTTGGCACTCCATACGGATTGGCAAGAGGAATCAAGAAAGGGGGTGATGGAATTATTTGGCTAACAAACTCCAAATTCTGATAACTTTTCCAAACTGAAAATAGTAAGAAAGTAAAAAACTCAATCAATTGCTTGTCGAAGTGGTGGAAACATGTTTTCAGTTGAGATTAGAGATTCTAATTTGGGAATCTGTTTTTTTTTTTATTCATGCAGACGAGTATGATTTTCTATGAGTCTCAAAGGTTATATCCCCCTCTTGATTCCGTAGTAAGGAGAGTTGATAGGGAAATTAGACTGGGGAATGTCAGTGTGCCTGGACAGGGGAATGTCATTGTGCCATTGTGGAATTGGTTTTCTCAAATCTAGCATTTCAGCACGACGCTCGAATTTGGGGAGAAGACGCGCAACTTTTCAAACCGGAGAGATTCGCAGAAGGGATCGCTAAAGCTACTAACAATAACACAAGCACTTTCATACCCTTTCGACTGGGACCTCAAGGCTGTGTGGAGTTGAACTTTGCAACCATCGAAGCAAAGATTGCTCTGTTGATGATTCTACAATGCTGCTCCTTCACTCTTTCCCCAGGTTATGTCCACTTGCCCTTTCATTATTTGACAGTGCGGCGACAACATAGAATTCAGGTAATGCTACATTCACTTTGAACTGTCAAGGCTGGCATTGCCGGGAAATTGATGCCTTTCGGATTTGCTACTCAGTGCAACTAATGAAATTGTATCTATCCGTTATCATTTCAACGTTTTCTAGCTATCGAACTCTTTGGTATGTGTTTAGACTTTAGAGTAACTGCTGCGCATCATCAATGGCAAACTAAATTTAATTAAAGACAGAAAGCTTAAACATAATATGTAACTAGTAACTGCATTAGGATAGGTAGGGAGAATACATATGGATAAGCAGTTTAACAGAAGCACAGTACTAATTACTACTGCTCCTTATTGATCATATATAAGTCCTAATGTCTCAGCCATTAGTGAGAAATAGTAGATTTTTTTATTTGCGCAGATCTTTGAAGTAGGCGGCAGGGTTACTCTCAAAGCTTTCTCTCGAGATTGTATAATCTCTTCCGGGCGCTTTCATAGAAGCCCCCGTCCCTCCTGCTGCTTTGGCTCCTCCGCCACCGCCACCAGTTGCTCCACCGGAGGACTTATTACCCCCAGACCCAGCATTTTGATTCCCTCCAGAGCCCTTGCTGCCTCCCATTTTCTAGTACAAACTGCTTTTACTTTTCTTTTGCCTTCTGTTGATTTTATGACTTGCATAAAGGGTGCATGGCTATATATATAATGCACTAATTTAAAGATTTTATCTGGGAAGATTAATACAAGCATCGGAAGTGTTAAGAGTACGTTGGAACCTGAAGTCAAAGCTTGAAAATGAAGGATAATTAAGGATGGTAGTATTAAAAGTTAAAGTCTGCCATTTCCCAACAAGAAATGCATAATACAAAGCTTGAACACGTAATACAAAGACGACTCCTTTGAAATGCCTTTTTCTTACCAATAATTAAGAAAAGGATAGTGTTATTCCCACTCATTTTTACATCTCCCACTTCCTTGTTAATTTTTTGTCATGATCTTATTCAAATCATTGGATTTGATGGGTGAAATTTGTATAAAAAGTAAAAATGGATGTAAAAAAAAAAAAAAAAAAAGAAGTTCGGAACTGCTTTTGGATGGACTAGAAGTGCGATATGATAAATAAAAACACTATTGTATTTGACAAAAAAAAAAAAACTTAAATGTTTTTAAATCATTGAAGAATTTTCTCAAGTACTTTGATATGCTTCTTTACAAAGTTTTCACAATAGTGCGTTTATTTTTTTTATTTTATTTTTAGAAAGCACTTAAATTTTTAATTAAAAAAATCAACGTATTTCTTATAAAAGCACTTCTAGATAAAACGCTCATGAGCATATGTGTTTCATAAAAAACAGACTCAAATGGCCCCATAAATGGCAAATGACATAACAATGATTTATGTACACAATTGCATGATTCATTTATTTATATAAAAATGACACATTTTACCTATCATAAGAAACGGTGGAACGAGATTTGTGACTCAGTTAATTAAGAGTACTTACATATGCACCCAATTCAATTTCCTCTCCTGAATATACTCAGTTAGTTAAGAGTGCTTACCTATGGGTGACTTCACTATGCACCCAACGCAAAGCAGCAACTAAGCCTAACTGATGCTAAGTCCAAGTGTAAATCCATATGAGCCCAAATCTAATAAACAGCTCCGAAGACACCACAAAATTTGACAAGAATGAATTTGGAGAGACCCAGTTCTCAGGGCTAGGAAGGAAGGTAAATTGAATATCAGAGTGCGCAACGAACGAGACTACAAAATAATAAGAATAGTATTAAACAAACTGAGAATGTCGAAACGGCTACAAAACTCTAAGAGACTACATTGTGAATAACTTAATTCTTAAACTAAATTCAATCTATATTTATAGAGAACTAAACCTAAGAAACCCTAACTTGGATGGGCTAAGCCCAAATCATAAACTAACAAGCAAAACCCAAATACTAATATTTTCCAACACCCCCCGTCAAACTCATGGCGGTACACGACATGGGTTTGCCAAAGTAGATGTGGATGCAAAAACTCCAAATTCCAGTGCCGATGCCGATGCCGATGCCGATTCCAACTTCCGATGCCAATTTCAATACGAAATTCCATCAGTGCAAGTGCAAGAGTCTTTCTATTTTCTTAATTTTTTTTTTGCAAACAATCAATACCAACTAACAAATCTAAAACGAACGACGACAAAGGCAAACAAATTGATACCAACGAGAACGCATTGAACCCTAAGGATCGAACCCGCTCTGATACCAAGTTGAATATCAGAGTGCGCAACGAACGAGACTACAAAATAATAAGAATATTATTAAACAAACTGAGAATGCCAAAATGGCTACAAAACCCTAAGAGACTACATTGTGAATAACTTGATTGTTAAACTAAATTACAAGCTATATCTATAGAGAACTAAACCTAAGAAACCCTAACTCGGATGGACTAAGCCCAAATCATAAACTAACAAGCAAAACCCAAATACTAATATTTTTCGACAGTTTTCAGGTTTCTGTTGAGAGTGCTACAATGGAAAGTTGAAGGCTTTTCGCCTTTTTTCCGTGTAAGTTGTAAGTAACACCAACCAACACACTTTTTTTTCCTTTTTTTTTCAGAAATTTTATCTGCATTTCTTTCTTATTTTGTCCATCCATTCGTTAGATATCATGCACATCCATGTTTAGATCGGACGTGAATTCGCGGAATCTCATCAGTTTCAAACTGACGAACACCCCTAGCTCGACTCCTTGTAATCACATGCAAGGTCCTTGAACTTCGCATTACATTGAGCGACCTACTTTTGTCCCCTAGATATAGAAGTTTCACAGCGGAGTCAAGAAATGGCAGCTTAATGTTCATGTCTTTCAAAATTTAGAAAAGCCGACTTATTACAAGTCACAACCATATCCATCCAAGAGTCGTAGAAAACGATGGACATAACTTGTTATGCCAGCTGCAGTCTGTGACAAGCACACAGACACTAATTTTACGAAGAGATTTTAGGCTTGGGAAAACTCATCAAAGATCGAAAGTCGACAAATAGCAGCTTAAGGTTTCAGTGCCAATGTACTGATGATGATGTTTGCCCTTTGGATTGTAGTAACTAGCAAGATAAGTAAGTGACACTCACTAGCTAAATAGCATGAGCATCATCTTGTCAACATCTTTCACAAGGTATAGTCAGGGGCGGAACCAGGATTCAAAATATGGGGGGCCAACATGAAAGCAACAAAAATCAAATAAAAAAAATCTCTAAGTTACATACAAACTAGAGAAAGAAGTACATGCCTCCATAACAGAGATTGTCAAGAAACGAGAACAGAAGGCAATGACAGGAGAAAACGAGAGTTTCGGGAGTGATTTTCTAGGATTACTTTTGAACTCACGATGAAATTGAAAACCCGAGGGTTTCGGTGGATGAGTGCAAGACGTTTTACTTTGCTGGACAAGAAACTACTAATACTTTGTTTGCTTGGACTCTGTTTCTTTTGGCACTCCATACGGATTGGCAAGAGGAATCAAGAAAGGGGGTGATCGAATTATTTGGCTAACAAACTCCAAATTCTGATAACTTTTCCAAACTGAAAATAGTAAGAAAGTCCAAAACTCAATAATTGCTTGTCGAAGTGGTGGAAACATGTTTTCAATTGAGATTAGAGATTCTAATTTGGGAATCTGTTTTTCTTTTTTATTCATGCAGACGAGTATGATTTTCTATGAGTCTCAAAGGTTATATCCCCCTCTTGATTCCGTAGTAAGGAGAGTTGATAGGGAAATTAGTATAGAAATACAGAAAGAGAATACAGAAAAGAAAACTTTACTTGAATGAATATTTTCTATTTCACACTTGTAAAAGGTTACATCAGTGAGTATATATAGCCACAGCAGCTATGTACAAAAAGGGTATTCTAACTAACATGTACATATAACACATCACAGCACAACACAAAGTTAATTAAAAGAAAATGTGTGTCATGAATTGGCATCCTCATCTTTACACCCCCTCAAGCTGAGCTTGGAAGAGGTTGGAGTTCCAAGAGATAGCTTGGACCGAAGTAGAAGAAAACGATTCTTGGTTAAAGGTTTGGTGTGGATATCTGCAATCTGGTCTTCAGTACAAACATATTGAACATGAAGCAAATTAGCAAGCACTAGCTCCCGGATGTAATGGTAATCTATCTCAACATGTTTTGTCCTAGCATGAAAGACAGGGTTTGAAGCCAGAGAGATGGCAGATATGTTATCGCACCAGATTGTGGGTTTGAGAGGTAGAGGAAAGCCAAAATCATGAAGAACTTTGCAGACCCAGGTAATCTCAGCTGCAGTATGTGCCAAAGATCGATACTCAGCTTCGGTTGAAGAGCGAGCCACTGTAGGCTGCTTTTTAGCACTCCAGCTAATGAGATTGGACCCAAGATATACACAGAAGCCACTGGTTGATCGGCGATCATAAACACAACCAGCCCAATCGGCGTCAGAGAAAGCTAAAAGAGTAAGAGGGCTTTTCTTGAACCACAAACCATGATCCAAGGTACCTTTAAGAAATCTGAGAATTCGTTTGGCAGCTTGCATATGTAGATCAGTAGGAGTATGCATGAATTGGCATACTTGGTTAACAGCAAAGGAAATATCAGGCCGGGTCCATGTTAGGTACTGTAAAGCACCTACCAATGATTTGTAATCAGTGGGATTGGATAATGGAATGCCACTGTGATCCAATTTGGCAGTAGCAAGAGGGGTAGAGCAGGGCTTAGCACCTTCCATTTTTGATTTCTGGAGCAGGTCCAGGAGATATTTTGTTTGATGAAGAAAGAGACTGTGGGAAGATCTGTTAACTTCTAAGCCCAGAAAATAGTGAAGGAGACCTAAGTCCTTAACTGGAAAGAGAGACCCAAGTTGGTGAATAACCTGAGTGCACACTGAAGGATCAGGACCACTGATTAATATATCATCGACATACACTAAGACGATGACCAGAACAGGATATTTTAGAACAAACAGAGATGCATCCGAACATGATTGAGTAAAGCCAAAAGACTTGAGAGCTTGAAAGAGCTTATCAAACCAGGCACGAGGAGCCTGTTTAAGTCCATACAAGGACTTGTGAAGCTTACACACATGATTAGGCAGATTAGGGTCAATGAAACCAGGAGGTTGTTGAATAAACACCTCTTCCTGTAAGTCACCATGGAGGAATGCGTTGCTTATATCAAGTTGATGCAGAAACCAATTGTACTGAACTGCAAATGTCAGCAAGATTCGAATGGTGATCGGTTTAGCTACAGGGCTAAACGTTTCTGTGTAATCCAAGCCAGCCTGTTGGTGAAACCCCTTGGCGACCAAACGGGCCTTATACCTTTCAACAGAACCATCATGCTTTTTCTTTATGCGAAAAACCCATTTGCAACCGACCACATTTTGAGAAGGGGAAGAAGGAACTAAAGACCCAGTCCCAGTGGTTTGAAGAGCATTGAACTCATTTTGCATAGCTAATCTCCATTCACTGTGTTTGGAAGCTTGGTTATAAGCAAGGTTCTAAAAAACGCTAGGCGCTAGTCGGGCGGAAGGCTGGCGCCTAGCGCCTAGGCGGCTAGGCGGGGTCTAGGCGGGTGCCTAGGCGGCCTAGGCGGATTTGGGTAAATTTCTTGTATATCTTGCAAATAAATGCATATTCACACTTACAAAAAAATTATACTTTGTATGAAATTCATGGATAAGATAATAAAAGAATGATAAAATGCAAAAAGAGTATCCAACAAGTCCAAAATTTAAAAACACATTAAGCATATATGTCATATAACCATGGTGATGAGTATTGTAGGATGACACATATACAACAAGTTCACAATTTTAAACCACTTAGAATTAGATAGGAAATTTTTTTTTAATGTCAATAAAAAAAAAATAAATAAAAAAAATAAAAAAGGCCTAGCACCGCCTAGCCCCCCTAGCCCGCCTCGCCCGCCTAGCCGCCTAGCCCGCCTAGACCACCTAGGCGCCGCCTAGCCCGCCTAGGCGGCCGCCTAGAGCCCATCCGATTTTTTCAACCGATTTGCACAAAAACGCCTCGGACCACCACCGCCTAGCGCCTAGGCGCCGCCTAGGCGGCCGCCTAGGCCGTTTTTTAGAACAGTGGTTATAAGTGGTGGGAACAAAATCGAGATTGCGAGACAACGGGTGTTTGGTAGCAGAATAGGCTTTGGGCCGAGAAATACCATTTTTCGATCGAGTAACCATAGGGTGATGGTTGGTGACTGGGGCAGGAGGGACAGGTGCAATAGGAGAATCAGAGAGTGAAGGAGATGAAGGGGAAGAACCAGGTGAG
Organism: Cotoneaster glaucophyllus; assembly: GCA_036320875.1. Taxonomy (NCBI): domain Eukaryota; kingdom Viridiplantae; phylum Streptophyta; class Magnoliopsida; order Rosales; family Rosaceae; genus Cotoneaster; species Cotoneaster glaucophyllus. The sequence continues at coordinate 1,743,761 of JAVVNS010000101.1, read as the reverse complement.
ACAACAGATGGAGAAGTATGAGGAACAGGGGAAAGAGATGAAGTAGCAGGTGAATGGGAGAAGGAAGAAATAGGGAAGTGAAGATCAATGATAGAGGAATGGGAATCAGTGGATGGGGATACCTGTGGAGTACGAACTTGTGAAAAAGGAAAGGAAGTCTCATTGAACAGAACATGCCGAGATATGTAGACTCGACCTGTGAGGGGATCCAAGCATCTGTAGCCCTTATGTTGGAGACTGTAGCCAAGAAACACACATTCCTTGCTTTTACCATCCAATTTAGAAGAGACATAGGGTTTTAACCAAGGGAAACAGCTACAACCAAAAACTTTAAGCCGAGAGTAATCAGGTGAAGTATGAAACAATAATTCCCATGGAGAACCAAGAAGACCAGAGATAGGCATGCGATTAATCAAATAGAGAGCAGTAGATATAGCTTCAACCCAATATTTGTGTGGAACATGAGATGCAACCAAGAGAGTTCGAGCTGTCTCAACGAGATGCCGGTGTTTCCGTTCGACACAGCCATTTTGCTCCGGAGTATGTGGACAGCTGAATTGATGCAAGATACCATGCTGTTTAAGAAAAGCTTGAAATAAAGAACTAACAAATTCACCCCCTGAATCTGAACGAAGAACCTTGATTTTATTACCAACTGCATTTTCTACATAGGTTTTGAAATTTACAAATATGGAATACACCCCAGATTTGGCTTTCAAAGGAAAAACCCAACTGTACTTAGTATGATCATCAATAATCAACAAGTAATATGAAAAACCACTAACTGAGGCGACAGGAGCAGGACCCCAAACGTCGCAATGAAGCAAGGCCAAGCTGTGAGAAGTGGAGGAGCTGGCAGCTTTGAAGGGGAGCTTGTGGTTTTTGGCAATGGCACAATCAGAACAGAAGAAGCCTACAGAGGATGCACCTTGGACAGCAATGTGATTTCCAGAGATAACCTTGCGAAAGATAAGAGAAGAAGGATGGCCCAGACGACTATGCCATATTTTGACTGGAGCTTTAATACTGACTAGAGCAGATGCAGTAAGTGAAGAAGGAGCAATACCAGAAGCAGAAGAAGTAGTTGGATTGGACTGCAGGGGATAAAAACCGTCTTTAACTGATCCCCGCAAAAGCATCTTCCCCGTAGAACGATCCTTAACAACGGATCCATCAGAATCAAGAGTTAATGAGCAATAATTGTCGCGAAGAAATTGAAACGCAGACAACAGATTGTGCTTCATGTGAGGAACGTGAAGAACATTGTTCAGTTTAAAACTAGTAAGAGGAGTACGAAATGTAGAGGTACCAACATGAGAAATGGACAGACCTTTACCATCACCAATGTATACTTTGTCTTCACCAGTGTATGGAGTGGGAGAAGTGATGTTTGAGATATCATTGGTGATATGCGAGGTAGCACCAGAGTCAATCAACCAAGTAGAAGAGGACTTGGCATTGTGCCGCGCACACATAGCTTGGAGTTTGGCAGGAGGAATGCGACCAGAGATCTCTGGATTCATACGGTCAAAGCAATCAATGGCTTCATGACTTGTATTGCCACAGATCTGGCAAGGAGCTCGAGGATCGGAGAAAGAACCACGAGATGGAGCTGTGGGATTGTTGCGATTAAAGCCACTGTGGAAATGATTGCCGCGATAGTTACCACGATGTCCACGATTAGAGAAGCGATTGTGCTTTCCACGATTCGAGTTGTATCGAAAAGACTGCTGCAGTGGTTGATTCTGAACTGCATATGCTTGAGGTGGTGAGGGAAGGAGTGGGGGCTGGGCTTGAACTGAGAAGGCATGAAACTGTTCAGCCTGACTGGATGAAGAAGCTTTCTTACTACGATTCATAGAGAGTTCTTTAGTGAGTAACAATCCATGCAATTCATCCAACGATGTGGAAGATAATCGGAGCATGATTGAGTCAGTGAAGGACTCAAAATCATCAGGAAGACCAGCAAGAGTAGCTACGACCAGATCGCGATCAGAGATTGGGGCTCCAGCAGCAAGGAGAGAGTCGGAGATCTCTTTGAGCTCTTGCAGGTAGTCAGACATGAATTGCGAACCTTTTTGAATGCTTTGAAGTCGCGATCGGAGTTGATGAACATGTACATCAGAAATACCCCCAAATCTTTGTTCGAGTTTGAGCCAGAGGTCGCGAGAAGACGAAACTCCAACAGTGAATGGAATCACTTCCTCAGACAGTGTGGAATTGAACCAGATCAAGAGATTTTGATCTTTCTCATGCCAGATTTCGAACGCCGGATTCAGAGAACGATCAGGCATAAGAGGCGGTGGACAAGGTTCAGTGCCATCGACGATTCCAAGAAGCCGATATCGCCGAAGAATTGGAGCAAACAAAGCACGCCATGGCAGATAATTGGATCGCTTGAGCTTGATTGGCACCATGCTGCCAATGTTTTGGATCGTCAGAGAGGAATTAGGGTTTGCGATTGGTACCGATTCAGAAGGAGAAGAGGGCGCAGATGGAGACGCCATGAGAGATCAAGAAATGAGATCAAGATCGAGAAGCAGAGTGCAAACGTAGCAACGAAGCAATCAGATTTTGGTAGAGATCAGAGACACAGAGCGGAAGAGAAGAGGATCAAGAGAAGCCGTGAGGCGGTTGGCGATGAGACCATATAGAAATACAGAAAGAGAATACAGAAAAGAAAACTTTACTTGAATGAATATTTTCTATTTCACACTTGTAAAAGGTTACATCAGTGAGTATATATAGCCACAGAAGCTATGTACAAAAAGGGTATTCTAACTAACATGTACATATAACACATCACAGCACAACACAAAGTTAATTAAAAGAAAATGTGTGTCATGAATTGGCATCCTCATCTTTAATTAGACTGGGAAATGTCAGTGTGCCTAGACAGGGGAATGTCGTGCCATTGTGGAATTGGTTTTCTCAAATCTAGCATTTCAGCACGATGCTCGAATTTGGGGAGAAGACGCGCAACTTTTCAAACCGGAGAGATTCGCAGAAGGGATCGCTAAAGCTACTAACAATAACATAAGCACTTTCATACCCTTTCGACTGGGACCTCAAGGCTGTGTGGAGTTGAACTTTGCAACCATCGAAGCAAAGATTGCTCTGTTAATGATTCTACAATGCTGCTCCTTCACTCTTTCCCCAGGTTATGTCCACTTGCCCTTTCATTATTTGACAGTGCGGCCACAACATGGAATTCAGGTAATGCTACATTCACTTTGAGCTGTGAAGGCTGGCATTGCCGGGAAATTGATGCCTTTCGGATTTGCTACTCAGTGCAACTAATGAAATTGTTGATGAAATTGAGGTTCCACCATAAAACCAATTGGCAATATGGGGAGTAGCCCAAGACCATATAAGCACATAGCAAACCTTGTCCCTCACCAATGTGGGACAACTCTCAACAATTGTATCTATCCGTTATCATTTCAACGTTTTCTAGCTATCGAACTCTTTGGTATGTGTTTAGACTTTAGAGTAACCGCTGCGCATCATCAATGGCAAACTAAATTTAATTAAAGACAGAAAGCTTAAACACATATGTAACTAGTAACTGCATTAGGATTGGTAGGGAGAATAGATATGGATAAGCGGTTTAACAGAAGCACAGTACTAATTACTACTGCTCCTTATTTATCATATATAAGTCCTAATGTCTCAGCCATTAGTGAGAAATGTAGATTTTTTTATTTGCGCAGATCTTTGAAGTAGGCGGCAGGGTTACTCTCAAAGCTGTCTCTCGAGATTGTATAATCTCTTCCGGGCGCTTTCATAGAAGCCCCCGTCCCTCCCGCTGCTTTGGCTCCTCCGCCACCGCCACCGCCACCAGTTGCTCCACCGGAGGACTTTTTACCCCCAGATCCAGCATTTTGATTCCCTCCAGCTGCTTTGGCTCCTCCGCTACCGGCACCAGTTCCTCCACCGGAGGACTTATTACCCCCAGACCCAGCAGTTTGATTCCCTCCAGAGCCCTTGCTGCCTCCCATTTTCTAGTACAAACTGCTTTTACTTTTCTTTTGCCTTTTGTTGATTTTATGACTTGCATAAAGGGTGCATGGCTATATATATAATGCACTAATTTAAAGATTTGATTCTGGGAAGATTAATACAAGCATCGGAAGTGTTAAGAGTACGTTGGAACATGAAGTCAAAGCTTGAAAATGAAGGATAATTAAGGATGGTAGTATTAAAAGTTAAATTCTGCCATTTCCCAATAAGAAATGCATAATACAAAGCTTGAACACGTAATACAAAGACGACTTGAACACGTAATACAAAGACGACTCCTTTGAAATGCCTTTTTCTTACCAATAATTAAGAAAATGATAGTGTTATTCACACTCATTTTTACCTCTTCCATCTTCTTGTTAATTTTTTGTCATGATCTTATTCAAATTATTCGATTTGACGGGCGAAATTTGTATAAAAAGTAAAAATGGATGTAATGATAGCACTACCTCAAAAAAAAAAAAAAGAAGTTCGGAACTGCATTTGGATGGACTAGAAGTGCGATCTGATAAATAAAAACACTATTGTATTTGACAAAAAAAAAAACTTAAATGTTTTTAAATCATTGAAGCATTTTCTCAAGTAGTACTTTGCTATGCTTCTTTACAAAGTTTTCACTTTTTTATTTTTTTTAGAAAGCACTTAAATTTTTAATAAAAAAAATCAACGCATTTCTTATAAAAGCACTTCTAGATAAAACGCTTATGAGTATAAATGTTTCATTAAAAACAGACTCAAACGGCCCCATAAATGGCATATGACATAACAATGATTTATGTACACAATTGCATGATTCATTTATTTATATAAAAATGACACATTTTACCTAACATAAAAAACGGTGGGCAGAGATTTGTGACTCAATTAGTTAAGAGTACGTACCTATGCACCCAGTTCAATTTCCTCTCTTGAATATACTCAATTAGTTAAGAGTGCTTACCCATGGGTGACTTCACTATGCACCCAACCCAAAGCAGCAACTAAGCCTAGCTGATGCTAAGCCCAAGTGTAAATCCATATAAGCCCAAATCTGATAAACAGCTCCTAAGACACCACAAAATTTGACAAGTGAATTTGGAGAGACCCAGTTCTCAGGGCTAGGAAGGAAGGTAGTTTTCAGGTTTCTGTTAAGAGCGGTACAATGGAAAGTTGAAGGCTTTTTGCCTTTTTTTCCGTGTAAGTTGTAAGTAACACCAACCAACACACTTTTTTTTCCTTTTTTTATTTTTCAGAAATTTTATCTGCATTTCTTTCTTATTTTGTCCATTCAATCGTTAGATATTATGCACATCCATGTTTAGATCAAACGTGAATTCGCGGAATCTCATCAGTTTCAAACTGACGAGCACCCCTAGCTCAACTCCTTGTAATCACATACAAGGTCCTTTAACTTCCCATGACATTGAGCGACCTACTTTTGTCCCGTAGATATAGAAGTTTCACAGTCAAGAAATGGCAGCTTAATGTTCATGTCTTTCAAAATTTAGAAAAGCCGACTTATTACAAGTCACAACCATATCCATCCAAGAGTCGTAGAAAACGATGGACATAACTTGTTATGCCAGCAGTCTGTGACAAGCACACAGACGCTAATTTTACGAAGAAATATTAGGCTTGGGAAAACTCATCAAAGAAACTAGAAAAACGTGGTGGAAGAGAGAGTAGGGAAACAAATTAATAGTACGGTAAAAGTATTTGGTGACAAATCCAGGAGATAATTCCAAAGTGACGTATCGAAAGTCGACAAATAGCAGCTTAAGGTTTCAATGCCAATGTACTGATGATGATGTTTGCCCTTTGGATTGTAGTAACTAGCAATATAAGTAAGTGACACTCACTAGCTAAATACCATCAGCAGCATCTTGTTAATTTGTGTTTACAATATAAAGAGCAGAAAAAACTTCAGAACGACGGACTCCAACTCGAAAATAAATACAAAAAAATGGGTTCTTTCGGAGGTTTAGTAATCATTTTCGCAAGCTTTCTGTGTCTGTTTTTTATCTTAGGTCTAATCAAGATCCTTCACAAGATATGGTGGACTCCGACTCGCATTCGGAAACTGATGGCTTCACAGGGGATCCGAGGCCCTCCTTACCGACTTATCCATGGAAACACCAAAGAAATCTCTGACATGAGAAAGGAAGTCATGGGAAGGCCACAGATTTTATCACACGACATACTTTCTGTTGTTCAACCTCACATGCACTCATGGATCAAGATATATGGTGACAAGCGAACTCTCGCGATTTTAGTTGACTACTACTGTTTTTGAATCTTAATTCCGTTGTAAATTTTGATCATTGTTTACATACTAATTACAGGGAAGAATTATCTTCAATGGCATGGTTCTAGGGCTCAGCTGGTCATTACAGAACCCGAGTTGTGCAAAGAGATACTGAATAACAAAGATAGAGCTTATCCGAAAACAGATACCCCAAATTTTGTGAATAAGTTATTGGGAGACGGCCTAGTGGCAACAACCGAAGCTGAAAAATGGGGAAAACTGCGGAAACTGGCCACCCATGCCTTCCATGGAGAGACTTTAAAAGTAAGTCTTCAAGGCTACTTGTACTTTAGTGTAATAAACTGAAGGTGAATCTGCTAATATCATGATGGTATTGTTTCACTAGAGTATGATTCCGGAAATGGTAGCTAGTGCCGATGCAATGCTAGAAAGGTGGAAATTTTTTGAAGGAAAAGAGATTGAGGTGTATGAAGAGTTTAGATTGTTCACTTCGGAAGTGATTTCTAGAACAGCATTTGGCAGCAGCTATATAGAAGGAAAGAACATTTTTGAGATGTTGATGAAGTTAGGCTCCCTGTTATTCAAAAATGCTTTCAAGGTCAGGGTTCCCGGCATCAGGTAATCCCTATTATTCTTTTTCGTTTGCCCATCTGCTATGCAACCGTGGTCTACTCAATATTCGCCACAAGATCTGTTGACAATTACTTCGGTCCTCATGGGTAGTCTTTTCATTTAATGCAGTAAGTTCTTCAAAACCAGCGATGAGATCGAGTCAGATAAACTTGAGAAAGAAGTACATGCCACCATAATAGAGATTGTCAAGAAAAGAGAAAACAAGGCAGGGACCGAAGAAAAGGACAGTTTTGGAAGTGACTTTCTTGGATTACTTTTGAAGGCTCGTCACAGTGACAATGACAACCAGAGGATTTCGGTGGATGAGTTAATTGATGAGTGCAAGACGTTTTACTTTGCTGGGCAAGAAACCACTAATACTTTGCTTGGTTGGACCGTCTTTCTTCTGGCACTCAATACGGATTGGCAAGAGGAAGCAAGGAAGGAGGTCATACAATTATTTGGCAAACAAACTCCAAATCATGACGGCATTGCCAAAATGAGAACTGTAAGAATGTCAAGGACTCTTTTTTTCTTTTTTCTGTTACAACATGTTTGAAAATTGATTATGTTATCAATTTTCCATTTCTATACAGATGAACATGATCATCAATGAGTGTCTGAGGTTATATACCCCTCCGGTTTACCTTACAAGGAAAGTTGAAAAGGAAGTGAAACTGGGAAAGCTCATCGTTCCTGCTAATCTTGAATTGATTATCTCGACCATTGCACTTCACCATGATCCTCAAATCTGGGGAAAAGATGTCCACCTTTTCAAACCAGACAGATTCTCAGAAGGGGTTTTAAAAGCAACTAACAATAATGTAGGCGCATTCATACCCTTTGGACTGGGACCTCGAACTTGTGTGGGCTTGAATTTCTCGACAACTGAAGCGAAGATTGCTCTGTCGATGATTCTACAACGCTATTCCTTCACCCTTTCCCCGTCTTACGTCCACCTGCCCTTGCATTATGTTACTGTTCGTCCATATCATGGAGTTCAGGTGATTTTACACTCGCTTTGAACGGGGAAGAGCAGAGTTTCTCATGGTTCTTGCATTTGGGGTATCTGAAGCACCCACACATTGATGCCTTTGATAAATACAACAAGTATAATAAAGAAATCTTGAACGTCATAAAAGTAGTTGTACACTCCCTTGTGAACTGCCCAAGAATTCTGCACTAGGGCGTCCGGACTGTAAGCAGCCTAATATGAGCACTGCAACATAAATAAAAAAGGCATCCGTTTCTTTTTTTTAAGTTTTGTTTCCTTTAAGTCGGAATTTTTTTTGTCAAACTAGAAACTTTTATTAGTTGAAAAAGCTATTATATGAAATAGAAAGTTCAAAGGTAGTTCAAATACAAACATAGCCTAAAAGAAAATACAATATAAATGCTCAAAAAGAGCAAGCCCACGAAAACAAAAACTTTAGATTTGAAAGATTGCTGCCTCCACCACAGCAGTTGCACGGCCATCGCCAACCCGCCGCCACCACCAAGAAGAAAAACCCACGAACAAGCTGGATGAACGGAAAATGAGGGTAAGCGAGCCACCCACGCAAAAAGCGCTCCCATAATCATACCAATTAGTGCTAAAGCACTTTAACAACCACCCAACATCAAAGTGCGCGACCAATGGGAGGCAAGTGATGGGCCGAGCAGCAAAGGTCGGTGGTGAAGAACTAACGACGGGGAGAAGCAACGGAGAAAGAAATGGGCATAAAAGCCCAGATTTGTGACAAGCTTAGGGAGGTTGACACAAGCTCAAGGAAACTAGATATTAAGAGGGTTATCAAAAACAAGGAATAGAACAAAACTAAGAAACTTATTGAAGGGAAGAGAGAGGGGCTGGGAATATAAGTTGGGCGGGGAAGACCAGATTGGAGGGATGGAAGAGGTTTTGAGGGAGGGGTAGCGAGCTAGAGAGGAGAAGGACAATGAGGAAGAGAAGGGGGTTGCCTGCCGACCCCAACCAGAGAGGAAGGAGTCGACGGCGAAAGCATGTGACTTTGGGGAGGTGTTCTGTGCCAGAGGAAAGGGGAGCCCTAGGGCTGGTTTCTCATGATTTCTAGCATGTTATCATCTAATTAAACATTTTCCGTTTCAATTAATGCATGATTGTTAGAAAATAATTAATTAATCTTGAATCTTCTTCGTAATTGTAGCATGTAAAATAGGAATGTAATTTTCAATTGTAATTTTTTGTTTTTGAACAAATGATAATAGGCTTATTATATTAACACCCCACAAATTGTTGAATAAACCCCACATACTTAATACACCCCACATTTGCTTTTTTAATTAAAAATTATCTTAATACACCCCACTTCCTTTCCCATAATACCCTCACACCCCACAAAAATTATCTTAATACACCCCACAAATTGTTTAATTAAAAATTTTTTTTTTTTTTGAACAAATGATAATATCTACACTAAATGAGTAGGGGAGTGGTCTAAGCCTTATAAGGGCTTGCCATAATAATGTGGCTCAACTTCGCCTTTGGCAAAAATCGAATTTAAGGCCTCTCGCTTACAAGTAAAAGTGAATATCATTAGACCGTAATACTTAGTGGCTTTCAATTGTAACTAGTAGGGGTGGGCACGGGCCGGGCCAGGCCCAATTTTGAAGGGACCGGACCGGACCTGGGTTTAAAGAAAACGGGCCGGGCCGGGTCGGGGATTACATTTTCTAATATAGGGACCGGACATTACCCGACCCGATTGAAACGGGCCGGTTCGGTCCGGGTCCACGGGTACCCTTTTTTTTTTCTTTTTTTTGTTTGTTTGAAAAAAAAAATATTGCACAGATTGCAAACTGCACTGCACAACACAGATTGCAAACTGCACAGATTGTAACTGCACAGAGTCATTGCATTTATGCAGATTTTGCACAAATTCACCATTATTCACATCCAATCTAAATACAAAGTCCAACATCCAAGTTCATAGATTAACAATACATCCAAAATAACAATAATACATCGTCCAACATCTAAAAATATATGAAAAATGAAAATAAACAGAAATAAGCAAAAGAATATCCCTGCACAAGGAAGGAACCACTGCCAATATCAACCAAAAAGTATGCAAATTTCAAAGCACAAATTCTCAAAACTTGCAACATTACCTACCCGGAAAACAATTATGCATCTTTTTTATGAATTTCAAACTGACAGATGCATACACAACTGGAATGTGTTGTATACATATAGAAGGATAGGAGAAAGTTTATTAATTACACCTGTTGCAGTTGGTAGAGAATATATAGATGCTGAACTTGTAAGGGAGATTAGCTCCACAGCTGGAATCTGGTGCCACTCTTTTCCAGAGCTGCAAGAGAGAAAATATTGTCAAACATGACAAGCACAAAGCATATGAGATATGAAAAAAAAAGAAAGAATAGAAAACCAATAGAACTTAACCATTAACTGCTATACTCTAAATCTAGAGTACTTTCTCCTGGTCTGCAAAACTTAACAGTGTAAACTGAATGTGTTATGGGGACATCAATCTTGGTGCAGACAATAGTATCAATCTTGAGATACTACTGTCTGTTATCACTTTTATCTCTCAATATATGAGCATAGAGAAATGTCATGACCATATTGTATATATGCAGAGATTACGATTTAGAGTCTTCCTAAAAAGTAATCTGGGTGCAGCATTCATTTGGTTATCAGACTACAACTTCACTTGGGTCATCAACCCTATACAGTATACACCCCAAAGATAACACTAATTCAACTGCTTTTCCAAAAGAAAGTATGCAATAAAATGGAACGTGTGTGATGTTTTCCTTGGTGCAATTACTTGGTATGATACATCATTATGGAAAGGGAAGCTTATATCTCTTACAGCATGATCCAACCTATATCAGTTATGATCAGAACAAAAAATGAATATTTCGTTAAGCAAACTCAGTCATGAGATTCGTGAACATTAACAACTTGACTAAATAAATGGATCCCATCTTTTTTTATTGGTGTATAAAGAAATTTGTGCTTTGAACATGACAGAGGGTCCAAATTATTCAGAAGATCGGAGAAGCATGAAAAATATTCAAGCTCAAGCATCAAAGAAAACATCACAGCTTAGAAGTTAGAAGGCATCAAAGCTTGCCAAATTACTGCAAAATTATCCATTCAATCATCAATCTACTGCAAAATTAACTCTAATAACCTAGTTCGAAAATCTAAAATCCCAAATTCCAATTTAAAAACCCTAAAATCCCTACACCCAAAATTCAAATTAATAACAAAACCCTAACTCAAAATTACCTAAATTTTGGAGGGATGATGGCTGGTACCAGTGTCCTGGACGACGGTGATGATGGCAGTCACGACGGCGGGGGTTGCTGTCGAAGAAAAGAGAATCGACGGCAGGGGTGATGGCATGGGTTCTATGAGATGTTGTCGAGGAGGATGATGGGTGGCGTGGTGCCGTTGTTCACCGAGGAGAATCGACGGTTGGTGAAGGAGGGGGAGGACGATTGGAGTCGAGGGAGGGAACTGTAGTCGAGGGACTGAGTATGAGAGTGAGACTGTGAGTCTGTGAGTCTGTGAGAGTCTGAGAGAGAGAGAGAGAGATAGAGAACCTAGGTAAAACTAAAACTAACGGTTCAGATTAGATATGGTAGCTTATTCATCAATCTGGTCCGTCCATTTTAATTACAAACGGGCCGGTTCGGGTACCCGTGGTTCCTATACTTCAGGAACCGGCCTGAACCGAAAATCACAAAGGCCCGCCCCGTTTCTCATTTTTAAAAGTAGGAACCAGCCCGTACCCGCCCCGACCCGCCATTACCCTCCCCGACCCGCGGTTCCTGTACCCGTTTGACCACCCCTAGTAACTAGTGTAGGATTTGTCCCCCAATAGGCATTAATATATGGATAAATTAGAATTAGAAGCCTCATTTTAGATTTTTTTTAAATTAAACATCTTTCACTTTTCAACTTTTGATTAAAGTGCTTTTACTTTTAATTAAACTTTATATTCCATGTATATTCTTTGTTTATGTATTTTATAAATTCTTTTAAATCTATTTCTATGTAAAAAAATGCACTCAATAATATTCATTAATTTATTGCTATTTTTATGGAATCTCATCTCTTCCTCAATTTAAGGATTCAATTATATCTACTGAGGTTCAAGATTAATTGGATGAAATATAGTTTTTCCAATTTCCAACTCAACATTTTATATAGATTATAAAAAAACAAGAGTTCGTTTATAATTAAAATTAAGATGTAGAATAGAATTCCTAATTTCATGCAACTGAAAATAAAATTGAATTTTTTAACAACTACTTATGGTAGAAACGTGAACTAAGAGTTTTCACATTTTTATTTTTATTTAAAATGAGTCCTTATTCCAATAATTAATTATTAAGAGTTGACAAAATATTTTTTAGTGCAATGTTTTAATGTGAAAAGTTATCTTTTTTTGGGTTACACAACTTACACATAACGTACCATAAGTTTTGTACGTACCAAAATAAGGATAATATAACGTACTAAATAAAGAATTGCAAAATGTACCAAAAGCAATATTTTATAACGTACCAAAATACTAATACGTACCCAGATTAAATTTATATAACGTACCAATAATGTACCAAATGATTGGTACGTTATATTTAATATATCTGTTTGGTATGTTATATTTAATATATGTACATGTTATATTTCATAATTGTAAGTTAATAGGATGTTTATGTGTTTTAAGAATTTAAAACAAAAAATTATTTGAATAAGAAAAATTCATTTTGAACGAATTATGATAAGATAAGATAGGATGTTTGTGGTGATTTTAGGATATTTTTGATATTATTTTCTGAACTAGTTGGTTAATTAAATACAATAAAAATCATAATTTTTAATTAAAAATTAGTAGAAGAATGTTTGATCAAAAGTTTAAAAGTTATAGATGTTTGATTAAAAAAATTCAAATTTGAGGCATCTAAATCAAAATGCCCTGGTTATTACATTGTAATATTTTTCAGTTATTAATACAATGAGTCGTAAATTTCCATGGTACCACACACTTCTAAGTTTTCTTTCATGTCTTTTCTTTCATTCCAGTTCCGTCCTCAGCACGCCCCTAATTTCAATTGCTGGTTGTTTGCCTGAGCCGGCCGTGGGGTCTTGTCGGAACTGGTGTGTCCTGGACTTACATGATACAATTGAGGTTGACTCTCAAATCAAATCATGTTTTTCCTTGTCTAACGAGAAGTTGGTTTTTCTCCAAGTATTGTTTATGTCTAACGAGGAAGAGCCTTATCGAAAGGACGTTGAGTATCTTCTACTTTTACATAGAAGCACGAAACTGATGATGTTAATCTGGAACAAACGAATTAATATAAATATATACCACTTCATTTTCGAATTCATTTTAATTGGAATATCAAAATTTAGTTCACTTAGCAGTACTCTTAGAAAATGAGTTTATGACATTTAATTTGCAAATTTAGTTTACTTAGCAGTACTCTTTGTAAAATGAACTATTCTAGCTAAGAATCCGTTTTTTATTTTTCCATATTTTTTTTTTCAAAAGCAACTGTCGAAATATTTTATTTATTAATTTTAAAAGTTAATATTACCAAGATTCGACATAAGAATGGAATGTTAGTTGTCAACTAAATGACACCTTCGCCCTTCCTTTTTATTCGGACTGGGGACCGGTATAAGAAATAAACTTCACATGCGGGGGTTGTATTAAGAAGTATTATTGATTTGAAAAGCTGGCAGATGGCAGCCTAATATTCTAATGAGTCAGCACGGACGACGATATTTGCCCTTCAGGACGCATTAAATGGCACTGGTAAGGATGGCTTGGTATTTCTTTGTTTTGAAAAAAAAAATGTTTCTGCTATACTGTAAGAGTAAGTTCATTTTTGCTGCTTCGTGTTTTCAGCTTATTTTCACAAAAAACTGTGAAAATAAGCTGTTTTTAAGTGCTTATCAAACACCTTTTTAAGCTCAATTTTTTTTATACCCACTTTTTATAAAAGCAGATCGTTACCAAACTAGTACTAAAAGAAGCAGAAGCAACAATCAAGTAGGGTCAACCGTACATTTTAATAATCTTACCTTTCTGCGCACAACAAGTTAAACAACAAAGCCGAAGTCAAAACTCAGCAGTTTCAGAGAAGAGAAAACCAGTCGGTACCAAAAATGGTTACTCTGGCAGTGGGAGGGGTGGCAGTCACTCTCTCAAGCCTTCTGTGTGTGGTTCTCGTCTCCGTTCTGGTGAAGGTCCTTCACAAGCTATGGTGGACTCCCGCTCGAATCTCGAAGTTGATGGCGTCGCAGGGTATCAGAGGCCCTCCTTACAGATTCATCCATGGAAACACCAAACAAATGGCCACCATGAGAAAAGAAGCCATGAGCAAGCCCAAGGATTTATCCCATGACATACTTTCCGTTGTTCAACCGCACATGCACTCTTGGATCATGATTTATGGTAACGAAAAACAGAACAACCTTAATTTTCGTAAACTATTGTTTTTGGTGATATTTGTATGGAATTGGTTACAGGGAAGAATTATCTACAGTGGCACGGTACTCGTGCTCAGTTTGTGATAACGGAGCCTGAGTTGTGCAAGGAGATACTGAATAACAAAGATAGAGCGTATCCGAAAAGAGTGGTTCAGGGCTTTGTGAGGAAGCTGTTGGGGGATGGGCTTGTCTCAACGACCGAGGGTGAAAAATGGGGGAAACTGCGAAAGATCGCGAACCATGCCTTCCATGGAGAGAGCTTAAAAGTAAGTTTTTGCAGCTAATTGTACTGTGGTAAATGCTTGTGTTAAGTATTTGAATAGGAAAAGGAGGGATTTGAGGTGAATTTGATGATGGGATGATTTCATTGTTTTACTAGAGCATGTTTTCGGAAATTGTCGCGAGTGCTGAGACAATGCTTGAAAGGTGGAAAGATTACGATGGAAAAGAGATTGAGGTGTTTGGAGAGTTTAAGCTGTTCAGTTCAGAAGTGATTTCACGAACGGCGTTTGGAAGCAGCTATATTGAAGGAAAGAATATTTTCGAGATGTTGAATAATATCGGCTTCCTGATATTCAAAAATGCTCTAACAATCAGAATTCCCGGCATCAGGTAATTTCCTTTTAATTGAAAGGATATCCATTTAGTCACTTCTCTTTAGTTATTGAATTTCTGATTGATTGGTTAGTGGATTTTAAATCTTCGATGTTTATTGTATCAAATGATCTTTTGATTGATCAATTGGAACTTTCAATTTGCTAGAGTCTGCTGCTGGAACAGCATTAAAAATTGAATATGGGATAATGCATTCTGTTCCTTGCGATGTTAACTAGCACATAATCATGTCTAAGCTGTTCTCACAACTTGATTTCGGATGATTGCTTCTGTTCTTATCTGTAGTCTGTCATTCAATATGCAGCAAGTTTTTGAAAACTAGAGATGAGATTGAAGCAGAAAAACTTGAGAAAGCAGTACATGCCTCCATAGTAGAGATTGTTAAGAAAAGAGAAGAGAAGGCTATGACCGGAGGAGAAGACAGCTTCGGAAGTGATTTCCTTGGATTACTTGTAAAGGCTTATCATGATTCCAATGACGACCAGAGGATTTCAGTGGATGATTTGGTCGACGAGTGCAAGACCTTTTACTTTGCTGGACAGGAAACCGCTAATACTTTGCTCGCTTGGACTGTGTTTCTTCTGGCACTCCATACGGATTGGCAAGAGGAAGCAAGAAAGGAAGTCATACAGTTATTTGGCAAACAAACTCCGAATCACGATGGCATTGCAAAAATGAAAACGGTAAGAAAATCAAGAATACAATCACATGTTCGTCTAAGTGGAAGAATCATGTCTTCGATTAAGCTTGAATTCCTGATTTATTATCTATATCAATTTTCACGCAGATGAGTATGATCATCAATGAATCTCTAAGGTTATATACCCCTCCTGTTTCAATTACAAGGAAAGTTGAAAGGGAAGTTAGACTTGGACAGCTCATTGTTCCTGCTAATGTTGATTTAGTTATCTCGACCATAGCAATTCACCATGATCCTCAAATCTGGGGGAAAGATGTACAACTCTTCAAACCAGACAGATTCTCAGAAGGGGTTGCGAAAGCAACTAACAATAACGTAGGCGTATTCATACCCTTTGGACTGGGACCTCGAACGTGTGTGGGCTTGAATTTTGCAACCACTGAAGCAAAGATTGCGCTGTCGATGATTCTACAGCGTTACTCCTTCACCCTGTCTCCAGGTTACATCCACTCGCCCTTGCATTATCTGACATGTCGTCCACAACATGGAGTTCAGGTAATGCTGCACTCACTTTGAACTGCAAAGACCAGAATTTCCATGATTCTGGCACTAGGTGGATCGATCAAGCACCGAGACTAGTTACTAGCAGGCGCAAGCTTGTTGTGCACTTATCTTATTTGGTATTTTTAGTCTGAGCAATCTTCCATCTACTATCATTTAACGTCAACAGACTCAACACAACTATGTTATCCGTTGTCATTTAAGCTTTTCGAGACAATTGTTCTCCTTTGTTTGCAGCATTTTTAAATAATCCAAAGCTTTTATCTTACAATTGTTAACATCTGTCCCAACAATGCTAACGTCGTAAGATGAGCAAGAATTGCTTATGAATGGATATCGACATAAAACAAGGAGAACTAAAACCCATAATTTTCAGTTTTACTCATCATCGAAGTATAACAAGTGGAAATAACGAAACAGAAAGCTTAATCACAATGGTAATTTTAATAACTTAACATAGATAGGAACACAACCGCGATGACTAGTACTACTACTCTTTATTCTATGTAAATTTTAACATCTCATGCACTAGCGAGTGGTCAGTAGCAGGAGTCGTTTATTTACGCAAATATTTGACATCGGCAGTAGGGTTGCTGTCAAAGCTGTCCTAGGAGATTGTAGCATCTCTTTCGGGTGCTTTCGTTGTTTTGTCTTCGGTACCAGTACTCCCTCCTGCTTTAGCTCCTCCAGCACCATCATCAGGTGCCACTTTGGAGGAATTAACCTAACACCAGCATTTTGATTTTCTTCCACCGGGATATTAGTATTCTATTCTTTGCTGGCTTCCTTTCTAGTCCAAACTTCTGGTTTTAGGTGTTTCGGGTTTAGTGACTTTAGTCAGATAATCCGAAATGCTAGCTTATCCGGTTGGTTTTGTAAGTTATTTGAAGGGTGCATGGCTATATCTATATAGATGGAAAGATAATGCAGTGCATTTATTTGGTTCTGGGAATTTGAAGAAATCATGCTTCAAATAATAGAAGCATTGAACTGCACCGATATTGACTGTTTGTTCATTCACTTGACTCTTTCCAATTACATTAAATAAATTTTGGACAAAAAAATTACTTTGGGTAAATATTTTACTTTGGAATATGGTGCCTTCAATCCCAAGTCTTAAGGCCATATTCTGAATGCAAATACTCAATTGGCATTTGCTTTTTTTTTTTTTTTTTTTTTTTTTTTGAAACCTCGACGATATATGTGAGATGCGTAGAAAGTCATTTTCCGAATGCGATCCAAACAAATAGACCATTGCGTATAAAGAGGCCAAGGAGGATCAAAATCAGACGATTGAAGAGCAGAAATAACACTAGAGCTATCACTTTCCAACCAAAGACAATGTCAACCCCGCTGATATGCAAACTCAATACCAATAATAATTGTTGATAACTCTGCAAAAAAAAAAGAGTTGCGATGACCAATCCGTTGACAGAAACCTCCAAGAAAACGACCATGGCAATTCCTGAAAACTCCTCCACATGGAGCATGACCAGGATTTCCTTTAGACAAACCATCTGTATTAAGCTTAACACAAGGAAACCAAGGAGGAGACCAAAGGACAGGAAGAATAATGGGTGCCTTGTGAGGGATAGGTTGGATCCCCAAAGAAGAAATGATCCGAGTGTCAAAACCCTGAGAATAACCAGGAATAAACTTCCCACCATGAACAATCGCCAAATTGATAGACATGCAAAGACGATGAAAATAGATTGGACGACCCTCAAAAATAAATTTATTTCGAGCCTTCCAAATAGCTGAAATAGTAGAAAGACCCACAAAAATCCATAGATTGTGCAACTGTTTGGAAAAGGGCTTACGGACATAGACATCCCAAAAAACAACCAAAGAATCTGAAAGAGGCAAAGATGTACCAAATTGACATGCTAGCCACCTCCAAAGTTGCCTAGATATCCGACATCCAAAGAAAATATGAGCAGTAGATTCTTCAGAATTATGACATAAACAACAAATGGATGCCAAAGAAATACCACGTTGTTGTAGCGCATTCTTTGTAGGAAGTTTACTATGAAAAAGCCTCCAAGCCAAAATAGATAGTCGTGGCGGAATAAAATGTTGCCAGATAACCTTAGCCCAAGCGCAATCACTATGTCTTCTTCGAATAAGGTGATAACCAGAAGAAAAAGAAAACTTCCCAGTAGGTGAGGGCTCCCAAATCAATTTGTCATCCTCAACATTTAAAGGCAAAGGCAGACGTAAAATCTGTTGCACAAATGAAGGAATAAATTTGTAAAATAACCTGGCAAAGACCAACTTTGTGCTTCAATAACATCTGAAACCCGAGGAAGAACCTTAGGTGAAATGATCAAAAATAAAGAAGGGCTAATAATAGGCTCATCCAACCATTTGTCAAATCAAAAGGAAACTGACCTCCCATCACCAATAATCCAACGACTATTATTATTCAAAATAGGCAAAACACGCTTCAAACCATGCCACACAGAAGACCGTAAATAGATATTTTGATTTCTGTAAGGCGAAAGAGGAAAACGCTGACGAGCAAAAAAACCCCACAGAGAATAGGATTGTAAAGCATCCCATCCAAAACTAAGCAAAACCGTCAAATTCAAAGAAGCTAAATCACGAAGACCAAGCCCACCTTCTTTTTTAGGTCCACATACCATACTCCAATCAACTGTTACCAATTTTCGGGAAGATAAATCCCCTGACCAAATAAAATTCCTTGCGCAAGCAGAAAGATGCTTTAAAACGCAAGATGGCAATTGATAAACTGAGAAGCAATGGAGAAATAAGCTTTGATAAACAGACTGCACCAATTGAAATCGTCCAGCCATTTAGAGAAGTTTACCTATCCTGGTGTCGGCCAACACGTGCCTATCCTGGTGTTTGGGAGAATATCAGGGTTGGGCGTGTCAAAAATGGAAATCCAACTCAAAATGCTTCGTGCTAGCATGAAAAATTGGATTGGCTTCCATGTAGGTGGTACTGAGATAATCACCAAAAAGATAAATGGGAGTAGATACCACAAGCAAGTAGGAGACCCAATGAGATTCAGCTCAGGTACGAACAAGAGCACGATACTCGGACTCTACACTAGAACATGAGACAATATGTTGCTTTGTAGACTTCCAAGAGATGTGATTGGGACCAAGAAAAAGAAGATAGCTAGACGTTGACCGACATGTCTCGTGACAACTAGTCCAATCGGCACCAAAATAGCCATGAAGAATAAGTAGAGCACAATGAGGCCGAAACACCAAGCCCAAGTCTAACGAACCCTTAATGTAGTGAAAAACACATTTGGCAGCAATCAAATGAGTCATAGTAGGACGAGCCATAAATTGAGTAACATGATTGACCGTAAAGGTCGTATCAGGATGAGTCAAAATAAGATACTGTAAGGGCCCAAGAAGGTGATGAAACTCAGTGGGATCAGAAAGAGGAGTACCATCCTTATTAAAAAGCTGTGACCTGGAGGCAAAATGTGTAGTAGCCGGCTTGTAGTCAAGTATGTTGGTGCATTTTAGAAGACTAAAAGCATACTTGGTATGCGTTAGTTGGACTCCGGAGGAAGCATGTTGTACTTCAATACCAAGAAAGTAATGGAGATGACCAAGATCCTTAACCCCAAATTCTGAATTTAAAATGGAGATAAACAGCTGAATGGCGGAAGATTGCCAATAAGGACTATGTAGCGACAAAAACATAACACACTTGCACTGATGAAAGAATAAATAAGGAAAGGTCTGCCTGGTTTTGCTGAAATCCATGGCGCTATAGAAAGGAACTCAATCATGAAACCAAGCTCGATGCGCCTTTTTGAGATCATAGATAGCCTTATCAAGTTACAAAAATGCAAAGGAAAATAGGGATCAACGAAACCTAGGGGTTGAGACATGTAGACATCCTCGCGCAAGAACCCACATGTAAGAAGGTATTTTTTAACATCAACTTGAAGAAGAGACCACCCTTGAGAAACAATAAGACTCCGTACCAAATGACTAGTAACGGGTTTAACCGCTGGACTTGGTCTAATCATAGTTAAAATTATATTGCGGATAATAGAATTTAGCAATTAATCGGGCCTTGTAACACTCAATAGTGCCATTGGCATATTGCGTAATCTTGAAGATCAACTTACAATCAACCGGGTTTTGGGATGGATGAGGAGGGGCCAGAGACTAGTTATGATTCTTTAACATCGGAGCGTTCTTTAGGACACTAGATACCTGACTTTGCACGGGTAAACATGGGATGGTGATTGGTAGCAAGCGCAGACTCAAGTAGAGGAGCTACAGTGGAGGACTGAGACGGAGCATGTGATATGTGACATATATAAATATATACATATATGTACACACACACACACACATACATACTACCCTTCATACACGCACTAACGCACTTGCAAAAGATATTTTTTGAATCACGTGACGCTACGCGCGACTTGCACATTTTAAATGTATTTATATGCGTGAATTGCTTCAATAATTTTTTATTTCATTATTTTCTTTTTTTATGAGTCAAACATAAAAGAAACGCGATCATCATCACTATCTAATGTAAATAAAATGAAAATCGAAACGTTAAACAGGAAAATGCTGAAATTTCTTTTTTAGATTCCATCATTTTGAATGCCCTTGATCCAAAACTACATCACCCAAATGCATTGTTAGAGGTCCGAGAGAAGTATTTTACTTTTAACAGTGATAAACACTTTATTGCAACATTTGAAAGGATCACAACATACACAAATGAAGGTTTTTTGTTTAACTCTTATCTACTATCTACTCAAAATACTCATTTCCACAAAGCGAAAAAGTGAAATTTCTATAAATTAGGATTTCTAAAGTAAAATTTAGAATTTGATTCATGGCCATCATTTTTTATTGTATTTTCCTTTCAATTTCTTTTGACACCATCACACAACTTTCATGATTTTGCTTTTTTTTTTTAATTATATTTTCCTTTCTCCTTTACGTGGGCACCAGCAACTTTCACTTATCCTTTTATTTTTTTGAACTTTTTTGTTTGGGGGGCATTTTGTCCCATTCTTTTTTGGTGAAGCCCGTGACCCCAAACGAGGTTGTTGGCTTTATATTATAGAAATAGAATCAAGGGACAAATATTTTTACAATTCTTAGTAGCCTTTAGATTATATAACATTCAACGATCTAGATTGAGATAGGTTCAAAATAAGAATAATCCATAAATCAACAAATAAGTATACGAACCGTCAGATGGTGTGAATTCAATTATTGACTAACAACGCTCCAGAAATAAGTTCCATTGGAGAAGGCTACCCCATCAAGAATGATTTCCTTCTGCAGTAATAATCTCAACAGCAATTTTTCGAGTAAAAAATCAATAAACATAAATCCATGCGTCTTTCTTTGTCCCGCGCAGTAAATCTAGTCCTAACTATACTAGTTCTATAATTTTTTATTGCCATATATTATATGCCCTTATCTTGCATCAAAGAAACAGATGCTCTATTAGGTATACATAGCCGGTGGTGTTCTTATATACAAAAATACTTGCAATGATTGAGTAAGCTTAGCTGTATATTACTAAATTATTAAAAAGCAAATTAGGTGGCCTGACTTCCTAATTAACTATGAAAAACCAAACCAATAATCCGTCGAAGATCTTTTCGCTTTGTATGGTTTGGATCTTCGCTTTGTATGGTTTGGTTTGATTTGGTAGGGAAGTCTAAATATTTCACATTGCAATGGTCACGCACACGTTGGGCGTGGGTGGGAGGTAGGTTTACTTACAAAATTTCATATATATATATATATATGGTATTAAATTAGATTGGGTTATAAGGAGGGTAGGTTTGGAATATGGTTGGGTGTACATATATTTACAGTTCTGAACTAGTATAAGGCCCTCCTTACAGACTTATTCATGGAAACACCAAGGAAGTATTCGACATGGTCAAGGAAGCTATGAGCAAGTCGAAAAATTCTTCACACGACATATTTTTCGTAGTTATTAAGTTATTTTCACATTTTTTTTAGATCTTCACATACCTATTTTTATTTATAATAGTTGATTAAATGAATCAAACGAAAACAATATATATGATTAAATAAGAATATATGAGAATCTAATAATGACATGGGTTTATCATTTTTCATATTACACCCTTATCCATCCAAGATAGCTAATCATACAGAGAGGGTGTACATAATTTATTGTGGCCAGCTGCAGATATAAGAAGACTCGAGGTGAAGTCCATAACGTTGGATTAAATCGTCATTTCCTTCAAAAAACCTTCCAAAGTGTGGTGATAAAGAAAGTTTGGAAACAAGCCTAGACTCTTAACAGAGGCTAACCTCTGTTAAGAGGTTACGGGCATGTGCAAGCCAAAGGCTTGTCACAAGGAAGTGTGGGCTTGGAAACAAGCCTAGACTCTTAACAGAGGCTAACCTCTGAGTTCTTAAGAAGCACCTTCTAGAAGGATTGAAAACAAGTTTGGACTCTATTGGAGCCGACCTCTGAGTTGCCGATGTGTGGATTTTTACATGTGAACCACTAAATGGGGTTCCACATGAGGTGGCACATTGGCTATCCCACATCGGCGAGGTAAGTAAAAAATAGGGAACTTTAACGAAAAGCTCCCGATATTGTTCACTTTAACGAAAAATCACATTTTTATACTAAAAAGTCAATCATGGTACTATTCACTTTACCCTTTGGTTTGTCATTTTCGTTAAAACTCAAAGTTTTCAAGTTCTTTTCATTAGTTTTCCTTAAAAAAATATGACTTTAAATAGGATTACCCTACTCTAAGTAATACCGAGGTTTTTGTGATAAAATCTCACACCTAACGGATGAGGCAGATGGTAAGTACTAAATTGGGGACAATATTGGTGTCGTTAGAGTGGGCCACCGTGCCCTGTCGATCTAAAAATTCCAACACTTTCATGCAAGTTGAAGGTAAATCTGCTAACATAATGATTGTGTTGTTTTACAAGAGTATGACTCCAGCAATGGTAGCTAGTGCTGAGACAATGCTGGAGAAGTGGAAGAGTTATGAAGGAAAAGAGATTGAGGTGTTTCAAGAGTTTAGGTTGTTCAGTTCGGAAGTGATCTCTAGAACAGCATTCGGCAGCAATTATATCGAAGGAAAGAACATTTTCGAGATGTTGGCGAAGTTAGGCGTCTTATTGTTCAAAAATTCTCTCACAATCAGGGTTCCCGTAATCAGGTAACTTCCTGTAAAAGAAAAATAATAATCTGATTACAAGAAGAGATCTCGGTGCATATTCGAAATTTGAATTGAGCACAAACTCACATATCCCACTTGTTTATCGAGAAGGGATGTGAAACATGCTCAATTTGATTTCACTATATAGCTGACTCATTCGGCTTGTTATGCATAGAAGCATACTTCTCTATCATGATATTTTTTTCTCAGCAGTGAAGTTAGGGATTATTATTTCTTTTTCTTAGAGCATCAGATGTCAAAATGTCTAATAAGCAATAAAGGTAAAAAAAAAAAAAAGTAGCAGCAATGTTTTTCAACCGAGAAACCAAATCTGATGTGGCATGACATGGAATGACATTTCTTCCCTTTGCTACCAAATTTGACAGCAACTTCGAATTTTTTTAATGAATTTTTGAATGTTTTTATTCATTTTTTTATTAGTTAAAAGTCTTGCCTTTTAATTTCTTTTCATTACCAATGCAGTGTTAAAATATTTTACACCTTTTAATTCATTTGCTTTAATTACCAATGCAAAGGAAATAGATATGAAATTTTATTTTATGTTTAAAATTTGATATATTGGGTTGAGAGAAAAACTTTAAAAGATGCCAAAGCACCACATAAGATGTCAAATTTAAATTTTATGTTTAAAATTTGACATCTCCTTTTATTCAAAAAAAAAAAAAAAAATTAAAATTTGACATCTCTTTTTATTCAAAAAAATAAATAAATAAATAAAATTTGACATCTCCTTTTGGAGATGTTCTTACATAGCTAAACTTTATTCTTTTCATTCAATGTTGCAGTAAGTTTTTCAAAACCAGTGATGAGATCGAAGCAGACAAACTAGAGAAAGGACTGCGCGTCTCCATAATGGAGATTGTTATGAGAAGAGAAGAGAAGGCCACCGGAGGAGAAGGCAACTTTGGGAGTGATTTTCTTGGACTGCTTTTAAAGGCTTATCATGATGCGAATGACGACCAGAGGATATCGGCGGATGAATTATTTGAACTATGCAAGGAGTTTTTCCTTGTTGCACAAGAAACCACTAATGCTTTGCTTGCTTGGACTGTCTTTCTTTTGGCGCTTCACACGGATTGGCAAGAAGAAGTGAGAAAGGAGGTTGTGGATTTATTTGGCAAACAAATTCCGAATGCCGATGGCATTGCCAAACTGAAAACGGTAAGAAATCCGAGAACTCAATCATAATTAGCTTGTCAGGTAAGTTTTAAAATCCGATTTGTTATATACTTTTCATTTTCATGCAGATGAGTATGGTGATCAATGAGTCTCTAAGGTTATATTCTCCTGTTGCTACTATTATAAGGAAAACCGAAAGGGAAGTTGAACTTGGAAAAGTCATTGTGCCCGCAAATCTTGAACTGATTGTCGCAAATCTAGCACTTCACCATGATCCTCAAATCTGGGGAGAAGACCTGCAACTTTTCAAACCCGAGAGATTCTCTGAAGGGGTTGCTAAAGCAACTGACAACAATGTAGGCGCTTTCATACCGTTTGGAATGGGTCTTCGAAGCTGCGTGGGCATGAATTTTACAAATATAGAAGCAAAGATTGCTTTGTCAATGATTCTACAACGCTACTCCTTCACCCTTTCCCCGGGTTATGTCCACTTACCCTTTCTTTATCTTACAGTCCGTCCAAAACCAGATGGTTTCTGTGGATGAGTGCAAGACGTTTTACTTTGCTGGACAAGAAACCACTAATACTTTGTTTGCTTGGACTCTGTTTCTTCTGGCACTCCATACGGATTGGCAAGAGGAATCAAGAAAGGGGGTGATGGAATTATTTGGCTAACAAACTCCAAATCCTGATAACTTTTCCAAACTGAAAATAGTAAGAAAGTCAAAAACTCAATCAATTGCTTGTCGAAGTGGTGGAAACGTGTTTTCAGTTGAGATTAGAGATTCTAATTTGGGAATCTGTTTTTCTTTTTTATTCATGCAGACGAGTATGATTTTCTATGAGTCTCAAAGGTTATATCCCCCTCTTGATTCCGTAGTAAGGAGAGTTGATAGGGAAATTAGACTGGGGAATGTCAGTGTGCCTAGACAGGGGAATGTCATTGTGCCATTGTGGAATTGGTTTTCTCAAATCTAGCATTTCAGCACGATGCTCGAATTTGGGGAGAAGACCCGCAACTTTTCAAACCGTAGAGATTCGCAGAAGGGATCGCTAAAGCTACTAACAATAACATAAGCACTTTCATACCCTTTCGACTGGGACCTCAAGGCTGTGTGGAGTTGAACTTTGCAACCATCGAAGCAAAGATTGCTCTGTTGATGATTCTACAATGCTGCTCCTTCACTCTTTCCACTTTCCCTTTCATTATTTGACAGTGCGGCCACAGCATAGAATTCAGGTAATGCCACATTCACTTTGAACTGTGAAGGCTGGCATTGCCGGGAAATTGATGCCTTTCGGATTTGCTACTCAGTGCAACTAATGAAATTGTATCTATCCGTTATCATTTCAACGTTTTCTAGCTATTGAACTCTTTGGTATGTGTTTAGACTATAGAGTAACCGCTGCGAATCATCAATGGCAAACTAAATTTAATTAAAGACAGAAAGCTTAAACATAATATGTAACTAGTAACTGCATTAGGAGAGGTAGGGAGAATACATATGGATAAGCAGTGAAAAAGAAGCACAGTACTAATTACTACTTCTCCTTATTTATCATATATAAGTCCTAATGTCTCAGCCATTAGTGAGAAATAGTAGATTTTTTTATTTGCGTAGATCTTTGAAGTAGGCGGCAGGGTTACTCTCAAAGCTGTCTCTCGAGATTGTATAATCTCTTCCGGGCGCTTTCATAGAAGCCCCCGTCCCTCCTGCTGCTTTGGCTCCTCCGCCACCGCCACCAGTTGCTCCACCGGAGGACTTATTACCCCCAGACCCA
Organism: Cotoneaster glaucophyllus; assembly: GCA_036320875.1. Lineage (NCBI taxonomy): Eukaryota > Viridiplantae > Streptophyta > Magnoliopsida > Rosales > Rosaceae > Cotoneaster > Cotoneaster glaucophyllus. The sequence continues at coordinate 1,717,447 of JAVVNS010000101.1, read as the reverse complement.
GCATTTTGATTCCCTCCAGAGCCCTTGCTGCCTCCCATTTTCTAGTACAAACTGCTTTTACTTTTCTTTTGCCTTTTGTTGATTTTATGACTTGCATAAAGGGTGCATGGCTATATATATAATGCACTAATTTAAAGATTTGATTCTGGGAAGATTAATACAAGCATCGGAAGTGTTAAGAGTACGTTGGAACATGAAGTCAAAGCTTGAAAATGAAGGATAATTAAGGATGGTAGTATTAAAAGTTAAAGTCTGCCATTTCCCAACAAGAAATGCATAATACAAAGCTTGAACACGTAATACAAAGACGACTCCTTTGAAATGCCTTTTTCTTACCAATAATTAAGAAAAGGATAGTGTTATTCACACTCATTTTTACCTCTTTCACTTCCTTGTTAATTTTTTGTCATGATCTTATTCAAATTATTCGATTTGACGGGCGAAATTTGTATAAAAAGTAAAAATGGATGTAATGATAGCACTACCTCAAAAAAAAAAAAAAAAAAAAAAAAAAAGAAGTTCGGAACTGCTTTTGGATGGACTAGAAGTGCGATCTGATAAATAAAAACACTATTGTATTTGACAAAAAAAACTTAAATGTTTTTAAATCATTGAAGAATTTTCTCAAGTAGTTCTTTGCTATGCTTCTTTACAAAGTTTTCACAATTGCGCTTTTATTTTATTTTATTTTTAGAAAGCACTTAAATTTTTAATAAAAAAAACCAACGCATTTCTTATCAAAGCACTTCTAGATAAAACGCTTACGAGCATATGTGTTTCATAAAAAACAGACTCAAACGGCCCCATAAATGGCAAATGACATAACAATGATTTATGTACACAATTGCATGATTCATTTATTTATATAAAAATGACACATTTTACCTAACATAAGAAACGGTGGACAAAGATTTGTGACTCAGTTAGTTAAGAGTACTTAGCTATGCACCTAGTTCAATTTCCTCTTCTGAATATACTCAGTTAGTTAAAAGTGTTTATCCATGGGTGACTTCACTATGCACCCAACGCAAAGCAGCAACTAAGCCTAACTGATGCTAAGCCCAAGTGTAAATCCATATAAGCCCAAATCTGATAAGCAGCTCCGAAGACACCACAAAATTTGACAAGAATGAATTTGGAGAGACCCAGTTCTCAGGGCTAGGAAGGAAGGTAGTTTTCAGGTTTCTGTTGAGAGTGCTACGATGGAAAGTTGAAGGCTTTTCGCCTTTTTTTTTTCCGTGTAAGTTGTAAGTAACACCAACCAACACACTTTTTTTTCCTTTCTTTTTTTTTTTTCAGAAATTTTATCTGCATTTCTTTCTTATTTTGTCCATCCATTCGTTAGATATCATGCACATCCATGTTTAGATCGGACGTTAGTGGCGAATCCAGGATTTCTCGGGGGGAGGGGCGAACTTAAAAGAGTGCAAGGTTAAAGAAAAATGGCAACAACTAAATCTTTTTATATACTATACTCCAACCACTTAAACTTATCAAACCAACTGATGATAAAACATCGATTGTCACTAACTTTTCTTGGCATGATGTGGTCTCTAGGTTGACAAGGATCATTTTGGAGATAGTGTCTACGAATTGCTTCACGATAATTAGGTGGATAATCAAGCATTCGACGTTTGTGTGCAGGGTCTGCAGGAAGATTGGCCAATATTTCATTCAACTCAGTGGCCTCACTTTGTTTTGACCTACTCGGAATATTCGAAATAGGACTTCTTGGAATATTTGAAGGAGGAGGAGGACTACTCGGAATATTTGAAAGAGAATGACTACCCGAAATGTTTGAATGATGATTTAAGCATTGTTTCTTATAGTATCGTTTCATTATGTAACTGTAAAATGGAAAGAAAAAAAAATTCTTAGTTTCTTAATCAATACCAATTAGAAAAAGAAGTACATGCCTCCATAACAGAGATTGTCAAGAAACGAGAACAGAAGGCAATGACAGGAGAAAACGAGAGTTTCGGGAGTGATTTTCTCGGTTTACTTTTGAACTCACGATGAAATTGAAACCCCGAGGGTTTCGGTGGATGAGTGCAAGACGTTTTACTTTGCTGGACAAGAAACTACTAATACTTTGTTTGCTTGGACTCTGTTTCTTTTGGCACTCCATACGGATTGGCAAGAGGAATCAAGAAAGGGGGTGATGGAATTATTTGGCTAACAAACTCCAAATCCTGATAACTTTTCCAAACTGAAAATAGTAAGAAAGTCAAAAACTCAATCAATTGCTTGTCGAAGTGGTGGAAACATGTTTTCAGTTGAGATTAGAGATTCTAATTTGGGAATCTGTTTTTCTTTTTTATTCATGCAGACGGGTATGATTTTCTATGAGTCTCAAAGGTTATATCCCCCTCTTGATTCCGTAGTAAGGAGAGTTGATAGGGAAATTAGACTGGGGAATGTCAGTGTGCCTGGACAGGGGAATGTCATTGTGCCATTGTGGAATTGGTTTTCTCAAATCTAGCATTTCAGAACGATGCTCGAATTTGGGGAGAAGACGCGCAACTTTTCAAACCGGAGAGATTCGCAGAAGGGATCGCTAAAGCTACTAACAATAACATAAGCACTTTCATACCCTTTCGACTGGGACCTCAAGGCTGTGTGGAGCTGAACTTTGCAACCACCGAAGCAAAGATTGCTCTGTTGATGATTCTACAATGCTGCTCCTTCACTCTTTCCCCAGGTTATGTCCACTTGCCCTTTCATTATTTGACAGTGCGGCCACAACATAGAATTCAGGTAATGCCACATTCACTTTGAACTGTGAAGGCTGGCATTGCCGGGAAATTGATGCCTTTCGGATTTGCTACTCAGTGCAACTAATGAAATTGTATCTATCCGTTATCATTTCAACGTTTTCTAGCTATCGAACACTTTGGTATGTGTTTAGACTTTAGAGTAACCGCTGCGCATCATCAGTGGCAAACTAACTTAATTAAAGACAGAAAGCTTAAACATAATATGTAACTAGTAACTGTATTAGGATAGGTAGGGAGAATACATATGGATAAGCAGTTTAACAGAAGCACAGTACTAATTACTACTGCTCCTTATTTATCATATATAAGTCCTAATGTCTCAGCCATTAGTGAGAAATAGTAGATTTTTTTATTTGCGCAGATCTTTGAAGTAGGCGGCAGGGTTACTCTCAAAGCTGTCTCTCTAGATTGTATAATCTCTTCCGGGCGCTTTCATACTCCTGCTGCTTTGGCTCCTCCGCCACCGCCACCAGTTGCTCCACCGGAGGACTTATCACCCCCAGACCCAGCATTTTGATTCCCTCCAGAGCCCTTGCTGCCTCCCATTTTCTAGTACAAACTGCTTTAACTTTTCTTTTGCCTTTTGTTGATTTTATGACTTGCATGAAGGGTGCATGGCTATATATATAATGCAATAATTTAAAGATTTGATTCTGGGAAGATTAATACAAAGCATCGGAAGTGTTAAGAGTACGTTGGAACATGAAGTCAAAGCTTGAAAATGAAGGATAATTAAGGATGGTAGTATTAAAAGTTAAAGTCTGCCATTTTCCAACAAGAAATGCATAATACAAAGCTTGAACACGTAATACAAAGACGACTCCTTTGAAATGCCTTTTTCTTACCAATAATTAATGACGCGCTCCGACCCCGATATTCTCCGAATACCAGGATAGGCACGTGCTGGCCGACACCTGAGGGTGACGAAAGCCATTTATTGAGTGCAAATGCTAAGAATAAGGAATGAATAAGACTTATAAATATAAAAGAATAAAGAATATGCATTTAAGGAGCGTGTTCAGAGCATACAACTAACCTAGAATACTAAAAGAGTTAATATAAAATTTAATGAAACAAAGGAGTGGGTCCTACACCGAGAGGACTCGAAGATGCCGATGCGGAAGTGCCTTGATGCCGGGATTCTATGCCTTGTTCCTAAGACCTGAATGGGGGCGCAAAACAAGGGTGAGTGGACCAAGTTTATATATATACATAATACGAAAACAGTTATGAACATACTAACCCCCAAAGTTTAATAATGAAAACTACTAGCATAATAAGTGATAGCTTTTCCGAAAACTCTAGCATGCCATAAAACAATTTGTCCGATCAATTCATATCTCTATCTGTAAATCAATCTCAGAAAATCATCTGAGGAAGCATGTCACAAGTCATCTCATATATATAGTGTGCTGCTAGTGAGATCACCGAATAATAATAACTCCCGGCCCAATGCCTGCTCCTCAATCTCTGCGCCCGTAGCCAGAGATATCTCCCTCCCGGCCCAATGCCTGCTCCGTGTCCCTCAGCTTATAGCTAGGGATTATTTCTCCCGGCCTCAATGCCAACACCAGATCCTCGCCCCAGGCAACATGGTGTTCACTAGGTACGCACAAAACATGATACATTTCTAAAATACAACTTCATAGTGTAAAGTCATCCATCATCTACACTATGAAGAGGTGTTCGAAAAGCATTTGAAAACACATTCTAGTATTCTATCGTCATCCATCAGATAGCATACCAGAATGTGGTTTTTATAGAAAATACGATATAATGAAAATAAGTTCAAAATATATATATATAACCAAATCATATTCAAATAATCATGCTTCCTGTAAAGTATTCACCAAATCACAATTCTATAAGGCATACTGTTAAATTATGCAATTCTATAAATAAAACATGCAATTTTTGAAGGGGTCCACTCACAGTACTTAGCTGCCGAAGAGCCACGCAAGCTAGCGAAGATGGAACGCCACAATATTCGCCCCTAAGCACATAAAGGGTACATTTGGTCAAACTCTACTCAAATGATTTAATTTGGGAAAACGGACGTCGGAAACAGATTCAGGACGTCGAATTACCCTAAGAAGGGTCCCGGATAAATTTTGTAAACGTCAATAAAATATTCCAGAGAATATTCCGTTAGGGAATATTCTCTAATGGAATATTCCCTAACGGGATATTCCACACAAAGGGTTTGGGTTGGACCAAATTTAGGGTTAAGGATTTTCTAATTTAAATAGGTTAGAGGATTGGATTTAGAGTTTAAAGGGTATTGGGCTTGAAATAAAATAAATAAGATAAATAAAAATAAAAAGATTTGGGTTTTACGATTTGGGCTTAAAGCCCCTAACAGAAACGGCCCAAAGGCCCTTTTGGGTTTTAAAAACAATTTAATTAAAGAGAACATAAAATAGGTTTAAAGGGTTGGAGGCCCAAGTTCCTCCCGGCCCTAAGGCTTGAAGCCGAAGGGTTTTGGGCTTTGATGACACGGCCCAAAGGCCTTTTGAGTCTTTAAGAAACCTAACTAAAAATAAAACGGGAACGGGTCTAGGTTTTGGGCTGAGGCAAAACGGGCTTAAGGCTCGTGGGTCTGGGGAATGGCCTGAAGGCCTGGTGCGAACGGGAGAAGAATGCCGGAGCTTTCCCAGCTCCGACCGACTGCAAAGGTGGACTTTAGGGTCCGATCTAGCTACCATCATGTAGAGGAAGGTGAGAGGTGTGTTCTTATAGCTTTAGTTCGTCGTGAAACGGTCGGTGATGGTCGGAAATCTCCTCGACAACCACAGACTTGCCGGAGATAGGTGTGTCTTTCCCCGCACCGGTCTCGTTCCCAAAACCTCGACAACAACGAGATAATCTTCAATAAAACACATCCACGCATCAAACTAAAACGATTAAAGGTAACCCGAGGCTTACCTTTTTGACGGAAAGACGAGGAAGCTCGCCGGAGTTCATTCTCTGGTTTTTGTCGTCCTCTCAGCGACGAGAGAGAGGGAAAATGATAAGGTGCTGACAGTGGTGTGAAAATGGTGAAGGCTGCCTGCGTGTATGTCCTTAAAGGTATGTGTGTGTGTGTTCTTGTCGGAGAGATAGGGCACCGAGAGAGAGAGTGCAGTTTGAGGGAGAGAGCTTGGGAGAATGAGTAAGTTCGAAAGAGGAAGAAGAGAGGAGAGAGAGAGAAAGAGAGAGACTCGGAGGACAAGAAAATCAAAAGGGTGGGCCCCTTGGGCTCACCAATTAAGGTTCAAAAACCATTTTTAAAATAGAAATGGGGGTGAGGTGTTACAATTAAGAAAATGATAGTGTTATTCACACTCATTTTTACCTTTCCTACTCCCTTGTTAATTTTTTTGTCCTGATCTTGTTTAAATTATTTGATTTGAAAGGCGAAATTTGTGTAAAAAGTGAAAATGGATGTATTGATAGCACTACCTAAAAAAAATAAAAAAAAACACTATTGTATTTTACTAGAAGTGCTTTTGGATGGACTAGAAGTGCGATTTGATAAATAAAAACACTATTGTGTTTGACAAAAAAAAAACTTAAATGTTTTTAAATCATTGAAGCATTTTCTCAAGTAGTACTTTGCTATGCTTCTTTACAAAGTTTTCACAATTGCGTTGTTTTTTTTATTTTTTTTTATTTTATAGAAAGCACTTAATTTTTTAATAAACAAAATCAACCCATTTCTTATAAAACCACTTCTAGATACAACGCTTATTTTTTTTTTTTTTTTTATAAAGCACTTAAATTTTTAATAAAAAAATCAACGCATTTCTTATAAAAGCACTTCTAGATAAAACGCTTATGAGCATATGTTTTTCATAAAAAACAGACTCAAACGGCCCCATAAATGGTAGATGACATAACAATGATATATGTACACAATTGCATGATTCATTTATTTATATAAAAATAACACATTTTACCTAACATAAGAAACGATGGACAGAGATTTGTGACTCAGTTAGTTAAGAGTACTTACCTATGCACACAGTTCAATTTCCTCTCCTGAATATACTCAGTTAGTTAAGAGTGCTTACCTATGGGTGACTTCACTATGCACCCAACCCAAAGCAGCAACTAAGCCTAACTGATGCTAAGCCCAAGTGGAAATCCATATAAGCCCAAATCTGATAAACAGCTCCGAAGACACCACAAAATTTGACAAGAATGAATTTGGAGAGACCCAGTTCTCAGGGCTAGGAAGGAAGGTAGTTTTAAGGTTTCTGTTGAGAGTGCTACAATGGAAAGTTGGAGATGAGATCTTCTGCACCTATTTTTGCCTGTGGCCTCCCTGTGCCTTTGTTAATTGGCTGAGAATTTGGTTTATTTTTTATTACTTTAATTATTGTCAAGTTAACATTAATTATGTTTAGTTCAATTAACAAAGACACAGGGAGACGACAGTAAAAAATAGGTGCGGAAGATCTCATCTCGGAAAGTTGAAGGCTTTTCGCCTTTTTTTCCGTGTAAGTTGTAAGTAACACCAACCAACACACTTTTTTTTCCTTTTTTTTTTCTGAAATTTTATCTGCATTTCTTTCTTATTTTGTCCATCCATTAGTTAGATATCATGCACATCCATGTTTAGATCAGACGTAAATTCGCGGAATCTCATCAGTTTCAAATTGACGAACACCCCTAACTCGACTCCTTGTAATCACATGCAAGGTCCTTTAACTTCCCATGACATTGAGCGACCTACTTTTGTCCCGTAGATATAGAAGTTTCACAGCGGAGTCAAGAAATGGCAGCTTAATTTTCATGTCTTTCAAAATTTAGAAAAGCCGACTTATTACAAGTCACAACCATATCCATCCAAGAGTCGTAGAAAACGATGGACATAACTTGTTATGCCAGCTGCAGTCTGTGACAAGCACACAGACACTAATTTTACGAAGAAATTTTAGGCTTGGGAAAACTCATCAAAGATCGAAAGTCGACAAATAGCAGCTTAAGGTTTCAATGCCAATGTACTGATGATGATGTTTGCCCTTTGGATTGTAGTAACTAGCAAGATAAGTAAGTGACACTCACTAGCTAAATAGCATGAGCATCATCTTGTCAACATCTTTCACAAGCTATAGTCAGGGGCGGAACCAGGATTCAAAATATGGGGGGCCAACATGAAAACAACAAAAATCAAATAAAACAAAAATCTCTAAGTTACATACAAACTAGAGAAAGAAGTACACGCCTCCAGAACCGTTGTCAAGAAACGAGAACAGAAGGCAATGACAGCAGAAAACGAGAGTTTCGGGAGTGATTTTCTCGGATTACTTTTGAACTCACGATGAAATTGAAAACCCGAGGGTTTCGGTGGATGAGTGCAAGACGTTTTACTTTGCTGGACAAGAAACTACTAATACTTTGTTTGCTTGGACTCTTTCTTTTGGCACTCCACACGGATTGGCAAGAGGAATCAAGAAAGGGGGTGATGGAATTATTTGGCTAACAAACTCCAAATCCTGATAACTTTTCCAAACTGAAAATAGTAAGAAAGTCAAAAACTCAATCAATTGCTTGTCGAAGTGGTGGAAACATGTTTTCAATTGAGATTAGAGATTCTAATTTGGGAATCTGTTTTTCATTTTTATTCATGCAGACGAGTATGATTTTCTATGAGTCTCAAAGGTTATATCCCCCTCTTGATTCGTAGTAAGGAGAGTTGATAGGGAAATTAGACTGGGGAATGTCATTGTGCCATTGTGGAATTGGTTTTCTCAAATCTAGCATTTCAGCATGATGCTCGAATTTGGGGAGAAGATGCGCAACTTTTCAAACCGGAGAGATTCGCAGCAGGAATCGCTAAAGGTACTAACAATAACATAAGCACTTTCATACCCTTTCGACTTGGATCTCAAGGCTGTGTGGAGTTGAACTTTGCAACCATCGAAGCAAAGATTGCTCTGTTGATGATTTGAAAGGTGAAATTTGTGTGAAAAGTAAAAATGGATGTATTGATAGCACTACCTAAAAAAAAAAAAAAACACTATTCTATTTGACTAGATGTGCTTTTGGATGGACTAGAAGTGCGATCTGATAAATAAAAACACTATTGTATTTGACAAAAAAAAAACTTAAATGTTTTTAAATCATTGAAGCATTTTCTCAAGTAGTACTTTGCTATGCTTCTTTACAAAGTTTTCACAATTGCGTTTTTTTTTTTTTTTTTTTTTTTTTTTTTAGAAAGCACTTAATTTTTTAATAAAAAAATCAACCCATTTCTTATAAAAGTACTTCTAGATACAACGCTTTTTTTTTTTTTTTTTTTTTTTTGTAGAAAGCAATTAAATTTTTAATAAAAAAATCAACGCATTTCTTATAAAAGCACTTCTAGATAAAACGCTTATGAGCATAAATGTTTCATAAAAAACAGACTCAAACGGCCCCATAAATGGCAAATGACATAACAATGATTTATGTACACAATTGCATGATTCATTTATTTATATAAAAATGACACATTTTACCTAACATAAAAAACGGTGGACAGAGATTTGTTACTCAGTTAGTTAAGAGTACTTACCTATGCACCCAATTCAATTTCCTCTCCTGAATATACTCAGTTAGTTAAGAGTGCTTACCCATGGGTGACTTCACTATGCACCCAACCCAAAGCAGCAACTAAGCCTAGCTGATGCTAAGCCCAAGTGTAAATCCATATAAGCCCAAATCTAATAAACAGCTCCGAAGACACCACAAAATATGACAAGAATGAATTTGGAGAGACCCAGTTCTCAGGGCTAGGAAGGAAGGTAGTTTTCAGGTTTCTGTTAATAGTGCTACAATGGAAAGTTGAAGGTTTTTCGCCTTTTTTTCCGTGTAAGTTGTAAGTAACACCAACCAACACACTTTTTTTCCTTTGTTTTTTTTTTTCAGAAATTTTATCTGCATTTCTTTCTTATTTTGTCCATTCATTCGTTAGATATTATGCACATCCATGTTTAGATCAGACGTGAAATCGCGGAATCTCATCAGTTTCAAACTGACAAACACCCCTAGCTCAACTCCTTGTAATCACATACAAGGTCCTTTAACTGCCCATGACATTGAGCAACCTACTTTTGTCCCGTAGATGTAGAAGTTTCACAGCGGAGTCAAGAAATGGCAGCTTAATATTCATGTCTTTCAAAATTTAAGAAAAGCCGACTTATTACAAGTCACAACCATATCCATCCAAGAGTTGTAGAAAACGAGGGACATAACTTGTTATGCCAGCTGCAGTCTGTGACAAGGACACAGACACTAATTTTACGAAGAAATTTTAGGCTTGGGAAAACTCATCAAAGAAACTAGAAAAACGTGGTGGAAGAGAGAGTAGGGAAACAAATTAATAGTACGGTAAAAGTATTTGGTCACAAATCCAGGAGATAATTCCAAAGTGACGTATCGAAAGTCGACAAATAGCAGCTTAAGGTTTCAATGCCAATGTATTGATGATAATGTTTGCCCTTTGGATTGTAGTAACTGGCAAGATAAGTAAGTGACACTCACTAGCTAAATACCATCAGCAGCATCTTGTTAATTTGTGTTTACAATATAAAGAGCAGAAAAAACTTCGGAACGACGGACTCCAACTCGAAAAGAAATACGAAAAAATGGGTTCTTTCGGAGGTTTAGTAATCATTTTCGCAAGCTTTCTGTGTCTGTTTCTTATCTTAGGTCTAATCAAGATCCTTCACAAGATATGGTGGACTCCGACTCGCATTCGGAAGCTGATGGCTTCACAGGGGATCCGAGGCCCTCCTTACCGACTTATCCATGGAAACACCAAAGAAATCTCTGACATGAGAAAGGAAGTCATGGGAAGGCCACAGATTTTATCACACGACATACTTTCTGTTGTTCAACCTCACATGCACTCATGGATCAAGATATATGGTGACATGCGAACTCTCGCGATTTTAGCTGACTACTACTGTTTTTGAATCTTAATTCCGTTGTAAATTTTGATCATTGTTTACATACTAATTACAGGGAAGAATTATCTTCAATGGCATGGTTCTATGGCTCAGTTGGTCATTACAGAACCCGAGTTGTGCAAAGAGATACTGAATAACAAAGATAGAGCTTATCCGAAAACAAATACCCCAAACTTTTTGGATAAGTTATTGGGAGACGGCCTAGGGGCAACAACCGATGCTGAAAAATGGGGAAAATTGCGGAAACTGGCCACGCATGCCTTCCATGGAGAGACTTTAAAAGTAAGTCTTCAAGGTTACTTGTACTTTAGTGTAATAAACTGAAGGTGAATCTGCTAATATCATGATGGTATTGTTTCACTAGAGTATGATTCCGGAAATGGTTGCTAGTGCCGAGGCAATGCTAGAAAGGTGGAAATTTTTTGAAGGAAAAGAGATTGAGGTGTATGAAGAGTTTAGATTGTTCACTTCGGAAGTGATTTCTAGAACAGCATTTGGCAGCAGCTATATAGAAGGAAAGAACATTTTTGAGATGTTGATGAAGTTAGGCTCCCTTTTATTCAAAAATGCTTTCAAGGTCAGGGTTCCCGGCATCAGGTAATCCCTATTATTCTTTTTCGTTTGCCCATCTGCTATTCAACGTGGTCTACTCAATATTCGCCACAAGATCTGTTGACAATTACTTCGGTCCTCATGGGCAGTCTTTTCATTTAATGCAGTAAGTTCTTCAAAACCAGCGATGAGATCGAGTCAGATAAACTTGAGAAAGAAGTACATGCCACCATAATAGAGATTGTCAAGAAAAGAGAAAACAAGGCAGGGACCGAAGAAAAGGACAGTTTTGGAAGTGACTTTCTTGGATTACTTTTGAAGGCTCGTCACAGTGACAATGACAACCAGAGGATTTCGGTGGATGAGTTAATTGATGAGTGCAAGACGTTTTACTTTGCTGGACAAGAAACCACTAATACTTTGCTTGGTTGGACCGTCTTTCTTCTGGCACTCAATACGGATTGGCAAGAGGAAGCAAGGAAGGAGGTCATACAATTATTTGGCAAACAAACTCCAAATCATGACGGCATTGCCAAAATGAGAACTGTAAGAATGTCAAGGACTCTTTTTTTCTTTTTTCTGTTACAACATGTTTGAAAATTGATTATGTTATCAATTTTCCATTTCTATACAGATGAACATGATCATCAATGAGTGTCTGAGGTTATATACCCCTCCGGTTTACCTTACAAGGAAAGTTGAAAAGGAAGTGAAACTGGGAAAGCTCATTGTTCCTGCTAATCTTGAATTGATTATCTCGACCATTGCACTTCACCATGATCCTCAAATCTGGGGAAAAGATGTCCACCTTTTCAAACCAGACAGATTCTCAGAAGGGGTTTTAAAAGCAACTAACAATAATGTAGGCGCATTCATACCCTTTGGACTGGGACCTCGAACTTGTGTGGGCTTGAATTTCTCGACAACTGAAGCGAAGATTGCTCTGTCGATGATTCTACAACGCTATTCCTTCACCCTTTCCCCTTCTTACGTCCACCTGCCCTTGCATTATGTTACTGTTCGTCCATATCATGGAGTTCAGGTGATTTTACACTCGCTTTGAACGGGGAAGAGCAGAGTTTCTCATGGTTCTTGCATTTGGGGTATCTGAAGCACCCACACATTGATGCCTTTGATAAATACAACAAGTATAATAAAGAAATCTTGAACGTCATAAAAGTAGTTGTACACTCCCTTGTGAACTGACCAAGAATTCTGCACTAGGGCGTCCGGACTGTAAGCAGCCTAATATGAGCACTGCAACATAAAAAAAAAAGGCATCCGTTTCTTTTTTTAAAGTTTTGTTTCCTTTAAGTCGGAAATTTTTTTGTCAAATTAGAAACTTATATTAGTTGAAAAAGCTATTATATGAAGGGAAAATTAGAATCCCCTACAGTTTTTCTATATCATTTAGATTAAACATCTGTGTCTTTTTAAAATTTGATTAAAGTGCTTTGACCAATAACTACCTCAAGCTAAATTACATGTCATTATTATATCTTTTAAAATTAAAATAATTTTTGAATTTATCATTTTATCTGCATGATGCACTTTTCCTTATTTAGTGGAGATATTAATAATTAAACTATATTTTTTCTTCTTCCAGATATGTTTTTTTCGATCACAATTTCTTTTTTTGTTATGCAAACATTTAATATTATTTCTTTTTTCAAATGTTTTTTTAAATCAAATAGTTGGTGATCAACATAAAAGTTCCGTGTACGAATTATTATTAGGTACAATACATTACGTATATATTATCTGCGGGTACGTTTGAAGTTACAAAAATTATTAATTGGTACGTTTATTTGCAATTTTAATACGTTTGATTTGATATATATTGTTAATATTGGTACGTTTGATTTGATACATATTGTTAATATTGGTACATTATTTTTATTTTGGTACGTTTTATTTTGTACACATTGTGTATTGGTACGTTTATATTATTCTCAATCCTTTTTTTCTCTTAACGTACTAAAAGAAAAACTTATTTCGGTACGTTTGATTTTGTGGGATTTAAAAATATTTTAAACTATTTTGGAAAGAAAATATCTTAAATTGTAGATAATTATTGCTAAATTGTAGCATTATTATGAAAATAAATTGAATCTAAAAAACTTTTTTTTTTTTATTTTTTATTTTTTTACAATTATCTCTAATGGATGAGAGTGTAATTAAAAGGCTAGATTATAGGAAATTTGTTACAATATAATGTGCATGTAGCACCAAAATTATAATAAAAAAAGTTTAATCAAATTACTAAAAGGCATGAATGTTTAATCTAAAAAATTCAAAAATGAGGCGCCTATATCAAAAGAGCCCTTATATGAAATAGAAAGTTCAAAGGTAGTTCAAATACAAACATAGCCTAAAAGAAAATACAATATAAATGCTCAAAAAGAGCAAGCCCACGAAAACAAAAACTTTAGATTTGAAAGATTGCTGCCTCCACCACTGCAGTTGCGCGGCCATCGCCAACCCGCCGCCACCGCCAAGAAGAAAAACCCACGAACAAGCTAGATGAACGGAAAATGAGGGTGAGCGAGCCACCCACGCAAAAAGCGCTCCCATAATCATACCAATTAGTGCTAAAACATTTTAACAACCACCCAACATCAAAGTGCGCGGCCAATGGGAGGCAAGCGATGGGCCGAGTAGCAAAGGTCGGTGGTGAAGAACTAACGACAGGGAGAAGCAACGGAGAAAGAAATGGGCATAAAAGCCCAGATTTGTGACAAGCTTAGGGAGGTTGACACAAGCTCAAGGAAACTAGATATTAAGAAGGTTATCAAAAACAAGGAATAGAACGAAACTAAGAAACTTATTGAAGGGAAGAGAGAGGGGCTGGGAATATAAGTTGGGGGGGAAGACCAGATTGGAGGGATGGAAGAGGTTTTGAGGGAGGGGTAGCGAGCTAGAGAGGAGAAGGACAATGAGGAAGAGAAGGGGGTTGCCTGCCGACCCCAACCAGAGAGGAAGGAGTCGACGGCGAAAGCATGTGACTTTGGGGAGGTGTTCTGTGCCAGAGGAAAGGGGAGCCCTAGGGCTGGTTTCTCATGACTTCTAGCATGTTATCATCTAATTAAACATTTTCCGTTTCAATTAATGCATGATTGTTAGAAAATAATTAATTAATCTTGAATCTTCTTCGTAATTGTAGCATGTAAAATAGGAATGTAATTTTCAATTGTAATTTTTTTTTTTTGAACAAATGATAATATCTACACTAAATGAGTAGGGGAGTGGTTTAAGCCTTATAAGGGCTTGCCATAATAATGTGGCTCAACTTCGCTCTTGACAAGAATCGAAGGCATCTCGCTTACAAGTAAAAAAGAATATCATTAGACCGTAATACTTAATGGCTTTCAATTGTAACTAGTGTAGGATTTGTCCCCCAATAGGCATTAATATAACCCTATACATTGTAATATTTTTCAATTATTAATACAACGAATCGTAATTTTACATGGTACCACACGTCTAAGTATTTTTTTATGTCTTTTCTTTCATTCCAGTTCCGTCCTCAGCACGCCCCTAATTCCAATTGCTGGTTGTTTGCCTGAGCCGGCCGTAAATTGGGGTCTTGTCGGAACTGGTGGTCGACAAGATTACATGATACAATTGAGGTTGACTCTCAAATCAAATCATGTTTTTCCTTGTCTAACGAGAAGTTGGTTTATCTCTAAGTATTGTTTATGTCTAACGAGGAAGAGCCTTATTGAAAGGACGTTGAGTATCTTCTACTTTTACATAGAAGCACGAAACTGATGATGTTGATTGGAATATCAAAATTGAATTATTGGAGTTACATACTATGTTGTCAGCTACATATTATGTTGTCATTCATTAACTCTAACTTATCATAATGTCAGAAAAAAATTTTAAAAATGCACACAGATTCCACAACTTCCTCCTACAATTAAAATTCACAATTTTTTTTTTAAAAGTTGGTGTGGGGGCTTAATAGCAGAAGTTGAGCTTGGATTCAATCATTCCAGGCTACCATCTGCAAATCTCCTCCTCACAGAAATTGCAGTGATCGAATCGATCAATTCATCACCATTCTCTCTCTCGGATGCATTCCTCCCGATGGGATTAGTGGTCATTCCAAATTGTCTCTTAGAAAATGGGTTTATTACATTTAGTTTGCAAATTTATTTTACTTAGCAGTACTCTTTGTAAAATGAACTATTCTATCTAAGAATCCTTTTTTTTTCTTTTTTTTTTTTATTTTTCAAAAACAACCGTCGAAATACTTTTATTTATTAATTTTAAAAGTTAATATTACGAAGATTCGACATAAGAATGGAATGTTAGTTGTCAACTAAATGACACCTTCTCCCTTCCTTTTTATTCGGACTGGGGACCGGCATAAGAGATATACTTCACATGCGGGGTTGTATTAAGACTTTATTATTGATTTGAAAAGCTGGCAGATGGCAGACTAATATTCTAATGAGTCAGCACGGACGATGATATTTGCCCTTCAGGAAGCATTAAATGGCAGTAGTAAGGGATGGTTTGGTATTTCGGTGTTTTAAAAAAAAAACTGTTTCTGCTGTGCTGTGAGAATAAGCTCATTTTTGTTGTTTCATATTTTCAGCTTATTTTCATCCAAAACTGTGAAAATAAGCTTTTTTTAAATATTTGTCAAACACTTTTTTGAGCTTAAATTTTTTTTATGCCCATTTTTTATAAAAGCATATCATTGCGAAACTAGTACTCAGAGAGGCAGAAGCAACAATCCAGTAGGGTCAAACGGACATTTTAATAATCTTACCTTTCTGCGCACAACACGTTAAACAACAAAGCCGAAGTCAAAACTCAGCAGTTTCAGAGAAGAGAAAACCAGTCGGTACCAAAAATGGTTACTCTGGCAGTGGGAGGGGTGGCAGTCACTCTCTCAAGCCTTCTGTGTGTGGTTCTTGTCTCCGTTCTGGTGAAGGTCCTTCACAAGCTATGGTGGACTCCAACTCGAATCTCGAAGTTGATGGCCTTACAGATTCATCCTGAAACACCAAACAAATGGCCACCATGAGAAAAGAAGCCATGAGCAAGCCCAAGGATTTATCCCACGACATACTTTCCGTTGTTCAACCGCACATGCACTCTTGGATCATGATTTATGGTAACGAAAAACAGAACAACCTTAATTTTCGTAAACTATATATTTTGGTTCGAGATTATTTTTGGTGCTATTTGTATGGAATTGCTTACAGGGAAGAGTTATCTACAGTGGCACGGTACTGGGGCTCAGTTTGTAATAACGGAGCCTGAGTTGTGCAAGGAGATACTGAACAACAAAGATAGGGCGTATCCGAAAAGAGAGGTTCAGGGCTTTGTGAGGAAGCTGTTGGGGGATGGGCTTGTCTCAACGACCGAGGGTGAAAAATGGGGGAAACTGCGAAAGATCGCGAACCATGCTTTCCATGGAGAGAGCTTAAAAGTAAGTTTTTGCAGCTAATTGTACTGTGGTAAATGCTTGTGTTAAGTATTTGAATAGGAAAAGGAGGGATTTGAGGTGAATTTGATGATGGGATGATTTCATTGTTTTACTAGAGCATGTTTTCGGAAATGGTCGCGAGTGCTGAGACAATGCTTGAAAGGTGGAAAGATTACGATGGAAAAGAGATTGAGGTGTTTGGAGAGTTTAAGGTGTTCAGTTCGGAAGTGATTTCAAGAACGGCGTTTGGAAGCAGCTATATTGAAGGAAAGAATATTTTCGAGATGTTGAATAATATCGGCTTCCTGATATTCAAAAATGCTCTCACAATCAGAATTCCCGGCATCAGGTAATTTCCTTTTAATTGAAAGGATATCCATTTAGTCACTTCTCTTTAGTTATTGAATCTCTGATTGATTGGTTAGTGGATTTTAAATCTTCGATGTTTATTGTATCAAATGATCTTTTGATTGATCAATTGGAACTTTCAATTTGCTAGAGTCTGCTGCTGGAACAGCATTAAAAATTGAATATGGGACAATACATTCTGTTCCTTGCGATGTTAACTAGCACATAATCATGTCTAAGCTGTTCTCACAACTTGATTTCGGATGATTGCTTCTGTTCTTATCTGTAGTCTGTCATTCAATATGCAGCAAGTTTTTGAAAACTAGAGATGAGATTGAAGCAGAAAAACTTGAGAAAGCAGTACATGCCTCCATAGTAGAGATTGTTAAGAAAAGAGAAGAGATGGCTATGACCGGAGGAGAAGACAGCTTCGGAAGTGATTTTCTTGGATTACTTGTAAAGGCTTATCATGATTCCAATGACGACCAGAGGATTTCAGTGGATGATTTGGTCGACGAGTGCAAGACCTTTTACTTTGCTGGACAGGAAACCGCTAATACTTTGCTCGCTTGGACTGTGTTTCTTCTGGCACTCCATACGGATTGGCAAGAGGAAGCAAGAAAGGAAGTCATACAGTTATTTGGCAAACAAACTCCGAATCACGATGGCATTGCAAAAATGAAAACGGTAAGAAAATCAAGAATACAATCACATGTTCGTCTAAGTGGAAGAATCATGTCTTCGATTAAGCTTGAATTCCTGATTTATTATCTATATCAATTTTCACGCAGATGAGTATGATCATCAATGAATCTCTAAGGTTATATACCCCTCCTGTTTCAATTACAAGGAAAGTTGAAAGGGAAGTTAGACTTGGACAGCTCATTGTTCCTGCTAATGTTGATTTAGTTATCTCGACCATAGCAATTCACCATGATCCTCAAATCTGGGGGAAAGATGTACAACTCTTCAAACCAGACAGATTCTCGGAAGGGGTTGCGAAAGCAACTAACAATAACGTAGGCGTATTCATACCCTTTGGACTGGGACCTCGAACGTGTGTGGGCTTGAATTTTGCAACCACTGAAGCAAAGATTGCGCTGTCGATGATTCTACAGCGTTACTCCTTCACCCTGTCTCCAGGTTACATCCACTCGCCCTTGCATTATCTGACATGTCGTCCACAACATGGAGTTCAGGTAATGCTGCACTCACTTTGAACTGCAAAGACCAGAATTTCCATGATTCTGGCACTAGGTGGATCGATCAAGCACCGAGACTAGTGACTAGCAGGCGCAAGCTTGTTGTGCACTTATCTTATTTGGTATTTTTAGTCTGAGCAATCTTCCATCTACTATCATTTAACGTCAACAGACTCAACACAACTATGTTAATCCGTTGTCATTTAAGCTTTTCGAGACAATTGTTCTCCTTTGTTTGCAGCATTTTTAAATAATCCAAAGCTTTTATCTTACAATTGTTAACATCTGTCCCAACAATGCTAACGTCGTAAGATGAGCAAGAATTGCTTATGAAGAATGGATGGATATCGACATAAAACAAGGAGAACTAAAACCCATAATTTTCAGTTTTACTCATCATCGAAGTATAACAAGTGGAAATAACGAAACAGAAAGCTTAATCACAACGGTAATTTTAATAACTTAACATAGATAGGGACACAACCGCGATGACTAGTACTACTACTCTTTATTCTATGTAAATTTTAACATCTCATGCACTAGCGAGTGGTCAGTAGCAGGAGTCGTTTATTTACGCAAATATTTGACATCGGCAGTAGGGTTGCTCTCAAAGCTGTCCTTGTAGCATCTCTTTCGGGTGCTTTCGTTGCTTTGTCTTCGGTACCAGTACTCCCTCCTGCTTTAGCTCCTCCAGCACCATCATCAGGTTCCACGGGGATATTAGTATTCGATTCTCTGCTGGCTTCCATTTTCTAGTCCAAACTTCTGGTTTTACGTGTTTCGGGTTTAGTGACTTTAGTCAGATAATCCGAAATGCTAGCTTATCTGGTTGGTTTTGCAAGTTATTTGAAGGGTGCATGACTATATCTATATAGATGGAAAGATAATGCAGTGCATTTATTTGGTTCTGGGAATTTGAAGAAATCATGCTTCAAATAATAGAAGCATCGAACTGCACCGATATTGATTGTTTGTTCATTTACTTGACTCTTTCCAATTACGTTAAATAAATTTTGGACAAAAAAAAAATTACTTTGGGTAAATATTTTACTTTGGAATATGGTGCCTTCAATCCCAAGTCTTAAGGCCATATTCTGAATGCAAATACTCAATTGGCATTTGCTAATTAGTAATTAGTTGGCATTTTATTTTCTTCATGAACCCATTTGACCGATTCGATTGTGATAAATACGATGTAAATAAGATGATGATGGGAAAATGGTCGTGTTTTTTTCTCCCCAATTTCATTCAACTTGTGGATTTGTAAAATTGACCTCGAGAATTTGATCGTGAAAGTCACGTTATTGAACTTAATAAAATTGTGGATAAAAATTGAATGCATGTGGAATGCACTAAAAAATTATTAGTAATCTGTAGGCCCAAATAAAACTCATTTGGAAAGAGAAAAGAATTGCAAGGCCCAAATAAAATGAAATCAAACAAAAGAAAGTCCAGGGTACGCAGGTTTAGAAAACAAAGTTATCAAATAACCAGATAGTGTATTCCTCTTCATTTGTAATTTAATCTTTATTTTAAGGGTAAAAGACCAATTTAGTTATCTAAATGAAAACTAGGTCTCTAAATTATTTTTTCAAAAAAATTAGTCCTTAAATTAGTACAAATCCGCCGATTACATCCCTAACATTAGATTCAAAGCTATTCTATTCAATTTTTCCTTAATTTAAGTCACGTGACGTACATGTGATACACTTAAAGGGTAGACTGATAGTTTTTCATAGTTAAAGGACCTTTTTTTTTTTTTGAAGAAATAGTGTACGGAATAACTTTGGAGGGTAAATAAGACATTATATTCGCAACCTATATGCAATGTTAAGGTCTTATAGGCAAGAAAATAAAAGCATTATTCTCTAAATGTGTCATGTAACTTAAGTTGACGAAAAATTAGATAAAATAGCCTCCAATATAATATTAGAGATGAGATTAGCAGTTTTTATGAATTTAGGGACTTATTTTACTAAAAAATAATTCATGAACCTAATTTTTACTAAGGTAATAATTTAGGAACTAAATCGGCAGTTCACCCTTATTTTAAAGATCCACTTATTTAATTTGATCTTTGATTTAAAGATGACTCTTTATGGCCATCTAGTAATAGGTTTAGTGATATTCTTCTTTACTTATAAGGATATGTCTTAAAGTTAAATCTTGTGAATGAAGAGTTCAATACCAATTCACCTTTTATATCGTTGCATCAGATAAAGATGAGGCTTATTTAACACAGACGTAGATTTACAACATACTGAGGTAACCACTAGCTAGGCTTTTGCTAATCTTTCACTTCCTATACTTGTAATTATTAAACTAAACATGGTAAGTACCAAAAATATATATGACAATATTTGGGAATTTCTATATTTCATTAATCTCCAAAGTGGAGTATATATAGGAGTTACAATTGGTATTACATATGTACTTCATCAATGTGGGACAACAAACTACTATTTACACTTTAACTAATACATAACTCGCAACACTCCCCCTTAAGTTGGTGCAAAGATGTCACGCATGCCCAACTTGTCAAGCGAGTTGGAAAACACACTATTAGACACAACCTTGGTAAGTACATCAACGAGTTGATCTTCAGATCCCACAAACGGAAACATAATAATTCTAGCATCCAATTTTTCCTTGATGAAATGTCGATCAATCTCCACATGTTTTGTTCGATCATGTTGCACTGGATTATGAGCAATCTCAATAGCAGCTTTGTTGTCACAATGGAGTTTCATTGCACCATTGGGTTTAAATCCAAGATCTCTCAACAATTTTTTCAACCACAACAACTCACATACACCATGAGACATACCACGAAACTCAGCTTCAGCACTTGACCTAGCCACCACTTTTTGTTTCTTGCTTCTCCAAGTAACTAGATTACCACCCACAAACATAAAGTATCCAGATGTAGATCGCCGATCACTGATAGAACCTGCCCAATTTGCATCTATATACCCTTCGACATTCTAATGACCATTCTTAGAGAAAGCCTCTGCCATGAGCCATCTTCAAGTACCTCAAAATACGGATTACTGCATCCATATGAGCTTCACTAGGTGAGTGCATAAACTGACTTACCACACTAACTACATAAGCAATGTCAGGGCGAGTGTGAGACAAATAAATTAATCTCCCCACAAGCCTCTGATACCGTTCCTTATGAGTAGGAACTTGATCCGGAAATAAGCCCAAACGATGATTCTGCTCAATCGGAGTATCAACAGGTTTGCAATCTAACATACCTGTTTCAGCTAACAAATCAAGAACATACTTCCGTTGAGACAGAAAAACACCATACTTGGATCGTGCAACCTCGATTCCAAGAAAATACTTCGATTCACCCAATTCTTTCATCTCAAATTCAGTAGCTAGGTACTTTTGAAGGCGTTGTATCTCCTTCTGATCATCACCAGTCACTATCATGTCATCAACATAAATAATCAATGCAATTAGCTTACCATTTTTTCGCTTTAGAAATAAAGTATGATCTGAATGACTCTGGACATACCCAAACTTCTTCATTGAACTTGTAAACCTCCCAAACCACGCTCTAGGAGATTGTTTCAAACCATACAAAGCCTTTCGCAATCTGCATACAACACATTTTCCAGGAGATGTTCCGATACCAGGTGGAAGATCCATATAAACTTCCTCCTTGAGATCACCACGAAGGAAAGCATTCTTAACATCAAACTGCAACAGAGGCCAATCCTGGTTTGCTGCTAAGGACAAAAGAACACGCACAGTATTAAGTTTAGCAACAGGAGCAAAAGTCTCCTGATAGTCCACCCCATAGGTTTGAGTATAACCCTTAGCAACTAATCTGGCTTTATACCGATCAATAGAACCATCTGCTTTGTACTTAATAGTGAACACCCATCTACATCCAACAGCTTTCTTCCCGTTTGGTAAAAGAACCAAATCCCAAGTAGAATTCTTTTCCAAAACTTCCATCTCAACTCTCATGGCATCAACCCACTTAGGGTCAGACAAAGCATCGTGCAATTTTGTTGGAATTGATACACTAGATAGCTGACATATGTAAGATGCATATAGTTTGGACAAACGATGAGTAGACATATAATTGTTGATAGGATATTTGGCTTTGCAATGCATATCAGACTCATATTGTACTTTAGGTTTTCCACGATTAGCTCATGGAGGTAACTGATAAGTAGAAGAATTGTCAGAATTTACCTCATGTAAGCCACCATCTTGTACCAAAATGTTAGAAGAATCATCACTGGACGAACCATCATCAGGCAACTCGTTAGACATACTAGTAACATGCAACTCGTTAGACATACCAGCAACAGGCAACCGGTCATCAGAAGGTAATTCATTAGATGTACCAGCAGACAACTCATTGGGCACATCTGAACTGTCGTCAGTAAAAATACTGTCGGGAATGACAGGTGACCGATCACTATTTATAGCCAACTGATCAGTATCACGCAACATAATAGGTTCTGTCCCTAACTATGCCTATAACACATCATCCATATCATCTCTTCGAATCTGCACTTCACTCCCCCTCTCCCCCTGAAATGGGGAGTCGGAAGAGGGCTGCACAAAATACGCAACTTCCTCGTGGAAGGTGACATCCATGGTAATATAAGTTTTCTGAGTCGGAGGATGATAACACTTATAACCTTTCTGATTGTTACCATACCCAATAAATACACATCGGAGAGCACATACATCAAGTTTACTTCGCTGATGAGAGTATACATGCACATACGCAATACACCCAAACACCTTCGGAGGAATTTTTGATACAGAAACAAGAGAAACATGTTGTTGTAGCACATCAATCGGTGTCTGAAAATCAAGAACCCTACTTGGAACACGATTTATCAAATACACAGCAGCCAAAACAGCATGACCCCACAAATGATTAGGAACACATTTATCCAACATCAAGGAGCGAACAACCTCCATTATTTGACGATTCTTCCGTTCAGACACACCATTTTGTTGAGGTGTAAACGGAGTAGTCGTCTGATGAATAATACCCTGATCACGAAAAAAACATGCCAAAGTGTGATTCACATATTCTCCTCCGTTATCAGACCTGAAGACCTTAACTTTGGTCTGAAACTGAGTAGACACCATAGCACAAAATTCTTGAAGAAGCAAAGGAACATCACTCTTATTCTTCATCAAGAACACCCAAGTTAATCGAGTACAATCATCAATAAAAGTAACAAACCAACGGAATCCATTAGAAGTAACTTTTGCCGGA
This sequence comes from Cotoneaster glaucophyllus, assembly GCA_036320875.1. Taxonomy (NCBI): domain Eukaryota; kingdom Viridiplantae; phylum Streptophyta; class Magnoliopsida; order Rosales; family Rosaceae; genus Cotoneaster; species Cotoneaster glaucophyllus. Next base: position 1,693,922 of record JAVVNS010000101.1, on the reverse strand, counting down.
CCCCACACATCAGAATCTATTAAATCAAATGGCAAAGTAGCTTTAGAATCACTTATGGGAAAGGAAGCATGATGACTCTTAGCCATGACAAAACTTGATGATCATTTGAACCAGAAACAACAGTATCCTCCATAGTCAAGACGTACAAACCCCTTATTCTTTTACCACGACCAATTATCTTCTGAGTTTGAATGTCTTGAAAATAACAATACGTAGGGTAGAAGTGAGCAGAACAAGATAATGTATCAAGAAGTTTTTCCACTGACAAAAGATTGCACTTAACATCAGGAACAAGTAAAGCACGGGCCAGTGATAAGGTCGGAGTAAGAGAGATAGGTGCTCCATTTGCACTAGTAATATACAGATTACGAACATAATCACTTAACTCATCAAACACTCTAGGGTCACTAGTCACATGATCAATAGCCCCAGTATCAATTATCCATTTATTTGTTCCACCAAGATGCATAACAACACTATGATTATATTGAGCCATTGAACCAAATCACGAACAATAAAGGTACAAAAATACGCAGCGGAATGAAAACAATTCACCAGAACATTGTAGCAGATCACTATTCATGGTACTGTAGCAAATCACTGTTCACGACACTGTAGCAGCGCGCGGCACTATTAAACTAAACACGACAAAGGAAATCACAAAATTAAAGCACACAGGTCACCAAGAGCGAACTGCTCTGATGCCATATTAAACTAAACATGGTAAGTACCAAATATATATATGACAATATTTGGGAATTTCTTATATTTCATTAATCTCCAAAGTGGAGTATATATAGGAGTTACAATTGGTATTACATATGTACTTCGTCAATGTGAGACAACAAACTACTATTTACACTTTAACTAATACATAACTCGCAACAGTAATTAGAAGCACGATATTGATGATGTTGATATTGTATACAAATATACCACTTCAATAACACGTCTTGTATGTGTTTAGACATATATACATTTAGCAGCATCTACATGACATATGTTGGCTCAATTCACCAATAGTTTGCATGCTCGATTCATAGTCATACGTCATTTTTTTATATGTATTCTTTTAAATTTGTTTGAGTTAAATAGAAGGCGGTGAACGTAATTGACTTTTTCAAGTGCCCACGTAATTTGGTTTTCTAGGCAGTCAAGTTGAAAGGTATGTGTATGCATGATAAGGACAAGCACATTGAGTACGTCATGTCATTTATGAGGTTTTAGCTGCTCCAGCTTGCAGTCTCCATGTATGGAAAATAATGGATACACCACCAGAAATGTTGCTGACTTATTTGCAAGCCAAAAATCTTTTCACATGGAAATAATTTATATACTTTAATTTCCGAAAAGCTGGAGCTATATAAGGCGTGTAAGAATGTACCATTTCCCAACAAGGATAGCCATTGCTGACAAAGCAAGGCGATATACATTTCCAAATATAGAGCTCCATGACACTGATATGTGTTTTGATTCAGAAAATACTTGGCTCCTTCCGCGGACGAAACCCTAGCAGTTTCTGAGTGACGGTTCGTGCTATAAATACGAAAGAAATATCCAGTATGGAAACCTAAGCAGCTAGGAAACTTAAAACCACAGTAGCTAGGTTTAGAGAGCTATAAGAGAAAATTATGAGTTCTTTGGAGGGCTTTCTGTGCTTCTTCCTTGTCTCAGTTCTCATCAGCATCCTTCACAAACTATGGTGGAAGCCGGCTCGCATGCAGAAACTGATGGCTTCGCAGGGAATCAAAGGCCCTTCTTACAAACTCGTTTATGGAAACACGAAAGAAATATCCAGCATGATGAAAAAGGAAACAATGAGGAGTCCCAAGAGTTTGTCACATGACATATTATCTCATGTTCTACCTCATTTTCACTCGTGGACGAACGTATATGGTAACTAAAATCTTAGCTCTTAACTTCATTGATTAATAATCTTTTCGTTCTTAGTTAAATTTATTTAGTTCCGAATATTTAATGTTGGTCATTTTTTTGCACACAACAGGGAAGTATTTTCTTCAGTGGCATGGTTCTCAACCTCAGTTGGTGATTAGAGATCCTGAATTGTGCAAGGAAATACTCCAAAACAAAGATAGAGCTTATCCAAAATTAAAGATCAAAGACTATCCCAAGAAGCTAGTTGGAGATAGCGTTCTGGTAACACCCGAGTATGAAAAGTGGACAAAATTGCGAAAGCTCGCAAACCATGCCTTCCATGGAGAGAATTTAAAAGTAAGCTATTATTTCTTACAATTTGTGGAAATTCTGATACAATTATTTGAATTGTATATGTATATAAATTTTTTTTTATTATTATTCTTTTTTTCTTTGTTTTTTGTTTTTTGTTTTTTACTAGGGTATGCTTCCAGCAATGGTAGCTAGTGCCGAGTCGATGCTAGAAAGGTGGAAAAACTATGAAGGCAAAGAAATTGAGGTGTTTGAAGAATTTAAGTTGATGACTTCAGAAGTAATTTCCAAAACAGCTTTTGGCAGCAGCTACTTAGAAGGAAAGCTCATTTTTGAGTTGTTAATGAAGCTATGCTTCTTTGCATTCAAGAACTTTTATACAGTCAGGTTTCCCGGCATCAGGTAAATAATATACTCCTTTATCAGGTATCCAATATACTCTTTTCCCTAGTCATCATATGTTTGGTCTAATATTTTGTTTTTTTTTAACAAACGATATTATCTATACTAAGGGAGAGAGGATAGGCTTAGCCTCACAATAGGCTAGCGATAATTTGGTTCAAATTCGCCTTACAACTGAAGAGGAGTACCACTAGACCATCTAATTAATTTCACTCAAATATTACAGTAAGTTTTGTAAAAGCAGTGATGAAATAGAAGCGGAGAAAATTGAGAAAGCACTGCACAACTTGGTAATGGAGATTATTAAGAAACGAGAAGAGAAGGCAATATTAAGGAATGGAGAAGAAGACAGGCTCGGGAGTGATTATCTTGGACTACTTTTGAAGGCTCATCATGATGCCGATGACAAGCAGAGGATATCGGTGGAAGATTTAATCAACGAGTGCAAGGCGTTTTACTTTGCTGGACAAGAAACCACTACTGTTTTGCTTGCTTGGACTGTCTTCCTTCTGGCTATCCATTCGGATTGGCAAGAGAAAGCAAGAAAGGAGGTCTTACAAATCTTTGGAGAACGAACACCGAACGCTGATGGCATTTCGAAACTAAAAACAGTAAGAAAGTAAGAATTAACTAATGTCACACAATTTTTAACTGTCACAATATAATTTTCTTTTTTCATGCATGCAGATGAGTATGATCCTCAACGAGTCTCTAAGGTTATATCCTCCCGCTGTTTCTATTTCAAGGACAGTTAAAAAGGAAGCTAGGTTGGGAAAGTTCATGGTTCCTGTCAATTTAGAGTTGGTTATTCCGATTCTAGCACTTCACCATGAGCCCGAATACTGGGGACCTGACGCGCAACTTTTTAAACCAGATCGATTCTCAGACGGGGTAGCTAAAGCTACCAACAATAATATGGGTGCATTCATGCCCTTCGGAATGGGACCTCGAACTTGTGCAGGCATGAACTTTGTAGCCAACGAAGCGAAGATTGCACTGTCGATGATTTTACAGCGGTACAGCTTCAGTCTCTCCCCTGCTTACATCCACTCGCCTTTTCAGCTTCTTACGCTTCGTCCGCGACATGGAGTTCAAGTAATTCTACATCCTCTTGTGGACTGCCCATAAACTTTTCCTGGACTTGGTGAATGGAGTACCGACTGCTGAGTACACAGATTTTAGTGTCTTCGATAAATATTCCAGCAATATATAAGTATATTATAAAACGGGTATGAACTTAATAGATCCGATTGTTTGTGATGAACATGATCTAATGAGATGATAATGGAGAAATGGTCGCGTTTTTCTACTTCCATTCAACTTGGGGATTGATGAAGGGTGATATTATTCGCACATATATTTTTATCTTTTGTACACATTCTATTACTTTAGGTGATATGGACAACACAAACGGAGTGACGTGGAACACGTGTGACCATTGGACCTTACATGTGAGCCAACTTGCTTTGATACCATGAAGAAAGTTGAGGTTCCACTATAAAACAAATTGGCCATATGGGGAGTAGCTCAACCTCTTATAAGTTCATGCAAGGTCTCTCCTCTCATCAATGTGTGATTCATTTTCAACACACCCCTCATGTGTGGCGGATTTTCAAGTCTAATACGTGCGAGGCCAAACGGCCACACGCGCTCCACGTCACCTGTTATGTTGTCCATGTGTTAGGCTTGAAAATTCGTCACACGTGAGGGGTCGTGTTGAGAAGGATTAGGATTTTTTCCTCTCATTCCCTCTCCTCCTAATTGAACGGTTACGGTTAAGCCACGTCAACATCTTATATTAATTTTTTATAGCAAGAGAAAGAAAAAATAAGAGAATGTGAGAGGAGGGGATGGAAGGGGATGGAAAGAGGAGGGGAGAGAATCCTAGTCCTGTTGAGAATAAGTCACACATTGATGGGAAGGGACCTTGCATGAGCTTATAAAAGGTTAGACTACTCTCCATATTGTCAATTGGTTTTGCCAATTGGTGTATCAAAGCGGGTTGTCCCACGTGTGAAGCCCAACGGTTACACATGCTCCATCTCGTTGTGTCATCCACGTATCAGGCTTGGAAATTCGTCACATGTGAGAGGAGCGTATTGAGAATGAATCTCACGCTGATAGGAGGAGGAACCTTACATAGGCTTATAAGAAGTTGAGTTACTCCTCTTATTGCCAATTGGTTTTATTGTGGAATCTTAACTTTTGATTTTTTTTTCAATTTATTCAATTTGAACAATTGAAAATTGAGAAGTGCGCGAAAAAAAAAAAGAAAAAAAAAAAAGGAGAGTGTGTATAGCACTGCCTTAGTGAAACTTAATGAAATTATGGATGAAAATTGAATGTATGTGGCATGTTAAGTCTAGGGGATTAATTGTAATCTTTATTTTATTTTGTTGGGTGGTAAATGCACAAAAGTAAAAAAAACTGAGGTGTGTGAATCTTTGCCATCGTAAATTTGATACAATTGAAAAGAGAAATGAACTACTAGGCCCAAATCCCAGGCTACACAGGCCTAGAAAACAAGAATATCCAGGCCCAAAAAGCATAAGAAAAGCTATATGTCTGGCAATTACCCTCTTTAGTTTGTATTGTTTATTAATTTGAAAGATCAGCCTTACTGAAAGGAAAGTTGGTGTACAAGAAAGTGAGGTGGCCACTATCTAAGCTTTTACTTCATACACTTAAAAGCACGGAATTGATGATGTTGATATTGTGTAAAAATATACCACTTCAACATAAAAGAAGTAATCCCATATATATACTACTAATTAAGTATGCAATTAAATAACACGCTTTACGCGTGTTTAGACCTAGAATTAGCCGTTTCAACGTGAAATTTACAATTCATACGTCTTTTTCTATTTATATTCTTTCAAAATTGTCTGAATTAAACAGAAGTAGACAAATGTAATTTGCTTTTTTAGACAGCCAAACGAAATATATGTGCTGTCATGGAGACTTGATAAGGACACACGCATTGAGTAACTTGAATATATAGCTTTTTCATTTTTGAGACTTTAGCTGCTCTAAATTGCAATCTTCATGCCCGAAATTGCTCGCTATTTTGCAAGGCCGAAATACCAGTTTTACATGGAGGCTAGGCTTTGCCACATATTTGACTGGTTTGGACTGGATTCCATATACAAATTCTGGCAAAAAGGCCCAGTAGCATTTACCAAAGGCAGTCCTTTATTTTTTCAATCCAATCGCTCTTTTGATTTTGAAAAATGGTCAAATTGGACACGAGACCGGTAAAGAGCTCATATTGTAGGAAATATTTTTTATTTTTTATTTTTTAATAAATGTTTTTGCTGGAAGAACTTTTATAAATATGTTGGAAATTTAGCAAAAAAAATCCAAGTACTTCTTCAAGAATAAGCATTTCTGATTATAAGTTCTTATTGATTTTCTTGAAGATTTTTTTTTTAAATTTTTTTTATTATTAATGTTCGAAATTATTATAATTATTTAGAGACGGGGGAGTTTCAAACTCATGACGCATAGATGTAAATTCAACACTCTATCCAAAAAGATATTAAACCACATGCAAGATTTCTTGAGGAATGAATGGTATGAGAATTTAGAAAATGAATTCATGAGAATTTGAGGAGGGGATGAAGATTGTCATGGCTCTATTATATCGCTACAATTCGGGAGTGCAATCAAACCATGGGAAAAGCTCTCACTTGGTAGACAAAAAACTCAAGAAAAATGTTAAGGAAACTCTTTTAAAAGTTAGACTCTTCATAGACTTTCTGTCACCTTATAATTTAACGTTAATCTTCTTATACTAATATTCTAAAACATTGTGCCAAAAAAATAAAATGACAAGAGAATCCATAAAATTTTCAATTTTAAGAGAGTTTTCTTAGCATTTTCTCAAAACTCAAAGAACATGAAGACAAGTCTCTGCATGTTGGAAACTTGGCAGATGAACCCTCCAACAACTGCAGACAAGTCTATGCATGTAGAGAACGTGTTTGAGTGCTCGTAACTCTAGTTCATAAACCTTCACCACGTATATATATCTAATCATCTGTTTTATATAATTTTCAGTTCCATTTACTTGCCAGATGAACCCTAGCCTTTAAGAAGTTTTGATGATGACTACTATTTCAGGCCTTCTGTGTCTGGTCTTTCTGGTTCTCTTAGCTCTCGTCAAAATCTTTCACAAACTATGGTGTACTCCGACTCGGATACAGAAATTCATGGCTCTGCAGGGAATCAAAGGCCCTCCTTACAGACTCGTCCATGGAAACACCAAAGAAATCTTTAGAATGCAGAAGCAAAACTTGGGCAGCCCCAGAAAGTTGTCGCATGATATATTATGTGCAGTCCAGCCTCATGTTCACACATGGAGCAATATATACGGTCAGTGGTGGATCTAAAACTATTTCCTTTATTATATTTTTCTAAAGGATAAATAAGGTTCGCATCCTTCATATCTCCTTCTCATTAATTAAAATCTTATTTATTTTTTATTTTTAATCCAGGTCCCTTGACTTTTCTTCATGTCATTATTTGAATATTAAATTATTTACAAGTTATTATATGTCAATTTAAAAAGGGAATTGTTATTATATTAAATTATTTACAAGTTATTTACAACTTTGAAAGAAAAATACACTTGTGAGGAGTGTAGAATGAGATTTTTGAAGTGCCAATAACATTTACCTTTAAAAATGAACAATTATTAATCATTTTCAAATATGATCTTTTTAGTGTTTTTTCCATATATTTCTATTTATAATTTACATCCTTTTTTTAATTTATACCAATATTTTTAGTTTTAAATTATACCCATAATTTTGAATTTTAATATGTACCCATATTTTCAATCTAATTTGTACCCATAGTTTTGAATTTTAATGTGTACCCATATTTTTAATTTAATTTATACCAATTTTTTTTTTTTGAACGTACCCATCCTAATTATATGTGTTTATTTTAAAACACGTTTTAAAATATATCAATAGTTATTTCTTGCACTATATTAATAATTACGTGGGTACATTTTTTTTCCAGGAGGATCCTCGCCAAATCCTCTTTGTGAGGATCACGGAGATCCTCCAATCACATCCGTTCATCGTACATTGTACGGCTAGTTTTTGTCAGATACTGTTTATATTCAATTTTAAATTAAAAAATTGTGGGATATTGAATGCATAAATGCATGAGTTAAATCTCTTAAATGATGCTAGGGACCTTGATCAAACTATTTAAACAAATAAAGTTTCATTTTAACAACTAGATTGATTAGGAACCAGAGCCAAAATGACATTTTTTAAAGTTTAGTTTGAAGGTAATTTTTGCATGAAATTTCAGGGAAGATTTATCTTCAATGGCATAATTCTCAAGCTCAGTTGGTAATTATGGAACCCGAGTTGTGCAAAGAGATACTCAATAACAAAGACAGAGCTTATCCGAAAAAAGAGTTCGGTAACTTTGAGAAGAAGGGTAGTAGGAGATGGCATGGGGACCACATTAAATGTTGCGAAATGGATGATGTTGCGAAAGATCGCAAACCATGCCTTCCATGGAGAGAGCTTGAAAGTAAGTTCTTCCTCATTAAGCTACTTTCTGGAAATAATAATTGTATACACGGAAAATTCCTGAAACGAACGAGACAAGAACAACGTGTACAAAATAATATTTTGTATTAATTTTGGGGTTACAATCTCTTTTACAATTTGATCCTCTGATTCTATCTTCGTAAGTTATAGATTTGTGGATAGGTTGTTGATCCAAAGGGCCGTCGGGGCTTGAGCTTAGGATGAACGAGGATGTGGATTTGTTGATGTTGTTGTTCCAAAGGGCCGTCGGGGCTTGATCTTAGGATGAACGAGTGACGAATGATGAACACTTTCTTCAAGGGCCGTTGGGGCTTGAGCTTGAATTGGTGGAAGTTCTTCAAGGGCCGTTGGGGCTTGATCTTGAAGGTGGATTTGACGAAGAACGAAGAGAGTTTTCTTGATCCTTCGGAATTCTTGGGAGTTTGGGAGGTTTGGTGCTTGAAAGCTTTTAGTGTTTCAAAGCTTTCAAGGATTTGAGGGAGTTCTCTTCCAATTTGGGAGTAGAGAAAATGTGTATGTGAATTGGTCCCTTGAAATGGATGAAATGGCCTTGTATTTATAGAATTTTTCAAGGCCTAACTTTGAATATAATATTCAGATGAAATAAATCATTTCTGCCAGTTGTTGACACGTGTCTTATTTGGTGACTTTTCTGATTTCTTTCGATTTTTCTTTGAGTCACGCACTACATGTAAAATTTATGTGATATGTGGGCGTTGAAATTTTAATTTATCGGTTAACATTTATTTCACCGAAATTTCGATGTCTACAATAATATATTGTTGTGGTATTGTTGTTTTTATAAAAGGAAAAAACTATGATGGATGGACAAGATGGTATCCTCTCGTGTCACATTTTCGTGTCACATTTCGTGTCAGTTGTATTCCCATGAGATTATCCAACAATTCTTTTTGCTAATTTGACGTATTCATGTGTCATATCGTATCCTCATGTCCGTTGTGAGATCCCACATCGCCCAAGGGAGTGATCCTTATATGTATATTCTCATCCCTACCTAGCACGAGGCTTTTTGGGAGCTCACTGGCTTCGGGTTCCGTAGGAACTCCGAAGTTAAGCGAGTAGCGCACGAGAGCACTCCTATGATGGGTGACCCACTGGGAAGTTCTCGTGTGAGTTCCCAGAAACAAAACCGTGAGGGCGTAGTCGGGGCCCAAAGCGGACAATATCGTGCTATGGTGGTGGAGCGGGCCCGGGATGTGGTGGACCCCAGATCGGGATGTGACAATTTGGTATCATAGCCTAACCCTGGCCGTGGTGTGCCGACGAAGACGTCGGGCCCCTAAGGGGGGTGGATTGTGAGATCCCACATCGCCCAGGGGAGTGATCCTTATATGTATATTCTCATCCCTACCTAGCACGAGGCCTTTTGGGAGCTCACTGGCTTCGGGTTCCGTAGGAACTCTGAAGTTAAGCGAGTAGCGCGCGAGAGCACTCCTATGATGGGTGACCCATTGGGAAGTTCTCGTGTGAGTTCCCAGAAACAAAACCGTGAGGACGTAGTCGGGGCCCAAAACGGACAATATCGTGCTATGGTGGTGGAGCGGGCCCGGGATGTGGTGGACCTCGGGTCGGGATGTGACATCCGTGTCCATGCATCGTAGGGAAAAAAATAAGAAAAAGTAAATTGCAAGGAAAATCTGCTGACAACATGACGGGATAAGTTCGTTGTGGTCCCTGGCCCCTAACTATTATAGACTTAAACCTTGTGCATTTTAAATTTTAGATTGAAGTCTCTCTACTGCCACATAGATGACATGATAACAAAAGAGATGCAATAATACCAATAAAGATTCAAACCGTTATTTTGCTTTCATTTACGTTACCAATTTAATTATTGAAATTTGCTTATGGGTTTCAACAAAAAAAAAAATATTGCTTATAGGTGCATTCTAGATTATAAATTTTGGGTACATCTTACATATAAAAAATTGGTACATTTATATAAAAATGTGGGTAGATTTCACATAAAAAAAATTGGTACATTTTATATAAATTAAAGGGTATATTTTATATAAAAAAACAATGGGTACATTTTATATATAAAAAAACAATGGTGTATTTTTAGATTAAAAAAATAAATAGATTTTACACTAAAAAATGAGTACATTTTACATAGAAAAAGGGTACTTACAAAACAAAAAATTAGTATATTTTGCATATAAAAAAGTGGTATATTTTTAAAGAAAAATGGGTACATTATGAATAAAGTACAAGAACAAATAAAAGTTTAAAAAATATGGGGTAAAAAAATAAATTAATATATGGATACAAATTAAAACTGAAAAGAAAATTGGTACAATTTAAAAAAAAAGGTTGCAAATTAAAAATAGGTACAAACTAAAATAGAAATATATGATATAACGTTTGACCATAAATATAAATATACCAAATGTAACGTTTCTAACATTCAATGAATATATTTAGAAATAAAATTTAATTATCTTGTCATGTAAATATTTTATTATTAAAATAATCAATTACGTTTATTAAAATCTAAGAACCTTGATTAAAAATTGAAAATGAATAAGATTTTAATCAATGGAGTAAAAAAAGAGGGATGAAAACCTAATTTCTCCTTCTGTTTTCTAGAGTATGATTCCAACCATGGTAGCTTGTACTGAGACCATGTTAGAAAGGTGGAAAAATCATGAGGGCAAAGAGATTGAGGTGTTTGAAGAACTTAGGTTGTTTACTTCAGAGGTGATTGCAAAAACAGCATTTGGAAGCAACCATGGTGAAGGACAAAACATTTTTGAGATGTTGATGAAGTTGTTTTTCATAGCATTGAAAAACATTTTCACAATCCGGCCTCCCGGTATGATGAGGTAACCTATCTTCCTTTCAATTGGGTAGCCATTATTTATATCTTAATCACTTATCATGTTTGGTGTTTCACTGAACAATGCAGTAAATTGTATAAAACAAGTGATGAGGCTGAAGCAGAGAGAATTGAGAAAAGAATGCACAAATCCCTATTTGAGATTATTAAGAGAAGAGAAGAAAAGGCAACGACGGGAAACAATGACGGCTTTGGAAGTGATTATCTTGGATTACTTTTGAAGGCTCATCATGATGCCAATGAGAAGGAGAGGATATCCATGGATGATATGATCGACGAGTGCAAGACGTTTTACTTTGCTGGACAAGAAACCACTAATATTGAGCTTGCTTGGGTTGTCTTCCTTCTGGCAGTCCATACTGATTGGCAAGAGGAAGCAAGAAAGGAGGTTCTTGAATTATTTGGAAAACAAAATCCGAGTCCTGAGGGCATTGCCAAACTAAAAACAGTAAGAAAGTAAATCAAATAAGTGCTTCCAAGTTTGGAATCCCAATTTAATTTTCGTGTGTGGTCTAATTAGTTTTTCTTTTCATTGCATTCAGATGAGTATGATCATCAACGAGTCTCTAAGGCTATATCCTCCTGCTGTTTCCATTGTGAGGAAAGTTGATAGGGAGGTTAGATTGGGAAATTTCATTATTCCTGCTAATGTTGAACTGGTCATCCCAATTCTAGCAATCCACCATGAGCCTGAATTTTGGGGGCAAGACGCGCAACTGTTCAAACCCGAACGCTTCGCGCGAGGAGTTGCTAAAGCTACTAACAATACCATAGCCACATACATACCCTTTGGAATGGGACCTCGGACCTGTGTGGGTATGGATTTTGCAATCATTGAAGTGAAGATTGCTCTGTCAATGATTTTACAACGCTACAGCTTCACTCTTTTCCCTGCATATGTCCACTCGCACGTTCGGTTCATACTTCGACCACAACATGGAGTTCAAATAATTCTACACCCTCTTGTGAACTGCACATAAACCCTGCAGTTGGTGTATCCATATATTCGAGACATTCATGCCTTAATTTTCAATTAAAAACAAAAGACGCATCATCTGGTATAAGATGTAATTCTATGTAAAATCATGTCTTAGAGATGGAATAAAGAATTATGAGATGAAGGGAACCATCTGTTATACTATTTATTTTTAACAATAACAAAAGAACATAAAAAAAAGAAGAAGAAAATGGGTTCTTAGAGGAAATTGCTAATAATTCGTTCAGGCTCTCTGTGCATGTTCCTTCTCCTATTTCTCTTCAGGATCCTTCACAAGATATGGTGGACTCCGCTTGCATACAGAAGTTGATGGCTTTGCAGGGGATCAGACACCCTTCGTACGTACTCAACCATGGAAATGCCAATGAAATCTCCAACATGGTGAAGGAAGTAATGAGCAGGCCGAAAAATTTATCGCATGGACATACCTCTGTACTTGAACCTCATGTTCACGGATGGACCAATATATATGGTATTTTTGAAGTAGCATAAATGTTATTAAGTATAAAAAGGATTACTTCTATTCGGTTTTTCATTTTGATGCAGATGAGTATGATCATCAACGAGTCTCTAAAGTTATATCCTCCCCCGCGGTTTCCCTTAGGAGGAAAGCTGGAAGGGAAGTTAAACTTGTAAGATTGTGAATGGCAATGAATGTTGTATTGGATCATTTTGTTGTAAGCCAATTGTCTACGAGTGGTTAGCAACCAAAGTGATCCGATAGTCCTAACCTAATAAGGATTATGGAGTCTTATCCCTTGCAATTAACCTAGAGGAAATCTGATAGATTTATTATGAAGATACCGTATCATGGTGTGACTCTAATTGATTTGGAATATCCCTTTAATCAGTTAATAGGCCGGATTAAAGGGATGAGCGTCTATATATTAGGAGGTCCCTGCACTCACAGCATAATCCTATTCTAGTGCAAAACCCTATTTCTATGCACAAGGACTTTCGGGCTGCTAGAGTGTAGAAGTTCCTCCTTGAAACCCTAGCAGTGGCTTCTTCTTTCTCCACTTCTACAGATAAGTTTATTTCCTTTTCTTGTCGATTTCGTTATTGTATTCGTGATCCTAATGTCTTGTTGTCGCTCTTATGATTTTAGAAATATCTTACATGTGGTATCAGAGCCACACAACAAACTTAGGGTCCGATTCAAATTGTGTACTAGCTTTAAAAACTGGTACGAAGAGTAATAAGATACATTGGAATGGAGTAGTAGGGTTCATGCCGTTGATCACATCACTTCTGTGCAAATGGAGTATTCTCTCTGGACTCAGGAAATTGAAAATGCGATAATCCCATTTTGCAGGTTCTTATTTTCACCTTTGAATTCTACATAGTCAAATTTGTCGAACTAGATTTTGGTTTCGCAAGTCCATAATTTGTAGAACTAGATTTATTTGCACCTAAATGATTTGATTTAATTATTATTTTTTATATGATTAATATCAAGATTGGCTTGGGTGTATTGTTGTTGCTGCTCGGCATTGTTTAGGGTTTCCTTGATTTGGAATTCCATTTAATTAACAATAATAAAGGGGGGCTGTTTTGTTACACAAATATAATAATAATTTCGTTATGTTGTGTGGGTTTTTGCCCTCTCGGCATTTTTGGTGAGAGTCATTTGTCGTCATAGGTAAAGTTGGATTTGGTTTATAATTGTTTTCGAATATGAATTCTTATACGGATTAATATGGAATTTTGTTATGAGTTTGTGAGGTTTGTCTTCTTGCTTTCCCTCATTTTTGTGTATACTTGGATGCCTTCTACTGTTCCATCTCATGAAATAAACCTCGGATTATTATATAATTCCAGCGGCAAATTACGATCTTGGTTCAATGTGTTAGCATTGATAAATGTCAATCAGAGTACAACACAATTATTAAAATTATAGTAATAGTACAGATTTTTAATTGGACTGTGGGTTTTATTTGGCAATCCCATATTTCCAGCTGTTTGTTTTGATGCTTCCGCAATTTTGTGTTGGTATGCAATGATTTTTCATGGTTAATAATATATGGATTGGTCTGGATGGTGACTATGCATACTGCTGCCTTTAAGTAGTTTTCATGAAATTTAATTATTTATTTTTCTTGGCTTTCATTCAATTATTAAGAGTAGGTTTGTTTTGGTTCGACTATTCGCGCTCTTGTGATACGCTTTTGGGGTTTTTCTTGCTTCTGCTCATTTTCCATAAATACATTAACTTTATGTTGCAAACAAGGATTGCCGCTTGACTAGCTTATTGCATTTTGACTATATATATTGGCTTAAGATATGATTAAATATTATAGTTCAGTCCATAATTTTGGAATAATGAATTAAAAGGACTAGTGTGGCTTTTGCATTGAAATTTGATAATGGTTACCAAATTTGGATATTTTGCTGATGTAGATTTTAAGCGAAGTTGTCTGTATGACTAAATCCTTTTCTTTATGGTGAAAAGGGATGCCTTGCTTATTGTAATCACCAAAAGAATGAAAATTTTTGTTACCTATTTGCATTTTGTATAGCAAATATATAGTGAATGGTCATTTGTTTAGCCAAATTCTCATCAATGCATATTTATCTCATTTTATTATGATCTGATTAGAAGGTTTTGTAAATTTCAATTACCACTCCAAAACAATAATTTGATAAATTTTTCTAACTCCAATTTTGATGAAATTATGTCATGTTATGTTATATAATGAATTATATACATGCAAAAAATTTCACGTCTTTTGGACAAGAAATGAGTTTATGGTAAATTTTTAAGTGTGATACCATGTTGCTGGAATTCTGCAAACTTCTGCAGAATAGTGTGTTTGTAATATTATTTTGATACATTGATGTAATTGATAAACTCATGAAATTTTAGTATGATATACATTGAGATATTTATTTCAAATCTAGAAATTTTCATGAGCATTGGTTTGAAAATGAATTTTTGGTGAATTTTTTATTCTCGGGACTGTACTGCAGAATGTTTTCAGTTTCTGCAGCACATTCCATTTCGATTTTATTTTTAGCCCACTTGTAAAATCGAATAAATTATGGAATTTTGGGAGACAGTAAATTTATATGTCTAATTCATTTCTGAAAATTTTCATGCACATTGGAGGAAGATTGAAGTTTTGGTGAATTATTTAGTCTCGGGTATGTACTGAACATTTTCTGCTGTTTCTGGAGCACCTCTCTTTTCGAATTCATTTTTGGCTCGCTTACAAGATTTTAAAAATCATGAAATTTTGCGAAATAGTAGTCATATATGTCTAGTTCATACTTGAAAATTTTCAAGACAATCTAAAGAGAATTGAGTTTTTAGTGAATTTGCAAACTAAAGTAGTACTGCTGAATTTTGGTACTTCAAAACTAGTTTTATTATGTGATATTGTTTCACGTATTTGTGCACATCTATTGGTACCGATTATTATACTAGTTTATGGTTCCAATATGACCTTATTTAATGTAAATTCTTAATACTAATGACTCTTATTAGACAACACTGATTAAATTTTGATTTAAATATGTATTGGTTTGTTTTCCTTAAACCAATGTTTTGTTTGGTCATCAATTCTGATTATGATGATAATTGTTTTTTGAGAGAAAATTGAAAAATGGCATCAGTTTATTAATTGATCATTTTGGTCCCTATCGAATAACTGAATAACCATGTTTTCTCTTTCGAGAACTCTATTGTTCAATGTCAACAACGACATACTTTTGTGTCTGATTGAATCTTTTGAGAATCATTAAAGATCCAACAAAACGGTTATTTAATACTGTTCTAAAGGATTATTTTGAAAAATCAGAATTCTAATTTATATGGTGAATACTTTTGTCCCAATGGGAATTTCAGAAAATCACTCACCAATTATAAATTAGTATTATAGCATATCATAAAGTACTTCTAACATATTTTCATCGGGCCAAAGTTGTTGAAGCTATATGTATTCTGTGTATTTTATGTTTTGGCTAGCTATGCAGGTATTTTCTTTGCATGATTAGTTTCTGCCCAAAGGTGTAACAATCATGCAATTTAGAGTTGGTTTGATCCTCCACAACTCGACTACTTCCATGATGAATCTTGCAGAATCGAGAATGAGTAGGTAAATTTGCCAATCTTTTGCCTTAATTTTCTGTGAGTTCTAAATTGGAGATGCTAAATTTAAAATATATTCCACTAATTGTTTTATTGTGAGATTAAAGGTATTTTCATAATTATTGATATTGTCCATATAAAGATAAATTCTTTTAATACGTTTTCTTAAAAGGAAAAATAGTAGTCTCCTTGAATTTGGGTTGTGCATCACAATACAACTATTATGGGAATTTAAGCTAGATTAATATTGCAATTAAATTACCCGTTTTGTATTTGATTTGAATTAACTCATTTCATTTACTAATAAAATCTATTATAAAGAATCTTTTATAATTAAGAAGGAGTTACGTATTTTGGATTTCATGTTTCCATATTTTAAATTTGGATATGTATCATGCACTCACAAAGCTTGTGATTTCTTTTGGATTTTATGACTAATGGTTGAGATCGATTAATAATGTTGAGATATCGTTCCTTATATAAGCCTAATTTTGATACATATAGATTGGTTTATTTTGTCCAAACCAACTATTTTGTGACTCAACAATTTTGTTTGAGAAATTTTAATGTTTTGGGCATATTAAAAGGTTATTTATCTAATAAAATGAACCTTTAATTTATTTAAGAAATTTTAGTGTCTTGAGCATATTAAAGATTATAAATTGGTTTTATTTAGATTATGATTAAATCTGCAATATAGAGTGTTTGCCCAAGTGGGAGAAATAATGTATTATGGGCTTCACACTCATCAATTTTGCATGATTTTAATGGTAATAGTTTTGGTAGATAAAGCGTATATTATCATACTTGTTTATATTTTATTTGTTATATATGCAATTAATCTTGTAGGAAATTCAAGAAGGGTTAATGAGTATATTCTGCTCAAAAGTGTTTTGCTTATTAATTCTTGTATGTTGTTCAAGAAATTGGACTTGTGATTTATATGTTATTGATGAATAATTAATCTGCTCAAAAGTGTTTTCTTATTCAGTACAACTATAAATCAATGTATAGTGAAACGTGAAATTGATAAGATTGCATATACTTCATCTGCTCAAAAGTGTTGAAGCTATATACGTTTGCCCTTGTATTTTATGTTTTAGCTATGCAAACCTAATATAATTAGTTTATGTCCAAAGATCATTCCGGAATTATATGCTTTTGATGCAAAAAGAAAACATTTAGTTAAAGTTTTCTATTTCTGTCAATTGTTAGATGTACAAAACTGACCAAATGATTTTGTATAGTTTTTCAGTCACAAGAGTCACTTCCTTACAGATATCTAGAATAAAGATGTTGAGCTCACAAATTTTATGTTCTAGATCCCATGACTAATGTTTTGCTAATGGGAGTATTTGAAAGGTATCTGTTTCATTTTGTTGACATTTACAAAGTTTTGTTTTACTCTCTTAATCAGTGGGAGTAATAATAATAATTTATATAATTTTGTCTCTTTTAATCAGTGGAAGTAAAAGATTACCTTTTGGATTGAAAAATTGAAGTCTTAGTGGCTGATAATTTAAGAGTAAATTTGGTTTAAATTTTGTTCATAAGTTTTAATAAGAGGTCCTGATTTTGTAAACAATATATTGTATTTTACTTGTTCTCTTATTATATTCTAAATTGACAGAAAAGTTGGATGTTGTTACCAACGTTATTGAGTTCTTTTATGAACTACTTTTGTACTGAAATATATTTTCATATTTTCAGTTCGACTATTGTGAGCTAATGTTTTGACTATCAACTCTTGACACCATGACTTCGTTAGTAACAAAGTACTTTGAGTTGAATGTGTATGTAATCCTGGAGTGCAAAGAACAGACCAAGTTGTTCTTTGTTTTCTTTGGTTCTGCATTCGATTCAAAGTGACAGGTTACTAGGAAAGGTTATTGCATACTTATGAAGACTCAGTGATCACCATGAGTTCTTATTTTATTAGGATGAATCATTGACATTCAAGTGGGAGAATGTAAGATTGTGAATGGCAATGAATGTTGTATCGGATCATTTTGTTGTAAGCCAATTGTCTACGAGTGGTTAGCAACCAAAGTGATCCGATAGTCCTAACCTAACCCTTGCAATTAACCTAGAGGAAATCTGATAGATTTATTACGAAGATACCGTATCATGGTGTGACTCTAATTGATTTGGAATATCCCTTTAATCAGTTAATAGGCCGGATTAAAGGGATGAGCGTCTATATATTAGGAGGTCCCTGCACTCACAGCATAATCCTATTCTAGTGCAAAACCCTATTTCTGTGCACAAGGACTTTCGGCTGCTAGAGTGTAGAAGTTCCTCCTTGAAACCCTAGCAGTCATGGCTTCTTCTTTCTCCACTTCTACAGATAAGTTTATTTCCTTTTCTTGTCGATTTCGTTATTGTATTCGTGATCCTAATGTCTTGTTGTCGCTCTTATGATTTCAGAAATATCTTACAAAACTGGGAAAGCTCATCATTGCAGCTAATATTGGTCTCATCTCATCATCCGATGTTTAGCACTTCACCTTGAGCCTGAATTTTGGGGACAAGATGTGCACCTTTTCAAACCAGAACGATTCTCAGACGGGATTGCTAAAGCTACTAACACTAATATAGCCACATTATTACCCTTTGAGATGGGACCGCGGAGTTGTGTGCGATTGAACTTTGCAAAAAATGAAGTAGAGATTGTTCTGCGGATGATTCTACAGTGCTACGCTTTCACCCTCTCTCCGACTTATGTCCTCGCCCTTTCGACAGCAAAAAGTTCGGGACATGGTAGCTTCTTATTTATACAGAAGTGTCAGTAATCTTGCATTTGGTACCGATTCCCAACCTAATGCCTACAGAGTGCAATTTCTGCTGTGAGAAATGCTAAGGTGATTCTTTTAGCTGGTAGCTTTAGAAAATAAACAGCTGCGATTTCATATGTTTTGAACTGAGAGAAATGCTAAGGTGATTCTCTCAAAAGTGAGACTCGCTATAGACTCTCTGTCATCTCATATTTTTGACACAATATTTTATAATGTTGGAACGAGAATTAACGTAAAACTGTGAGGCGGCAAAGAATCCATGGAGAGTCTTACTCTGAGAAAGTCCTCATAGCATCTCTTTGAACTGATTAACGAATGCCACCCTGACATCTAGATGATTAGGTAAAGTGGTCAGTAATGACGGCTGGTTTATGATATAATTATGATCATTTAGAAGCAAGTACCACATGTATCCAATTTAATAATTATATTGAGGACTGAGCAAAATACTTAAATGAATTATTATCATTTATAAGCAAGTACCACATGTATCCAATTTAATAATTATACTGAGGACTGAGCAAAATACTTAAATGGTGGAGTGTGAAAAGCTCAGAATTTAGGTTCAGAAATAAGACTAATCATGAGTTGGTTTGGAGATCCAGACGTCATTCTTTCAATCTCTCTGTGTCTGTTTTTGCTTCTCTTGGTTCTCATCAAGGTGTTTTACAAACTATGGTGGATTCCGATTCGGGTTCAGAATCGGATGACCTCGCAGGGAATCAAGGGCCCGTCTTACAGATTTATCCACGGAAACAACAAAGAAGTTGCCAGCATGAGAAAGGAAGCCATGAGCAGGCCCAAAAGTTTGTCACATGATGTATTTTCCATTGTTCTACCTCATATGCACTCATGGACCAAGATATATGGTAACAAACTCTTAAACTGACTTCAGCTTTCTTTTTAAATCTTGTTCCGAGATTAATTTTGGTCGTTCTGTAATGTTAGGGAAGAATTTTCTCTACTGGTATGGTCATCAACCTCTGTTGGTCGTTACGGAAACTGAACTGTGCAAAGAGATACTGATGAACAAAAATGGAGCTTATCAGAAAAGCAAGCCCCTAGGCAGTGCAAAGAAGCTGTTAGGAGATGGTCTCGTGACAACAACTGATGGTGAAAAATGGTCGAAACTGCGAAAGCTGGCCAACCATGCCTTCCATGGAGAGAGCTTAAAAGTAAGTTTATAACTTATAACACTTGTGTTACTTATATTTATTGAAGGGATCTGTTAATTGCATATTGCTATTGTTTCACTAGAGTATGCATTCGGAGATGATAGCTAGTACTGAGACAATGCTAGAAAGGTGGAAAATTCATGAAGGCGAGGAGGTTGAGGTGTTTGAAGAATTTCGGTTGTTAACTTCAGAAGTGATTTCTAGGACAGCTTTTGGTAGCAGCTACGTAGAAGGGAAGAACATTTTTGACATGTTATTGAAGTTATCTGCCTTAACATTTTCAAGTTCATTCAAACCCGGGTTTCCTGGCATCAGGTGACTTCCTTTTACCGGGACCTCAATCCTCATTACTAGTGAAAATAAAAAATATTTCGTGGCATTGGGTAACGTTTAGTAAATCAATGTTGCAGAAAGTTTGTTAAAAGCAGCAGTGAGATTGAATTTCAGAAGCTTGAGAAGGGAATAAGCGACTCCGTAATGGAGATTGTTAAAAGAAGAGAAAGGAACCCAATAAATCGAGGAGCAAACAACTTTGGGAGTGATTTCCTTGGACAACTTTTAAAGGCTCATCACGATACCAGTGACAACCAAAGGATTTCAATGGAAGATTTGGTTGACGAGTGCAAAACATTTTACTTGGCTGGACACGAAAGTACTGGCACAATGCTAGCTTGGACAGTCTTTCTTTTGGCACTCCATCCGGAATGGCAGGAGAAAGCAAGAAAGGAGGTCCAGCAATTTTTCGGCAAACAAACTCCAGATCCCAATGGCATTTCCAATCTCAAAACTGTAAGAAAGTCAAGACTTCAATGATGCTCTTCTAAGTTCAGAAATGCTTAATTTAAGTTTCAAATCCTGATTTCATCATTTTCATGAGTGCAGATGACTATGATCGTGAACGAGTCTCTGAGGTTATACCCTCCTGTTCTTGCCCTTGTCAATAGGAAAGTTGAAAAGGAAACTAGGCTGGGAAGGCTTGTTCTTCCTGCTAACCTCCACTTGGTGATCCCAATTTCACCACTTCACTATGATCCTCAGTTGTGGGGACAGGACGTGCAACTTTTCAAACCAGAGCGGTTCTCAGAAGGAGTTGCTAATGCCACAAATGATAACATTGCCGCATTCTTACCCTTTGGAATGGGACCTCGAGTTTGTGCAGGCTCAAACTTTGCCACCACTGAAGCAAAGATTGCCCTTTCAATGATTCTACAACGCTACACATTCACTCTTTCCCCAACCTATACTCACTCGCCCTCTGTATTCCTTACAGTCCGTCCACAACACGGAGTTCAAATAATGCTACACGCACTGTGAACTGTGAAGACCACATTAGTTCTTGTTCTTGCAGTTCTGCAGCTTGTTTTTTATTTTCTCTCATACGTGAACACTACATTATGAAATGCTTATTAGTTAAGTTGAATAACAGTGTCATTGGTTTCAGCAATCTTCTACTCACTATACTCAGCTGTTTTATCCGTGGAGTCGGAATAGTTCAAGAAACAGGATGCAATTTTCTGTACAATAAATCGTACGATCTGCTCTGTCTTGCTCCAATCTAATTGCAGACGTGAGCAACCATAGAGTATTTAACAAATTAGCCAATCTGCTTGGTGATCATTTCCCTTTGGAAGCTAATACAATCTGGATAATGTAGATATCTTTGGACAAGAGTCGCATCTTAAACGTGTCTCAATCGTATACCAAAAATCTCCCTATTGATATAATAAATAAGCAGCAGGAAAACTTCACTTGGGGAGGGAGTCAGTAGGTTGAGAGGTACAGCAAAAAAGAAGCAAAAGGTAACGAAAATGAGTTGGTTTGGAGATCTGATAATCGCTCTTTCGAGCTTTCTGTGTTTGTTCATTCTCTTAGCTGTCATCAAGATCTTTCACAGACTGGTGGACTCCAAATCGCATTCAGAGTTTGGTTGCTTGGCAGGGAATCAAAGGCCCTTCTTACAGGCTTATCCACGGAAGCACCAAGAAATCATGAGCATGAAAAATGAAGCAATGGGAAGGCCCTTGAATTTATCACATGACATACAATCCACAGTTCAATCTCATATTCACTCCTGGACCAAGAATCAATAAGCTCTTGCCTAGTTTGATTTATAAATAATCGTAGTTTGGAACAAATATTTTTTGGCCCTTTTTTTTCTGACAGGGAGGAACTTTCTGGAGTGGTATGGTACTCAAGCTCAACTAGTTATTGGGAAGGGGGATCGGTGGGGATCCCTTTCCCGCCCTATGTCCACTAGCCCTTTTCTTTTGTGAGAAACGATATCGTCAGCGGATTAAATTGTTAAATGTTAAACGAAGGGGGATCGTTGGGAATCAAACACCAGAGTGAATAGGCATTATTGTTTTCCGCCAATGCGGTCAGGCATAATCTGCATCCACTCACCCCCTCCACTACGGTCAAGCATCATCTGCATCCACTCACCCTTTCACAGTTCGCCCACAACAAGGAATTCAAGTAATATTGCACTCACTGTGAAGCGTGAAGACTGAAGTCGCAAAACCAGAATTTCCAATCAAATGTTTGTGTATGGTAGCTTATAAAGAATGGAAACTCAATAATTTTACGCATTTGTAATACTAAGCGCAGAAAAGGAAGACTATTGTCATTATGGAACGATGTGCCAAGCCAATTAATTTCATGGCACCAAGCTGGATAACTAAAATCTTTGACGAAATGGTAAGAGAAAAACTTAGCTATGAAAAGCCAATGCCATTTCAGGCTCAGATATTGCCTATAATTATGAGCGGTAGAGACTGCCTTGCCATTGGCAAAAACTCGCTCATGCAGAACCCTAATATATATATATATATCTGCTGTTAAGGCTAAGGCAAATCAAGAAGGGTGCTGAAATTGTTGTCGATACACAGGGTAAGATGACTGAATCGCTTTGCATAAATGGAGGGGAAGTGCAGAACCTGTGCAGGGTGATATATTTATTGGCGGACAAAGCTGATCAAACGTTTGACAGGAGTTTCGAACCCCAAATCGCTCAAATTGTTCAAAAACTAGGCCTGATGGCCAAACTGTGTTGTTTTCTGCCATGTTCCCTCCAGGGTTTGAAGCCTTGGGGCGTAAGATACTACTCCTGAACAACAACAAGAAGCCTGTGGGGATACAAGTCGTTCGAAGAAGTCTTGTGAATAAGAACATTACGCAATTGCTCGAACCGAGGCGGCTGGAAAGCTGAAGGTACAGAAAGAATAAAAACAAATATGTTTAACAATTTATGTGTGAAATTTATGTGATGCTTTGTTTAGGGATCTGCCTAATTAGGAATGCATAACCTAGTCTCTCCCTGTCCCATCATGGGGGAACAGATCAAACAGATCGTGAGTCCTCCATGAGAGGCTGAGGATGCAGCTGCCATGAACTTGCAGCATAACATTAACCTAGCACTTTACATATTCAAGCTCATGTCATGCATTGACACTACGGAGCGGAATTAGAAATAAATGATTTTCCTCGGAATTCATGATGGAAGGTTATGCAGATGGACACTTTGGGACCGATATCAGAGAGGACCGGAGCTGCCATTCCTACCAGGGGTCAGTACCTATTTCCCAATTCTCACAAGGCAAGGTTCCAGGACCAGGAGACCTGCGCAAGCTCTACTTGTTTATTCAGGCCTCTATTTAAGAGTCCTGACATTAATGTTATTTACTTCTGCTCAACTTTAATCTGAATTTTTTTAAATTTCCTCATTGAATGATTGTACTTAACTGATTCTATTTGTCTTTGCACAAACCTTTCTCTAATCATGGATTTTATAAGCTTGATGCACAATTTTCCTTTAGGAAGTTATTTTATTGTTACCACATGCTGTATATATTTTAACTGCTGTAAGGATTCTTGTGAATTTTCTGATATTCTTTCTTTCTTTGTTTATCTTTATGGCGCGAGGGAATGTTATTGTGCCGGTTCATTGCAACGCTGCGCAAGAGAGCCAATGCCGAGTGTGGTTTTTGTTTGGAAACTGCCGGAGCCAACTGCAGCTACACAAACAGAGACTTCCTTAAGCTTCACCTATATGTTGTTCAAAGACCAGAACCTAGTGGTAAGATTTCTTGCGACCAACATTGCTTTTTTCTCAAACTATATGTTCTTCCATTTCTCATTCCTTAAACTCTATTACCACCACTGCTATGCTTATCAACCAAAATTTTTTTAATTCTAAATTAATAATAATTAAAATGGCTACCAAATGAAAACAACAGTAAAATCCAAACCAAGAAAGTAAACTAACAAATACAAAAGACAAAGGTTAAGCTAAACACAGCAAGACAACCAAGTCCAGGCCGGTTGTCTTTGACTAAATTTTGAATTTGGGCATCGCTTTGGTGGCAAAGCCATGAACCAAGAGTCCAAGATATACGTACCAAACCCTAGAGGACATAATATAGCATTACGTGAGGAGATTATGTTATAGTACAAAAAAAATAAAAAATAAAAAATATTATGCTGCCAAAGAGAAGGATCGAGGAAGATCGAATGGTATGGTTTCTAAAATAATTATCCACGTACAATTCGTTTGAGTATAAATTCTTAGAGCTGGAGCTACATGCAGAGTAGCATGGGACCCCCAGTACTAGTCATTTTTTCTAGCATTCTGTGTGTGTTCGCTCTCTCAGCTCATCAAGGTCTTTCAAAAACTATGGTGGACTCCGATTCGCATTCAGAATCTGATGGCTTTGCAGGGAAGCACAGGCCCTTCGTACAAACTTGTGCATGGAAACACGAAAGAAATCATGAGCATGAAGATGAAAACCATGCGGAGTCCCAGGAACTTATCGAATGACATACTTTCCACAGTTCAACCGCATATTCACTCATGGACCAAGATCTTTGGCAACAAGCTCTACGTTAACTACGTACAGTTTTGATATGAATTTTGGTTAAAACAAATTTAAGTTTGGTTGTTTTGCTGCAACAGGGAAGAATTTTCTTCAGTGGTATGGTCCTCAACCTCAGTTGATCATTGCACAACAGAAGTCCCAAGGGTATACAAAGAAGCTTTTAGGAGATAGCATTTCGATGGCAGATGGTGAAAAATGGATAAAACTAAGAAAGCTGGCCAACCATGCCTTCCCTGGAGAGAGCTTAAAAGTAATTAATTAAGTTCTTACAGTTAATTATATATAATTCTTGCAACAGATACTAATATAGTAGTAGCTTTGTCAATTGTTTATAAGAAAAGAATAGATTCAACGTAAATTTGCTAATTGCATGCTGGTATTGAGTTACTATAGAGTATGATTCCTGAAATGATAACTAGTTCTGAGACAATGCTACAAAGGTGGAAGAAACATGAAGGCAAGGAGATTGAAGTGTCTGAAGAGTTTAGATTGTTCACCTCAGAAGTAATTTCTCGAACAGCATTTGGCAGCAGCTACTTGGATGGGAAGGACATTTTTGAAATGCTGAGGGAGTTAACCGTCCTCATATTCAAAAATGCTCTCAATCCCAGGTTTCCTGGCATCAGGTTAGTTCTTATCCCGAAGAATTCATGATATTCCTTTCAGCTGTGAAATTTTTTTTACTGATCATTAGCAATAGTCTTGGAGGATTATGGAATTTATCACTCTTATGCTATCAACTTGCAGTATGCTTTATAAAACCAGTGATGAGATAAAGTCTGAGAAGCTATGGAAAGGAATACGTGACACCATAACAAAGATTGTTAAGAAAAGAGAAGAGAAGGCAATGACTGGAGAAGAAGATGGTTTTGGGAGTGATTACCTTGGAGTACTTTTGAAAGCTCATCATGATACCAATGAGAAGCAAAGGATTTCAGTGGATGATTTGGTCGACGAGTGCAAGACATTTTACTTTGCTGGACAAGAAACCACTAAGTCTTTGCTTGCTTGGACCGTCTTTCTTCTTGCGCTTCATAAGGACTGGCAAGAGGAAGCAAGAAAGGAAGTCCTACAATTGTTTGGCAAAGAGAATCCAAAACCTGATGGCATTGTCAAACTGAAAACGGTAAGAAAATCAACCAGTTAATTGATAGCGTCTAAGTAACAAAAATATTGTTCTCGATTAAGGTTGATTTGCTGATTCATTTTGTAACCTAATTAATTTCCATTTTGAATCTGATGCATGCATGCAGATGACCATGATCATCAATGAATCTCTAAGATTATATCCACCTGTTGTCTCCCTTACAAGGGAATCTGCAAAAGAAGTTAAACTGGGAAAGCTCATTGTTCCCGCTAATGTTGAATTGCACATTCCAAATCTAGCACTTCACCATGACCCTAAATATTGGAGACAAGACGTGAACCTTTTCAAACCAGAGAGATACTCGGATTTATACCCTTTGGAATGTGACCTCGAACTTGTGTGGGCATGAACTTCGCACTTATTGAAGAAAAGATTGCTCTGTCAATGATTCTGCAGCGCTACCATTTCACCCTTTCCCCGGGTTATGTACACTCACCCATTCAGTTTCTGACAGTTCACCCACAACATGGAGTTCCAGTGATACTACGCCCACTGTGAACAGTGAAAACCAGAGCTTCCAATAAAGTTGCGTTAGGTCCATAATAGAATAGAGAATGACAAGTCTTAGCGATGACAAAAGAATATCATGCGAAATTCAATCCTGGCTGCAAACTGTTTGAGAACCTATTTAAGTTGATTCCATTCATGTATTCATTTATTTTTACTACATGCTGTATTCGTTTTATTTACTGTGTGAATTGTTATAAATTTATCTTTGCACAATTTTCTCTCCCCTTTTGATATTGTTTTCGGTTTTTTTATATCATTCTCACGGCATGAAGGGTTGTGCTTATGCTCATTGCAAAGTTGTCCAAGAGATGCAGCGCAACCATGGTTTTGTTTGGAAATTTTTGTAGCCAACTGTAGCGACAGATACGGAGACTTCTTTAAACTTGTGCTATCCTTGTGTGAAATGTGTAACATTTTTGTAATAGCTGAACCAAATCGAAACCTAACGGCACAACTAAATCAAGAAAGTCAAGTGAAAAAATACCAAAGACAAAAGTTAAGCTAAACAAAGCAAGAGAAACACAACCAAGTCCTATTTGGCATCTCCGGGCGGCCTGCAGTGAGAACAATTGGCAGTATCTGAATATGGCATCTCAATGGCGGCAAAGCCAGGAAAAAGGATATATGATTTTAACTTTGTTGCCAAAAAGAAACATCCAAGAAGAACATAAGATATGATTTTTTAACTTTGTTATCCACAATTGATTCGAGAATAAATAAGTATGAGTTCAAAGCTACAACCAGAGAGAAAAACTTAACGAAAAATGAGTTGTTTGGGTCCAGTAGTCATTTTTTCTAGCATTCTGTGTCTGTCCATTCTCTTAGCTCTCATCAAGGCCTTTCACAAACTATGGTGGACTCCAACTCGGATACAGAAACGTATGGCTTTTCAGGGGATCAAAGGTCCTTCTTACAGATTTTTCCATGGAAACACCAAAGAAATCATGAGCATGAAAATGGAAACTATGGGCAGGCCCGGAGACTTATCTGTGAACGTATTTTCTGCAGTTCAACCTCATATTCACACATGGACCAAGATATATGGTATTCACAAGCTCTTCATTGACTATGTTTTCTGAATGTTTTTCTTAACACACTTTCTAAATCGTTTAGTTGCAAACTAAATTTGGTCATCTCTATAATCGATTGCAGGGAAGATTTATCTTCAATGGCATGGTTCTCAAGCTCAGTTGGTTGTTATGGAACCCGATTTGTGCAAAGAGATACTAAATAACAAAGATGGAGCTTATCCAAAAAGGAAGCTCCAAGGCTTTGTCAAGAAGCTGGTAGGAGATAGCATGGGGACAAGTACAACTGAGGGGGGGAAATGGGGGAAACTGAAAAAGCTGGCCAACCATGCCTTTCATGGAGAAAGCTTAAAAGTAAGTTCGTTGTATCTCAAAGAGTTATATAGTAAATGTGGTGTCATAAATTGAAGATAAATTTTGTAATAGAAAGATGGTATCTTTTTACTAGAGTATGATCCCAGCAATGATAGCTAGTGCCGAGATGATGTTAGAAGAGTGGAAAAATCATGAAGGAAAAGAGATTGAAGTTTATGAACAATTTAGGTTGTTCACTTCAGAAGTGATTTCCAGGACGGCATTTGGCAGCAGTTACATAGAAGGAAAGAACTTTTTTGACAATTTGATGAAGTTATCATCTTTATTAGTCAAAAATTCTTTAAAAGTCAGGTTTCCAGGCATCAGGTTTTCATCTTATCTATGTTTGTAGTCTCACTCAATATTGCGTATTCTGTTGTCACTTCTTATGTATGCATAGTCACACTAAACGTCTTGCAGTAAAATTTTTAAAACGGGAGATGAGATTGAGTCAGAGAAGCTTGACAAAGCAATGCGCGACTCCATAACAGAGATTATTAAGAAAAGAGAAAAGAAGGCAATGGCGGGAGAAAACTTTGGGAGTGATTATCTTGGATTACTTGTAAAGGCTCATCTGGATACCAATGATAGCCAGAAGATTTCGGTGGATGATTTGGTTAATGAGTGCAAAACGTTTTACTTCGCCGGACAAGAAACCACTAATGGTGTGCTTGCTTGGATTGTCTTTCTTCTGGCACTTCATACAGATTGGCAAGAGAAAGCAAGAAAGGAGGTCCTACAATTATTCGGAAAACAAAATCCGACTCACGAAGACATTGCCAAGCTAAAAACAGTAAGAAATTCAACAACTCACCCTATATACTGCTTGTCCAAGTGTTAAAAATGGATTAAAAAAATTCTTCATTTTCATGCAGATGAGTATGATCATCAATGAGGCTCTGAGGTTATATCCTCCTGTTCTTAACATTGATAGGAGAGTTAAAAGGCAAGTTAAACTGGGAAAGTATGTGGTTCCTGCTAATGTTGAATTGATCATCCCATGTCTAGCACTTCACCATGAGACTGAATTCTGGGGGCAAGATGCGCAACTTTTTGAACCAAATCGATTCTCGGCAGGTGTTGCTAAAGCTACCACTGATAATATAGCCGCATTTTTACCCTTTGGAATGGGACCTCGAAGTTGTGTTGGTTTAAACTTTGCGGCCAATGAAGCAAAGATTGTTCTGTCGATGATTCTACAACGCTACTGCTTTACCCTTTCCCCGGGTTACGTCCACTCACCCTGTGATTATCTTTCCATTCGTCCACAGCATGGAATTCAAGTTATTCTACACGCACTGTAAGCTATGAAGCACAGAAACTACAACTACTCTTTTATACCAGACAATCAGCACTTTCCGTTTCTTTTTCCTGGAACTAGTATAGTTCATGACTTTTTCTGCGAAAATTATACAACAGACTGATGTAAGTGCATTGATTGAACGCCTAATGCATTCCATACACCAGTGTATGGTAGGAAATCTTTTTATGTCCCCTTTCTTCTCATAATTATAAATTTAGTACTGCAATGAGTAAGATGTTGAATTTGGGCTCTAATTGAAATGTTCGAGTTGTGTGCGTTTTACTAGGCCACATTACATAAATCTTTGGCTCATTTTGAGCCATGTCTTATTGAAGTGCATTGAGTACACTTCAATTGGATAGCTATTTTTCTTAATGCACGGAGAGCGCCATTTGAGAAAAAGGGAGAGAGATCTGAGAGCAATGTGAGGAGAAAACTCTTATGTGGGTGTCTCACCCTTGGTACATTTGTATTAGCTCTCTTGGATCATCTGTGTGAGAGTGACTCGATCGGGTGTATGTGGGATTTGAGTTTCTATGAGTTAAGCTCATTTGTAATCTCTTTTGATGTTGTTAACGTAGGCTAACGATGAATCAGTACAATTCTTTGTGTCGTGCTTTGCCTTGCTAGATTATTGATCTCATATTTGCCGTTACCCGCCGAACAAATGGAATATTATACACATGGCAAAAGTATATAGGATCTTGGGAACATAATAAAAAATTACAATTTATAATTGATATCTACAAGTTAGATGGTGACTTGAAAATTAAAAATCCATATGCATCCAAATTCATTAATAATTTTAAATTCATGGAGTAGAATATGCGACCCTTCAACATGAGCAGCAACCTTAACATGACAGTGGAATTCTGAAAGCTCGCATTTCCTACAGGTTCAGTAACATTGCCGGGAGAGAGAAAACGATACGAAAATGAGTACTTTGGAAGGCCTAGTGATCATCCTTTCAAGCTTTGTGTCTCTTCCTTGTTTTAGCTCTCATCAAGATCTTTCACAAGCTTATGGCGGACTTGTAAGATTAAACTTATCAATATATAAGTTAAGAGATTAAGCTCATGAACCACAAATTTATACAAGTATTAAAATCACAATTCGATAAACACAATGACAAACTAACCCGTAAAAACAGTAGAAGAAGAAGCCAAAGCCGACTTCGAAACAGTGCACCTTCTCCTCTCTTGCAAAACCAAAAGTACTCAAACTAACAATAGGTCTTAGTTCAATATTGAGCCAATCTTTTGTGAGAGCAGTGGCTTATGTTTTTATAGTAAACATAGATTGCCCTATTACAATCCTACAAGGAATACAAGACTGCATTTCTTATATTAGTATGAGTCCTATAAACGAGCAAACACAAGAGTCCTCAATATACCAATATGATTGGATTAACTCTTGTCAACATGATTTAGACTTCTTTATAATATCAATTATCCCAAGACTTGTAAGAATCATACTCATACTCTTACATTCTCCCACTTGAGTATGATACATCACAACCGATAATCATCTCAAATTATCACATAAGTCATTCATCAACACACTAGTACATAGACACAACAAGCTTACATAAACCAAAACAATGAATTTATAATTGCCTCTGCAACACAAAATACAGATTTAACTTACAAATCACAATGTCCAGTTCATGTTCATAGCAATGTATCTAAGCTCAAGAGTAAACCAAGACGTCTACTCCCACTCATATAGCCCAAAATTGATATAAAAAATACCAAACATTCTTGACAGTAGGCTGTCAACTTAAAATTATTCATAATTGTATGAATAGCACAGTTATGATCCAATTAACAGCTTTATCATATTCATAACAGTGATCACCAAATCTTTTGGATAACCAAAACTTAACCTCACATACAACTTACCTATGCATTTTAAAGTATTGAACTTAAGAATCTTTTATGTTACATCGCAGAATTAACTCAAAAGTCACAACATACTTAATTTGCACTTTGTAATTATATGAACCAATATAGCAAAACCAAACCAATTTGCTCCCACTTATATAGGCCATACTTAACACAACCAAGTTAAGTACAAGTTAATAGCAACTATATTAACTAAAAATCATTCCAATACAATGAATGACTAATCAGAATCCATATGGAAACCAAATTCGTTTCCTTTTGAATGCTAACATAATAGGATCCTTCTCATTACTTAAACAAATTAAGTAACACAAATAATTCAACCATTTGCTTCAATAAAACCATAAACTGGTTTTCAAGCATCCAAATGAATTATAATGGCCGGCTTAAGTAGCCTTATGCTTACATTCGAATATATGTTTCTCCCACTTAAGCATAAGCAGAATGTACTACACAGCCAATAAAGAAACCGGAGATATGAACCAATTGGTTCCCGATTCCTTACCAATTGCATAATCTCAGTTTAGTCACATACACCTAAACCATTATGCAAACAGTCTATGTATCAAAAGATAGTCACAATCCATCCGGAAAAAACTAACCCAAAATCACCAGTTTCAACAACGATCAAAATCAGAATAGCAAGCACAATATTTTTGCATTCAATTTGATCCTAACTAGTTCAATATCCATCGAGCAAGATCAACCAAATTTTGATAATGTCTAGATTTATATCACAACATGTCTTGATTAAAACGAGATAATCAAGACCACTATTTCTTCTGGAGAACTCAAAGTTCATCTTTCTCCCTATTTGTGATTTCAACCAAAACATAATAGCGGAAGCATGCATCATAAATGAAATCACAAATATACATATACAATAAGCATGCATCTCAAACTCCATGATTTTCACAATACAATAAGCACATGCTTTCTTGTGAATTCATAAATTAAATCAATATGCATTCGGCAATGTCAATTTGTGGTGTACAAAAATATTGACAACAACTCACATAAGCTAATTTGTTTCTCATCCCTGTATATAGATGACACAAGCTAATTCTCAAAATTTATAACTTGACCTATATAATCATACAAGTAAATTTTTAAGGCTACGATCAATATATATCGCCACAAAATCTAATTTGGGTCAACTAATGAAAAATAAGATCATTACAAAATAAAACTCAAATTATACAAATGTATACAAATCCGCCACATATGCACAATTATGATTCTAGCCAAAACATATTTCACATATATATGTTTATTCATCTGTCCATATATTTTCTTGTATGCATGTATCAATATGCAGAGAAACTTATGCAAGTTCCATTTGTTATAGATACAATTGCATGCCCATAATTACAATGTCTATGCACGAAACGATAAAAGAATCTGTAACATACTTAAAAACTGTAATAATACCGTAAGCCTCAAATTCCATCCCAAACTAATGTTAGCATAAAACCTAAAAACCAATTGATGAATCAGGAATTGACAATAAGATGTGCATGTGCCGCCCCCTACAATTTTATATTTCGAGATTCACACATGAAACAATGCATAACATACATATTGTTAGCATTCTTTTAAGCCGTCATAAAGACTAAGCATATTTGCTTCATCATGACAATCGATGAGACTCAACCTGCACAACAATCCTTAATCATATATGCTCATAAGTTCAAATTTTGGCTTAACCAATGCGAATGGCAAAGCAGATACATGCACCAGCACACTATGCATCCATGTATATATTGAAATAGATTCGTGTTTGTGCTTCTTTATACTTGGAAGCCCTTTGATATTATATAATATAACTTTTATTATATAATATCCATCAAAATATAATTGATGCACGACACTCAATTTTACAGGTAAAATGACATGATATAACAAATGTTTGAAACTGAGAAGAAAGGTTTAGCAAAAAATGATTCGAGATAAAACCTTATGAAAGCCCTAATTCATCATGCTCTAACTCATCACACTATAATCATGCATATAAGAGAACAAATTAATCATGCATGAAATAGTGAACTGAGTTACCTAAATGCATCACTGGACCCATATTCGTCGACCCAACCGAGATTTCTTGACCACTAATCAACGAAACAAATTATCCATCAATGCTCGAGACCCATCCATGCGGATTGTCATCACCACAGATTCCAATGGACCCGTATCATCGCAGATTATCGAAGTACATCGCCATTGTTACAGACTCGCTGCACCAAAATCAGCGCCAAAGTGACGGCCAGAATCTCGTCGACACCCGATTCCCAGCAAAAAAGACAAAACATGAACGTTAATATCTCTTGGACAAACAAAAAACTTATGAATGTCTTCAAACCAAGATTTCATCTTTCTTTTATCTTATATTTGGTCTGTACAAGGCATGTTTTATGCACATCTTAATAATCAAATTCTTTAATCCAAACCGATCAGACCCACGAAAAGCAATAGCTTATGTACTCGCATTCCATAATCACCCAATGAATCCTTGATTAATTCTTATAAAACTTCATCATCATGGAATCAAACACACAGAAGAAAAATTAATAGCTGCTCAAGCTTAAGAGATCAATTTTACCAAATTGAATTCAACATTTAGCAATCATGGCAGGCAATCGCAAATATTACAAACCTATATTGCGGCAAACATGATATGCATATAACAAACTCAATTCAAAACCTACATATTATCTCACAAACATATTATCTCACAAACTAAGCTTGACTACTGCTAATTTACCATCACGCCTTTTGCAGTATTTTTATTTTTATTTTTATTTTCAAAACTTTCAATTTGAATTCAAGAGCAACAATCTTAGGCTCTGATACCACATGTAAGATTAAACTTATCAATATATAAGTTAAGAGATTAAGCTCATGAACCACAAATTTATACAAGTATTAAAATCACAATTCGATAAACACAATGACAAACTAACCCGTAAAAACAGTAGAAGAAGAAGCCAAAGCCGACTTCGAAACAGTGCACCTTCTCCTCTCTTGCAAAACCAAAAGTACTCAAACTAACAATAGGTCTTAGTTCAATATTGAGCCAATCTTTTGTGAGAGCAGTGACTTATGTTTTTATAGTAAACATAGATTGCCCTATTACAATCCTACACGGAATACAAGACTGCATTTCTTATATTAGTATGAGTCCTATAAACGAGCAAACACAAGAGTCCTCAATATACCAATATGATTGGATTAACTCTTGTCAACATGATTTAGACTTCTTTATAATATCAATTATCCCAAGACTTGTAAGAATCATACTCATACTCTTACAGGACTCCGACTCGCATACAGAAGCTGATAGCTTTGCAGGGAATCAAGGCCCTTCATACAGATTTACTCTGGAAGAATGCCGAAGTAGAAGTTGTGGCAATTATTTATGAATCCTAAATTAATAAGGACGGATTACACTGATTATTCATGTGGTCAGTGGTCACAGGGAAGTCAAGGTGGTATATATGAATGGACTGAACATCACAACAATGCACTAATCATAGTAATTTGGTTCAAATTCGCCTTTGGTGAATATCGAACATAAAATCTCTCACATACAACCGAAGAGGAGTACTATTAGAAAACTAGTCTTATAAGAAAGGATATACTTCTAATATGTTTTGTACTTTTATCAAACAAAAAATCAATATACGTAACAGGTAGTCTAGAAAAACATATGCTATCTAAATGGTACAAAAAGTCCTTATATACCTCTTCTTATCTAAATAAGAGGTACTTTAACAAATTACTATATATAAATAAGACACTTTAATCAAATTATTATACAGAAAAAAAAAATTGTTACAATACCCCCTTCGTAGCTAGGTATAAAAAATGACCCAATAAGCAAATGACCGTATCTTTGAAACTAAATCCTTATATACCTCGAAGAACATTGTTACTGCGGATTTTTATTGCTCTTTGCATCTCCCTGGCTGGCTTTGCCCTCTTTGAATGCAATTTATCTTTGACAAAATAAGGAAGAGGAGGACAAACCCAACCGTCAGTAAAATAGGAAGAGATAATTGCTACAATTAATTCTGCACTTAGAGATTATGTTCTTTATTCAAACTTCCTTGACGTCAAATTTGAGTATCTTTATATAGAAATGATTTATAGCTGTTGCGGAATATAGCAGCACTTCGTTTTGATTTATAACAAACTATATACTTTATCTTTGTCTTGGGTTACATTATAACGTTTTACAATTGAATTTGTAAGACAGTTTAGCAATTTTTTCAGAAACTTACTATTCCTATCAGATGCGCAAATTAATAACTGATATAACAGAAATATAGTTAGAAAGGTATTATTGTAATTGGGATATATGACTATATAAGAGATTGTATAGCTATCAAGTTGTTGTATACATTTTCTCTAATCAATCAATATAATCTCTTTCTCTCTATTGTCTTCCTCTTACTCTGTACCAACTTCATCTTTTCCAATGTAGTTAATATGATATCAGAGCCACCAGGTTCACGCCATGGATTATGGTGGTTTCACTTCTTAATAGTTTACTTATTTTTTTGTGAGTTTTAACAAAAAGTCCGCGGTACTGTTCACTTTAACGAAAAACCACATTTTTACACTAAAAAGTCAAACCTGACACTATTCACTTTACCATTTATTACTAAAAGTTTTCAAGCCATTTTCATTAGTTTCCTTATTTTTTTAGGAAAACTAATGAAAATGGCTTGAAAACTTTTAGTTTTAACGATAAGGACAAAATAAATGGTAAAGTGAATAGTATCAGGTTTGACTTTTTAGTGTAAAAATATGATTTTTCGTTAAAAATGATTTTCGTTAAAACTCTCTATTTTTTTTTTCCTTGTTTAGTTTCTCTTCGAATTTTCATTAGATTTTCAGTGCTTCCGTGATTGTTCTTGGTTTATTTTTCTGGTATATGAATTGAGATTTCACCATTGATCTCGATAAATCCTCTCTCGTTTCGACACCGGATTGCTGTTCGTAGACAGAGAGAACCTTTGCGCTGGCTTTTGGAGTTTGCATCTTCCATTTGCAGAAAAGCCCAGATTGACCTGCACTGGAGTTTTCTTCTTCTGATCTTGTGTGGTCAACGGTGGAAGGTTGGCGGGACAAGAAAGATCGAGTTGCTCTAATTCCATTTCCTCGAGTTGACGATTCTCTGGTGGTTGAAGGTGGATTCTGGTCTTGGGAGCTCTTCATGTTCTAATTTTGTGCACTCCAACTGTTTGAAGGGAAAATCAAGAAGAAAGATCAGACATGGGTGCACTCCAGGTGTTTGTTGAAATGCCCAACTCAAAAGTTTCATGTGAAGGTTATGTTTTCAGTCCCTTTTCTCCGAATTCTTGAACAATTAGAATGGATCTTTTCTGGGTTTTTCAAGTTTTTTGGTGCTGGTGCTGGTTCAGAATTACTGTTCTGCTACTTACTTGGTTATGGCTTGTGTTGCTTTTGGAAGTATATTTGTTCAAGATTTGGGTATTCTTTTTTTGTGTTTCTGTTGTGCTCCCAATTTCAAGAATATTGTTGGGTTATGTAAAATGGCGCTACCAGTTGGAGTTTTCTTTGGGTATTCAACAAGGTGAATTGTAGTGAACTGTGAATGAAATGTGCGATCTTAAAGATGGGTTTTGATTCTTGTCTCTCTGCTTCACTGAATTGCAGCACCATTTTCATTTATATTGGGCTTCTTGGCATCCATATTTGCAATCAGGAAGTACATATAAATGTATGCAGCTCTTGGTATGGATCTCTCTGTGAAAGTATCAGGTGGTTTGGTGTTACAATATTCTTGCTTGTGCTGAGTATTTGATAGAAAAAGAAATATTGCTCCAAAAAAAGATTATGCATTGATGGAAGGAGTGCAGGTGGATTGCTTATTGGTGCTGTTCTTATTATGAGGCATGATTTGTTCAAGGCTGCTGTTGCTGGAATGCCTTTTGTCGATGTTCTGACTACAATGCTTGACCCAACTATCCCCCTTACAACTTCAGAGTGGGAGGAATGGGGTGACCCACGTAAAGAGGAGTTCTACTTTTACATGAAGTCATATTCCCCTATTGACAACGTTAAGGCTCAAAATTATTCGAACATTCTTGTTATTGCTGGTCTAAATGATCCACGGGTTATGTACTCAGAACCTACTAAATTTGTGGCAAATCTAAGGGATAAGAAGACTGATAAAAATATCATTATGTTTAAATGTGAACTTGGTGCTGGGCATTTTTCAAAGTCAGGGAGGTTTGAGAAGCTTCAAGAAGATGCCTTCGTATATACCTTCATAATGGAGACTCTAGATATGGTTCCTGCAGGAGGGTACAAGGGGAATTAAATATACTGCTTCGGGGAGGATGTGGTGTGACTGCTGAGATAAACTACTGTTTCATTTAGTGATTTTGTTGGATTACAAGATTTCAAGAAAGTGTCATTCTTTCTTGATGGTTAAGAAAGTATCATTCTTTCTTTGATTCCATAGAATTTGTCAAGAGTGTCATTCTCTTGTTGCCTTAGAATTTGTCAAGAGTGTCATTATCTTGTTGCTTTAGACTTTGTCCAGATTAGTCTCAAATACCTGGCTAGTTCAAACTTCACTTGGATACTCCAAGTTTAGTTTGAGGGGTGAGTAATAACTGATATAATAGAAATATAGTTAGAAGGGTATTATTGTAATTGGGATATATGGCTATATAAGGGATTGTATAGCTAGCATTTCCTTATGTTCAGTTGTATACATTTTCTCTAATCAATCAATACAATCTCTCTTGTTTCTCTCTATTGTCTTCCTCTTACTCTGTACCAACTTCATCTTTTGCAATGTAGTTAATACAAATATTATGCCTTTTACTTTTCTAATTTTCTTTTTCTGTGTTTTTCCTCCATGTAGTAGACTTATTACTTGAAACTATGATATTGATGACACAATACAATCTACAAATGAATGTTTCTTATGGCATGCATATCCATATATAGCAAGCAAAGTTTAACTTCATTGGTTCTTAGGTACTACAACGTCTTTTTAGTTGCTTTGTGGAAACAATTCATGCTTGCTGCGACTAATACATTCAGCACCCGCAGCAAAATGTGGACACATTTTTCTTGTGAATTCTAATATAATTCAGACTAAGTTCACAACTATAGCCATAATCGAAAATGAACTCAAAAAATAAACGATTAGTGTAATAATTTTAAACAAAATGTAAACTTTATCTGATTTAATTAGACAAGATTATAGAATTTTGATGAAATAATGATAGAAATGGTAGATAACTAAATAAGGTCCATACCCTTTATAAGACGAAAAATAGGTTGATAAAATTGAGATCAACATCAAATATCAAGATCAAGAAAGAAAAATTGAACAGCCGCCATATATTGAAGAGAAGAAGTTCATTGTTATACCCAGAACAGCGGAAGAAACGTCATGTTTTATACCCAAAAGATATCTCGTCAGCTGGTATGTTTAATTTGTCCTGCGCAGCCTTGTTTGACTTTCTTCGTCCATGTCATGAACTTAATGCAAGACTTTTGTTTTGTTAAGTACCCTTTATAAAGGAATGTATGTTGTACGTTTTATATCATCCATTCCAGCTCTGTTATTCAGTTAGTGAGAGTGAAGGCAGAAAATCAAACTATTGAGCGGTCGAGAGGTGCGTTCTAACTTATATACCAAAAGGGAAAAAAAGGGAGAATGAGTTGGTTGGGATTCGAAATGCCTCTAATTACTACTTCAAGCTTTCTGTCTCTGTTCCTAGTAATTCTTTTAGCTCTCATAAAAAACTTTCAGAAACTATGGTGGACTCCAAATCGCATACAGAATCGGATGGCTGCCCAGGGAGTCCATGGCCCTTCTTAAAAATTTATCCATGGAAACACCAAAGAAATATTAAGCATGAAAAGGGAAACAATGGGCAGGCCTAGAAGTTTAACCCATGACATATTCTCTGCTGTACAACCTCATATTCATGCATGGAGAAAGATCTTTGGTAACAAACTCTTCATTAACTGTGCGTGCGTACATACATACATACATACATACATACATACATATATATATATATATATAGAAAAAATTAGTATCATGTCCTTAGTTACTAATGTTCACTGACTGAGACCTTATTAGTTTTCAAATTTTGATTGAAGTCTCTAGCATTAATGTGATAATGAATTTACATGTTTATTGCATATTTTTTAAAGTAAAAAATAGTAATTGATTTTAGGTTTTAATACTCACACCTCTATTAAACTCCTAATTAATTTTCAAAATAAAAAAAAAATTAGAATAAGTTTACACCCATTAGTTTTTTTATAAAAAGATTCTCAATTTTTCAATCTTAAATGTATCCATTCATATAATTTTCAATTTTTTTAATCTTTAATGTACCCCTTATTAAATATACCAATTTGTTATGTGTAAAATGTACCCTTTTTTAATATAAAGTGTACCCAATTTTTTATATAAAATCCATTCAAATTTTTTTAATACTTTCTTTTTTGTTGATTTGAGAATATATCCATGTCATTTTTAATCGAAGAAATTTGCTAATGTTATTAAGCCTAATATCTTCTTTTTTTATGTGTTTTGAAGAATGTACCCATGTTTTGGTACAATAATTTTTTTTGTTAATTTTGATGAATGTACCCATATCTATATATATATGGACACACACACAAACACACACACAATACAATAGAGAGTATAATTTATATTTTATTATTTTTAATCCCACAAATTAGGGGTTATATTTAAAATCTCATTAATATAAACAAAAACAAATTTCAATTTTTTGTTTTTAATTTAAAAAAATATCATAACTTACACTATTACATTAATGTCAAGGACCTCCATCAAAAACTAAAAACAAAGGTTTGAGTCAAAAAAATTTGATAGGGACCACTTCCAAAGTGTCCCTTTCTATATATATGTATATATTTCTTTGTTCAAATATATAATTAAGTTTGGTCATTTTGTTGCAACAGGGAAGAATTTTCTTCAGTGGTATGGTGTTCAACCACAGATGATCATTGCGGAACCCGAGTTGTGCAAAGAGGTACTAAACAACAAAGATAGAAACTATCGGAAACAAAGGTCCCAAGGCTATATCAAGAAGCTATTAGGAGACAGCATTTCGATGGCAGAAGGTGAAAAGTGGGTGAAACTAAGAAAGTTGGCCCATCATGCCTTCCATGGGGAGAGCTTAAAAGTAATTAACTTCTTGCAATGGATACTATAGTAGCGTTTGTTTCAATTTTTTTTATAAGAAAATCATACGTGATCTCGACCAAAAAAAAATAGAAAATTCATACATTTAACGTAAATTATCTAATTGCATGTTGGTATTATTACTGTAGAATATGATTCCTGAAATGATAGAGAGTTCTGAGGCAATGGTAAAAAGGTGGAAAACTTATGAAGGCAAGGAGATTGAGGTGAATGAAGAATTTAGGTTTTTCACCTCAGAAGTGATTTCAAGGACAGCATTTGGCAGCAGCTTCTTAGAAGGAAAGGACATTTTTGAAATGTTGAGGGAGTTAACCTCCTTAATATTCAGAAACACTTTCAAACTCAGGCTCCCTGGCATCAGGTACGTTCTTACCAATACGATGTCCCTTTTATCTGTAGAATTTTTTTAACTGATCATTATGTAAAATAAGAGTAAAGAACAAGGCCACTTGAATATTAAAGAACTCTTACGATATACGTTTTACATTAATAAATTAAATCTCCGTAACTAGCTAGGTATGTCAATTATGTGTCATTGTCACTTCATATGTCTAATTAGTCTGTGATTTTGCAGTATGTTCTATAAAACCAGTGATGAGATAAAATCAGAGAAGCTCGAGAAGGGAATACGCGACATCATAACAGAGATTGTTCGGAAAAGAGAAAAGACGGCAATGACTGGAGAAGCAGACGGTTTTGGAAGTGATTATCTTGGAATACTTTTAAAGGCTCATCATGATGCCAACGAGAAGCAGCGGATTTCCGTCGACGATTTAGTCGACGAGTGCAAGACGTTTTACTTTGCTGGACAAGAAACCACTAACTCTTTGCTTGCTTGGACCGTCTTTCTTCTGGCTCTTCATACCGATTGGCAAGAGGAAGCTAGAAAGGAGGTGCTAGAATTGTTTGGTAAAGATGAATCTCCAAACTCAGATGGCCTCAACAAACTAAAAACGGTAAGAAGATCAATCCTAAGGGCTTACTAAGCACATTAAAAATTTAAGTGCTTCTCGATCGATGCGTTATCTAACTTTGATTTTTATATCGATGCATGCAGATGGGTATGATCATCAATGAGTCTCTAAGGTTGTATCCTCCTGTTGTGTCCCTTACTAGGGAATCTCTGAAGGAAGTTAGACTAGGACAGGTCGTTGTTCCCGCTAATGTTGAGTTGCACGTCGCAAACCTGGCACTTCACCATGAACCTAAATATTGGGGAAAAGACGTGCAACTTTTCAAACCGGAGAGATTCTCAGAAGGGGTCGCGAAAGCTACTAACAACAACGCAGTCGCATTCATGCCCTTTGGAATGGGACCTCGAACTTGTGTGGGCATGAACTTCGCAATCCTTGAAGCAAAGATCGCTTTGTCGATGATTCTGCAACGCTACAGTTTCACTCTTTCCCCGGGTTACGTGCACTCTCCCATTCAGTTTATGACAGTTCGCCCGCAACATGGAGTTCAAGTGATCCTACACCCAGTGTGAAAGCTCTCTGAAGACCAGAACTGCAAATAAGTCTAGCACTTGTTGTAATGTGCTAAAATCTACTGTATTGTCAATATTCACGTAGGTTGGCCAAAGAAAGCAGAGGTACCAAGTTATCTTGCCCAGAAAAACCTCAGGGCCAAATGGCATTACAAAAGCAGAGGTACTTGTATTTCCACATTTGAAACAATAGTTTCTCTGGCCACCTACAAGAAACTACAACTGATTTACAATATAGATCTTCGTTACCGCTAAAATCAGGTTGAAACAAAAAAATGACAACAGATACAAAACGAGGAATCAGAAACTTTGCGGCATTAGCCAAAAAAAACCCTAATCTGTTGCCATTGGAAAATTGATCAATTTTGAAGAAAATTTACAACTATGTATTCAGTAACATGAAGTCGGTGGAAGTTTTTCCTTCATGCGTGATATAAGCTTAAACTTCTCCTCGGCTTCAACTTGCTGGCGTATGTCACTTCTTGATGCCCGGTCTGGGTGAAATTTCAGCAATGCCCGTTTATACGCTGCGTGCACCTGAAATTTCCATTTCCATTTCCATTAAGATAGTGTTCATCAAATTTGAACCCATCGAACCATAAACTACAAAGGAGCCTAAATCATCTTCAGTAACTTATTTTAACTTACCTCATTGGGCAAAGGACGGAAATCAGCCCCCACTTGTATTCCTAAGCCACGAAGCAAAGAAGCCATATCTATGCATGTCAATTCCAATCTTTTAAGCTCCTTCCTTACTTCAGCACGAAGTTGGTCTTTCAAATTTAAATTTTCTTCATCCTAAATCACTTAACAAATCAGTGATATACAATCAATTGAACTTGATCTCAAACCAGACACAGTATCCTTTAAACTTGAAAGTAAATAAGTAGAGAACTGTTGGACGGGGAGGGGAGAGGAAGGGAGGGAGTCAAGAGAGGAGGAGAAGTAACATTCAGAGTAAAAAATAACATGCGATAAATATTTGAATATTTGAAATCCAGACCTTCTTTTGCGTCTCTCTTACTTCTTCCACACGTTGCTTTTGCCTTCTCTGCATATCCAATAAACGCATGCTTTCTGCCTTTCTCCTTTTCCGCAATCTTTGTGCCTCTTCTGCCTGAAAAAATTAAAGTACACTTGATGTCAGGTCAAGTGGTCACCTACAAGCTACAGAACACCTTTCAAGTTCAACTTCTACCAAACCAAGCTATTGAAATGAACAAAGACTAGAAGTTACAGAAGTGTATGCATGGACTATTAAAAAAAAAAAAGATACAGAATTTTTGACAGAGAGGGTATAAACAAATAAAAGATAGGGCACCAAACTGAGATTAATGAGCATGTATAAATATACTGCATATGACATTTTAAATTATTGATCAGAACTTGTCAAAATTCCTGTAACAAATCATACTATGAACTCCATAAATAAAAAATAAATAGCACAAAAGCCAAGTGGTGAAGAAGGGATCATGATGACTCTTGTTGTGTAGCCTATAGTCCCAATGTGCCTCCTGTTGACCACAATAAATAAATATAACATTTACTTTGCTAAAAATGTAAAAAAAGAAAAAAAAAAAGGTAATGTACACATGTTGAAAACCTGAATTTGTAAGACTCGCTTCCTGGATTCCATTTCTTCTTCTATTGCTCGCTTGTATTCAGCAGTCTCCTTGTGCTT
This sequence comes from Cotoneaster glaucophyllus, assembly GCA_036320875.1. Classification (NCBI taxonomy): domain Eukaryota; kingdom Viridiplantae; phylum Streptophyta; class Magnoliopsida; order Rosales; family Rosaceae; genus Cotoneaster; species Cotoneaster glaucophyllus. The sequence goes on along the minus strand of JAVVNS010000101.1, from coordinate 1,650,315 downwards.
TTCTCGATCAGTGATTATATCACTTCCAACAATGGCTGTATCTCTTCGAACAGGACTCACATAGCCATCCTCAGCAGGTAACCGATCCCTCAAATCACATGATTCTTTCCCTCTTGCTGAATCAAATCCCCCCTGATTACTAGTTCCCTGACATGAGGTGTTGCCCAAAGATACTTCCTCAAAATTAGCACTAGCTTTATCCTGGGAATAAGTTTTTTTAGGGACAGCGCCAAGTTTGTCTTCGGAAGGAGCACGCCCACTATCCATCTGCGTTTCATCAAATTGTTGACCAGAAACTGCATTGTCTTTTTCCTCAGAACTAGAAGGAGCATCATGAAATTCATCGTCCTTGCCCCTTGGTTCAACTCTATCGTGGTCACTCGGCATTTCATCAGAAAGTTGGTTCTTGCCGAAGGATTCTTCCTTATTCGAAACGGTAGCTTTTCTTTGATCATCATTGGTTTCACCCCTAAATTTTTGCCCGTTATCCATAAAACAAGTCCCTGGATGTTTAGACCGTTTACCGCCTAGTTCTGACGACAAGGGATGCTCTTCAGGACTTTGTTCTCCTTCATTCCATAAACCAGCCATGCCATCAGTTTGGAAACTCTGCCACTCATAAATAAGAGGATCTTCTTTACCGGCGTTCCGATTGGATTCAACAAAAGGACCATCCATTTGGGGATCCAAAGAACTACCCTCAGTGTTGCCATCATGAGTACCCATAAAGTCTGGAAGGTTTTCCTTTTCATAATTTCCATTTTTTGAACTTGAACAAACAGGGACATCTCCAGGTGCTGCCCTATTCTCTACTTTAGCATTAGCATGGGTTTCACTATGAGATCCAGATCCACTAAATTGACCATCTGAACCAGACTGGCCATTATGAACAACATGTTTTCTCTTTTGGGAAACTTTTTCCCAATGTTGATGAAGCTTCCCATAAGAACCTTCTATTAGCTCGCAATCAGAATAATCACTATCAGACGAACAACTCTCAGACTCAAAACCGAAACCATAACAATTCCTGATAGGAGCTCCACCGGAGTGGGTTTGCTTGCACTTTGACCCCTTTACTGGAGAAACCTTTTCCTGGACACCCAGACATCCATCACCATCTGAGGTTACAGAACTCTTCCTAGAACCAAGAAAAGAACTTTTGCTTGAGGTGGCATCACTATCAAGGTCCCCAACATCCTCAACAGTGATTACAGGACTTGCAAAATTATCTTCATCATCATCATCTATATATATGAAACTACTAGACTTAAATTCCCTGTCTTTTCTCGATGTACTGGAACCTCGTGACTTTGCCTGCAAAGACTCAAGATAATCGATGTCGATGACATCTTCACACTCAAGATCAATGAACACAAATTTATCAGCATCCCTTTTAGCCTTGCAACCTTCTACAGTTTTCTTCCCAGAACAACTTCTGAGTTCAGAAAATTCTCTTGATGGCCCTCTCCTTCTCATCTAGTTCTGCATCAAATTAATGCATATATCAATAAACATGACAGAAAGTTGAGTTCTCACCACAGATATTTCAGCCTCTAGACTCATACACGTCTGTAAATGAACCTGAACTGCAAAAGCATAACATGGAATGGAAAAATCCTAACGCACAACGGTAATAATCTTATTGTTTAAGTTCGCATGTCAGTATTGATATAGAGTATATAAATATCATTATTGGCATACCCTACATATTACTTCTAGCATGTGTTCGTGTTTGTGTCTGTAATTATAACGAAATTGGGTCACAATAACAAACATGAGTTAAAAAACCCATACACATGCTAAACCCGTAGTTTCGAAATACATAAATTCTTCTCCAAAAAACCTGTTAAAGCTTATATTCAGCCAAACCCAATATATTACAGGTGATGAACATCAATGGATTCTCGTACACCCAATCAAAGCAACACCACCCAAATTAAATTCCAGCAACAATTACTAGAAACCCAATCTAAAGAAATCAAATTTCAATAACTTAAAGACAGCCGAAGAGAATTGGATACCGATTGAACCCTAACTTGAATTAAAAGCACTCGGATAACCATAATCGAATAAAACCCATTAGCAGAAACCGATCAATCCACCAGTAAACACAACCAAAACAGATGAATTGAAAGAATCATACTCGAAAACTGAAAACTTCACAAAATATACAGATGATCAAACCTTACCTTTCAAGGAAAAGAAAAGGGGGAAACCCTAGCTCTTCGTAGACGAAGACGAAGACGAATATGAAGCCAGCTGGCAGCGATGCTGAGAGAGAGAGCTTCCAGAGGAAGATTAATGGGGATTGGCGAGGTCAATATTTGGAGAGGGTTTTGAAAATTGAAACCCAAAAACGTTTTGGCACCAAACGAAATTCACCAAAATGTAGAAATATCGAAACCGCAATGGAAAAAATTTAAATAAAAAAAATAGATGATAAATTAAATTAAAACGTTGAAATAAATGAAAGATGTGCCGACTGTTGTTAAGTTACGTCAGCGGTGAGGTATTGAGCGTCACGGACGAACCCACAACACAATTTGTAGTTGACGAGTCGTAAGCAATAAGATGATTGGTCTGTGATTTTCTACAACCTTAACGGTAAATTTTAGCATCCGGGGGTTTGTAGTTTTGACTTTTGACTGCGGTGTGGATGCGTGGTTTTGTGGTATATCCGTGTGTGATCGAGGCTTTTCTCACCGGTGTGTAAGCTTTGTTCTTCCCGCAACCGTTGATCTTAAGAGCATCTCCAATAAAAAGTTCTATATATGGCTGAAAAAGTGGTAGATATAGCCCATTTTAGAGCTTCGAATAATCTTTGGGGCTTTATAAAAGAATCTCTTCCAATGAGGGGTAATATCTTTTGGGCTCTATATGGGGCTATATGTATTTATTTATGTAGTAATTTGATTATACGATGATTTTTTTGTGTGTTAGCTTTTCTTAAGTTGATTTTTGGACTTGCTATCTTAAATTTTTTTTGTGAACCCTTCAATCCAAAAAGTTCAAATTATGGCAAAGTTAGATATTATCACTTATGAATCGTTCGTTGGATTAGATTCCCTTATCTCAATCTCATCTGTTGAAAGAAACAAACCTCCATTTCGCCCTCTGAAATAATTTGATTTTCACGTATAACACAACAATTTACCTAGCACCAATTGGTAAATTAGTATCATACAATTTTGAAAAAAAATTATTTGAAAATTTCACTCATCAATGCCCATGAACATTAAATCAATTTGAAATTTTAATTCTTATGGAATTTAAAACAATCATTAATTAGCCAAATTGGAGAGTATAAGTGTATTCGCAAGTGGAGGTAGAGTGATAGAATTTTGCTTACATGGGTTGCTACCTTTTTTGTAGGACCCACTGTTTTTTGGGGCTAGATGTAGCCCGATTTTATGCTACCCAATAAAGGAAGTTGCTAGCCCCAGTGGGGGATCTAGCCTCATTTTCCAACTCATTGGGGATGAAATTTTTCACTAAGGCTAGAAATGTGGTAGCTTCATGGAGGATAAAGCCCCCATTGGGGATGCTCTAACTATGGCCATAGTTGGTGGCAGTCCTTCTCTTCTCCTTCCTCCTTTTTCCTTTTCTTTCCTTCTCTTTCTCCTTCATCTTCCTTTTACCCCCGCCCAGTGGCCTATTTGCCACTCAACCCCATGTGCATCTATTTTCTTTGACCTCAGTCCATTTTCCAACTTCTCCCCTTTCTTCCTTCTTCCTTCTTCCACTTTTCCCCTTTGTTTCCTTCTGCCTTCCTTCCACCTTTTCTCCTTCTTTTCACCTTTTCCCCTTATTTCTTTCCACCTTTTCCCCCTCTTTTCCCCCCACATTCCCCAATCTGGATCGGCTTCATCCTTCTTCGATTTCACAGTCTAGCTTGGCTCCCACTTTTTTTCAACGCGATTTATCGCGCTTCTAGTTGAATATCAGAGTACGGAACAAACAAGATTACAAAATAATAAGAATATTATTAATAGGGAAGAATGTCAGAACGACTACAAAATCTTAAGAGGCTACATCGTGACTAACTTATTCTCGACTGAATAACAAGCATGCTATTTATAATAAACTAACCATAATCCTAAAAGGTAAGAAATCAAAACCCTAATGCTAACGGGCTAAGCCCAAAAAACCAAGCATTCAAATAAAGCTAAATGCTAATATTTTCCAACACCCCTCATCAAACTCATGGCGGTATACAACATGGGTTTGCAAACAAGCAGATGCGGACTGGCTCCTTTAGGCAGACTGGCAAGCATGCAAATTTGACTTGACTGGACTTGACTTGACTAGCGAACTTGACTTGACTTACGAACTTGACTTGACTGGCGAACTTACGAACTGACGAACTGGACTTGACTGGATTGGCAAACTAATTATGGCTGGCAAACTGATTCTAACTAGTGTTGAGAGTACGGAAAGAACCCGTTATTAAACGAACGAGATTTCCATATCTCAATTATAGCAACAAATGAACAACGTCAACAAATTATGACAACTATCACTTAAGTGGTCAACACTCTAAGCACTCGAGGAACTATGGCGGTCAGCAACAACATGCTCCAAACACAAACCCAATATCAAACGTGGGCCCGAAGAAAAAAATAAAAAACCAACAATTTCTTCTCCTTCCCATTGGGCCTAAAACACAAATTTTTTTTTTCTCTTTCATTTTTTTTCTTCCTTCCTTTTCTCTGCCTTTCTTCAATTCATGCAAAACCAATTGCAGCAAGCAAAAAAACTTCTAGTGCAAAGTCAAACTGCAGAAGGGGACTTCATAGGGTTATGACAAATTCGACTCGTACGAGTCGGTGCGGGTATAGTGAACGGGTGGATGTAGCAGCGGCGATGGTGGTGCGGTTTAGACTGCAGGTGATCCAAGGCGGAGACGAACTCAATCTATGTTTGTGGTTAACGGGTTTGGGCAGGTGACCAGAGACGAATAAGGACGGTGGGGAATGACCAAAAGGCCGTCAACACAACTGAAAAAATTATCACTTTTTTTCCTTGCAAACTATCAAACACAACTAGACAATCTGAACACGAACGACAACGGTCACAAGCAAACGTATACCAACCTAAAGCAGATTAAACCTCGATGGATGAAACCTGCTCTGATACCAAGTTGAATATCAGAGTGCGGAACAAACAAGATTACAAAATAATAAGAATATTATTAATAGGGAAGAATGCCGGAACGGCTACAAAACCTAAGAGGCTACATTGTGACTAACTTGTTCTCGACTGAATAACAAGCATGTTATTTATAATAAACTAACCCTAATCCTAAAAGGTAAGAAATCAAAACCCTAATGCTAAAGGGCTAAGCCCAAAAAACCAAGCATTTAAATAAACCTGAATACTAATATTTTCCAACACTTCTTCCGGAAGGTGAATATAGCTTTGGTTCAGGTGTTCACGCCACCTCTTTCCTTTGGTTTGCCTTTGTTGGCACTGTTGCTAGTGGGTTTTTTCCTATTAGCTTTTTTCAATTTGTGGCGGCTACTGCTGTGGAGGAGTTTGGGGCTCTGTTTTGGGGTCTTGTTGTAGCTATGTTTTCATCCAGTTTTGGGTCTCTAGTTATTTTGATTTCAGATGGGTTGAGGGGATATTCGTTTGACAAGCGGGTTGACGGCGGTGGTAGGAAGCTGCTAGGGTTTGCTTTGGTATTTTTCCTGTTTAGGGGTCAAAACTATGTTTTGGGTTGTTGGGTTACTATGGAGGTCCATCTTTTTGTTTGTGTGTTTATTGTATTTGGGTCTTCTCTTATGTAATCTGTTGTGTTATAAATAAAGTAAAACTTTGACCAAAAAAAAAAAAAAAAGACCCAACCCTTAGATTGGTAACACAATTATTAGACAATAAGGTAACACAATTTAGACAATATCAGAAGTTGTAACCCAATTTAGATTATATTAGAAGTTGTAAAGTGTGAAGATCTAAAAGTTAGAGTTGTGGGAGGGTAGTATTATGGTAGCCAATGAAGCAGTACTGTTTTGTGCACACATCAGTTATTTGTAATGATTTTCGTTATTGGTTTATAATCTCTAAGTTGATCTTTTGCTTGAGAAGGGTCTCTCTTTTGTGTAACTAGTCTCTTTACGTGTTTCTCTCTTCGGCCTTGCGCTCTTTGAATAAAACTCTGTCGTTGATTTGCGCACACACCAAAAAAGAAAAAAAATTAAGTATTCACTTAATACTGATACATATTTGACGGTTAAAATATGACACATATGCCTTATGAATATTGTTTTTTTTTTTTTTTGGTGAACATCTTATGAATATTGTTATGATGTCGACAGGAACCGATAAATTTGAGTTCTCTAAGCACCTATTGCTACACTATTGGGCTTATAAGTTACAACTTACAACACTCTAGAGCTGGGCCTATTTGCATATATTATATTTTTGTGTTTTCAAATTGCAATTTCATAGAACAATAGTGCTTCTCGAATTTCCACATGATCCATCTTTTGATTCCTCAATCACAACTTAAATTTTCTCTTTGTACAATCGATATTTAGAGAAGGCATGGCTTGAAACCAACACTCTAATCACAAACAAAAAAACTATTCTTAATTACATAAGCTACAAATATTTTTTTTCTGATCATAATTTAGTTAATTTCACACGCATCAACAAGTTAACAACAAAATTCTTAGAAGTCTGATTTGTTATGCTTCGCTTTTCCCAACACATTGCATTCTCATATGTGGATGGTGAAATCGTTGCCACATTACCGTAGATAGAAAATGTATTCAAATATATATATATATATCATATAGGAGATAACATTTTGCCAAAGTACATAAACCTTCTAAAATTCAGCAACTTTTTCTGGCACCAATCGAGGCAACAACACCAAAGGAGAAAGTAGGGGAATGGGATCTTTGCTCTGATAGAGCGAACTCAACAAAGAAGAAGAAGAAGAAGAAGAATTTGAACTGCTCGCCGCGGAGTTTTGCATACCACTGCAACCAGAAGAGGCATTGTTATTAGGGTTCAGCTGTAGAGGACATGGAGCTCGTCGTTGCAGCCGGCTCAAATGCCTTCTGAACACATTGTTGTCATCTTTGTGAGCACAAGTTTGGAAGCCAGGAAACTCTGGACCAGCAGTATCCCCCATTGTATTTTACTTGCCTCTATTTCTAAGTCATTTGGATCTCCCTATATAAAACTTCGAAAGAGATCGTAAGCAATATTTAATTTAGGTATGAATCATGCGCACATCTTATAAGGCTATCGTTAACCAGCTATGGTGGACTTTTTTTTTTATGTTCAACAATTGTCATTCATGAATAATGAGCTAATCTGTTATATAATAGAGACTAAGTGTCGGTAGACTCAATAATTATGGACAAGGGCATTGAACTTTAGAAAACAGAAAAGATATTAATGAATGTAAGAATCCCGCATAGGAAACTTGACTCTAAAAAAGTACGGGAGTACTATTTTTACATAACAAATAGTCACTGCTAAATGTAAAGAACCATTTTGTGACTAAACTCTACACTTGTGCTATTAAGTGTTTAATACAGGTTAGGGACGATGAAAGCGTTGATTAGCAGTGAATTGTTGATCGGTTTCTTTGAAATCTTTAACGTCGTACTCAGGCACGTTGATTGAGCACAAATGAGTCTTTATCTATCAGTTGTATTCATATCAATGTTTGGACATGAACGAAATTCATCAATAACCGATGTAGAAATAGATAGTATTAACGGTGTTGATTAGTAGTGAGCCACTCTTCCATCTCTTCTTGAACCCTTAAACATAAAAAACTAGGATTTGTGCCATTTGACGGACGAGGATTTGTCCATCTAATTTCCAGTGAGGGCCCACAACTAGTTGCTAAATATGGATGAGGATCCTCTCTGGATTCTCTTTATAGGGATCCTAGAGATCCTCACATCCTAACAGTTCATCGTATATCGTGCGGTCCATTTTCGTTAGTTACTATTTGTGTTTAATTTTAAATAATAAAATTCAAATGATTTTTTACCGTATAATATACGATGAATAACTAAGATGTGAAGATCCGTAGGATCCCCACAATTTAAACCATATAAGATCCAAATCCGCTAAATATTGCTAGAGAATGGGACATCATGTGCAGTTGTGCAGAATTAGCACCAAAGTTGCTGCATTGTTGAATGCTGCACGTAATAAAAAATGAAACGGTCAGCTGAGACTTGGGCATTCATGTGAGGGCGATTTTGCTTGTTTGCTTTGGTTCTAAGAAAACTTGGAATTTGCCCAGATCATCCAATGCCCACTTTCTGTCATGTGAGGAGGAATAACTGCACACCTTCAAAAGCCCATGGTTTTCAGTGACAGAAATTTCAGAGGCACATGATACTGTAACGAATATTAAAACATATTGGGTAGTGTGATCTGGGTTTTTATTAATTTTTATTTTAACAAAATATTTAAAATAATATCTCAAGGTTTGCAGATAAATTTCACCATCGATTTGTGGTTAAATTCATATTTTATCTAGTTTTTTATGGTCATAATTTTACAATGATTGTCATGCCAACCTAGCTGATCAAATTAACCTAGGGTTTATGGACTTTTTCTGTCATAGAAAATCCCATTTTTTTTCCACGACAATTATTTTACTGTAATATATATAAACTAATCAAAGAGTAATTCAAACTCGGTACATAAAAAAATCGTACCGGTTTAATCAGCGTGGATACTGATATTTTTTAAAGGGAGATAACAACTTGCAAACAAAGTCGACATGTTAGGGGAGTTGCCTGTTGACCGGTCCAAGCACAAGACAGAAGAAGCAGTAGGGCATCTGTTTCTTTGAAAATTGGTGTTTCTTTGTCTTGCAGGATGCATGTATATATGTGAAATATATCACAGTTAAAAACATATAAAGAAAAAGGAAATGGAGGGGAGTGTTAGACTTGAAGAAACAGAGAAGCACATTGGTCAATTAAATATGGGGAGCATATGTAGCATGGAGAGGAAATTCGAATAATTGCAGTGCTGTGCTGTGCTGCAGATCGCAGCATGGCACTTAATACTTGTATGCTTTGTTCTGACTTCCATATTGTGTGCATATTTTGGAAAGCAAGTGTATTTACTTTCCCATGATCCCAAATTCATCCAAATCATAGCTCAAAATATGATTTTATTAAGAGCTCGTAGGTAGAAATTGCTCTAAAAAAGGAGCTTATCTCGTTAGCTCACTCTATTGATACTAGTCCAGTGATGATCATTTTGTGACTCGCTAATATGTTCAGTCGCACATAATATCAACTCTCTTAATTCAGTATAGAAGCCGCTCCCTTCATGTAGTTTGAGCCGAGTTGCCTGGTCAAACACTCTTGTACTAATTGTTCAGAGCTTGTGGATATAATTTTTTTCCCCCTAAAAACTAGCATACTTAAACCAGATATACTATTTCTCCAATGCGAGTCAAACGTGTTCCAAAAAAAAAATCATAATTTCCAATATTGTCTCATCTTCAAATTATGTATTATATAACCAAAATCAATCAAGTAAATACGCAGTACCTTACATACCATGACTTAGATTGACAATGACAACCAAAGCCAGTCAACAAAAACAAATGGCCACAATCAAACACAACTATATACATCAATTCTTAATAAAATACTAGGAGAAATGTTAAGAAGACTCTCTCAAAATAAAATTTTTCGTGAACTTTTGACTACTTCGTATTTTTAGTATAATGTTTTTTAATGTTAACAGAATTTTTCCAAGAATAATAAGATGACAGAGAATCACGAAGCCTCTCTCAGTCTCTCTCCAATGCCAATATCCTACTACTTTTGCATTTTACTTAGGAGTAGAATTTTTCCAAAAATAATAAGATGACAGGAATCATGAAGCCTCTCTCAGTCTCTCTCCAATGCTAAAATCCTAAGAGAATGTGAGAGGATGAGATAGAAGGAGATGAAAAGAGGATGAGAGAGAATCTTAATCCATTATCGTTATCCATCTTTTTTGGTCAACAATTTCTCCTTGATCAGCCAGGTGGCTGCACCCTGCATGATTACTGCGCACCAGCCAATAATGTTGGCTCCTATCACAAAGACAACGCCGGATCCTTTTCCCAGCATGTTAAAGATTTTGTTATCGTGACCGTTCATCGTACATTATATGGTCAGAAATTATTTCAAAATTTAAAATTTAAAATTAAATACAAATAGTACCTAACGAAAACTGATTTTACGATATACGATAACAGAATTTCTAGAATCCTTAAAAAAAGATCCAACGAGGATCCAAAAACAACGACCAAAATTATACAATATTTTTTAAATTAGCTTTAGAAGGTAGCCTACTCAAAAGATGGCGCATTTCCTCCTCCTTTTTTTCCTTTTTCCATATATTTTGGCTTTTTTTTGTTGGGGGTAGGTGGGGGGCGCTTTGTGCTTTCATCACACCCTTCCTTCTTCTTCCTGAAAAGGGAACGTTAAAAAAATTGGACTGCGAAAATTCCAAGTTCAAACCAATGCCTAATGCAAACGTGAAGAAAGTCCCAACTGATTCTTTCAATTCTACCCCAATTTCTTGGAATTGTCTGGAAAGTTTCACCACCAAAGATTCAAATCCCGCAAATTTGAATGAGTTTCTGTCTTCATCTGATAATGATTGAATGCATAAACTAAGTGGGAAAACTCCTGTCCAATTGGGAATTCAGAGGTCAATGTTAGGCACCCTCAAAACCAAACTTTGAATGAAAACTTTTGTCACCAACCAGAGAAAATGTGGCTGACGTGTATAACAGTTTTTTACGTTAGTGTATGAGTCCCTTTGCATCAAAATTTAAATTTCTCTATCCATAGATTAGAGTAATTTAGATTGGCGATAGTATAAAAACAAAACCCAATAAAATGGAAGATGACTGTAAATTACTAAATATAAAAGCTACGATAAGATTCAAAATTCTCCAACCAAAGAAAACTTTGCCACCAACCAAAGAAAATTTAGCTGACGTGAATTAAGACAATTTTTTACAGCAGCGTATCCGACCGTTTGCATTAAAACTCAAAATTCTCTCTTCATAGTTAAGAGTAATTTAGATTAGCGGTAGTATAAAAAAAACTCAATAAAATGGAAGTTGATGGTAAATATAAAAGCTACCATAAATATTGAATAGAGAAATATTATGTACAGAGCTTAAAACCCTAAAACTGACTGTCTCTGAACATTACACAAACCAGATGATCCTTCCTTGCTTTCATGATCCAACCCGAGGTTGGATCACAGTAACAAATGAAGGCTAAAAGCAGAAGCTGAAAAGGGGAGATATATACAAGCACTTCACACTTCTATGGCTTTTCCTTCAATAATGGCTGCTTTTATTTTCCTAAACTCAAGTGAATAATTAAACCACTAAAATGGTCTAATTTGGTGAAGTTTTTGACTAAGACGGGTTCTTATGTACAAGATCTGACCGATGTCTCAAGAATACGATCTGATCAGCTTGAAGTTGACAAAAGATCTGGACTTGAAGAGACAGCCAAAGAGGAACCTTGTTGGAGATTCCTCAGAACCAGGTTTTGTGTCTTCAGTGTTGCCTTTTACTTTGAGTATAGTCTGCCCGATTGCTTGCCGGATGGACTCTATGGTCTTGGAGTCAACCGGATAGCCTGATGCATCGCGAACATAAAATGTATTCGTAGCTTTGCCTGCTTTCGTTGCAACTTCTGCTCTTGTTACGGTGAGGCTGTTCTCTCGAAAGATCCGAGTGACATCAGATAGCAGCCCTACTCGGTCAGTAGTGCAGAGTTCTAGCCTCAAGTCCTGAACAAGGAAGAAACAAAGATTAGTTGTCCATAATTCAATGGAGTCTCTCAAGAAAAACGAATTAAAAAACGAAACAGAATCAAACAGAGGAGTGCAATGGAACATAATGAGACAAAAGGGTCGACATCCGTGGATTTAAAACTACAATTTGACTCGAAATTATACGATTACAATGACTAGGTTACAACATAGGAAAATCAAAATTTCTCACTCCTTCTCATGAATTGGAGATATTAACAATCTCAAATGTGTACTTTGCAGCCAAAGAGACAAAGAGACAAGCAAAAAATTTGCAACAACATAGTCCAACTAACCTCAGATACTCTTCTCTCAATAGCCGCTTCGAGGCATTGTATCACTCTTTGTCTCTCTGCATCTGATTTCACAGGGGATCCATCTACATGTCTGATATAGTATTCCTACACACGAATCCAAAAACAGTAATTAGGCATGTTACTTAAGGATAGCCTCACCGCATGTCCCAAAAACACGATCATATTCAAGTTGAAAAAGCAAAAATCGCAAACCTGATAAGCTTCCGGACCCTCAGCATCAACACTAGCATGAAAAACCACATATTGCATGTCTGTCAAAGTGCAAACTGTGTCGAAGAGAAGCTTTGGCCTGTCTTTGCTCCGAATAGTGACCACCGAGTAGTCTTTGTCATGCCAATTAACAACACTCACATCCGGTCTTTGCTTGTCATCCAAGACATCATCATCAACTCGTTCGTAATCCCTATCTGCAAACATCATTTGGTGAAGCCTCCTATCAGTGTGTGTAACAGCGTGAGAGACAACAGTCCTTGCTCCTCTGGCTTTGTTGCTGCCCTTTAGCACATTGCATAGTAATTCCTTAATCCTAGCTAACCTCTGAGAGTCGGTAATTGCCAATCCCGTCTCCTCATCGGTGACGCGCATCACGGATGCAGCCCTTGTGTTGTGCGTCCAGACTTCCGCGCTCACTACATTGCACTTGAGATTGGTTAGGACAGCACTCACTTCAGAGAGTAATCCTGGTCTGTCACTTCCGGTGAGCTCAATTACAGTACTGTCCATTGATTGTTTCACACCAACAGATCTCATCGAAGATGCAAAGCATGCCTCCGGACCAAGAGACTGAAAATCAAGTGAGTAATTAGTATCTTTTCACATCAGTCGCTGCAGAAACAGCGGAAACAAATATCAACACAAATTACCTTATGAATATAATCCAAAACCTCTTCATCTGTAACCTTGTTTCCATCTTGATCAGTGACATTAAAAACTGATTTCAAAGCCAAATCACAGAATCAGTTTCTACATCGAGCAAAAACGGACACGATTTTCACAACAATAGCAAAGTCTGTAATAAAAGGACTTTTACCATCCATGAACCAGCCACCATCCGAAGATATGTACGCCTTCGTCACGATAAGGTCGAGATCAGTAAGTACTTGTACAACTTCCAGAAGTATTCCATGTTTGTTTGCACTATCCACCTGCAACCACAGTAACAGATTAAGCAGATTAAGCAGATTAAGCACCAAAACTTCCGTACCAATAAGAACACCAAAAAAGACACATAACAACAAGGACATACCCTTATCACCGTTGCATTCTTGCAGGCTTCGTTATCGATTACAACCCTGAGACAAAACAACATCGGACGAAGAGGCGTAAATCTCAAGACGGGATAGGGTAAATAATTGCAGTAACTTCGAGGAATTTAAGGCATATTTGGCAGATACCTTGGTGGGTTCATTCTCCGGATGAGTTTCTCGTACTCATCATCCATGTCATGTGAAAAGCTCTTGTTAACTTCTGCAGAAAGCCACCCAAAAAAAATCAAAAATAAAATTAGACAAAAAGGTTAGACAGAATAATAAATAAATAAAACCAATCGGATGAACAGAATCATTGTAACCAATCGGGAGAAGATACTTGTAAATTCCAGGAAATATAAGAGAAATTTAAGAAATTAAAAAAGCCATCATTTCAAATCCTAACTTTCTCAGAAAACCATCGCCCCAACACTGGAAAATAAAAATCACGAAGCAACCCGGAAGCAGGCAGACAACAGAAATCAAGGAACGGAACACACGAGAACCAAAACGTTAAAAACAGCACATACCCATGTCGATTTGCTGAGGATTGGTGATTTCCTGATCTCCAACACCAGAAAGCTTGTTCCTTTCTTCTCGGTTGTCTCAAGACAGAGGAAGAACAAAGGCCAGAGAGAGAGAGGGGGGAGGAGAGGGGGAGGAGAAGTGGAGGTTATATGTGTATATATACAGAAAGAAGATCTTAGAATCTTGGGATTTCCTGTTCTTGACCTCTCTCACTAAGGAAACAAATAAACTATAATAATTCAGATATTTAAAAACCAACCCATTCAAACACTCCCCGGAACCAGACACCCCCCGACACAATACTCCAAAAAACCTGCAACTCCGAAAAGTACCACTCACACGGCTTTCCCTCTCTCTCTCTCTCTCTCTCTCTCTCTCTCTCTAATCTCTGTGGCTTACCAAATTCACTCTCTCTCTCTCTCTCTCTCTCTCTCTCTAAAAAGGGAGACTTAAAAAGGAAGTTTCCGAAAAATACAGAGTTGGGGGGTGGCTTTGCTCGCGGGGGCTCTGACTCTTTGAATCTGATGAGCCAACTACACCAGCGCACTTTAGCAACGACCTCCCACTTTGCGCGGCTGATGACGTGTCACCGTGCTAAAATGCGCAGGGGGGTTGATTTGAGAAGTTGAGGACCGGCAAACGGTGGAAAGGTCAAAAAATAATCATGGGCTCCAACTCCGAGGTTTGTGGAGCGGACCAACTGAACCAATCGGGTCGCAGTCAACGTTGGACCACTGTCTGGTCTTTCGACTTTACTAACGGTTTGTCCCTATCGCCTCAGAACGCGGGTAAATTTTGCCAAACGCACCGTTTTGGTCAATCTCTTTCGCCAAGTTTTTGTAACTTTCTTTTTAGTTAATGCCCACGAATTAATGGTTATTTATTTGACTTTTTAATTCTTGCTTCGCGAAAACGGTTAATGATGAGGATTCCGAATCTGAATCTGCATCTTTTATTTTTTGAGTTATGAATGATATTTAGTTATTTAAAGTAACCGTTAACTCCCTTCTCTAAATTTTTGTGGCATGTTTTTTTATAGTGATTACAATCATAAATTGTTTTCGGACAATCAAATAAAGGGTAATGTTAGGGATAATACTAAATTTGTAGATTAAATTTTGTAAATTAAATGATATGGAAGTTGATGATTGGATTATTACTTAAGTGTTGATTAACGTACTTCTTTCTTATTAATAACACATCATTTAGTTTGCAAATTTAGTCTACAAACTTAGTATCTCTAACACTATCCTCAAATAAATAGGTCATTTTGGCCGAAGGTAGTGATCCATCCATTGCATGAAAATTACTGACGTAGAACCCGGTATTAGCAATCGCATCTGCAAAAAAAAATTGCCTGTCTGAAAACGTGATTCCAAGAAATTGTATCAAAAAAAAACCGCCAACCATTTGATGTCTTCAGTGATGGTTTTTAATGACCATAGAATATTACAAGAGCCCTTGACCGCATCAATCACTAACTTTGAGTGAATTAACATAAAACTTAACATTTATTTCTTCATCTATACCCCATCGATTCAAAAAATTGACTCAATTCGTACTTGATTGCAACGACAATTACCAACCCAACCGTGTTCGTTTGTTAAAAGTTAAAACTTACCGTCCCCAACCCAACCGACGGGTCGACGACAGGCACAGCCACAGACAAGCCTCTTAACACTCTAAACCCTCATCTCAAACCCAAAAGTCTTAATGCTCCTTCAAAGAAAGGGGGACGACAAATGATGGGAAAGATTGAAGAAGGAAAGGGGAAATAATGATTTGAAGAGGAGAAAGGGAAAATAATGATTGCAATCAGTTATGAATTAATGATAATTAATAAAGAATGTGAAAATGGTAAGCTCTTTTGCTTAATTAATTCAATCATTATTGTTTCTCATAAGTTTTTTTTTTTTTTTTTTAAAGAAACGATAGAATTTCATTAATAACCAACCACTTACAAGGATGCCAGATGGGTACATAAGCTCCAGTGATCAATATCTTGATCTGGAGTAATGAGCACAAATCACAAATAATTTTAAAACCCCTATACGGCAATCACTCAACACACACCATTACAACGAGGAGTCCCGAAATTGATATGACCCATAAGTGGCATATCAAGCACCGAAACCCTCACCAAAACCTACGCTAGACAACGAGGCCACAAAATCGCAGCAGCGACACAAACCAATTGCATAAGCAACACAGAATGGTCATAAAAACTAGACTAAAAAACAAAAGACAAAAAACAAAAGAGCATGCGACCAACACATGCATAGGACAAATAACATAAATCCGACATGTCCACAGTGGAGACAGGTGCAGCATTGGAATAAGACAAAGGATCAGGATCACGTGCAGAGATGACAGAGTCGTGGGATGTCCACCAAAGCTGGGGCGAACAAGGCACCAAAGACCTTCGGAACCGCCGTCCGGTGTGGGTCGTAGCAGAGGGAAGGGTAGCGCCAACCGACAAGGAAGGCAGAGGGCACTATCCCATCCAAGTCGACACGCCACCAGCCACACCCCCCAAAACGAACCCAATTTAGGTTGAAACGATAGTTCCAAGGGAAAGCCCTCAGAGTGCCCAAAACACCAGGAGCAACGGATCTGTACAACAACCTGTGAGCAACCATGCCACTGGAAGCACCCATAAAAACTCCACCGCGGACAGAACACTACAGATCTGAAAGCCCACCACACCCCAGTGAGGGAGGGGCCCTACGAAACCCGTATCTGGGCCGCCGCAACGCCAAACCCTGGCAACCATCAACACCCACCAAAGCCACAAAATGGCAGAGCCATCCAAGGGAACCAGAGAACCCCTGAGACGACGATGGAAAACCCGTGGGGGAAGAGAAGCCCGAGTAGAAGGCAAGGGAAAAGAGACACGAGGGGGGGGGGAGCAGGGATTGGGGGACGAACGAGAAGCCAGATCTGGAAAAGCCCATGCGATGCAACCCCAGCAAAAGCACGATCCAAACGGAGCAAATAGAGGGTGGGCGCAGGAGGCGGTGCGTTCAAATCAAGAAGAGGAAACACCCACATCACCAGCAAAGGAGTGGCTTCGACCCACCAAACGAACTCAATCCAAACCCAAAAACCGAATCAGACCCAAATCAAGAGAATAACTTGAAAAGGGCAAAACCCGGATCTGGGAAAGAGCCCCGAAATCACGGGACAGCCGTGCAAAAGGTGGGGGAGAAGAAGAAGAACATGGATGGAGCAAGCTAAAAGAAGCGGAGGGGGAGAGTTGGCACAGTGAAGGGAAAAAAAGAAATGGGAAGAAACAGAGGCGCGGGGGAAGGGGGGACACGGGGTGGGGGAGGGAATGAAACGCGGGGGAAAGGGGCGACACAAGGAAGGGGCGGCGTGAGGAGGAGGGGAAAAAAAACTGGCGAGGGGTGAGGGATGGCTGGGATGGGGAAGAAGGGAGGAAGAGGAAGGGAGGAAGAGCTAAGGAGAGAAAGGGATAAGGTGCCACCGGCCCCTAGCCATAGCAAGAGGCCGGCGGCGAGGGGGGTTGACGGCTAGGGTTTGGTTTGTCTAATAGGAATGTGCAGGCTTTGGTTTCTCATAAGTTTTAAATTAAATAGAAAGGCTTACTATGGTTGGTGTTTAGATACGGAATTGAGATTCTTCCCGAATCTCTTTGTCCGTAGGCGATAGATCCATAAATCCAAACCACTCAATTTAAATCACCATTAGCTCATTTTACTGGCACACCTCACACAAACCAAGCTTTTCAACGGCCTAGATCTCTTTCCTCCAGACACAAAGATTTGGAGAGGATCTCAATTCTTAGACACGTAACATGATTTTTTTTTTGAACAATCTATATTATCTAAACTATGGAGAGGGGGTGGGTTTAGCCTCACAATAGGCTAGCAATAATATGGCTTAAATTCGTTTTTGGCAAAAATAGAATCTAAGACCTCTCACTTGCCAACATGATTCTGGATGGGAAGGATGACAATTACCTCGAGCTAGACGGTGAGCAAAAATAGACTCGCTCTTGGGGTAGGCCATGAGGCAAAATCTCCAAGTTTCACTCAACTTTCATCAATGTTTGTGAATCTTAATTAATATTTAGTGGCATTAACTAATATGAAAATATGTTGCATACATACATTATTGTATATCAAAAGAGAGTCTCCTTAACATTTCTCATTAGATATAGTGCACAGTTGTATGATGGTTCTCTTGTTCCAATTTTTTTTTTTTTTTAACATTGAACAATGAACAATTAACTGGTTTGTCATTTATTTATCTTCGTTACATGTTGCATGTCTACAAATAGTTGGCATTTTGTATATGCAATAATATTCAACTGAAACAGTATCACTGTCAAATCGCAATTTCTGATGTTGTTTGGGTTGGTTTCACGGCACAAGCCACTAAACTATCTCCACAACGTTGCCATGATCTTCAATATATAATGCCCACCTCAATACATAAATGGTGAATTAAGTTTATAAGTGTTGAGTAATTCTTATACTAATCGTATACGAACATAATTAGAAATTCAGAATCAATTAACTGTGTCATGATTCATTGCAATTCGCGATTAATGAGAGGTGTTCCATGCATGTATTCGTTAATCAAATCAGTTAAGTTAATTATACATTATATATGTAACAGAAGAACTCAGTCTAATTAAGCCGTCGAAATTCCATATATTCATATTTCTCTAAATCATAGGTCAATGTTTTCGGTGGATATGAGCGTCCCACGTCCACACCCCAATCCCACATGATTAGTCAAATTGCAAGCAAACCATATTATAACAAAAAAAAATGTTAGATATCAATTAAGTATATCATATACTCGAATAGAATAGTGGTCAAGTATAAATACCATTCTCCTTTGGCTCTTTGTTTGGAGAGATTCTTTAACGTGCCAAAACACGGTGCGACAATTGAAAGAATTTTTTTTTTAAATGTTTTTCTGATTATATAATGATACATGATGTTACACTACACATTCTGCGAAAAATCCCTCTTTTGCTTAAATAATAATATTGCTGATTAATATATTTGAGTAAAAAAAATATTAGGAAAACTAATGAAACGTCTAAAAAAAATTTAGTTTTAATAAAAAAATAACAAATAAATGTGTAATGAATAGTACCAAGAAAAGATAAACATGTAATTTTTCGTTAAAAATAAATAGTGCCGGAAATATTTCGTTAAAACTCCTAAAAATATTTGATGCACCCGGACATAAGCGTGTCTTGGCGGTTCATGCCGGCCTCCTGCCCGCCCCTCGCACGTGGCCCCAGGGTTAGGGCATACAGGGTAACCCTCATTATAATAGTCCAGTCCCACAAAACATAGTCCAGTCCCATCCCATCTCATCTCATCATCCGCCATTATCCCGTCCCACGAATTCGTCCGACCAAAATTACCTTCTAGCAGTAAAAACATGCCTCGTTTTATTTGTATGTTATATGTGTTGGATGAAATTTATAATTACAGGGTTTCCATTTTTCAGGAATGTGGCGTTAACTTAATCCGATATAATTATTCCAACGTTGACTTTGGAAATTTGTTTCGATATAATTATTCTGATGCTGACAATGGAAATTTGGTGTGAGTTTGGTGTCTTCCATTGCAGGGTAATGGAAAGATTGGGTGGCCTGAGACAAAGGCTGAGGTGGTGGAAGTGGTGCTACATCTATATGCCACGGCCACTTGACTTATTGGCAATTGGCCTGCATGCATTCATGATTTCCAGAGGCCAACTGGCCTAGGGCACATCACAACAGAAATCTTACCAAGAAGGGCATTAGCCATTTGTCTCTTAAAATGTCCACCAAATTTTTCTGTGTAGACGATATATACAGAGAAATGACTTACTCGTAATAGAGACGTTGAAGTGATGATGTTTTAAACTAATCATATGACGATAATGTAGATAAATTAAAACATTTAACAACGCACACCGTCATCTTGACATCTTCATCTGAGGTCATTTCTGCGTAGCTGTTGAGCTTAGGTACACAGAGAAAACCTAATTGAGACCAACCGTTAAGTCTCGGACTCTGTCTTTCTGCCATACACTGACCCCACTATGGCACTATGTGTTGTTCCCCATTTGAATGGGTAAAAAAACCACGTCCATGAATCGAAATTCGAAACCCTACTCAAAATTCAAATGGTGTCCTAATCAGCCACCCTTTGTTTTCTTCTAGGAAATGTATGGCATATGTAGTTTCTAGGCCAAAAAGGGGACGTATCATGGAAGAAAAGCAACTCTTTTTTTCTTTTCAATTGCCCTAAATATTCGAGTAGAGGTCTTTATTAAACCAAGTCTTAATTTGGAGTTATTCGGAAAATAATTGATGTGTTTTTTTTCTAATGAGATATCTGTTAAATCAAGAATCTAAGTCAACACATGCTAATTCATTTATACGGCAAACCGTCCCAAATTTCAGATAAGCTCAAGATAGAACAAGTATAATTGTGAAAAATAAGAGTTGATTGAGATGAAAACTATACAATAACTCGGTCCATATATATAACATGAACGGAAGGACTATCAAACGGCTTACTATCCTTTTGTCCATAAAAGGAAAATTCTGAATCAAATCTTTATCATATCAACTTAGATTTTAAGATAATAAACGATAATTTTGTGTGTCACATCCCGACCCGGGGTCCACCACATCCCGGGCCCGCTCCACCACCGTAGCACGATATTGTCCGCTTTGGGCCCCGACTACGCCCTCACGGTTTTGTTTCTGGGAACTCACACGAGAACTTCCCAGTGGGTCACCCATCATGGGAGTGCTCTCGCGCGCTACTCGCTTAACTTCGGAGTTCCCATGGAACCCGAAGCCAGTGAGCTCCCAAAAGGCCTCAGCGCTAGGTAGGGATGGGAATATACATATAAGGATCACTTTCCTGGGCGATGTGGGATCTCACATTGTGCCCAACCAAAAAAAAGTACGCGATAATATTTATTCCTCCTAATGATTTGATTTTAAGACGTGGACCAACTAAAATTTATGATAATCATTAGACATCGGGTCAGTGTACCCAAACAACAATTTTATATAACAATTGCTTGTCTTTGAATTAGGAATTAGATCATCTCTGAATCTCCTCATTAGGAATTAGGAGATCAATTAATATCAACCGTTCATTAAAGATCGTGTGGCCACAATTGAACGCTTTTTATATTCTTCAAAAGTAAAACAATCTCGTTTTACGTGAAAAAATATAAAAAAGGAAAAATTATAGCCGCATGATTTTTTATGAACGATTTTTATTAATTGATTTCTAGATTCCCAATAAGAGAATCTGGAGATAATATAATTGCTTTGAATCAAATCCAAGTGAATAAGACTTGCATTTTATTCATTTTTATATTACTATCTCCAGATCCATATCAACATGATTCATCGGTACACCACTACAACCACAGTTAACGACTAACTACCATTCTAACTGTCTCCAATCCCATGAAAATATTCAATACATCGAAATCATAATTACGGAAATTATTTTAAGGCGTCGGCAACATAGTTTGGTACACTAAATCTCATAATAAAACTCGTTAGCAATTTTTTAAATTTTCAAGCAATCGTATTAATTACATGTTATTTACCGGATCGTAATTCCGACACTAAAAATGATTGGCTTACCACGGTGATATAGGTGGTTTCGTACTAGTATTATTGGGCAACGGTCAAACAACCTTTTGCTATGCTATGCATAATGCACAAACGGCGGATTTTTTTCTTGGAGATTCGGGGGATTCGTGATCATGACCGTTCATTGTATATCTTACGATAAGTTTTTATTAGATACTATTTATATTTAATTTTAAATTTTAAAATTTAAAATAATTTATGACCGCACGATATGCTATGAACGATCTATGCATACACAAGCACCGACCATTTTTGTAAAAGATAAAATGTATATTTTTTTCTTTAAATAAAAAGACCTTTTTGGGGGGCCGTACGAAGCACGTGACAAGAGGCAGACCAGTATGCAGGATTACATATGGAGCAGGCATGGCAGTCACGCACGTAACACGTGCATGTCATTATCCTTCAGTCTTTTGCCCTTTTTAATTAATTAATTTTTTTTTTCTTTTAAGAAATTAGTAAATGGCTTTTAAGTGTCCTCTAGTACGTGCCAGTTCAAGTCCACGTCAGAAAAGCCGTGAAAAAAGGAAGGGGTCCGAATCCGATTCCTAAACATCTGCTAACCCGGTCTGTTTTATCTTGTAGGCTTCTTTCTGGTTCGGGTAAACCGGGTTTAGGTAAAATGTGGCTGTGTGGGCTACTGAGCTGGTTTGGAGTTGGGAGCTGTGACCCCTTTTTTAATTAACGGTTCGTTTGCTAATTCTATGGTTTATATAAGTTTTTTTAAACAATATAGTCGACAAAAGTTTTGAAAATAGGGTCATTGATACTTTGAAAATGAAATATTTTCGAGGAGAAATGCTAAGGGACGCTCCAATCTATAGACTCTTTCTAACCTTATGTTTTTGACACAATAGTTTATAATGTTTGAATGAGAATTGACGTTAAATTATGAGGTGGTAGCAAGTTCATGGAGAGTCTCACTTTTGAAATAATTCTCTTAACATTCCTCATTCTGGAGATTTACTTAATCCCCCCCCCCCCCCCCCCCCCCCCCCCGCGGTATTAAGTAAAGAGTGTACGTTTGAGTGAAATCATATACCTTGTTAAAAGAATTCGATACAATTTTCTTTTCTGAAAATATAATTTGACACTCCTTATATTGTTCATAAAAACATAAAGAAAGAGTAAAACACATTTAAGAACGCATGATAACGTTTTTAGTGTAGATCAATCTTATTATTTAGAAACCATTTTCCCTAACTGATATATAAGAAGTAGTATACTAATCGAAAGGGGGCTTTGATCACCAACAACATAAAATGAATTATGACAGTTTTCCAACTTAACTTCACGTAAACCATACTTTTATTTAGGGCATAACATTCGTAGTATGTATATTTGGGATGAGCTTATTCCCCAAGCTAAAAATGCTATAGTTCTATTTGATTTTAGGGGCATTGGATGTTCTCGAGACTTCTCTTTAATTTAATTCTTTTTTCTTGCTAAAACAACCAATGCTTATTATAAGATTCTGCTGCACGTAATTCAAAGTCAAGTCATTGAAGTGAAACATTTCTTAGATGAAACATTTCTTAGCTCAATAAAGATAAACAAATTTTAATTTTTTAGTCATTTTATATTACATTATGTGGTAACTTATCTTTGTCAAAATGAAGTTAGGGAAGACATCCATGGATATTTTGTCATTTTTAGGGCTTGTTTGGTATCCTACTTGAGTTCAACTTTTTTAACTCAAAAACATTTTTTTCTCTCTTAACCTTCTCTTTCTTCTCTCCCCACGTCACACCTTGTCTTCTCTCTCTCCTCAGCCTTTGTCTTGTCTCTCTCTCATTACACTCTCTTTCTTCTCACTCCTCACCTTCTCACCGTAATTTTTTGCTCTCCCTATCCTCCTCTCCTCGCCAACTATTTCCTCTCTCTTTTCTCTTTCCCAATTCTCTCTCTCCTCCAATTTTTGTTCAAGGAAGTTTGAATTCAAACTACAAAAATTATTTTTTTAAATTCAACCAAAAAGATTTTTGAAATTTTGAGACTTAAAAGAATATTGTTTTTAAGTGATGTTATTTGAAAATTATTTTTAGGAACAACCAAAGTTTTTGGGTAGGATACCAAACATGCCCTTATATTTTTGGAAGTTTCAAAGGAGTAAAGAATGCAACTTGGACTGATATTAATTGTTACCATACTGGATATGTTCAATAAGTTATTAAACTATCTCCAATTAAACTGATGTCTTTCAAATATAATTTCTAAGTTGTGAATAAAAAAATGAATGACTCTGATAATAATATAAGTACAAAGTTTGTTAACAATAATCAAATGAACTATGAAGTGCACCTAAATATATGCATATATATACACACACACACACACATGAGGACCAACATGTGACAACTTTTTTTACACGCGTTTTTATGGAGGTCACGTCGTAATGTATTTCTAGAATTCGAACCATCTATCTCTTAGATCTTCCCTCAAAGATCAAGTCTACCAAAAACACCAAAATCTGAAACTATATGACCATTAGATTACGGGTTTAGGGTTTCTTTATATAACCTTATTTGTCCATTTTCTTCACTACAAATGAATGTCTAAATGTTTTTCAAATTGTGTAACTTTTTGCAAAGATGATATATGAATGATGTCTAAAAGATAGACGATTCAGATCTTTCAAATACATTATGTAATGGCTTTTACAAAAACGTGTGTAAAAAATTATGTAACAAAAGCGGAGTAGGATTTTCCGGCCTCCTATTACCATCTCCTTCCATCTCTTCCTCTCACACTCTTTTTTTTGTCTTATTCTCTATATAAAAAATTCAAAACAAGATGTCGACGTGGCTTAATCACAATCGTTTAAATAGGAGAGGATGGAAAGATAGAGAGATTAGAAAGGGAGAGAATCCTACTCCAAAAAAAGTAGTGTTGCGAATATTCTCCTATATATATTTTATTGCGTAAGGAACCAAATTTTGTACTTGAGAATCAGATGGAATAGGCAGTTGCCGCTCATGTCTATAAGATCATTCGGTGTTTGTTGAGTTGTGATTGACAATACTATTGCTAGTTCCAAAGTGGAAAACCGGAGGTCCTAAAAGCCGAGGGCTACCTGTCTAGACTGTACACGTTTCGAACGTGGAACACCACTTACATAATCTACGAAGAGTTGGGTATGCCTTCTTTGGTCCCAACATGAACGTGTATGGTCCACTTCCACCCTGCAATCTCAACAGAGGAGAGGGTACCCTACAGCCAGAGGGCAACAGAACGACAGGGAACCACGTTCCCAGAGGCCAAAGCCCAATGCTGATTGATAGAACCTCCCTCCTCCTGCAGTCTCTCTGTTGCTAGATGTGGCTGCATCCGGATTCCTCTACCACCGAACTGTAGTACTATTGTACTATTGCTTGTCATTTCGGAAAATACTATGCAAAGAGGTTATGTTTTCTCCCGTCCATAATCGAAATTAAAGAATTAATGTATATAATGTGATCTTCACATGTGTTTGGATTTGTAATTAGAAATTATGGACGACTGACTCTAGCAATATATAAGTGTTAAGAGCGAGCTAATTTTAATAATTGATGCATGAAAAATTGTGAGCGATTGACTTTAAGAATACTCCTTTTACATAAAAGAGGTGCCGAACAAGATATTAAATGAATACGTGACATGTAGCTACCGAATAAGAAAAATTGAACAATATCGATTATAAAATCAAGAAACTCTTCAAACCTTAGTCCGAACTCAACAATAAATCCACACTTAGCTAAACGAAGAGTGACTTTAATTAAGTAATACCCCGTAGTGAAAGACAGTAGGAGTTAGATTTGAGAGCACGTCATGCCGCATGCATGCATATCGTGGCAAAAGAAGACAATAACCGACATGCCCTAGCCAGCTAAGAAACAAACGTAGTCCCCTTCCCTTGCATTACATCTGTGAGTAGATATGACTATTTGGTACCACCTAACTCGCTGACTAGTTATGTTTAAACTAACATTCATTGCTCTTAAATGTTTGCTTTGTAAAGAAGCCATATTTTGTGCCTGTAAGATCCTCATAAGTTGTCTAGTAAGATTTGTTAGTTGAACGATTATTGTTATGGGACCAACATGTGGCTTTGTCAGAGCAATCTGTCTTTTTAGGAATCAAGAAGAATAACAGAGGCATTTCAGCCTCTCCCTGGCCACCATCGCGTGATTCATTAGTGTCAAGAATTGAACTCATAGTGTACTATGTGAAATATGAGTTTGATATTCGTCTCCAACCAACCACTAAACCACCTCACGATGGTTAATTAAGTTTCATAATTTAATTTGCTAACAACTGTAGTGTGCAACCAACAAAAAATATGGTGTCGACGATAACATGATATGTCTCCTGACTCTCCTCGCCGACATGTTACCTTTAAAAAAGAGCAAATAACTCATCATGCGTTCCAATTTCTTTTGATTACGTATTAAATCACAAACTATTAGTTTAGTGGACCTGCTTAATCATATGTACTATCTTTAACAACTAGAAATTTCTAACATGGATAACACGTTTGCATGGATTCTTTGATGAATTTTTACTCCAATTAATAATGCCTTTAGTTTTCTAGGAAATATATATTTAAATTTCTTCCATCGGTATATAAAACCATCACCATAATCGCATCGGTCTCAAGAGAGATTTATTAGTGTATCAAAAATAAGACTCGGTACATCAAATGTCACAAAACAATTAGTTAGATAACTAAAATAAAACTTTCAACCAATTATTTTGTAACACTTGATTTACCGGAGTATATTCTCAGTACACTGAAAATGTTCTCCCCGAACTGGACAATATGAGGAACATAAATATGGTACGTAAATATAGAAACCAAAGTACGGATTTTTTATACTTTGATGGCCTATAAATATCGTAATTGCAATTTAAAGCATCATCTAATCTTTTGGTGGAACGTACTAGTTGAGTTTATCAAATGTAATAGGATTTGTTCTTATTGGTTGGGAGTTAATTTGACAACCAAAAGATTTAGTTGAGTTTATTTAGATGCGTGAGCGTGCTACATGTTGGTCGACATAGAAAAGGCGTCAATGTGAATTGTGTTTGCGCTTTGGATTTGACTTCTAATCAAACGATTGAATGGTCGAGCAAGGAACCTCTTCTCGGCTTAGGTTCTTTCTCTACCTCGAAGACAACGCTTCAAACGAACCAATAATGAAGTGTGTGGAGCAAAAAATAATCACAAGGTGACACGTGGATATTTGGATAAAAAAGGACAAGAATACCCTTGAGGCACATCGGGATTCCTACGCTCGAGCAGCATACAATCATCTTTCAACCAAGTCAAAAGTGCCCAAAATAGGTAACAATTCAAAACCTATTTCATCCATCCACATCAAATCATTCCTACAAGGTAACTCCCAATAACATTCCTTTTAAATTATATTGATTGGCTAATTAATAGGTTTATTACCTAATTAATCTATTAATTGTCAATTATACTATCCATTACTACAAAAAAAATACCCAAAAGGGCGGTCACCTTCTCTCCCAAACCATGCCTTATATATATTACCACATTTTCCTCTTTTTATCATATTAGTTAGCTAGTTAATTAGGCAATTATTTTATTTGCTAATTAATTAGCCAATTATTCCCAAATTAATACAAATCAAGAACCTAGCCCACAAAGGGAGCTAGATGGCCGGTCCTCTCTCACCCAAGGAGGCCGGCCACTCCCCTATTTAAACCCCATCATTCTCCTCAAAGTTCACTTCCAATTCTCTTGCTAAAATTCTCTAAAAATTCTCAAACACTCTCTCTAAATTCTAACTTTGGCATCGAAGGTTCTCCGGCCAAAGCCTCCCCCCATTCATCGTGGAATCGTGAGACTTTTGGCCTTAACCTAAGGTGTTAATTGTTTTGTAGGTGCAATTTTGTCCAAGATTACGAAGGAATAAATTTGCATTCACAATGTGTAATGATCATGATGATGGTCAAGCAAGAAAGTAAAAAGAATTAAAAATTAATCTACTCGCTACAAAGTAAATTAAACTATAAAGAGTGCTTAGGAAATAAAAGTGCTCTTAATTAAATAGAATATAAATGACAAGATGGAAATGAAATGCTTAAAATAAAGAAGTGTGTGTATTAAATTGCATAAAAGATAAGAAATTGACATACAATACGTAATATAAATTGCATAATGTAAAGGAATTCAATTACAAATCCGCGAAGTAAATTAGATGAAAATAAATTAATCTAAACTAAGGCTACATTATGCTAGGATAGTAATTGAAGAGAAAATAGAACGAGAAGTTGTGCGTTTGATCGAAGATCCTTTTCTCTTATTCGAAGCTTGTATTTATATGGCTCGAATATGTCCAGATACGTCCCAACACGGCTGTCCAGATACATTGATTTGTAATCAAGTCAAATGTCAATCAACGAAAATCTTCCTCAGTTGGTGATAGTGAACATTAGCTATCTTTGATCGTATCCATTTCCTAATCCAAAATGAAAATGCTTTCAGTCACTTAAATCATGGATGCGACTTAATATGATATCCCCCCTTTGGAAAAGGATTCTCATAGGATCCAATCCTTTTCCTAGAGATCCGGAAGATCTCGTGATCATGTTCGTTCATCGTACATCGTGCGGTAAAAAATAATTTGAAATTTAGAACTTAAAATTAAATATAAATAATATTTTCTTGGAGATCCGGGAGATCCCGTGATCATGTCCGTTCATCGAATATCGTGTGGTCAATTAGACCGGTGAGAGTGAATTCGGGTACAAACTGTTGGAAATTATATATTATAATATGAAATATTGTAATATATAATTTTAATAATTGAATGAAAAATAGTGTTAATCAATTTCTTAGAAAGGTTATGTTGTTTAGGTGTATTCCTGTGATAAGTGATGTATACTTATAGTTATAGATGAAAAGTCACATCTCTTTAATAAGTAGAAATTGGATTCTATATAAACCCATGAAACCATTGGTATTAAATATAGAAAATTAGAGTTAATTTTTACTCTTGATAAATAGGGTTTTCCCACTTTGTTTCTCAAATGCTTCGTGTGTCAAATTCCGAGTCGTGTTTTGAGAGTACAGAATATATAAAGTTCGCCAAAGTCTGAAGATTGAAGTGCTTTGACTTCGGATTATCGATTGTTGGATCCTGGGAGATGGACACCTATCGAACTACAAGCACAAGAGTAGGAGCGAAATTCTATCTTTAGGACATTGCATTTATGCAAGCCTCAATCTCCAAGTTTGTCAGTTTTTCTAACTTTCTCTTTAGTTGTTTTTATTAATCTCATATATAATTGATGTTGTGTATTTATTATGATTATTATCATTGAAATTATATTGTTATTTTTCATATTTTCATATTACTCCAATACAAACATAAGGACCGTCTTGGTAATTTAGTATTAGTCACGTTGAATGATGATTGTGGGAGAGTGTGTGAACTTCTGATGGAGGAGAAGAGAGCGATTTGTTAAGAGAAAACACAAATTAAGATTGGTCACTCTCACTGAAATGGTGACGGAGACAATGGCAGAGGTTCCAGCTCCGGACTCGCCCACTACTCAATTAAATTATAAACCAATGCAATAATGAGCTCGTACGTACTCGTACTTGTTTTGGTGATGTTGGTTAAGTAACCGACATATTTGGGCTGCTCTTCAAGGACTGAGATCTTCTCCGGATCTCAATGTTTGAAGTCCAAGAATTCCGAAATCCAGCTGTTCAAGAGAGAGAGAATAAGAGATCCGGACGGTTTAAATTTTTGGAATTTTGTGAGATGAGTCAGGGAAATAGACTAATAAAGACCGTATGATTGAAATTGAATGGTCCGTGTTTTGAAGTCGTTGGACTCTGGACACAGAGATTCAAAATGGATCTCAATTGTCTTCTCAAGATCAAAATATAGGGGATAAAAACTAAATAATACACTAATTCTTGTGGTGGAAATGTTGTAGTTAGTAAACACCAAGAAGAAGAAGAAAAACAAAGAAGAGTAATATCACGAAGAAAGAGAGATTTGGAACACCGTCATTTCGGCGTTCCTGTTTATGTGTACTTTCATACCCAATACCCAACAACTTGTGACATTAAGAGTAGTCCAATTGAAATTGATCGTAATCGTAAATTCTTGCCTGGTGGCCAAGGATGAAAATTACATGCTACATCAGAAGCACAAGTCCATCTCCTCAAGTAGCAATGTAAACGCACATGATTACATGGTTTAACGACACTTGGTTGGAGGAGGTATCGATATGTAACTCACATGAATGCAACGACGATATATATTTCTAGTGAGTTCAATACAAAACTGCAGCTCATCGTGGCTTCTTGTAGGTAGGTAGCGAAAATGGCGCAACAGGTCAAAGTCCGTCAGGTACACCATTCATTTGACATAGCTACATGTATCCATGTCTTATGTTCGTAGTTTTATGTTATATGGTTATATATTTATAGCCTTAGTACGTACAACAGCTGCATCAGCGTTCCATCATGGTTCGCCGAACTAACCATGCACATAAATCGCAAGTGAACCTCGAGTGAAAGGGCTTCGCTCCAAGCTCTACAAATCTAACCCTCATAAATTTACAAAGAGAAGAAATTTTAAAGCTTACAGATTTACTATGAAAACATACGCAGGAATTGTTCATCAAGCAGCAACCACAAGATAATGATGATGAACCGCAATACATCCGAACAAAAATGCAGGTGCCCATATATGCTCCTTGAAATCCTACCGTTTCCCTGTCGAAATCAAGAACTTTTCTCCTTAGTTAATTAGAACACACGTAATATAAGTACTTAAGCAGTAAGAATGAGAATGTAACGATCATGAGTTACATCATATTTCAACATCGGGCACTTCCAATAAGAACGAAGTTTGATCGTCAGAGCCAGATAGCGGCATATACTCTGATCTTCTCACATGATCACCAAAGCAAGCTACAGAAAGATCTCAAGTTATTAAAAACTTTTTCTCTTTGGGGAGAAAAAATAAAGAGTGATAAAACTTTTACAAAGAAGAATTAAGAAGCTGTTAGGGCTAGTATGCATGCAAAATAGATAGAATCACGATTTAAGACCATAATATGAATTCAGAATTTAGTTCGGTTGATTACTACTTCTGAATTGTTTTTTAAAGTTTCAAAGTTTTCTTATTCTCGAATTCAAGGACGCCAAATTTGTTCCAATTCAAAAACTGGAAGTAGAAAATTTCCCTGTTTTATCATTTTATTAGTTATTCCTAGTATTCAAATCTTTATTATATAGCAGTATGCTAAAGCATGAACTCAAATATAATTATCAGATTCGGTCATCAAAGCATACCATTTTCTATCTTCATTACACTTTGAAGCATTGTATCCATTTTCATCTTCATGTCACTGCTATCATCCATAAGCGGGACAACAAGGGTCAGTTCCCTGTAAATTTCACGCACAAACTTGCATATCTTATCAGCAAATTCACGTTCTCCATCTGAAATTCGACCAATTGCCAACCGCATCAGCTCTCCGGTCAAGTCTGCAAGCTATGGTACAACAACACTTGGTTACTCTTCTGAAACATAACATATATGTCGTTGAGAAATGGATGTAGCATGTGTTTATACGAAAGCTCTTGTTAAATCTAATAGGTGCATAAAAACATCACTTCCCAATATATGTATATATACTTGTCAACATGTGTGTGTTCCTGTGTTAAACTAACACAATGAATTCAGTCCGCTTAATCCCAAAACCTTATTCAACTAATCAACTGGCCTATAGTTTCCATTTTCACAAAAAGAATGTAACAGCGAAGTTGAAGAAAATACCCCGAGAAGATAGTCGAGTACATTGATCTGCAACGGCTCAAGAGACGGATCACTGAGTCGCAGCAAGGTGGCATTTATCTCATCAAGACTTAAAAGAGTCCCAGTCCTGCAAAATTTACAAAAGGTTGCAGCTTCAACATATTCTTGTACCTGCACAAGTCCAAGCATAAATTGATAAGTGAATTAACCAGGTACAACCGAAACCCGAAATTTCAAAAGACTGAAAGCAGAAGCAGGAGAGTTCCACTCTCACCCCAGGTGAGTATGCTCGTCTCAGCTTCCAAAAATCAGTCCCCTGCAGCTCCCTAACCAGTCGGGAAATGTACCGATCCGTCACAGCTACTAAATCCTTTTCGGCTTTCTGCAGAACTTCCTCTTTGTTGTGTTTACTGATTCTGTTCAAGTTCAAATTCCACAGCAACAACATTTCAATGAAGATATAAAAAAAAATTTAAAAAAAAAAAAAACCCAAAATCCAACACCCAGAAAACAGTAACAAAATTTGAAGCAAAAGGTCGCAGCTTTCTTACCTGTGGACCTGAAAGATGACCTTTTTGCTGTTAATGGTGATATCGCGACTTGCTTTTACGACCCTTTCCCGCTTGTCGTTCTACAAACAAAACAGGCAAAAACTCACATCGTAAAACCCTTGAAATCGCTCGCAGTGCTGCAAATTGGGGGAATTAAAATCATGGATTTACGAGATTGTTGAGGTAATCGGCGTATTTGGAGAAGGCGTCTTTCATGGAGGAGGATTCAGTGCTCATCGTCCTCGCCATTTTCCGTACGCTCTGCGACGTCGTGTGTGTTACTGTGAGCGAGCCAATTACTCTCTCAATGTAAATTAATGAAGAGCCTAATTGGAAATAAAAATTCAGGAGAAAGAGGGGAGAGAGAGAGAGAGAGAGAGAGACTGGCTGGAGTGGAGGCGGTGGGGTTTGAGAGCCGTCGCCAGAGATGGGCGCTGCAACTTCAACGTCTGTCCGTTCGGCAAATGTTTTAAACGACTGTCCTTTAGGTAAAAATATTTTAAAAACTAAATTTTAGTAAAAATGCATATTAAGAGAGGTGTATTTTCGGAATTTAAGATATTTCAATAGATTTATAAATTCATGGATTTTTAAGAAGTTCAATTGATTTGTAGGGATTTCATGTAAAAAATTTATTTAATTCTCTCGAAATCTCCAGAAGTGAGATTTATGGATGCTCAAAATACACTAAGAAATGTCTCTAATTTTCTCTAATTCCACAACTTTTTCAAATTCTTTAAAATAAAATTCTAATTAAATACACTTAGAATGTTGTAAACTTATTTAAAATCTTAATTGAATAGACCTAGATTTCTAAGGATTTTAATAAATTATCTTAAAATTCTGATTGAATACACGTTGAATTTCATATAATCACTTAAAATCATGATTGAATACCTCTAAATTTATTAAAAGAATTAAAATCCCCCAAAGTTACAATTAAATACATCCCTAATTCTGAAAAATTACTTGAAGTACTTCTAACAAGAAATACAAAATTAATGCTTTTAGTAAAAAACACCTCAAGTACTTTTAGAATCTAAAAACATATATGCATTATAGAAAAGCACTTGAAGTTCAAGTGCTTTTCCAACAAGAAACGCAAAATTAATGTTTTTAGTAAAATATATTTCAAGTACTTTAAGAACTTAAAAATATTTTCTCTAAATGTGTTTTTAATCATTTAAATACACTTACCAAACAAGCGCTCTCCTGACGTCGTTTTTAAAACCAGCGGACGACACCACCAGTCGCGGGAAAATAGTAAACAAAAGCTTCTTTCCCCTTTGCAACGTAGCCACAAAAACGACAAAGAAGATGGTGACGCTGATCGTGGCGACGACCACCGACCTGGCCTCCGTCAACCCGGCCAATGCCCTCCTAGCCATGCCCGGCTGGGACCCCTCCCCTTCCTGTTTACAGGTTTGCCAGTAACCTTCGCCTGATCACCAATTAACCCTTAATTAACACTATCTATCGCTAATCATGATTAACGAATTAATTAACAGGACATGAAGGGGTTTGGCAATGGAGGAGGAGGAGTCAGGGTTTTGCTGCACGGTAGGGGAATTGTGGAAGAAGACGACTTGGACAAACGGTGGGAGGAGGCCACGGGCGAGCGAGTCGACGAGGTGATATTTCTGAGCAAACACACCGCCGTCTCCAACCGGCCGGCGCTGACCGTGCACCCGATCGGAATCCCTCATCTGCGTGAAGGCGAGGCTGGACCGCAGGGCGGAAAGCCCGGTTGGGCTGCGCCGCCGAGCCCCCGCATTGGTCCCTGGCTCCGGCACCTGAAAAAGCTTGCCCAAGCCCACAACTTGGTTCCTGAGTTCGAGGTTTATCACTCTCTTGCCCTCCATTTTATATGTTCATCTTCCGTTTGTGGAAATGTGTGTTGTAATTTATAGTGCTTTGCGTGTTTGAATGTAGATTACTTTGGAGGGTACACATCATGGACCGGTCACGAATTCACCTACTATGTTCTTGGAGATTGGTGAGTTTTTTATGAACCCCATTGCTCTTATGCTTTTCAGTTGTGGAATTATATTGCATGGTGTTATTTTTTTCGGTTGGAAGGGAGAATCATTCATATTTTCGGTTGCGCAGTGTGAATGTTTGCTCCGATGCGTTTTTAGTGAACTTATGAACATCTTTTTTTATACCTGTTGGCGATCAGTTTGTAGGATTGATTTATTTTGTTCAAAGGGTAAAGTTTACAGCTTCCGCTAAATGCAGTGTTGTAACTGCTCAGTCGGAAGCCTCTATATGTGACATGGTTTTTCGTATTTTTTACTATGCATTTGAGGGTTTCTTGTTTTTTGATGTTACTTCCGGTTGATATAGGCAGCACGGATGAGTACTGGAAGAGGCAGGATGCAGCACAAGTTATGGCTCTAGTTAAGTAGACAACTACCAATTTCAATCATTTGACCAAATCATTGATACGTCCTACTGTTGGTTTTTTTTTAACAAATACTTTTCCTCTCTTCGTAATGTTTCTGGTTTTCCCTGAGCTTATAAAGTTTAATAGAACAAAGAACTCATGAGAATAAATTGGTGGCAATTTCTGTGCTTGCAGTTAGTTTGGGAAGGACTTGGGCTTGGAGGGGGTGCTGCTGTTGGAAACTGGAACGGGTATATTGATTTTCATGAAAAGCTCATGTCTTTGTTTGCAATTTTAACCAAAGTTTGATGCTTCTCTAACTTCATTTTCTATATTGTTGGCGCTCTAGGGAGAAGGATAAGAATAAAGTTCTCCTTGGATTAGGCGGTGGACATTATGCTCCTCGGCATATGGATATAGTTCTGTAAGTTATAGTCACTTTACAGTTCGTCCATTTTCTTTCAAATATATAGCATTGTTTTCTTAGTGGCAATGTGGCATGGCATCCAGCTTTATTCTTTGTTTTCTTCTGCGTGCGGTTTGATGCATAACTTATTAACTGTGAACTGAACCTCTTCATTTTGATTGATCGTGTCAAAGTAAATATGGTAAATAAGTCTGCTAAAAACGAATGGGATTACCAGACTATCGATGATACTTTCTTCATCCCGTTTGGAACTTCGGGCTTGATCTGCTTCCTCCTTCCTTTTCTCTGTCTCTGCAGCTTCCGCAACACCCCTAAGTCCTGCATTACCCTCCCAGCCCCTTGTGAACACGAAAATTTCCTGAAACGAAACGCGACAGGGACACGTGTACAAACAAATATTTTGTATTTGAATTTTGGGTTGCTATCTCTTTTAACTTTATCCTCTGATTCTATCTTCGTGAGATGTAGATTTGTGGATTTGCTGTTGATCCAAACGGCCGTTTGGGCTTGATCTCAGGATGAACAGTTGTGTATATTTGATGTTGTTGTTGATCCAAAGGGCCGTTGGGGCTTGATCTTAGGATGAACGGATAGTTTCTTCAAGGGCCGTTGAGGCTTGATCTTGATGAATGGATGAACGGATCTTCAAGGGCTTTTGGGCTTGAATCTTGAAGAACGGATGTGAACGAATCTTCAAAGGGCCTTGGGGCTTGATCTTTGAAGAACGGTTGTGCGGATTTCCTCAAGGGCTTTTGGGCTTGATCTTGAAGGTTGATGGATGAACGGATTTGTTGATGTTGTTGATCCAAAGGGCCGTTGGGGCTTGATCTTAGGATGAACGGATGAACGGATCTTCAAGGGCTTTTGGGCTTGATCTTGAAGAACGGTGAACGATGAACACTTTCTTCAAGGGCCGTCGGGGCTTGATCTTGAATTGGTGGAAGTTCTTCAAGGGCCTTGGGGCTTGATCTTGAAGGCGGATTTGGCGAAGAACGAAGAAAGCTTTCTTGATCATTCGGGACTTGCTTGAGAGCTTTAGAGCTTCAAGGCTTCAAGGACACAATTCTAAGTGAATTCTCTTCCAATTTGGGAGTAGAGAAATGTATTGGTGAATTGGTGATTTGATACCTTGATGGAGAGGCCTATTTATAGGCTTTTGGGAATGAATTACCACCACAAAATTTTCCCACCCAAGCACCATTACCTAATTTTGAAACAACCCGTCCCGAGTTTTACTGTATAAAAAGAGTACTTTTGTATTTTTATTAAGTTTGGGGATCCTTTTCATTTTAAAATTGTTTTTGGAACCTTAATTGGTGAGCCCGTGGGGCCCACCCTTTGAGTTTTTGTTTCCGGTCTCTCTCTCTCTTCCCTCTTTTCCTGAAACTCTCTCGGTCTCTCTCTCGAACTCACTCTATCTCTGTCTCTCTTCCTTTCTCGTAACTCTCTCTCTCCCTCTCGCTCCCTCTATCTCAGTCCTTCCGAGGGCTTTCCACAGCAAACGACCATCCTCCACCACCATCATCTCCCTTCTAGGTGAACCCATGAACCCAGAAAATATCCCAAACCTTTCCCTCACCTTCGGCCGGTACTGTTCATCGTCTTCCCCGATGAGTTTCGTGATTTTCCAACATTGGTAAGCTTCTAAAAACCCTTGGATTGTGTTTAGGGTTAGATCGAAGCTTATTTTAAGTTGGGTATACATTTGAATCGCAGAAAATAACTCGGGGAAGCTTTTCCAAATTTTCCGGCGAGCACCGCCACTTTCGAGCCAATTTCCGGGAAAACCACGGCGAGTTGGTTGGCGTGCAAGGTATCAATCTCTTCGTCTCGCTGAGTACTACAACTTTCCTTTTTGTTTCACCCAATTTCGTTGAGTATTGAAGAAGTTATACTCATTTGAATCTTACCCAGTTTCCGGCGACCTCCGAGACTTTCGAGGCGTTTTCCGGCCAAACCACGGCGAGTTAGACGTCGTGCGAGGTACCATTCTCTTCGTCTCTTCGAGAACTACAACTTTCGTCTTTACTTCACTTGATTTCGTTGAGTAGTGACAAAGTTATGGACGTTCAAAGTTTGGGTGGTTTCCCGGCCGAATTTCCGGCCTTCTTCTTCGGCAAACCCAGGCCTCTCAGGCCGATCCCAGTGAACACGGGCCTCCAGCCCGTTTAGTTTAAACCCAAAAACCCCAAAGGCCCTCGGGCCATTCTCCTTGGGCCTCTGCCGAGCCCAGCCCAAATTCTAATCCTTTTCTTTTTATTTTTATTTTTATTTTCTGTTTCTGTTTTTATTTAAAAGCCCTTTGGGCTGTTTCTTTTAGCCCAGCCCGAGAAGGCTTAAGGCCCTTGGGCCGGCCCTCTTGTCGTAGCAGGCCCTTGGCCTTTGGCCAGGCCCTAAACCCTAAACTAAAAACCCTTAGCCTTTTGGGCTTCATTAACTCAGGGCCTTCGGCCCGTTTGTCCTAAACCCTAAACCCAAATCCCTAAGGATCCAAACCCAACCCTCTTAAACCCATTAACCTTTTTAGTTTCTTTTATTTTATTTTTCTTAAACCCAAAACAATTAGGCTAGGCTTTCAAGCCCAATACCCTTTTAAACCCTAAACCCTAAAGCCCTAACCCTAAACCAGCTGACCAAGTTTGACCAAGCCGTTTTACCTGTTGACTTTGACTTTGACCAGTCAACGGTCAACGTTGACTTTTAGGGTTGACTTTTCGGGATTTCGTCAGGGACCTCTCCTAAGCTAATTTCGACGTTCCGAATCCGTTTCCGACGTCCGTTTTCCCAAATTAAATCATTTGAGTAGAGTTTGACCAATTGTACCCTCTATGTGCTTAGGGGCAAATATTGTGGCGTTTCCTTCTTCGCTAGTGGCGTGGCTTTTCGACGGCTAAGTACTGTGAGTGGATCACCTTCAAAAATAGCATGTTTTAAATTAAAGAATTGCATATGTTCCTAGCATGCCTCGATTTGATGAATACTTTACAGGAAGCATGATGATTTGGATATGATTGATTATATAGATATTTTGAACTATTTTATTATATCGTATTTTCTATATAACCCTCATTCTGGTAGACTATCTGATCGATGACGATAGGATGCTAAGAATGTGTTTCAAATGCTTTTAGACACCTCTTCGTAGTATGGGGGATCGATGAACTTATGCTACGAAGTTGTATTTTAGATAACTGTTTTGTGCGTACCTAGTGAACACCATGCCGCCAGGGGCGAGGACTTGAGTTGGCACAGGCCTGAAGAAATAATCCCTAGCGGAAGGCTGAGGGACCACGGAGTCTGGCATCGGGCCGGGAGTGAGTTATCTCATGGTGAAGGCCATAGAGATTTAGGTGCAGGCATTGGGCCGGAAGTATTATTATTATTCGGTGATACTCATTAGCAGCACAACTTATATTATGTTTCCTGTTATGATTTCTGAGATTGAATTACAGATGGAAATACGAATGGTTTTTATGGCATGCTAGAGGGTTTGAAAAACCTATCACTTACTATGCTAGTAGTTTTCATTTAAACTGTGGGGGTTAGTATGTTCATAACTGCTTTCGTATTACATATATAAACTTGGTCCACTCACCCTTGTTTTGCGCCCCCATTCAGGACTTAGAATCAAGGCACATGATCCCGGCATCAAGGCACTCCCGCAGCAGCATCTTCGAGTCCTCTCGGTGTAGGACCCACTCCTTTATTCATTTAAATTTTATCTTAATTCGTTGTAGTGATTAGGTTTAGTTGTATGCTCTGAACACGTTCCTAAATTGTTTATCCAGTATATTTGAATTCATAACCCTTATTTATTTCTTATTCTTAGCTTTTGTATCAGTTAATGGCTTTCGTCACCCTCAGGTGTCGGCCAGCACGTGTCTATCCTGGTATTCAGGGAATATCAGGGTCGGGGCGTGTCAGATTGGTATCAGAGCCTGGTTTTGTTCAGAGCATACTTAGGGTTCTCATCAATTCTAGTAATGTATCTGTCATGACGTCATTTGGATGTCACGACTTCCGAATTTTGTGCCATTCAGCATAGTTGTGCAAATCTTTCTCTGTTTGAATTGTAACCTTCTGGTTGAAATACAAGAATTTGTGTCGGGATTGTGCCTCAACGGTGACGTGTTTGAATTGTTGGACGACTTTCTACATCAGACCGATACTCTGCCACGTGCATTCCAGGGGAATGGTGAGCAGAGTCAGTGTTACTTGGAAGCGATATGTTTTAGAAATCTCAGTAAGGAAGTCTTTTCAAGGCTAGTTGTAGATCCGAATTGGCAATGCCACTCTGCAACGTGCGTTCCCTTGGAATTTCGGGCGGAGTCGGCTTTACATCGAAATCTTGGGAAACGGAAAAGTCTTAGCGGTACGAGTTGGTTAAGACCAACTGGAGTTCTGAATCGGTAATATCACTTTATGACATGCGTTCCCCAGAAATGGTGAGCGGAGCCATGTCTTAAGTGGTAACTACTCGAAACCTTCGAAGTTCATGTTGCAAGAAACGAGCAAGTGGTAATTGGTGGGGTCGAATCAGTGTTCTCGGACTCATTACCACGGAAGGAAATTCGTGTGGATCTTTAGAACAATTTTCCGCGAGTGTTCTATCGATAACTTTCTTGCTTATTCCAATGACGAAGTCAAGTTCCTTAACCTTTGACCGTCAGCTTTATTCCAAATTCTTCGAGTGTTGACTTCGTTTCCATTAATTGCTTTTCTTTAGAAACTCCTTGGTAGCAGACGCTATTCTCATCAATTTCCAACAGGAATTACGATTTTTGTTGTGATTGTAGTTGGACTCAGATGATGAAGATCCAGTCTTGTTTGGATAAACAGACTCCTTGAATTTCACCTGGGTCCAGTACTCGGTGGTAAATCCTAGCACCTTGACCACGTACTTTTCGGTAGAGGTGAATTTAGCTTTTTGCTTGTAGCCCAACTGATCAATGCTCTTGTTCACTAATCGTTCAGCCTTGTAATTTTTAGTGTAATGGCTTGAGACTCTACCATATTCATCTTTGTACGAAGATCGAGCTTTACTTTGAACTTCTCTGGACTCATTGAGCTTTGGTTTGCTCAAGGGCATCACTTTAAGGTAGCCAATCGTGTCACTGCATGCATACACAAGCTGCTTTGTATCTTTCTTCTTCGTCATTCTGTTGATTCAGAGGTTCTATGTTTAATTTTAGAACTTTGAAACAACTCTCACAAAGTATCGTGAATTTCGAAATGTCCTTGATCTTGTCAAACCTTATTTGCGGTTCTTAGCTATTCTTGAACTTAGACCTATTTCTTTTTGGCTAAGAAACCAGTTGACCTTACTGTGATGATTAACCAAATAATCATAAACAGTGACTTCTATTTCTGCATCTTCACCTTCCTTCGCTTGTTTGTCCCTCAATGTAAACCGAATCAAAAAAAAAAGAAAAAAAAAAAAAAAAAAAAAAAAAAAAAAAAAAAAAAAAAAAAAAAAAAAAGAGTTTGTTCTCGACATGGTTTCTGGTTCAAATCCCGATATCTTGTACTCTAGTTTTTTTGTTTTGACTCTCAAATTCTTGAATGTTCTTTCAGCCTTCTCGACATGGTTTCTCGCTCAGTCAGTGAGGAATTCACGATCGATCTTTTCAACGGAAGTGTGCACCTAATTCTTAACGTTTTGGACGGGAACGTTAAGAGCTAAATCCTTTCACAAGCTCATTAGGCTTACCAGGAAGAGTTCCACATGGCTGTGAGGTTTGAGCCGTCTTCTAGTAAGAGTTTGGTGAAGACTGTGGTGCAGGTGACGAACAGATTGCATCAGTATTTTCAGGCTGAATTGTTTGATCACCACATATCATCCTACTGCAATTCATCAATATCATATCGTACTCTAGTAGTCTTTTTCCAACGATATGTAAATAAATTCATTTGCTTAAATATTTTACGGTTATCTTCCATCCAACCTTAGTGCACCTTTGATAGGCATCTTCTAGGATTAAATTCCATCTTGAGATCCGAGTTTGTTATCTGAACGAACTATCTAGACCTTGGACGACGCGTTGTATTCCCTCGTTTTGTGGCGTTAGCACATGTAGAAATTGCACTTTTCTGAAAGGCTGTGTGCTCTCTTGGGGTTGTAGGTTGATCATTGGCGAGTCCCCCTTTCCACCAACATTGACCTTGTTTGACTTGAAATCTGCAACTAAGCAAAAATGGAGATGTGGTTTGAGCACTACAATAGTTCCCAAGAGATACTGCTTGTTGAAACGATGACTTCTCGTTTTCTGCTTGTTTGACTCGAGCTTTTGGGTCTACTATTAACATGGTAGCCACTTCTCTTGAATCCCAAGGTACAGTTTCAAGTGGGCAAGAAGATTCGTCTACGGCAGTTGATGCAGTTTCAGAATTGTTAATCTTGAAACTTGACTCGACGACACATCTATTCTCGAAGTACGTGACGTTACGAATTCTTGGGGTGAGACCCAATCTCATTTTCAGTCTTGGTTTTTCAGTAAAAGTATTTTGATTTCCGTTACTAGTTATTTGTTTTGTAGTTACAAATGTTTTAGGGGGAAGTATTTTCGTTTTCAGTTTTAAGTTCGGCGCGAGTTTTTGACTTATATGTTATTACTTATTTGTTTTGGCACTATTGTATTTTATGTACTATTTTTGACCTCGTGTCAATATATGTTTTCGACTTTATATCTTATTAAAGTATGTTCTCTACTTTTACACTGATGGGGAAAGAAAGTATGAGCCTGGAGGCACGAAAGATGGAATCATTGCAACCCGATCCGGACGGGATGGCATTTTCCCTTTGTGCAACCGTTCTGACTTGATTTCTTCGCTACATATATTTTTATTCCTATTTTTGAGTATTTCAGTTTAAGAAGTGATTTTAAATTTCGGGGACGAAATTCTTTTAAGGGGGGTAGATTGAAACAACCCGTCCCGAGTTTTACTGTATAAAAAGAGTACTTTTGTATTTTTATTAAGTTTGGGGATCCTTTTCATTTTAAAATTGTTTTTGGAACCTTAATTGGTGAGCCCGTGGGGCCCACCCTTTGAGTTTTTGTTTCCGGTCTCTCTCTCTCTTCCCTCTTTTCCTGAAACTCTCTCGGTCTCTCTCTCGAACTCACTCTATCTCTGTCTCTCTTCCTTTCTCGTAACTCTCTCTCTCCCTCTCGCTCCCTCTATCTCAGTCCTTCCGAGGGCTTTCCACAGCAAACAACCATCCTCCACCACCATCATCTCCCTTCTAGGTGAACCCATGAACCCAGAAAATATCCCAAACCTTTCCCTCACCTTCGGCCGGTACTGTTCATCGTCTTCCCCGATGAGTTTCGTGGTTTTCCAACATTGGTAAGCTTCTAAAAACCCTTGGATTGTGTTTAGGGTTAGATCGAAGCTTATTTTAAGTTGGGTATACATTTGAATCGCAGAAAATAACTCGGGGAAGCTTTTCCAAATTTTCCGGCGAGCACCGCCACTTTCGAGCCAATTTCCGGGAAAACCACGGCGAGTTGGTTGGCGTGCAAGGTATCAATCTCTTCGTCTCGCTGAGTACTACAACTTTCCTTTTTGTTTCACCCAATTTCGTTGAGTATTGAAGAAGTTATACTCATTTGAATCTTACCCAGTTTCCGGCGACCTCCGAGACTTTCGAGGCGTTTTCCGGCCAAACCACGGCGAGTTAGACGTCGTGCGAGGTACCATTCTCTTCGTCTCTTCGAGAACTACAACTTTCGTCTTTACTTCACTTGATTTCGTTGAGTAGTGACAAAGTTATGGACGTTCAAAGTTTGGGTGGTTTCCCGGCCGAATTTCCGGCCTTCTTCTTCGGCAAACCCAGGCCTCTCAGGCCGATCCCAGTGAACACGGGCCTCCAGCCCGTTTAGTTTAAACCCAAAAACCCCAAAGGCCCTCGGGCCATTCTCCTTGGGCCTCTGCCGAGCCCAGCCCAAATTCTAATCCTTTTCTTTTTATTTTTATTTTTATTTTCTGTTTCTGTTTTTATTTAAAAGCCCTTTGGGCTGTTTCTTTTAGCCCAGCCCGAGAAGGCTTAAGGCCCTTGGGCCGGCCCTCTTGTCGTAGCAGGCCCTTGGCCTTTGGCCAGGCCCTAAACCCTAAACTAAAAACCCTTAGCCTTTTGGGCTTCATTAACTCAGGGCCTTCGGCCCGTTTGTCCTAAACCCTAAACCCAAATCCCTAAGGATCCAAACCCAACCCTCTTAAACCCATTAACCTTTTTAGTTTCTTTTATTTTATTTTTCTTAAACCCAAAACAATTAGGCTAGGCTTTCAAGCCCAATACCCTTTTAAACCCTAAACCCTAAAGCCCTAACCCTAAACCAGCTGACCAAGTTTGACCAAGCCGTTTTACCTGTTGACTTTGACTTTGACCAGTCAACGGTCAACGTTGACTTTTAGGGTTGACTTTTCGGGATTTCGTCAGGGACCTCTCCTAAGCTAATTTCGACGTTCCGAATCCGTTTCCGACGTCCGTTTTCCCAAATTAAATCATTTGAGTAGAGTTTGACCAATTGTACCCTCTATGTGCTTAGGGGCAAATATTGTGGCGTTTCCTTCTTCGCTAGTGGCGTGGCTTTTCGACGGCTAAGTACTGTGAGTGGATCACCTTCAAAAATAGCATGTTTTAAATTAAAGAATTGCATATGTTCCTAGCATGCCTCGATTTGATGAATACTTTACAGGAAGCATGATGATTTGGATATGATTGATTATATAGATATTTTGAACTATTTTATTATATCGTATTTTCTATATAACCCTCATTCTG
Organism: Cotoneaster glaucophyllus; assembly: GCA_036320875.1. Classification (NCBI taxonomy): domain Eukaryota; kingdom Viridiplantae; phylum Streptophyta; class Magnoliopsida; order Rosales; family Rosaceae; genus Cotoneaster; species Cotoneaster glaucophyllus. Next base: position 1,606,800 of record JAVVNS010000101.1, on the reverse strand, counting down.
GTAGACTATCTGATCGATGACGATAGGATGCTAAGAATGTGTTTCAAATGCTTTTAGACACCTCTTCGTAGTATGGGGGATCGATGAACTTATGCTACGAAGTTGTATTTTAGATAACTGTTTTGTGCGTACCTAGTGAACACCATGCCGCCAGGGGCGAGGACTTGAGTTGGCACAGGCCTGAAGAAATAATCCCTAGCGGAAGGCTGAGGGACCACGGAGTCTGGCATCGGGCCGGGAGTGAGTTATCTCATGGTGAAGGCCATAGAGATTTAGGTGCAGGCATTGGGCCGGAAGTATTATTATTATTCGGTGATACTCATTAGCAGCACAACTTATATTATGTTTCCTGTTATGATTTCTGAGATTGAATTACAGATGGAAATACGAATGGTTTTTATGGCATGCTAGAGGGTTTGAAAAACCTATCACTTACTATGCTAGTAGTTTTCATTTAAACTGTGGGGGTTAGTATGTTCATAACTGCTTTCGTATTACATATATAAACTTGGTCCACTCACCCTTGTTTTGCGCCCCCATTCAGGACTTAGAATCAAGGCACATGATCCCGGCATCAAGGCACTCCCGCAGCAGCATCTTCGAGTCCTCTCGGTGTAGGACCCACTCCTTTATTCATTTAAATTTTATCTTAATTCGTTGTAGTGATTAGGTTTAGTTGTATGCTCTGAACACGTTCCTAAATTGTTTATCCAGTATATTTGAATTCATAACCCTTATTTATTTCTTATTCTTAGCTTTTGTATCAGTTAATGGCTTTCGTCACCCTCAGGTGTCGGCCAGCACGTGTCTATCCTGGTATTCAGGGAATATCAGGGTCGGGGCGTGTCAAATTTTCCCACTTAATAACATTTTAAACTTTGAAGTGGTAAATTTATGGCCTAATTTCCCACTTAATGGAATTTTAAACTTAAAATGTGCTTGCTTTGTCATTTCCCAAAATGAGAAGAAAAACTTGTTTTGATCCTCCAAGGGTATTTCTTCCTATTTTGTTTGAGTCACACGCCATGTGTACAATTTGTACGACACGTGGCGTATGCCATGTATGCCTTGACATATCAAAACTTTAATGCATTGGTGAACATTTGTTTCACTGAAATTTCGATGTCTACACCCCTTCTTGCTTCCTCTTCCATGTTGCGTTTACCTTTTTTTTACAAGTGAAAGTCACATTCTGTGAATATCGTACACTAGTCTGCATGCTGTCGGGATTTGATATGTTACATAGAAATATTGATGGTAGATATAGCGAGGAGATTTGGTTTACTCCGTGAAAATAATCCCATTCTTTGCAAGTACAGGAAAGACGGTGTGTGGGTAGGCCATCTACTTTCGGGTTATTCCTTGCCGATGGAAGATCCGAACCAGTCCAAAGCAGAAACAAATGCAAAAGATACGAAAGACATTGGTGGAACTTGGAAACAAGCGATCAAAGCAGCATTTGAGGCTACCCAGTCTGCTTTCCCTGGTGGGGAAGTTATAGCTCATCTTGATCAGAAGTAAGTTAGGTTTGTTTTAAGATGTGACTTGCACGTCAAACATTTTATATGCTGAAAAGTGTCGTGCGAAACACAAGAAGGTAGAAGGCTAGAACCCTTATGCAAGCCAACGACCGTTGATTGCAGGGATTGGATCCTCTTGTACAAGTATTATTGCCAAGTTATCTTATACAACTTTTTGATTGTTCATTGCAGGAGTTTCAAAAGCTGGCAAAAGAATGCTATAACGGCTTTCCTAGGCGAGCAGAACATCAAAATTGGCAAACCCAACGATTTCTACTAAATTTGATGAATCCCATTGATATATAGTTCAATTTTTACCCAACTTTACTACACAGATTATGGCTGTTGCTAAATGGTAAATGAAGCAGGAAGCAAATATGAATTATGAATGAAATATGTATATTTTTTTCAAATCAGTTTGTCATTGTGATGTGATGTAATGGTGGATTTGAGGCTTAAGTAGAGCCAGAAGTTAATGAAAATTATAAAACCCAATGCAAGAAGAAACTAAAAGACCAAAGCCCTTGACTTGCTTTTGGGAAGAGTTACTTAATACTACTGTCCGTGTGGCGACATCTCAAGTTAATCATGTATTATTATGCATTTTCATTCCTAGACATAGCAATGCGTAAATTATTTTAAATATTGTTACAATGACACTCCCACATTGGAGTTCTTCTCACCTTTGAGACCCTAAGGCCATCTCCAACCGAGGGCTGGCCATAGGGCTCATTTTAGCCATCTGACCCTCCAAGATATTAATATTTTAATAAACAATACAGTGCCATATTTGCCTTAGTCTCCAACCGAGAACCAAAGGGCCATAGGGCTCGTTTTAGCCCTGTCTCGTTTTAGCCCTGTCACAAAAAAACCGTCTCTAACCGAGGGCCAAAGGGCCAAACATAATTTATTATTTAAATTTAAAAACTACAAAAACTTAAATTCAAATCCAACAACAACTTGAATTTAAAAACTACAACTTATATTTAAAAACGACGAATTAAATTTAAAAATTAAAAATTAAATTTAAAAACTACAAATTAAATTTAAAGGAATGGTGAATGAATGGTTTAGGTATTTATAGGGAAAAAAAATTAGAATTTTTAAGAATTAAAAAAAAAAATTGCCCAAAATACCTTTAAAAAAAAAGAAATTTGAATCCCACGGCAACTGGCGCCAGCTAGCCGTTGGATTCAAATTTTAATTTAAGCATTCCTGTCAGTTATAACCGACAAGATTGGTGTTTTTTATGGCCAGCCCTTTGGCCCTTTCAGATTCCACGAGCCCTCTGGCCTAGCCCTCGGTTGAAGACGATTTTCGGACTATTTTCGGCCCTTTAGCCCTCTAGACCTTTCGGTTGGAGATAGCCTAAAATATAGTGATATAAAGAAGCAGTCACGGCTTTTGTGAATAAACCATTCCTTGGTCTGAAAGGCCGGATTAGTCTCCATCAGTGTGGTTACGTGATTAAGTTTCTCTGTGTTGTCAATTAGTAATTATTAATGCCATTTGCCAAAGCATGCATGAACCACCACAATAAAATTAGGGTTTTTCATGCCTATATTTAGTCTTACATAGACAGCCCAAGTGGGAACATTTTCTTCATTTTTTTAGGTGGGAGTCTAAAGTTTGAGATACAAGTTTTCTTTTTTCTCTTTTGACGATAGTGATGATCATGATGGAGTGAGTTTGACAAAATATTTGTGTTTTTACTTTAATAATGATTAAGCTTTCGTTTAATGATCATTTAGTTTTAGTTTTTACTTTTTGTGCTTGAAGTACGAGGAATAGAGATAAGAAAAGGATGAAGGAAGGATGGTAGTATATACAGTTGTAGAATAAACGTACAAGGAAAGGCATACAAACGAAAACAAAAAGTTATGTTAAGTTTCTTTCATTCATTCATTCTTTTTTTTTTCTGTTTTTTTTCTCCTTTCACCTTATATTTTTGACATAATATTTTATAATGTTTGCATAAAAATTGTGCCCAAAAATAGATAGTGAATTCCGTTGAGAGTTCTATTTTTATGGTTTGTTTGAGAAAAGGGTATTAGTTAGAAGATACAGCGTATGTGGAACATTTATCTGTAAGTTTCCACTAATTTTTGCTTCTTATAGTAGAATGCCAAGTGTCAACTATTTTGAAACATGCATATTGGAAAAGGGTCCTTGCTGGTTCCTTTTTTTAGAGATCCCGTGATCGTAACTGTTCATCGTATATACGTGCAATAAGTTTTCATTAGGTTCTATTTATATTTAATTTTAAATTTTGGAATGATTTCTTAAAACTTTAACTATCCGACGAGCATCCTTTTTATAACATATTTTATGTCAACTTTTTTGAATCATGCATATTTTATGTTAATTTTTTTTAATCACGCAAGGACAGAGAGATAAACAAAGTCTTTAAGAACCCTCCAAGTATTAAAAAGATAATTAGTAAGAATGCAATCCAATGCCATCACAGATCGCCTGATCGAGCATGCAGCACCAGGTCATTGCTTTCCATAGTTCATCACGTAGGAGAAGTCAACAATCCAAGGGCCAAACCTACCCTTTCTCTCGTTGACATCGTTGGCAACACCTCCACCGTTGGATCAAGCTGCATATGACATTCTTTACTCTATCCGAAATCATTTGCCTATTTAATTATCAAAATAAAATTTTATTGTTTCTTATATAACAAAGTATTCGTTAATTTGGCTAATATTTTGTAAGGATGATCTATGAGGTGCAATTTGAAAAGTAAAAGGTTTAGATCGTTAAAGTTCGATGTAGTGTAGACCCCACAACTAATCCTCATTTTCATAAAAAAAATGGAGATCCCTCTCTTAAAGACTTCCTATAAGGTCATGGACGGAGGGAGGTAAGGAACAGTGGGGGCACATGCCCCCTCTCATCTTTTTTTTTTCATTACAAATTACTCAATTAATCATTCTCATTTTTTTTTGCTTTGCAGATTATTCAATTAATCATATTAAAATAGTGAAAATCATGTTTAAGTTTTTAAATGCCCCTCCGTCTTGTATATTTTTCTAACGCACTAATGTCTAAACCTTGTTGAGTTACATGTATTTGGTTAATTAGTACAAATGAGCATTAGATTGTCAACAATTAAAACAAAATTAGACAATAGAGTAATAAATTAGGCATTTTGTAATTAATTTTTTCAGCATTTGTAAAAGAACTAGCTTTATTTATCCAAAAAAGGAGCTCAAATTTTTTAAGGTGCCCCCTCTTTGTTAAATTTATGGCTTCGTCCTGTATAAGGTGATAAGTATATGTAAATATAAAATATTAATGTGAAGGGTTGGTGCTTGATTTGGAAACTTTGGCCTCCTGGGACCAGGTAACAACCCATCGACTGACCATGTCACTTTCACATTTGTAGGGGTTATATTCTGGGGGGACGCAACTCGGGTAGAAACACAAAAAAAAATTGTTATCGTCTTCTGGGATATAAGCTTATTTGCCGTTCAGAAGTAGATATGCTTCTTTTATTTAATTTGTTTGATGGTGATCGCGTAAGTATCCCCATCGTCTAGCGTTTCAGACATGAGAAGAACGAGAGTCAGATTCTTGTGTTGGTGCTAGAGTAAGGTGTTCTATCACTGAAGTAATGAATCTCGGTAATAACGAATGCATGTAGAACTGGACACATATGCATGCATGCATGCATAGTGTTTTATCTTTATGATTATATAGCATGGTTTGGTGGGAACTCTATGAAATTAATGTTTGATTGGAAGAAAATTAGGCACGCAATCTTGTGCCAGATTTTGTTGTTCTGTATGTGTACGACGTGTTGTATTTTTAGTGGAATTGTTGGTACTGCTGGTCAGTGGTCATGTTGGAGAGTAGATTTAAGTTCATACTAAAACGAGAGAATTGATAGATTTGTGGTCCAAATTCAAGGTGTCTTTATTAATTAATTTGGTGGAATTAATTTGTTTGGGTAGGGGAATTGGTATGAAATGATTGCTCATGGAACAGCACAAATATTGTTTCTCCGGCTCCCAAAAGGGACTGTCGTGGTAAGCAGGTGAAGCCACTAACTGATCTCTTAAAAAAAAAAAAAGAAAAAAAAAAGAAAGTAGTATTACTTATATAGTCATGTTAATAGTGGTTGTTTTTTCTTATTTGAATTGTTAAGAACTGAATTTGGGGAACCTTATTATTTCATGTATATAAAATTATAAATACAGCTTTCCTTAAACATAATACTTCAATTTTAAAGATAATCTTGCCACTTATAATTTATAAATGAAAATCTCAAATTTGATTTCAATGGATGCGAGTTTAATATATAATTGTAGCTGACTCATTTCTTATTGTATCTTATACGTTTTGTCTAAGTATGTATTACCCCTATATCACTAACACAAAAAATGAAACAAAAAAAAAAAGCTAAACTTTATATCAAACAAACTTTTAACATCATTTATCATTAGGGAGAGGGGAAGTTATCCCATTCCAGGGCCACGACATATCACAAGTATTTTTTTAGGACTTATAGAGGGGGGTCTTATTTTTTTTTTTTTTTATTTTTACAAATCACCCACTAAGAGGGATTACCAGAAACAAGACTCGAACCTAGGCGTTGATCTAACAAAGAGAACGATATCCTCACTATCTCAACAAACCCTCATTGATACATTATGTATGGTTTAGAAGAACCGAGATGACTAATATAAAAAAGTCAATCTGTTTTTATAAATATAGTTAAATTGTGTGACCATTAAAAAGAATAAGTCGTTGAAGTTCTCCTTCGACGAAAAAAGTTGATCGTGATTGTAAGTTGTAAGCATGAAATTATATATTCTCATAATATATTTGGATGGTTAGTTGCATGCCATGACCCATTATGACAACAACTCCAACTAGCTAGTATTGTTATAAAAACTAAGAGAATTCCTATTTAATTTCACTCTTAGATTTGCCTTGTTTATAAATTCTTCGATTGACTAAATGTGAACGATTACATTATGATTAATCATTCTGTCATCCCTAATTATATTACAAGACAATTATTTATTAATTAAGTTTGGCGTGGAAATCAAATCTCATGTTCTTAGTCCAAGCACAGAACATTTTCAACAAACTTAAGCTTGAAAATTTGGTTTGCATGCACATATATACATTTATACAACTATAGTTATGGTGAGATATTATTCATGAATGTGTACAAGCTTTAAAAGCTATTGACTCCCATTTTTCTCCTGTGATTTGTTTTCGTTGAATGGTGACTGAACTCTCCAGCGGCCAGCCTCCAGCTGCTACCAGAAAAGCTTTTTTATTATTAAAAAAGAGAGGCTAACGTCGGTCCATCTGTTCATTTGTATAATTGACCCAGTGTGGCTTTTCTATTTACAATTTTAGATTGTATAATATTGCTTCGGGCATCAAACTTGTGCACCAAATTTGAGTACCAAATTATGTAGCGTTTTCCATGGCATTAAAATTTAACTACTAAATTCCAACTTGGATTTAATTACATTTTTTCGATAAAAAGTAATTGAGGGTTAATTAATTTTAGGAAGAAAATCAGAACACTTAAAACCTAATTGATCAAAAGTCCAGCACCATCGTTCCCACTGATATATCCATGGATCATTGGAATGATTAAATTGTTGTATTGAAAATCTTGTTTATCCATGTAAGACGAAACATTCAGCAAAGCGGTGCGATGGCGCTGCAGTCTGTCGGCGATGGAACGGCGGCGTGGAAGTGGTGCAGCAAACCTCGGTGATGGTTGGATGATGGTAGACGACAGAACCACACGCATCCGCAAATATGCAAAAATATTAACAGATGGTAAGGAAAATAAAAATATACACAGAAATATTCTCCCAACACTCCATTTGGAGCTCCATTACATGAAAACAAAAAAAAGATGCATGAGTCATATTTTATTTAGGTTTCCTTCCTTGAGAACGACATAGAAGTTGAACTCCCAAATATTTAATAATACTGCAAATGCAAACGCACATTGGATACTGTTACTTCCATCATAGTTGCCCTACATATAAATTTATAGTTCATGAGAATTCAGTTGGGATTCCCATATGGCCATATGCAGTAGAGACAAATAAAAAAATAGAAGAAGAAATAGCAGAACAGAAAATAAAAACATAAAAAGCAAAGAAACTCACAAAACAAAAATACAAATTAAAGAAGTTAAGCAAAAGGAGAGTTCTGGAATCCCCATGTAATAATAAATTGATACACATGCAGTGATATTTAAATGTAAAGCCCTGATACATATGCATGCATCCGATGCGATCCAGGCCAATTTTTTAAAAAATAATTGAATAAATAATGAAGAAATTGCATGTAATGGGTGGGAATATAATATATATATATATATATATGAGAAATTTGCACAAATACTACCTGAACTTTTAGAAAAATGTGCAAATAGTGCCAAATACCACCTGAATTACAATATTTTACAACTTACCACCCAAATTTTGTGTTTTGTAGCTATGTACCACATGCCATTACAAAATCTGTTAACTGATGATGTGTGCAATGCTAGTGTGGGTGATAGGGATTTTACCACCTACAAAAGTAGGGATAAAAACACATAAAAATACTTGCAAGAATACAAGGTTGTCGTAGTATAGCAGCTCAAGCAAGGTCGTTTTCCACAGGGATTGAATGAATAATCTATGTTAAAACCAAATCTTAGTTAATTATTTAAAAACGAAATTGGGAAGAGGTTGATTTTATAACCTAAAATATTAAAAACAAATTTAATTAAAAATAATTAAATAAATTGGCAAAGTAAAGAAAATAAAAGAAAATAGTTTTGAAAATAAATTTGAGCACTAGGGTTCAGCCGTCACCTTAACAATCCTACGTAGTTCTTCCAATTACTTATGAATTACACATGCATATTTTGAAGGTTAGGTTTTCCTAAAGTATGCCCTACTTGGAACCCCAACATAGAACGTATATCTAACATGCAACCCGTCTGTGGCGTCCAGATCGAATGTGAACATGCAATACTCATTAAGTTTTGTGAAAACCTTTTGAAAAACCATATAACTCTTAAGACGTGTCGTCCATCCTAAGTAGTTACACATATTAACCACAAGAAGCCAGCGCCAATCTCAGGGACAGCCCTCCGCCAAAATTGCATCAAATTACTTTTCTTAATATCCTAATGGTGGCCAATCATCAAGACAATTAGATAGTTTAGAGCACATTGATTAATAACTCAAAACTTGCATGCATAATATCATAAGCAAATTGAAAAGAAACTACATATTCTTGCTAAGGCTCGTGGCCTCGCCCTAGCAAACGAAACTAGTTACTAACAACCATAAACCAAAATATTATTATAATCATGGATAGAAAACACCTTGAAAGTAAACTTGAATCGTCAAAAGCTCTCTAAAGCCAAAGTGCGTTCCCCCTATGTTGCGTACGTACTCCCCCTAATGGCTAACAAGCCTTATTTATACTCCTAGAAAATAAAACCCTACTTAGAAAAGGTCTTAGAATAAAACTAGGAAACCTAATCAAATGATAAAACAGAAAATAAAAGGTTTCCTATTTGAACTAAAATTCGGAGTTCTCAGAAAATAATACTTTTGACTGACCAAATCAACTCCGATTTGGTCCCAAAATGTCTCTTTTGAAAGCTGAAGACGTCCCCTACAAATACTTAGAAGGAATCTTCCACAAAATATGCCTTCTTGACCTCCAAAATACTCAAAACGTCCAGAAACGTCAATCTGGGAAAGCTACGCGCTGAGCCTTTATTTCATCGCCACGGTCAAACGGCTAAGTAGAAAAATCTGAAAATTTGATATAATCATCTTGAAAGGCACACGAACATCCTCCAATTAGAATCACTCCAAAATTCATCCGTTTGATCACTTTTTGCTCCAGAAGAAGTCGAATGTCCTACATTAAAAATATAAACCAAAGTATCAAAATTCTACCAAAATAACCAATAAATTATAGCTAAGATTAGGGTAAAATATATAGTAAAATATGGACTCATCAGTGGGCCATATGGAAAATATATGAACAATACTAGGTTACAGATACTCAAAACTCTTTATAGCCAATTCACAAAATTTCGTACTTATGATCGAAACTGTGTATATGTAAATCAATATATAAGGATCATCTTTGCGAAAAGTATGAGTCACTATTACATAGTGATAAAAATGTTTACAATCATCACCTCGTTGCTTAATGCTCATAAAGGATGGAGGCGTTACCTACTTCATCATTCTAATCCGTGAGATGACATGCAGGATTAATCTTATAATCCATACATTTGCTTGACCAGAATTGAGAGTAATGCCAAAAACTAGAGAGATCAATCTACCGACTGACTTCCTTATCAGATATGCCTGTATGCATGCACGTATCCTAACAAACTCACCTGCTAGCGTAGCTACTTGTTCAATATATTAATATCAATATTGGTATTCACCAACAAATCCATATCCTCTCGTAGTTGCAGTTGAACTAGAATCCTAGGACTATTCTCAAGGAAACATCGATCCGTTTTCATATTGCTTGCTAGCTGTTCGGTTGATGCTTGTGTTTTGGTCTCGAAGGATAAATTTTCAGACGTACTTAAAACACAAATCACCTCGTGTGTGTATATATATATATATATATATATATATATATTTTTTGGGTACTTTAATAAGGCAAATGACGTGGTTGATGTATACTGCTTTAGTTCAAATAAAATAGTAAGTCATATGTTTTTGTATTTCAAGTACAATAAAAAAAATTAAATTGTTGGGTTTGGAAAAAATACCTTTCCTAGAGGTTCAGTTTTTATGTAATCTTTTGGCTTCTAATTACTATTTTATTTTATATAGACCATTTGGTGGCAATGTGTTATTGAACTTGTTATTACAAAATCGAAATATTTGTATCGATGAATAAATTTTTTAGCGTGTCTAAAATACGAAGCGTTACATTTTGGGTCATTATATAAGTAAAAGAAAATTATTTTTCAAGTGTCTTTCTACTTGTATATTAATATATAGGGTTGTAATAAGAGAGAGAGAGAGAGAGATGAATATACAGTGTACCATTTCATATTCAGAACATCTGAAAAGGATTTGGAATGGCCAAGATGAACCCGAGATCGGTTAGTTTTGGGGATGATTTGGATCCCGTGAAGCATGCAATAACAATCAATCGTACCAAATTGACGAGAAATTTTTAGTTGTGACAGGAACACGAATGGTACACCATGTATTTTTATGTAAGTGGTGAAAATTTTTAATTTTTAAGTTATTAATCTTTTAACACACATATCCCACCATTTATATAAGAACACGGTATGTACCGTCTCGTGTGACGGTCATATTGAAAAATCTCTTCAAATTACACAATTTCAGTAAATAATGGCCGTCGATTGGGCATGGAAATAAATCCATTATTTAGATGTGACACCACCTTTGCTTTTTGCAACAATTCCTTCCATCTCCCGAGTACCGACAAGAAAGCTTTGCGGTTCCGCCACCCGCCCCCCGCCCCGGCACACATTAGCAAGTGCACATTCCGCCTACACGTGTAGCAGCCAACCAAAACACAGTTGATGACAGAAAGTAAAAAGCTCCCTTTCAGATTACTCCCCAGAGTTGTAATCCCCTGCACCGCAAGTCCTCATTAGCAATTCCAAACTTCTGGCTCGTTTGAGATTGTTTTTGAACGAAACTCTTTCTGCTAAACGCAATTATATGTGTTTTTTTTATGAAACCAATTTTAGTTATTCTTAAAGTAATATCAACGAGCCCTTTGAAACTCGACCTACATCGCACATAACTAATCAAGGATTTGATCTTCACTTGTTTAGAAGAGGTTTTAGATTTAACTCATACAATGACGACTTATTCGGAGTTGATAAACCGTATTTTGTATCGATTTAACGGCTTAGATTTGTCGCTCTGAGTCTGATCAGTGAAAACTGACGGTTGGTGATGATCGCCAACAGAGAGACTTTGAGAGTGGAGAGGATGAAACAATTGGGTCCCACAGAAGTATATTATATAAATACCTCCAGAAAATAAAAGAACTTAAGATCCCTGAAGCGATCGTGGACTTTTTCTATCAACTCTAGAGAGAGAAAGAAACAGAGGGAGAGAAACAGAGGAGCTCATTGACTACCGAATTGGTTTGCAGAGCAGAGCAGAAGCAGTTTGACTCCGCATTCTCTGCTCCCCTGATCCGTCACACAGCCTAACATCCCCAAGTTTCCGGCGAGTCAAAGACGACTCAAAGTTCCGGTCTTTACTTGTTTTCAGCTCGGGGTTTGGCGATTGGTGTCGTGATCATGGGGCGGTGAGGTCTGTTTGGAAGGAAGGAAAATTTTGCGGGGATTTTCACGGGAAAGTGACGGAAAGGAAAGTGGTTGACAGGTAAGAAGTGAGGAGGTGAAATGAATTGAGATATTAAATGCTGAAACCAATGCCTATTAATTAGGAGAGAAGAAGAAGAAAAGAAATAAAATCCGTTTTAACTATTTTTGACTCCCCATTGAACTCTCTCTCTCTCATCTCTCTCCTCTCTCTCTCTCATCAAACTTTCTTCCAAAGCCTACTCCTTTTTGGCTATCTGATTAATCATTTTTATTGAAACTTCAATTCAACTACAAAATATTTCTCTCTCTCTGTTCTGGGAGCTAAGGTTCATTCTCTCTCTCTCTCTGTGTTAATTTCTCTGCAGAATTTAAAACTGGTTTTACGATCTGAAATTATAAGAAATGGGTTTTTGTTGCTCTCAATTGGATTGAATTTACTTGATTTTTTGTTACTGATCCTTTTTCATTTGGGGTTATTTTCTTCTGGTTGTAGTTGTTTCTGAAGAGAGGAAGAGAAAGCTGCTGGTTTCTGTACTGTCAGATTGAAAAGGTACTGACTTTCTTACTTTCTTATAATTTTTTATCTTCTGGGATCTGATTTAGATCTTTCTTATTCCCCCAACTTTTGTTTTGGGTTTTTTTTCTTTACAAATTTGCTCATCTGGGGTTTTCTGTAGATTTCAAGTTCTGGGGTTTTGTTTTGTTTTCCTTGGATTCCAACCAGTTGGATCTGATGAGTGTGTTGCCTGACAAATTGGTGGGTTGAGAACTGGGAATCTTTGAAGGACAGGCCTCTTGAGACTTTTGATTTTAATATTTATTTTTTAGCTGTTGAAAGTTTGCAACTTTTTGTTGGGGTCCCAAAATGTTTGGATATTTTCCCCTTTGTCTTTTTGTAGGGTGAGAACTGACTTTAGGGCTCCATGGTGTCTGCCAAAGTTTTTTGAGTATCAATTTTTGTCTCCCTCGTTTTTGGCTTCACGTTTTGCTTTACAATTTCTGATACTCTTTTTTGTTTTCCTATGAATATATATATGTGTGTGTCTCTGTTGATTTTTGATTTTATCCTATGAAAAACTATTTGGGTGGCATTTGTATTTTTCGTTTTTGTTTACACATGAGGAAGACATAGGAAGACATAGAAAGAGATTGAAGAAATGATATTGAGTAGTTGGAGTCAACGAAAGACGGCGTAAAATCTTGTACAGTGGCTTTCTAGGATTTACATAGCCGATCCCACTTAATGGGGTAATGCTTGGATGTTGTTTGTTTGTTTACACATGAGGGGCTGCTGTGACAATTTTCTTTTGTTTCTTTGGGTTGGTCTTAGGGCTGCTATGTTGTAATCCACCATTAATCAATCCATTCCTTCCTTAATAATGTATAGAAAAAGAGGTAGTTGTGGGAAACTTCTGGCTATTAATTATTGAAGTGAGTTGTTTAGCAGCCCTTTCAATTTTATTTTCCTGATAAGTTGGGGATTCTCTTCAAGTATTCAACAGTTTTTGTTGACTCTCCTGTTTTTCTCCAACATTTTGTTTACATTGGTTCATATACGCTTTGACACATCTTTCAGGTTTTGCGCCGAATCTTGAGACTGTATTTGTGTGAAAATCTTTGCGTTTTATTTCTCTAACTTGAGCATCCTTGTTTCTGTTTAGCTTCACTGTTATAAAGTTTTTCAAAGCGGGATTGTATTGAATTTTTTTGCTAACCTCTGTAAATTGCATTTGGATGGGCAGGGTCCATGCTTGAAAGTATCGCTTGCCGTAGCTTTGAAGCTTTCTCCGGCTTTACTCAATCTATGTAATCCATGAAACTTGGTAATCACTGGTTATTTTTCATTTTGGTTTTGACCACTTTGTTATTGAACTCTTGCAGGTGCAGCAGACATCTTATTTATGAACTTTTGTAGTCTTCCTTGTAGTTTTATCTTGATATCTTATGTTATGTTGCGTAGGGCTATTTTCTCGATTGTGCCTCTGTTTCAGCTTTTCATGAAATAGTTTCGGAGTTATATAATACTCATCTGCAATGTGTTCTTAGTAGGTAGAAAATGAATGTCATAATGCTCAGGTTTCTCTGGCACTGATGGTTTGTTTTGATGCCTTGCAGAGAGAGAACCAGTGTTTGGCCACTTATCTATAAGCCACAAGCCTGATTCTAATCCTTTTAATTGCAATGACATTACTCTGGACTCCGCGGGATTACAGTCAACAAATTGGACCATGAAGGAAAGTCAGAACAGGGTTTCGTGTGGTTCAGATGACAATGAAGAAGATGCTGGTCAAGTACCGTATATGAGAAATGGCTTTTCTGTATCAAATTTTGACTGCTCAAAGACTCTGGATGATTTGGAAAATAGTAATGAAGACGCAGCAGTAAAAGGTTTTGGGTCACCATATACTCGTTCTTCTGAACAATTTGAAGCATTAGAGAAGGAATCGGATTATTATATGGACAAAAGTGTTACAGAATGTGAACTTCCAGAATTGATAGTTTGTTACAAAGACAGCAGTTGTAATACAATTAAGGACATCTGTATTGATGAGGGAGTGCCTTCCCAAGACAAGAACTGGGTCGAAACTGGCATGGATGAGAAGGCATGCTGCACCTATTTATCTCCTGATGAGGATCAGAATAAGCAAATGCTTGAAGAACAATTGGATATCGTTACGACCATTCCTGACGGCTTTAAATCTATTACAAATAATGATTTAGAGAAGGGATTTTCCATTCCTTGCAATTCCAAGGATCTGATGGAGAGAGGCGATACTATAAATTCGGAGAAGATTGCAATTGACGTGTCCAAAGAAATTTCGTCCCTTGCAAATGTGCTGGCAGTGCAAGAGTTGGGTGAAGGGAACCCCCACTCTAAGTCTTCTGATAAGGACAGTAATGAAGCCGAACAAGAGACTGTTCAGGTATATCTCTAACTCTAAGTTTGTATTGTTGCATATTTTTATGTCTGCAACACTAAGAGTGGAAACTAGTTTGTGCGTAAAAGATTATTCTTCATAGGATAAATAATGAAAAAGATAACTGCTTTTGCAAATTTCCATTTGTGTGTGTTTGCAACGATGACCTATGTTTATGCTGCGATTATGCAGCGTTACTGACAGTTTTACTTGCTACGAGCAACCAAAAATATTCTCTCAGTGGAAGTTAGACTCTCAGCTTCATGTTTAGGAAAAGTATACTTGTGCATATAAGCTATAGACAAGAAAGTAGGAATTTGATGTAGTTTCGTGTGGTTTCAATGCAGGTTTCAAGTGAAATAGCAAAGACAGAGAGCCCTACTTTGGTTTCAGAAACTGAAGAGTCTAACCATATTGAGAAGGAAGTATTGGTTTCTGCAGCTGAAGAATCACTGTGCCGTCTCAATGATAGAAGGGCAGAGAACAGAAACATTATTTCTGGTTTCGACGCTTCAGCACATGTATCCATTACCACAGACGTGCGCCCTCAAAATGGTGTCTGCGATATGCTTTTACATGATGATGGTCATGATGTCAAAAACGACAATATGTCTGATTCAGAGGTCATGCCAAGCCAAGTTCAACAGTGTTTAGCACCCATGGTTACTGGAAGAGAAGAGTGTCCTGAGAATGGTGTACATCTCGATACTAGAAATACGTCCAATGTTGATGATGACATTTCTGATTCAATGCTTGTTTCAAGCCATGTTCAACATTGTTTACCACCTGTGGCTACTGGAAATGAGGAGTGTCCTGAAATTGGTGTCTGTCAAAATCTCGATATTTTAGATACGGCCAAGGTTGGTGATGACATTTCTGATTCAAAGATTGTTTGGAGCCAAGTTCAACATTGTTCAGCTTCTCCAACTATTGCCAGAGATGAGTGCCCTGAGAATGGCATCTGTCAATGTCCCGAAACTTCAAATACATCCAAGGTTGATGACATCTCTTATTCCAAAGTCGCTTCAAGCCAGGTTCAACATTGGTTAGCTCCTGAAACTTCAAATCAATACATGGTGGAAGATGTGAATGCTGATACACAGAATGCTCCACTCCAATTTCAGCGCGGTCTAGGAGAGTCGAGTTTCTCAGCTGCTAGTCATTTCTCGAATTTCATAGCCTCAGGTCCCTATTCTGGCAATGTCTCCCTTCGATCAGAAAGCAGCACCACCAGCACCCGCTCTTTTGCCTTCCCCGTGTGAGTAACCTCTCAAACCCCTTCCTCTCTTTTGTTTCTCTAACCACTATCAAGTTTCTGGAACACACAACTGACAACACATTCATATTCCCTCTTTGGCATGCAGATTACAGTCCGAGTGGAACAGTAGTCCGGTTAGAATGGCGAAAGCTGACCGGAGGCATTTGCATAAACATAGGGGTTGGAGGGGTTGTTTTCTTTGCTGTAGATTCTGATACTCTCCGAATGCTTCTATTCTAACCATAGTAATTAAGCCAAGCCAGAGTAAATGCTCCATCATATTTCTACCACATCTTTTATATTATCATCGTCAATACATACAACATGTTTTCTGCGGCTTGGGATGTAATCTGCAGTAGGTTTACAGGAGTGCCATGCCTTTTGTTATGCGTGCGCTTTAAGGTGTAAGCAATGATTTATTTCATCCGTTTATCCTTCTCTTCCATTTTTACCCCTTTTGGATGGCTTATGGGTACGTGTTGGTTTGCTTATAAAGTCTGGCCCAAAAATTATTCCAATCCCGCCCTATTTAGTGTTTGTTTGAGATTGCTTATTTAGAAAGCACTAATGCTTGAGAGAAGTGTTTTTTGTTTTGTTTTGTTTTGTTTTTTTTATAACACATTGAAATCTTTGTTAAAAATCTAAGTGCTTATTAGAAAAGCACTTGGAAAGGATTTTTAAAAAAGCATCTGATATGTGCATCTCCAAAAAGTGTGTTTATTAGCCTGAAGCACTTTTGAGGTTTTTTCCCTAACGAAATGTTATTTTTATTGTTAGAAAGCGCTTTTAACCTTCTAAAAATAACACCAAACACTTAATGTCGAACTTACAGACGTACATATGATATGTTTTCTCATGATTCACTTTCAAGCGTTTGTTTATTTATAAAACTTTTGTCGCGCTTCTAATACTTGCATAAGCAAGCTGAATTAGAGACCTATCGAGCCTGTGCCAGTAAAAAGAAGGGAGCAAAAAAGGAGTAGTAGTTTCTTATGATGATTGAAGGCAGGTAAGGGAAATTGAGTCTTGAAGCGGGGCATGTTATTGTTTTCAATCCTGTTAGGCTGGTTGCTCATCAAGCAGAAAGAATTTAAATGTGACCTGCAAAATGAATGATTCATCGACGCATATGAGGTGGTCTTTCACCTTTTGAGCTATGCAGGGGTCGGGAAGTGATGGAATCGAAAAGCAAACAATGTAACAATCGAATAATTTCTTTCTCCAAATGGGAAGAATAGGGTTGAGCCATGGCTGAAGGTAAAAGACTTATTAGCATTTTGAAAAATACATACATGCATCTTTCGTGATTCCATCGTGACATCTCAGATTAATAATATAATGTTATACGAGAATAAACTTATATTATACAAAGGGAAACTTACTCTTGATATTGTATAATTGGTTCAAAACGCCACCCTAACAATATTCTTATTATGCATAAGTTTCTTCGATAATAGGACTACATACGCCATCAAATTTGGAGGATGTGTTAAACTTATAAGATTGTTATAAAATAGAAACAAAGTGAAAAAGGCCCTACTGAATAGTGGTATGTACTAGGTCATGACAAAACCAACCCAAATGGTGTGAAAACCTTTTTAAAAAGGAAAGCATAGTTAATTTGACAAAACAGTTCCTTCTGCTTGTATTGGAACTCTCCGTTTTGTGCTGTGTGTATCTCTCTCTCTCTCTCTCTCTCTCTACCAGCTACCACTACAGTTGATTGATATAAATCACAGGCCAGACCCACAAAAGAAGTATATATATCAGTATTTACAGTTAATCTTAGATAGTATCATGGAGATGGCATTCTTCACTTATCTTTGCATTCTAATTCTCTCCACTTTGCTAATTACACCCAGCTGTGCTTCTCTGCAAACTCAACTTCTACCATCGAACAAACAAGCTGCAGGTACTCTCTCTCTCTCTCTCTCTCTCTCTCTAGGTTATATCTGGGACACTGAGTAACCTTTTAACATTGTGATGCAGCCAAGAACGAACTGCAAGTTTCTCTCCCTACACTGCCAAGAAAACTTAGGTTCACTGTTAAAGTAACTGTAAGAATAATCTTTCCTTGGAAAATTAGTAGCTCGAATAAAAGTGTAATATATATGTGTACGCGCACACTTCTTAGCGTGTGCTTATGAAATTCATATCACTTCTTAACTTCATCTCCCTCACCCGCATATATATTATCTGAAATATTTACATGCAGGTTGCAGAACAAGAAGGTAAAGATTCCTCAGCTTACAGCAACCATAAGGAAAATGCTTTAGCAGGTATAATGCTTGTTCACGATGCTTAAACTAATAGTGAAATTGTTGTAATACATAGATTAAAGCTGAAAATTTTGGCAAACATCAATTGTAGCTAGTTTTTTCTTTTGTTCAAACAGTTCCAAATTTGACAAACGTGCATGTAGTAAGGAAATACTTAGTTCTATACATGTAAGGTTTCATTCTTCCGTGATAAATCATAATATGATATGTGTGCAGAGACTTTTCATTTTGTAGTTAATAATACTTTTGCATATTGGTCATACTGTAATTCATAGGGAGGTGTAAGGAACCGAGTAGTGTTCATGTAGCAACTGATTTCAAATTTTCAAATTTATTCTCTCCTCAACTTAATACTGAAGTATTTAGTTGCGGGTAAATAATTTTTACAGTCTTCTTTTTTATGCACACTCATGTTTATTTATGACTTTTCGATCCAAAAATGCAAAAAGATCAACGGGCAAAAATAGACAAGAGCATGTAGAAGGCCCTTAGTTGCAACTTGCTAGTATGAATGGTTAATAATTTTTCCAAGTAAGAATCTAAGGTAGTCAATGACCTCTGTCATGTGTCATATCTAGACATATGTTTTTGAGTAAAATATTAAGTATGTACTGTCATTGACTTTTCAGGTGGTAAGAAGCCAAGAACCCAGAAAGAAGAAGATGAAAAAGTGCAGGTAGTGGAAAGAAGCAGATCAGCAGAAACAAGGCAGGAACGGATGGAGAAGGAGGACACGCCAGAGTTCTTCACAATGGATTATCAGAGTGTAAGACGACGAAGTCCCATACACAACTCCTTCCCTGCAGTTTCTCCATGAAACATGCATGCCTGTTGCCGTGGACAGATACTGAAAGAAATTAGAACAAAACACTTCGGATACGTTAATGGCATGCTACGGTTTGTAATTAGGGAGGAAAATGAGGAGTGTGTGTTTTTTTAAGCATCTCTTGTGGCAGACATTAAGGAGCAAAACCCAAGATTTGTTGCTAACTAGGACGAGGTCCCCAAATTAAATTATTAATGTTGTTTTTGTGGAGTTGGTAGGTCTTTGGAGTAGTCAAATGAGGGCTACAAACCCCAACATTTGGTAACATGCTCTCACAGGAATTTCAAACTATATATTAAAGTATGGTATTTATTTATATTGCATATTTTTGAGGGTTAAAGTTAGTTGATCAAAATAGTGTTTTTGGTCTTTTGTTTTGAAGTAGTGCTACACTTACCATTTATTTGGACCATCATCTGTATCATCTCTCTAATAGAGGTATGATCCGCAAACGCATGTGGATCTCATCTCTATTAAAAAGATGGTACAAATGCTGGTATAAATAAATGGTAAGAATAGTATTTTTGTTTGTTTCAAGTTGGATAGCTCTCTTGCTCTCTCAATAGTTTAAAGTAGAATATGGGATCTTTTAACGAAAAGCTCTTGGTATTATTCACTTTAACGAAAAATCACATTTCAATCATGATATTATTCACTTTACCCTTTATTTTAAGGAAAACTAATGAAAAGAGCTTGAAAACTTTGAGTTTTAACGATAATGACAAAATAAAGGGTAAAATGAATAGTACCAGGTTTGACTTTTTAGTGTAAAAACGTGGTTTTTCGTTAAAATGAACAGTACCACGGGCTTTTCGTTAAAACTCCCTTTATTTTATCCTTATCGTTAAAACTCAAAATTTTCAAACCATTTTCATTAGTTTTCCTTTAAAATATTGCATTGTGTGAATAAAATATTTATATTTGTATAAGATAATTAGTTCGAGAGAAATGCTAAGGAAATTCTTTCAAAAGTGGAACTCTTCATAGACTTTTTATCATCTCATGTTTTTGGCACAATGATTTTATAGTGTTAGCACGGGAGTTGACATTAAACTGTAAGGTAACAGAAAGCTTATAAAAAATTTCACTTTTGAGATAATCTCTGTAGCTTTTATTTTAGTTAGAAACCAACATTGATTTGCGTGCTTATGCTTGATTATGGTAGGCAAGTTTTGTTACGTAGCGCAGAAGTGGGTGGAACAGCATCCTTGTAAGACTCCATGGCAATAGTTCCGTACAATTGTCAACTAGTTAATTAAGGGATGAATCTCTTCCACCAAGTCCATCAAATTCAGTAATTCGGACTATTGAAATTTGATCCAACGGCTAAAGTTATTATAACTTTTAAAGAAAACTCTTGTTTTTAAGTGTTGGATCAAATTTCAAAGATCCAAATCACTAAATTTTATGAACTTGGTGTCCGAATCTCTTCCCGTTAATTAAGCTAGCTTCTGAATCGAAGGAATTATATACATGCGTTTCAAGTTTCAACTTTGAATGGTGACAAAGATCCATGATTCCAATACTTTGACCCAATATACTGCAAAGCACGTTGTTAAGGTCCTTTTCGATTATTAAAATGTACAGGCCTGAGAAAGGCCTAATAAATTCCAAAATGACCAAGATCCAAAGAAAAAAAAAAAAGACCAAGGCCTAATAGAACTACAAATTGCAGCTCCGAGCGCCATGGATGACCGCTCAATGCCCTAGCTTGTTAGCAAAGACGTCGAGCATTTCCTCATAAAGTACTTTCCGGTAAGTTGGTAAACTGACAACTTTATAGCACGAAGTCTCAAGGGTAGGCTTACTCGACACTCACCCCAGGGAACGTGTTCGCCATAAACAAAGGTAGAAGGCTATGAAAGGACGTAAAGACTGTCAAACTAAGCGCTCAGGATAGGGTACTGTTGACTCATCAGAGCCAAGTAAGGCACTCGGAAAGAGTTGGCCCAAGAAAACATGCATTTAGACATGAACCAATGTCACTTTGTTACCACGTGTCGCTAGGGAGTGTAGGAGAGTAGCTAGCAAGTCATGTCTATGTACTTGGTTCATTAAATGCGAAGGCGGTGAAGTACTTGAGTTCGAGACTTTTGATGCGTGATGAGGGCCTATATAAAGGGGTGATTACCTCTTATAATCGGTCAGATACAAGAGAGAAAAATAAAGAAAGATTAGAATATGACCAATCACTCCTTGTAATTAATTTTCAATATATATATGAGCACCACAGTGGACATAACGCAATGTTGAGGGACAAACCGCTTAATCCTTGTTATTAAGTTATTACAGTTTTAATCCCGAGCCCACCAAAGCCGACCATACTAATCTTTGTTAACCCCTTTTTTTTTAACGTTGACACACGTCTTCAAATTTGAATTTTGCTTCCATAGCCATAGATTATTCCAATCGAAGTGAAGGTTGTTGAGAATTGCCACATAATCATATTCTATATCAGCTTAAATCATTCTTTAAAGTTTAAACCACCTCAATGAGTTGAATCACACTATTTTGTTTGTGAATGAAAGAGATGAGCGTGTGTATTTCAAAGAAATAGATCGATCGGAAAAGTACATCTCGATGAAACAATAAGGTTGAAAACCTTCGCCAAAACAACTTTGAATATCAATCTACACTAAAGGGGGAAGTCAAGGCATTCCCTGATCTTTGAATATTTTTTTTTGTTGACAACGAGACATAAGTCTTAAAGAAAAGAAAAAAATACATAAGAATATCACGAGGTTAAGTGACTCAACTATATCTGCAATTAGCAACCGATGACAATAAAAAAGAGCTTGCCTAAAAGAAGACTAGATTAGAACTGCATAACAAACCTGAACTAGCCAAATCATGCTCAAAATCAGAACGGTACGTGAGAAAATAGATATTTTATGTGCACATTCACTATATTAATGAAAAAACAAGTTTTATCTGGTGGTACTATCCACACACACCATTTTCTACTTCCCACACTTTTTCGATTTTCAGCGGTCAGATTAAATAAAAGGAAACTAATGAAAATGGTTTGAAAACTTTGAGTTTTAACGATAAGGACAAAATAAAAGGTAAAGTGAATAGTACCAGGTTTGACTTTTTAGTGTAAAAATATGGTTTTTCGTTAAAGTGAACAGTACCGCGGACTTTTCGTTTAAACTCTCTTAAATAAATTGAATAATATAAAGAACATTCATTTGTGGAAAAAATCAATCAAATTCATTCACTTTAAAAAGAAAACGACAGGTAGGTTGATTTTATGGTAGTCAACGACGGGCGTTTATTACCAAAGCGACGTCGTGACGCTCCAGCGCCTCTGAGGGTTGGCAAATCTTGAGAAACACAGTAGGTAAGTAAACGCTGGGACAAAACAAATAAAGGAGATAATAATTCTCCAATCAAAATCCAAACGGCAAACGAGAGATCGAACGACAATGGAAGACTTGTGGAAGCGAGCCAAGACCTTCGCCGAAGAAGCGGCCAAGAAGTCCCAAACCCTAACCACCTCCGCCAAGATCACCGACCTAGTCTCCGAAACCTCCAAGCGATCCCGCGAGTTCGCCGCCGAGGCGTCCAAGAAGGCCGACGAGATCAAGACGGCCGCGCTCAAGCAGGCCGATCAGATCAAGTCCCTCTCCGTCTCCGAGATCATTCCTCCCCAGCTCGCCTCGCTCTCGATCGTCAACTCCGCCTCCGCGACCTCCGCTCCTGAGCCGCCCTCGCCGTCGGAGCTCAGGAAGTTCGGTGTCACCGACGATCTTAGAGATTTTGTCAAGGGACTCACTTCCGACACCTTCAAGCATTTTCCGGTCCAAGGTATTGGCCGATTTCAGTTCGTTTGTTTGTTGATTTCAGTTGAATTGCTTTGAATTGAGCGAATGTGCGTTGTTCTGAGTTGTTTCAGATGCGGCGGAGGAGGTCTCCGATGTGCAGACCACGACCTCGAATGTGAGGAAGGATCTGACGGAGTGGCAGGAGCGACATGCAACTTTGGTGCTCACTACTGTTAAGGTCAGTTTTGTAATGTGGAAAATGCTAAAGATACCATCTTTGAGGTGGCAATAAAGTAAGATTTCATGTATTTTCGCTATCTGATTCAATTCTGATACAGCGCAACACAAACATAGTGTTAAGTTCAATGCAATCCATCTTAGCTGTATTTCGAAATTTGATTCACCGATTTATTGCTCAATTTGATGAAGAAATGTGTTAAGTTTGTATTGATACCGTTATGGACTTGTCGAAATCTTCGTGAGAATACTGATTTTCTTGCAGGGAATTTCAAGGCTGAGATATGAATTATGCCCGCGTGTTATGAAAGAAAGAATATTCTGGAAGATATATTTTACCCTTGTGAGCAGTCATGTGGCGCCGTAAGTAGCAGTTCATTTTGGTTAAGCGGTTCTTAAATTAAGCAACAGTATTATTGAAAATTTTATGCAATTGTGTGTTTTTCTCATAATTTTAAACAAGAGACGAGCAGTCATCTTGTTTTAGTGTAAGACATAGTCATGTGTTGTGAACTTGTTACTGTGTTGTTCACGAAAAGTTTGAAGATGTTTAAAAAAAGGAAGCTTAAAAGATAGATCTAGATACTTGTTATTGGGTGTTTAGAGCTTAAAAATACCTTATTTGTTATGGGGAGGGCTCTTGATTTTGGAAAATTTTAGTCTCAGTTTGTAGTCTTTTCCGTAGGTGACTAACTATGAACTTATGATCAGATATGAGAAGCAATACATGGAGGAATTGAAAGTCAAGGAAGCAGAGAAACTAAAAGATGATATTGTGAAGCCAACACCTGTGGTTGGAGTGACTGACAAAGCAGAAGGATCTGAAAAGAACACAAAACCTTTAGTTTCGAAATCATCGTCAACTGAGCAGGACTTGGATAGTTTTCTTTTGGGGGATCTTGAAGACAGTGATGGGGGTCCAGGTATAGTTCCTTTACCTTTTCACTCGTAGCCTGTGTATGATTTTGCGAGCCATGCTCGCGTATGAGCTTTCCCACCATCTTTAAGTTAAAAATGCTCATACCTTTCAACTTATTACTCTAAAACTCACATATCTACTTATGTTTAGTCATTATTCAATTAAGAAGTTGAAATCGCTGAACCGGTATGGAATGGCCAAAAGAGAGGTTGTATGGGGTTAGAGTTCTGTGTGTCTTACATCTGCACAATTTGAAGGCACACAAGCAGGTGGCATGGTAACTAGAAATTGTATACTCCCAATTCCCAGGCATGTAATACAAATGATTTCATGAAACAGAACCTGACAGATTGAAATGCTTAATGAAAAAATGATGCACATGTTTCATATTTCACCTCAATATAGTAAGTTGGTCTTATTCTCGTGAGAGAATTATTTCTTATTCATCACCAATGTACTTTGATAAAAGTCTATATGTACCCCGTGAAGCTGTGTGTTGTGAACAAATCCTTACTAGTCATAAGAGTCATACCCTTCCATAGTTCCTTTGTAGTTTTTCGTTGAGACAATCTCCTCGTTTTCTAGGATTTTCCTTCTTGTGCAATTTACTCTTCAGATTGTTGACAATTTTGTACTTTCAGATGATCGTGATGATGGTGATGAGAGCTTTGATGATGATTTTGACAAGATTGGCAATTCGGTAAGCTTCATTTATCCCATTGATTCAGCTAGGAGACTTCTTTCTTTGCGGTTTTTCAATTCTATATTGTATTGTATCTTACATTTTTTGGGGTCAGTTTTTTACATTATCACGAAACCTTCCGCCTAGTTTGACCAACTATTTATGAACGTACAAGTACCGTGCAAATGATTTGTGCCATTTTAATGGAAACTTGCAGGATGTTGAAGATGAGAAGCACGCGAAGAAATGACAACTGCAACAGTATGAAATTGCTACTATGGCATTATGAAGGAGAAAGCAAAACTAGCTTCTGTAAGACTGTAACAAATAGATCATAGCAAAACCGAAGCGAAAGGCGTCGAGCAGTATTTCTGTCTCACAATTTTTTCATTTTTTAGTTGTAGAGTTGATTACTTTGTAAAACTTGAAGTGGGACGCCATTTGAAGTCATTCATTTGTTATATTTGCCGTAGACGGTGACGGATATTGGTACCCATTTGTCTACAAATGGGTCGACCCGATTTCTTTTTCTTGTACATATCACCTGGTTATGTTATATATATTTCGACCGTAATTATGTTTGTAATGGTGTCTATCTATTATGCTATAATGCTAATAGCAATATCTTGTATGGCATTTATCTCGACTTATAAGTAGGTCTCAAGTTAGATTCACTTGGATGGAGAGTTCGATAATGGATTCTTATGATTGAATTAATTGCATGGTTTTGCTCACATTTCTCTCTGATTTTTCATTTTGTAATAACGGGACTAGAAAAGCAGACGTGAATTAGATCAATTGTCATTTTTGCCAAAGGAGTGAATTTCAAGTTTGAATCTGTTTTTATCCAAGTTTGAATCAAATGTTTTATCAAAATAAAATAAAATAGGGCTTTTTAGCCAAACTGGTTATTGAGATTGACAAAACTTTTCATTTTGATTCCTGACATTTTAATATTCATACAAGTGGTCGTGAGATTGTCCATCGTTAATCATTTTGGTTCATTTGTAATCATATAAGTGGTCGTGAGATTGTCTATCGTCAATCATTTTGGTCTTTAGTGGAAAATCTCCGTTAAATGGAAGAAATCACAAGTTGAAGTAGAGGAGTTATTTTCGACAAAAATACCATCAATTCAATGGAGATTTTCACGGAACGATCATAATGATTGGTGACGGACAATCTTATGAACTAGTTCTATCGATTTCAAATCTTAAGTACCAAAATAAGAAATTATGTCAATATCAGATATCATTTTGGCTGAAAAGCAATAAAATAGTAATAGGGTCAGTGGGGGTTATAAGATTCTAATTACTTCCCGGCAGAAGTCGTTACCTTTCTGAGCTTCCTCCATTTCCAGTTAAGCTTTCATGGCTCTTCTTTCTTCCATCCTTAAACCCCACTGCTCAAGCTCAATCAAAGGCTCCTCTTTAACCCTCTCTTTTCTCTTATTCCCCAACATATCCTCCTCCTCCTTCTCCACTCTCCGCAGAGCCCACCCCACCACACCGCCCCCACAACCCTCTCCGCCGCTGCCAGTCCCCAAGAAAGTCCCTTTCGCTGTCTCAGCTCATGGAAAAACTTGGCAGGACCCCTACCGCTGGATGTCCAACATCGACGACCCTGATCTCGCCGATCATCTCAACAAAGAAAACTCATATGCTGAGGCTTTCATGGCCGAAACTCGAAATCTGCAGCGCACTCTCTTCTCCGAAATGAAAAGCCGAATGCCCGCCAAGATTTCCACTCCTCCTGAGCGCTGGGGACCCTGGTTTGCCCATTTCCCGCCTTACCCATTTCGTATTTTTCGAAAATTTGCATTCTTTGTGTTTGCTGCAGTTTGTGAATTTGAAATTGCTGTTTTTCGTCGTTGTTATTAGGGCTTGTTTGATAGCTATTTCGTTTTTAGTTTTTCAGTGAAGTTTGTGATTCCGCATTGTGTAATGATAAGAAAAGGCTACAACTTTTGAAAGGAATACACATTGAAAATAACTTACCAATGTCGTTTGTTAAAATTGAGCAGGTTGTATTACCAATACATTCCAGAGGGGAAGGAATACCCAGTTCTTTGTAGACGATTAGGAACTGAAAAAAGTGATTGGATTAAGAACTTTCTCCGATACGCAAGAGGAGGATTTGGAAAGGAGGAGATTTTGCTCGACTGGAATGAAATTGCAAGGCGATATGGAAAGCTTCTGTCTTTACTTGCATGCTTTCATTGTCGATAGTTGCTGAATTATACGCTCTAGTTGGTTGATAGCCTCATTTTCTTTGTTTTAATCCTGGTATCTTCTTTTCATATTAGTCATTACTGAATTTATGTACTTTAATTGTAGGTTATGTGCATGTTGGTACATGTCGAATTTCACCAGACCACCATTTTCTAGCGTACACAGTAGACACTAAGGGTGATGAACAGTTCAGGCTTCAAATTAAGGACCTAAGAAGTGGATGTGTTATCCCCAAAGTACGAGTGGATGGTGTTGTTAGCTTGGCATGGGCTCAAGATGGGAGTACTCTGTTCTATACGCTATCAGACGAGAACCAACGACCTTACAGGCATACTTTATTTCTGTTTACTTGTGGCTTTTTCTGTCGAGACGATAATATCATCTTACCTATTTGTGTTTTGGCAGAGTATGCTGCTCAAAACTAGGATCTGATGATATTGACAATATCACTGTATTTACAGAAAGCAATTCCAGCTTCTGTGTGGACATAACAAGCACAAAGGATGGCAAGTTTATAACTGTCAATTCAAACTCAAGGACTTCATCTGAGGAAGGAACTTTACTGTTTCATTGTTTTGCAGATATTTACTTTGAAAGTATTTTCCTTGGGTGAGGCTAACTTCTGTGGCTGAACTTACAGGTTTATTTGATAGATGCTGCCAACCCATTGGATGGCTTACAGAGAGTTTGGAAGCGTGTTTCTGGTGTACAGTATTTTCTTGAACATCACCATGGATTATTTTATGTTCTTACAAATGCTCCTTTGAGTGAAAATAAGGTGTGGTCTGGTGAAGGTTATTACCTAGCTAGCTGCCGGGGTGAAGATCTACCAACATCTAATTGGGAGGTCAAGTTTCTTCTTACTCATGAATCTTAGTACAGACACTTGGTGTTCTCTATTTCCTGATGTTATCTGTACTTCGAGTTCTTCACTACTGAACCTCATTTATGTTTTCGAGTCCTTTTTGTCATTTTGACATACTTTTTTCTTTTAGTAGAATATAATCCTTCCAAGTGAAGATTTAAGCATACAAGATATGGACATGTTTGAAGGACATCTTGTCCTTTCTCTCAGCAAGAAGGGTTTTTCTATGTTGTGTTCCATTAATTTGCCTGTCCTTGTTGATTGTAAGGTATTTATCTATCTGCTTAGTTACATTTTTGGTTATAAACATAAAATAAAATGTTACATTGATAGAGTTAACCTTTATCTCTTCCACATACAAAGTATTTGTCATTAATCTGCTACTTTTATTGACTTGATTCCAGCACCAATTGGAGATTGAAGATCTTGATCCATGGTTTTTCGCTCTGCCCTCAAACTTATGTAATGTTGTTCCAGGTTCAAACCATGATTTCCATAACTCAGTATACCGTGCAGTGCTTTCATCTCCAGTGGTATACTTTTTAAGCTTGATTTTAGAGTTTAATAACTTATACACTTCAGTTTGACTTTCTTGTTCGATTGATTCTTTGTCCTTTTTTTAACTTGCAGATGCCTGATGTAGTTGTTGACTACGACATGTCGAGCAGGAGATTCTCAATTGTGCAGCAAGAGGAAGTGAGGGATTTTCATGATAGAACATTTCCACCAACTAATCAGCTCGATTTGAATAAAAAATTTGGCTCGCAATATCAGGAGGATGTCCAGATAAGTGAATCACAGAGATGGAAGGAGTATTCTGATGAATACTGCTGTGTGAGGAAGGAGGTTATCTCCCATGACGGTGTTAGAGTTCCGTTGACCATATTGTACTCTCATACAGCCTGGGATAAGGGTCAGTCGCCTGGCCTTCTGAAAGGCTATGGAGCATATGGGGAGGTTTTAGATAAAAGCTGGTGTGCAGAGCACCTGTGTTTACTTGATCGGGGATGGGTCGTGGCATTTGCTGATGTGAGGTTGGTCTCCTTTTCTTTTCGTTTGTTTCAAATGAATTATAACTGGACAACAAAGCTACATGATATCACGTAAATAGTTGTGATGATTTAATTTTCATCATTTCAAAATTATATATGTTTTTAAAAGTGATTCTACTTTCTTAGCTGGAACAAATGTGTTGTTTTTCTTGTGAATCCTTTTTGGTTTCCTGTTAAATAACTCGATGTGGTTGTATGGGCAGGGGTGGTGGTGGTGCAGATTCTTCATGGCATAAATCTGGCACTAGGTTTAATAAATTGAATTCAATATATGATTTTGTATCATGTGGAAACTACTTGATTGAAGAGGGATACGTACATAAAGATCGGCTGGGTGCTATTGGACATAGTGCTGGAGGCCTTCTTGTTGGAGCAACTATCAATATGTACCCAGATCTCTTTCGAGCTTCTATTTTGAAGGTTAGTTTTTAAAGCCAACAACTAGTCTCTTCTTTTTGTTATTCTGATTTGATGAACATGGACTCCCGTCCATCAGCGCTTCAGTAGTTCCAGTTATCTTTTTCTTTTATAGTAGAAAAGAAGTGCATTAGAAAAGAAGTGCATTCTGTTTACCTTTGTATTACATTGTTGGTACTGATGTTTGGGTGATATTTTTGTCAGGTTCCGTTCCTTGATATATGCAACACTTTAATGGATCCTAGTTTGCCTCTCACCATTCTGGATTATGAAGAATTCGGCAATCCTCAGATACAGTACGAATTTGAGCTTATTTTCACTTATTCACCATATGATAACATTTCTCAAGGCAGTTGCTACCCTTCAATGCTTGTTACAGCGTCCCTTCACGACTCAAGGTATATTCATCTTGTGCCTTTTGTCATCCTAGTTACATGCAGTAACAAATCCAGGCACACACACATTCCATATACTTACTCTGGTTGTATGTAACATCCATTTCTCAGGGTTGGGTTTTGGGAAGCCGCCAAGTGGGTGGCCAAAGTTCGAGAGAGTACATGTCCTCGTTGTTCACTTTCAGTCATTCTGAAGACAAATATGGCTGGAGGACATTTTGGCGAAGGTGGACGGTATGCTCAATGTGAGGAAGCTGCTTATGATTATGCATTTCTATTCAAAGCTATGGGGTTGCTGAAGATTGAAAAATAAGATTTGCAGTGCAATGGGCAGTGGTCTCAGAAGAAGTCAAAGGGACTGGCTGGATTCCCTGGTGAAGAGTGAACGTTTCTTCCTGCAATTCTATCGCGAGCTCTATGGGATTGAGCTCTCGAGGGGAAGGAATTTACTAGGCAGGCAGTATTTTGCTGAGGGTTTGAGTTAGTTCAAGACTCACTAACATCCGCAGACAATGAGAGCATTTCTGATCTAGTACTGTAACTCCAGGAATTTTCGTGCAATCGTCCTCGGATCTCTCCTCCATTTTCGCCTCTTTGCAATATTGACCCACTGGCTTCTTGTCTGCAGTAAAGGGACTGATCGAAAGTTTTCGTTAAAGATAGATTGTTAAGCTTATCCCAGTTAAGGTATTCACCATTTTCGTGGTGACCGGAGCAGACCATGTCTTTAACGGAGATTAACGTGGAACCTGGTTTCCAAATCCAAGGAGTCGAAAACTGTTACATGAAAGATGATTTGGCTTACAGTAACCAGAACGGTGAATATATACTGAAGTTCTTGATGAATGGCTACACACCTTCCAATTTTCATATTAATTTTTTGAAAATTCAGTGTTGCAAAATTGATTCGTGGTTCATTCCTCGAGTGGAAAGATAGTAATTTTCTTCAGGTTGAAATTTTTTTGACAATAGGGACCATTTACGATTTGTGTTATGTCTCTCTCAAACGTCATATTACACGTTTTACTTGTTTTGTATCAAATCCATGTACAGTACAGTAAGCTGGAATGGCGATATTCCAAATATTCAAGGCTGAAATAAGGTGCCTTTAATTTGCTCAAAATATTTAGATTCACAAGCCCGAGGTTAAAGATGAAATCACAGATCCATATCTTGAGCATAGTCAAATTAGTTAGGAGTTCTAAAATATCGATGATATCGGAAATATCGGTAGTCTAAAAACACGGAAATTTCGATGGAAATATCGGGATATTATCGATATCGATAAAAATTGAATAAAAACCACGGAAATTGTAAGAAAAACTTGGAAATTTTTATTGAAACTTTGCAGGATGTTTATTTAGTCAATTATCTATTAGTTTATCACAAAAAATTGGAAGGAAATGCATTGCATGATAGATTTAACTGATTTAAGTTGATTATATAGCGAGTATAGAAAATATGTAGTAATTAATGAAAGAAATTTAAACACACCATAATCATTTATATATAATGAATTAGTACAATATTTTACACTTTATACATTGCATGGTAAGATACATGAGTGACTTAGCAAGGTCTAAAATATCGATGATATCGGAAATATCGGTAGTCCAAAAACACGGAAATTTCGATGGAAATATCGGGATATTATGGATATTTTAGACCAACCACTATGGAATGGCCTGGTGGTTGGGGACGAACTTCAAACTCCTATTTTATATGGCACGTTGTAGGTTCGATTTTTAGCGCTGATGAATCACATGATGGTGGCCACAGTAAGGCTGTAAAGCATTTGTTTGTGAGTCTTCCCAGCATTTAAAATGATGAATTATTATGACGAACCTACTAGCTGATCGCCTTTTAAAAAGAAAAAAAGAATTAACTAGGACAATGTATCGCCATGTATCCAAGTTCGATTTCTCCTCCCTATAAAAAAAAATATCCCATAACTTTTGTTAAATGCACTAAAACGATTTTATTTATCCCCATTACCCTTTGTTTTTTTTTTTTTGGAAACTAATTACTCTTTGTTTTCAATCATGAATTTTGGCACATTAGTATTGATGGGTGCATTTCCCCCTGTTTTTTTGTTCACCAAATGGTCCTTAATTATCCACTTAAATGTTCAGCTTTCCATATTATCAGGTGGTGTTCTATGCGTGTCCCGTTTCGACGTCATGGAGTTATTAACTTAATCAACCCTCAACCAAAATAACATAAAATTGGAAAGGAAAAAAATTGAATGAAATTGTCGCATTTAATTCCTAAAGAAGGAAAACAAGTTGAAATTATTAATTTCAATTCCTAAATAATGCAACAAGTTGGTCATAATTTCATACGCCTCTAAATTTCGTCCTTTAAAAGGTTACTTTGTAACACTCATATCTCTCGCAGCTCACCAGTAACTCCTAAATCCATTCTCAAGCATATATAATTCCCTGTGAATATATATGCTTGGGAATTAATGCCACATAATATAATCTCAACTTAATCAGCATATACTTCTATATCGATATTTCCGAAATAATGGATAGAAAGGATTATCCCAAGGAGCCCGAATTCGAGGAGGTGAAGGAGAAGCCCTACAAGAGTAAGGTCCTGTACTTGAGGTACACAGGAGCCATGAAAGCTGAAGTATTGAAGGGTCTGGACCGCCTGGTTCCTGGAGGGATAAAAAATGATAAGCTCAAGAGTTTTATCAATGGGAGCATCAAAGCCAAGAAGTTAGAGGGTTTTTTCATTGGTCGAGCCCGACTGGAGCGGTTGAAGCTTTGGGCGGCGAGGGTCACGACGGTGCTGCTACTGTGGGCTATTACCATGCAGCTCAAGGCTTTGGGCGAGACCTTGTTGCCAAGGATATCTCAGAGCTCTCTTCCACCTGAAAGTACGTATATATGTTACCAATCTCATGCATGCATGCATGCCACTATTTAAACTTATCATTATTTTTTTTGTTTTTCTGTGAAATTAAATGGGATCTTTAATTTTCGTTTGTGATTACCTCTAGGGGTTTATGAGAATAATGGATATCTGATGGTTTCATCCAATGGAGGACTGAATCAAATGCGATCTGGTGTAAGTAATTTATTTATTCTTTCTAATTATAATTTCCCATCACTAATTGTCCATAAGTTTTGAATGTTGGTTGGTTTTACTATACTCTTGTAGATATGTGACATGGTGGCTATTGCAAGATATATGAATGTCACGCTTATAGTTCCTGAATTGGATAATACTTCCTTCTGGAATGACCGGAGGTGAGACTAAGCTAGCTGGAGCTGCATCTTAATTATGCTGTTAATTATTTTAATCTAACCAGTTAAATTAAATCAATAATATGTTTGGTTATATATGGCAGCCAATTCAAAGACATATTCGACGTAGATTATTTCATTGCATCGTTGAGAGACGAAGTTCGAATTTTGAAAGAATTGCCTCCTGAGCAGAAGAAAAAAGTGGAATTAGAATCCCTTTATTCCATGCCTCCCATCAGCTGGTCTAACATGACTTACTACTATAACACGGTTAGTCTATTTTTATCTGTTGAAATGTTACCAATATTCATTAACCACAACCACTAATTGTGTTACTAATTGCACAGATCATTCCTCGGTTTAAAACATACGAAGTTGTGCACTTCACCAAAACTGATGCTAGGCTTGCTAACAATGGGATTCCTGAAGAGGTTCAGAAGCTTCGGTGCCGTGCAAACTACCAAGCTCTGAGATTTGCTCCTCCGATTGAGGAATTGGGCAAGAAAATTGTTCGAATTCTCAGGGAAAGAGGCCCTTTCTTGGTCCTTCATCTGAGATACGAAATGGACATGGTGGCCTTCTCTGGTTGTACTGAAGGTTGCAACGAAGAAGAGATTGAAGAAACCACCAAAATGAGGTAATTAACATAATAACGCGCATGTACACATATGTAAATCAAGTTCTAATTGCCACAGAATATTTGACATATATGTTAAGTTGTTAGATTGAATTGGGAAAATTGACTATGTGAACTTTTTTTTTTAAATGTATGATTATTTAGATTTAATAGTACGACAACACAATTTTAATAAGGATACGACGGTTTGACAACATAACTTTGCAATTCAGATATGCATACCCGTGGTGGAAAGAGAAGGAAATAGATTCTGATAAGAAAAGGAAAGCTGGTTTATGCCCTCTAACCCCAGAAGAAGCTGCCCTAGCATTGAGGGCACTGGACATTGATCCAAATATCCAAGTGTATATTGCTGCAGGAGATATTTACAAGGCAGAGAGGAGAATGGCACCTCTCAAAGAAGCTTTTCCAAACTTGGTAATTAACTTGATTATTGATAATTCACTTCAACTAATCATAGTAATTTTGTAGATTAATTAACTGATAATTATAACTTATATGATTAAACAGGTGAAAAAGGAGACATTGGTGGAAGCATCAGAGCTACTGCCCTTCCAAAGCTATTCAAACCAGATGTCAGCAGTGGATTATTATGTGTCAATAGAGAGTGACATTTTTGTCCCAACATATGGAGGCAACATGGCCAAAGTAGTGGAAGGGCATAGAAGGTATTTGGGATTCAAGAAGACCATTCTTCTGGACAGAAAAGTTCTGGTTGATCTGGTAGATCAGTACAACAATGGGAATGTCAGCCTGGAATGAATTCTCATTTGGAGTGAAGGCTGCTCATGCAGACCGCATGGGAAACCCTACTACAAGATTGGAGGTGCCGGGAAAACCAAAGCTAGAAGATTACTTTTATACAAACCCACAGGAATGTTTGGCATCTATTGATGATGAAGATAGCAACAATGAAGATTGATTATTACTAATTATATTATGTTGTGATTAAATGTATGAACAAATATTTTTTTTCATTAATAATGACCTTTTATTAGGGGATTTTTTTCTGTTGATATCAGTCTTATCAATTCATGTATTAAATTGAAGTTACCACTGTTCCCTACAAAATTGGGAAAGAAGGGAATCAAGAGTAAGATAATATTCATGCAGAGCAAAGCATATTCATTTGAATATTGGTGCAGTATTTTCTTGGCAAATTAATTGGTCATTCCTAATAAAATCTCTAAAATTGCATAAAACTTTTTTCTATGTCTCTCGTCACGCCATTAATTTCTCACATGTAATTGAGAGATACCCGTGAAGTTTTTGTATATAAAATTTTGTGAGCATTGAAAGAGTTGCCTTTTTTTTGAGATATATATTTGTTTTTTTTTTTTTAATAAATGATATTATCTACGCTAAAGGGAAGGAGGTAGGCTTCACCTCACAATGGCCTAGCAATAATGTGGTTCAAATTCGCATTTGGCAAGAACCGAACCTAAGACCTTTTACTTACAAGTGAAGAGAAATAACAATAAACTGTAATAATACTTGGCGAGATATATATTTGTTAAATTTGGGTTTACATAATTTTCCCCTGGATAAAGCATAACACATTCTTTTTAGTAGTAAATTAATGTCTTCAACAACAAAAAAATGTCATACCTACAAAATTGTTTAATGCGCCATGAATAATGTAATAAACTAGAAAAATTTATCAATTTTAAGAAAATAAATGTCATTAGATTTAGAAGTAGTTAACTAATGACTCGATACAATGTGAATAGAGTGAATTGTAGCTATGGTCCCTGAATTTTAACTCAATTGAAGCAATGGTCCCTCAACTAAAAATTCATTACCATTGGTCCCTCAACTCATCAAAACGTGCAGCTATGGTCCCTTAACTAAAAATCCATTACCATTGGTCCCTCAAGTTTAATTCAACTGGAGAAATGGTCCTTTAACTTTAACCCAATTGTAGCAATGGTCCTTCCAACATAACTCGTTTTGACAAAAAAAATTTACATAGTTGACGAAAATGATCATAATTACACACTTTGATGAGTTGAGGGACCTTAATTATATAAATGGTTATTCCAACATAACTTATTTTGACTAAATTGATGAAAAGGACTATAGCTACACATTTTGATAAGTTGAGGGACCAATGGTAATTGATTTTTAGTTGATGGACCATTGCTCCAATTTGATTAAAGTTGAGGGATCATTGCTACAATTTACTCATGTGAATAATATGAAACTAAAATTAAATTTGTTAAATTTGTTCAAAAAAGAAAAATTAAACTAGCTAAATATATCAATCATGTGAAACTCATGCATTATTTTCTTTTAATTTTTTATACTCAAAATACAATTTTTATCTTTGTTACTGCAAGAAAACTGACTGTCAAATTATATATCACACATGACGTGTGTATGAGGCACAACTCTCTATAGCCATGCAATCGCAGTCTCAGTTTCGTCAAGCAAACTAAACCGACCACATTTCTTTTTCAATCTTAAATAACAGAATTAGTGTTATTATCGTTAATAATTAATAAACATTTGGCCCCTATACATCTATCGGTGTCTTTAATAAGCCTGGTATTTGCTATGAATTTCATACGTAATTGGCTTGTCAACTTTTAATTAGGTTTGCTTTATATTAATCATTAATTTGACGTAAATGGTACAAAATATTGCCAAGATTCGGATTATAATTAAAGATTAAAACCTATCATCCATCCAGTTCACAATTATTTAATTTATTTTCTGAAAAGCACAATCATATATTAACTAGGATCGTGTACGATTGTTTGTTTACTCACAAATTTTTGCTTTTATTTTGATATTCTTACTTACTTTGAAAGGTGTAAACTACAAAAGGTGCGCTAAATTTAATCAAATTATGTTTGTCCAAAACATTCAGAAATGGGCAAAGGTGCTATATACAGAACTTCAGCTTTTTATTTTTTCGGATATTTTACAACTCTAGGGTGTGTAATGGCCACACCATCACGTAGTGCTATTACTTCTGAGTTATAATATAAGTGCATGATTAACATGTTAGATATTTCATGGACTTAAGATGAGGTAGTAAAACAAATATATGTGTTATAATTTGAATAAATTGAAAACATCATGTAGCGTCAGTGTGTCACACCAAAAAACATCTCTAATAGGTAAGATAAATTCTACAACATTATGGGTCTCAACTCATACAAATTGTTTGATAAAAAATAGTTAAATTTAAAGAGTTTTTCCTATCTATATTATGACTTCATTCATATTGGTTTTGTGAAAATGTGCTTTGTCTAACAATTATTAGTATGAAATTGTAGAATGATTGCAACTGGCTTACATTAATTTGGCTGCAATTAAATGGTTGATGTATGACTATTTCTCTCTCTCCTTTCATGCCAAACGGTAATGAATAATATAACTCTCAATATTTATGAATTATGAGAGTGCATGAGCTCCCTTTAAAAGCAGCAATGTATCTCCATCGTTAGCTCGTGGCTTCTCAGCCCAGCTTTGTTATCCAAAAAGCTGGTCGAAAAAAACCGCCTCAAAATTCCCATTTGTTATATTTGCTGTCACTGCAATAGCTACTTCATACATATAGTTGAAGTAGTATTGTGGAGATGGAAAAAACTAAAGGTGCTTTCGAAGAGTCTGAATTTGGGGAGGCCAAGGTGAAGCAACATAAGATGGAACACTATTTGAAGTACTTTGGAGGAATCAACATGGACAAATTGATAGGAGGATTCAACTTCAAAGGCGAGAGGTTGATGAGCTTGATCATTGCGCAGTCACGGTTATTCAGACTCAAGTTGTTTGCTTTTGTAGCCACAACCATGCTGCTTCTCTGCGTCTGCGCTGTGCAGCTGAGAACGCTCAGCGATGTGATGAAGCCCCGGGTTTTGATGTTTCGCTCGAATTCTCAAACCATCACCCCGCCACAAATTACTGGAATTGAAAGTAAGTGTCCACAACTTTCTCATAAGGCTAATAAAATTTGTTTTATGCCAGCTGTTAGTTTGATATACATTGTTAGCTCGGTTTTTTGATAACTTAAGTTTTTAAGGCAAGTAGTTGTCTAACACAGTTTCTTACAATTGTCAAGATTTTGGTTTGAAGACTCGTGTTCATTTTTGTAGGGGATTATGAGAATAATGGATATCTGATGGTCTCATCCAATGGAGGATTGAATCAAATGCGAGCTGGGGTAAGTACTTTTTCTAATATTTTTATTAATTTGCATTAATATTCTTGAAAATTCAAGTAATACTCTTAAAATCTTACACTGCAGATTTGTGACATGGTGGCTATTGCAAGTTTTATGAATGTCACGCTTATAGTTCCTGAGTTGGACAATACCTCCTTTTGGAATGACCGCAGGTTAGTCAAATTACAACTCTCTCCCTATGTCTTTCACTTAAACGGGAGTAGGGCAGTATGGCCATATGGCTCGCCAAACCACTATTACAAAAAGCATAAGATTCATGTACTTTGGTTCTTCCAACGCAACTCTAGTCCCACTCGGCATAAGAGATGCCTTGGTAAGAACAAATTCTAGAGTCCGCTTGTCAGACCACGTGGCTGTGCGACCATACACACAGTTAAAAAAGGTCGTCTGTATTTTCTTTTCTCCTGTCCCTACCCATTCTCCCACCCAATTCTCCCTTGAGCCGTGTATGGTCGGTCAGACAAAACCTTTTCTCCCTAGTCACTAGTCAGGCAACCCTACCCAAGTACCTTCGTTACCAATAAATTAAATCTGACAG
Source organism: Cotoneaster glaucophyllus (assembly GCA_036320875.1). Classification (NCBI taxonomy): domain Eukaryota; kingdom Viridiplantae; phylum Streptophyta; class Magnoliopsida; order Rosales; family Rosaceae; genus Cotoneaster; species Cotoneaster glaucophyllus. The sequence goes on along the minus strand of JAVVNS010000101.1, from coordinate 1,568,465 downwards.
AGTTGAATACTTAATTTTGCAGTGGATTTGAAGACATATTTGATGTGGATTACTTCATTGCCTCTCTGAGAGATGAGGTCAGGATACTAAAAGCTCTGCCTGATAAGCAGAAAAGAAGAGTAGAGAAAGCTACCCTGTATTCCATGCCTCCTGTTAGCTGGTCTAACATGACATATTACTACGAACTGGTAGTTAAAAGATTAATTCATTAATCATTGTCATTGTGGTACTAAAATTAATGTTAATTACCACTAATCTTTTGCCAATACTTGATTCGTATGCAGATTCTTCCTCGCATAAAGAAGTATCAAGTGCTGCATTTCACTAAGACTGATGCCAGGCTTGCGAATAATGGGATCCCGAAAGAAGTTCAGAAACTGCGGTGCAAAGCGAATTACCGAGCTCTGAGATTCATTCCTCCTATTGAGGAACTGGGAAAGAAGATTGTCAAGATTCTGAGGGAAAAGGGTCCATTCCTAGTTCTTCATCTGAGATATGAGATGGACATGTTGGCATTTTCTGGTTGTACGGAAGGTTGCAATGCCAAAGAAATTGAAGAATTAACAAATATGAGGTTAGAGCGAGAAGAAAATCTTTGGTAGGGCAGTATGATCACGTTATTCTTAGGACATCTCTCACAAGTATAGGGACAATGTGGGGTCTGGTGAAACTCAAATGAAGGGGGTCCGGCTTGTTTATAAGATCTTCACAACGAATGACGTGGTCAGACTGCTCTGAAGATTTTCTCAATCTTAATTTCACTTCCTAGTTGTTTCTTTTCATTAATCCAATGTTGCTATGAATAGGATTAACTTGCAGATGTTTATATATTAAACAGGTTTGCTTACCCATGGTGGAAGGAGAAAATAATAGATTCTGATAAGAAAAGAAGAGCTGGGACGTGCCCTTTAACACCTGAGGAAACTGCACTTGCACTGAGGGCTTTGGATATTGATCCTGGCATCCAGGTTTATATCGCTGCCGGCGATATATATGGCGGAGAAAGGAGAATGGCGTCTCTGAGACTAGCCTTTCCCCATATGGTTAGTTGCTTGGACCTCAAGAAACAACTCGATTACAAGTATTATACCCATGTTCGAAGCTTTTATTATCGTCTGCCAACAGGTTAAAAAGGAGACATTGCTGCAATCCTCCGACCTCGAGCCCTTCTGGAACCATTCAAACCAAATGGCAGCGTTGGATTATATGGTGTCACTGGAAAGCGACATCTTCGTTCCTACTTATAAAGGAAACATGGCAAGAGTTGTTGAAGGCCATAGAAGGTATGTAACATATGTTACCAATATATTTGTCATTACCATATTAATTTCTTTCTCAAAAACATTTGATACATAAGTATACATACATATGTGTGTGTGCACGCCGAGGCGCAGGTACTTGGGATTCCGAACGACAATTCGGCTACATAGAAAGCTTCTGGTGGAACTGACAGACCAGTACAAGAATGGAAGTCTGAGCTGGGATGAATTTTCGCAGGCAGTGAAAACAGGGCACGCTGATCGCATGGGAAGCCCAACTCAAAGATTGGAGATTCCTGGCAAGCCGAAGGAAGAAGAATATTTCTATAACAATCCCCAGGAATGTTTGCCACAAATTGTTGAAAAACCAAAAGGTCTTTGATACAGTGTGGGACCAAAATGTAAAAGGTCTCATATTATTTTGAAAGGTAAAATAATTTTTCTTTGAAATTTGAAGTAAACATATAAGGAGAGAATTTAGGGTTTTGTGATGTTTTTCCCCTCTTTTATGAACGCAGTTTTGATATCGAAATTTTTCAAACCTTTACGTGTAATAAAATCTTTGTCAATGACAAAAAGAGGATAGTTTCATAAAAAAATCAAACATTTGATGTAGTCCTTCGAGACTGAATAATCCTTACCACAGAGGCACAGATGCAAGCATGCCAATGTTTGGGGGAAAACACCACCTGAGAAACCACCCCTTCGCTCTCTAGACCTCACGAGCTCGAACCCGAGCCCTGTTACGTAGGAAAAACCGAGCCGTGAGACTCTAACTTAAAGCTCCAACGAGAACAAGGTTCCCCGACGTAACTTCGAAGGATTTTGAAACTGTTCCGACTTGGGTAAGCCTCAAAACACTCCAAATACTTCTCTTTTAGTCCCTGTAGTTCATTTCTGACCACGTTGATGTGTTTTGGACGTCAAACTACGAAGAAACACCTCGGAGGAGCTAAACCCAGATTCGGGCTATAAACCGTGGTCGTTTGGTCATCTTTCAGGCCATTTTCTGGAAAAATACGGCCACCACTCGGTCCCCACTTAGTATAAATCTCTTCTCCACATTCCCAACTACATTTTTGTTTTTAAATCACTCAATTTGGTTAAGAAACGAAGAAGTTGCAAAGCTTTGAAAATTACCCAAACCTTCGGCCCAAAAACTCAGTTTCCGGCTAGCACCGCCAGTTTCGAGGCTTTTTACGGCCAAATAACGGCGATTTGGCCGGCGTTAAAAGTATCAATCTCTTCATCTCGTCGATTAATACAACTTTCATGTTTGGATCACTAGATTTGGATAAGTAACGAAGAAGTTATGAGCCTTAGAAATCAACCCAGAAATCGGCCAAAGGGTTGCCTGAAAACCACCCTCAAGTTCAACCCAGGCCTTTGGCCCGGGTTACCCAGCCATTTTACCCAAGCCCAAAGCACTTTGGTTCAGCCTTGTCAGAAGCCCAAAGCCCTTTTTATTTTCATTTCATTTTATTTAATGATTTTTCTAACACAAAGGCATTGGGCCGGGCTTTCAAGCCCAATATCCTTTAGACCTTAAACCCTATTGGACCCAAACCCTTTAGGCCCAACCCAGTTGACCCAATACCCCAGACCCATTGACTTTGACCCGTCAACGTTGACTTTGACCCGTTAAAGCTGACCGTTGACTTTTTGGGTTGATTTTTCGGGTTTTCGTCTGAGACCCCTCATAGGCTAATTTCGACGTCCTGGACCCGTTTTTGAAGTCCGTTTTCCAAAATTCAATCGTTTGAGCATAGTTTGACTAAATGTACCATTTATGTGCTTAGGGGCAATTATTGTGGCGCTTCTGTTTTCGCTAGTTGCGTGGCTATTCGGCGGCGAAATATTGTGAGTGGACCCCTTCTAAAAATGCATGTTTTGATAGTAGAAATGCATACATGAAAAGCATGATTGAATGATTGATTATGTTCTATGAAACGCTTTGAGATAACATGCTTACTGAGGCTAGATTGAATTACTACTATTTTTCCTATAACCCATGTTCTTATAGAACATCTGATGGATGACGATATGATATTTAGAACATGTTTCGAACACCTTTTTATAGTATAGATGATGGATGACTTTATACTATGAAGTTGTTTTTCAATATATGTATGTTCAATGGTGTTGTACTTACCTAGTGGTCCTTATTCCGCTACGGGATGTAGGGATAGATTCCGGTCCGTCCCGGGCGACGGTTTGGTGTTGGCATAAGGCCTAAAGTGTGTTTCCTCTGACTATTTAGCACAGGGACGGGGAGCCGGTATGGGGCCTGGGGGGTAATTTTCCTCTGATTGTCTGCTCAGAGACGGGGAACCGGCATGGGGCCTAGAGAGTTATATTGGATATTCACTAGCGATTATTATATATGAGTTATGATTTGAGACATTGCACGGCATGCTAGGTTTCGGAGAACCTATTTTTATCATGTTATATGAGTTTTCATAAAACCTGGGGGTTAGTATGCTGATAAATGTTATATATATATATATATATATATCAACTTAGTCCACTCATGTTTCTTTTGCGCCCCCTTCAGGATTTAGAATCGAGGCATACAATCCCGAAGTCATGACACTTCTGCATCGGCACCTTCAAGTCCTCTCGGTATAGGGCTCATTCCTTTGTTTCATTCAATTTTATATTATTTCTTTTAGTGTTCTAGTTAGTTGTATGCTCTGAACACGTTCCTTAAATGCATATTAATTATTCTTTTATATTTATAATTCTTATATATCCCTTGTTTTCAGCATTTGCACTCAATAAATGGCTTTCATCACCCTTGGGTGTCGACCAACACGTGCCTATCCTAGTATTCGAGGAATATCAGGATTGGGACGTGTCAGAAATTGTTCCTAACATGTGTTCAATGAAATATGTAAAGGGAAAAAACCAAAGCACTGCTTGTACACTAACCAGAAGATGGACACTAAGATATCCCAAAGCAGAATACAAAAGTAAAAATATGGGTGACGATGGAGAATAAGCAGATACCGCACTAGTTTTATGTCTTGAGGTGCTTATGAGCTTGATCGCCAGTCCCCTCCACTGCCGGCACCCCTAAAATGCGTCATCGTGTGATTGCTTGAATAAAAATTCTCATTATCCTGGAAAACAATAAAAAAAATATTCGAGACTTATCTTTCCTGTCTGTGAGAACGAGTGAAAAGTTGTTTAACGTCTTCAACAAAAACAAAAAATGCCAAGCACCTACAAAATTGTTTAATGCGCGATAATGTAATAAACTAAATTTTTTTATCAATTTTGGAGTAATTTAAGCACTTGATGAATAGGTGCTTCAAGTTTAAGAAAAGAAATGTCAATAGACTTAAAGATAGTTCACTAATAAATATAAATAATATGAAATTAAAACTAAATTAGCTAAATACATCAATCATGTGAAACTCATACATTATTTTCTTTTAATTTTTTTTTTATTTTGTTACTTCAAGAAAATTGACTGTCAAATTATATATCACATGTGACATGTCTGTAGCCATGCAATCACAGTCTCAGTTTCGTCAAGCAAACTAAATCCACCACATTTCCTTTTCAGTCTTAAATAATAGAATTAGTGTTATTATCGTTAAATAATTAATAAACATTTGGGCCCAATACATCCATCGGTGTCTTTAATAAACCTGGTATTTGCTGTGAATTTCATAACTAATTGGCTTGTAAACTTTTAAGGTTTGCTTTGTATTAATCATTAACTCGACGTAAGTGGTACCAAAAATTTCCAAGATTCGGATTATAATTAAAGATTAAAACCTATCATCCATCAAGTTCACAATCATTTAATTTATTTTTTGAAAAGCACAATCATATATTAATTAGAGGATTGTGTAAGATTGTTTACTCACAAACGCTTTGAAAATTTTACTCGGATCTATATCTTTCTGCTTTTATTTTGATATTCTTAACTATTTTGAATGGTGTAAACTACAAAAGGTACGTCAAAATTAATCAAAGTGTGTTTGTCCAAAACATTCATTGAAAGGTGCTATAATAGAACTTCACCTTTTTATTTTTCCATACATATCACAACTCTGGGGTGACGGTCACACTGTCATGTAGTGTTATTACTTTATGAGTTATAATATGAGTGCATGACCAACATGTTTGATGTGTCATGGACTTAAGATGAAAAAATAAAAATAGATGTGTTATAATTTAAATAAATTGATAACACCATATAGCGTTAGTGCGTCACACCAAAAAATATCTAAGATAAATTCTACAACATAATGGCTCTCAAAATCGTACAGATTGTTTGATAAAAAATAGTTAGATTAATTTAAAGATCAGTTTTTCCTATCAATATTATGACTCGATGCATATTAATTTTGTGAAAATATGCTTCTCTAACAGTTATTAGTATGAAATTGTAATTGCCTTGCATTAATTTTGTTGCAAATGAATGGTTGATGCATGACTCTCTCTCTTTCCCATCATGCCTAACGGTAATGAATTAATGCAACTCTCAATATTTATGAATTATGAGAGTGCATGAGCTTTCTTTAAAAGCAACAATGTATCTCCATTGTTAGCTCGTGGCTCCTCAGGCCAGCTTTGTTATACAAAAAGCTGGTCGGAAAAAAACCGCCTCAAAATTTCCATTTTTTTTTATATTTGCCGTCACTGCAAGATCTAGTTCATAAATATAGTTGAAGAAGTATTGTGGAGATGGAAAAAACCAAAGGTGGTGTCGAAGGGTCTGAACTTGGGGAAGCCAAGGTGAAGCAACATAAGATGGAACACTATTTGAAGTACTTTGGAGGAATCAAAGTGGACAAATTGATAGGAGGATCCAACTTCAAAGGCGAGAGGTTAACGAGCTTTATCATTGCGCAGTCACGGTTATGCAGACTCAAGTTGTTTGTTTTTATAGCCACAATCATGCTGCTTCTCATCTGCGTCTGCGCGGTGCAGCTGAGCATGCTCAGCGATGTAACCCGGGTTTTGATGTTTCGCTCGAATTCTCAAGCCATCACTCCACCACAAATTACTGGAACTGAAAGTGAGTGTCCACAACTTTCTCATAAGGTTAATAATACTTGTTATTTATGCCAGAGGTTAGTTTGATATACATTGTTGGCTTGTTTTTTGATAACTTAAGCTTTTTGGGCAAGTAGTTGTCTAACACGGTATCTTACAATTTTCAAGATTTGGTTTGAAGATTTGTGTTCATTTCTGCAGGGGATTTTGAGAATAATGGATATCTAATGGTCTCATCCAATGGAGGATTGAATCAAATGCGGGCTGGTGTAAGTATTTTTCTACTTATATTTTATTCTTAATTTGCATTAATATTGTTGAAAATTCAAGTAATGCTTTTAAAAATCTTACACTGCAGATTTGTGACATGGTGGCTATTGCAAGTTTTATGAATGTCACGCTTATAGTTCCTGAGTTGGACAATACCTCCTTTTGGAATGATCGCAGGTTAGTCAAATTACAACTCTCTCTCCCTATGTCTTCCACTTAAACTTGAGTAGGGTGCCTTGTCAAACCACTATTACAAAAGCATAAGATCCATGCCCTTTGGTTTTCTTCCAACTCAACTCTGGTCCCACTCAATATAAGAGATGCCTTAGTTAGAGCAAATTTTAGAGTCTGGCTGTCAGACCACGTGGTTGTGCGATCGCACGTAATTAAAGAGGGTCGTCTGTATTTTCTTTTCTCCCGTCCCTACCCATGATACCATCCGATTTTCTCAATAGCCGTATATGGTCGGTCGGACAAATGTTTTTCTCCCGAGTCACTAGTGAGGCAACCCTAGCCAAGTACCTTCATTAACAATAAATTAAATCTGACAGAGTTGAATACATAATTTTGCAGTCGGTTTGAAGATATATTTGATGTGGATTACTTCATTGCATCTCTGAGAGATGAAGTCAGGATACTAAAAGCTCTGCCTGATAAGCAGAAAAGAAGAGTAGAGATAGCTATCCTCTATTCCATGGCTCCTGTTAGCTGGGCCAACATGAAATATTACTACGAACTGGTAGTCAAGATTAATTCTTTAATCATCGCCATTGTGTTATACTATTAATGTTAATTACCCCTAATCTTTTGTTAATACTTGATTCATACGCAGATTCTTCCTCGCATAAAGAAGTATGAAGTGCTGCATTTCACTCAGGCCGATACCAGGCTTGCGAATAATGGGATCCCGAACGAGGTTCAGAAACTGCGGTGCAAAGCGAATTACGGAGCTCTGAGATTCACTCCTCCTATTGAGGAACTGGGAAAGAAGATTGTTAGGATTCTGAGGGAAGAGGGTCCATTCCTAGTTCTTCATCTGAGATATGAGATGGACATGTTGGCATTTTCTGGTTGTACGGAAGGTTGCAATGCCAAAGAAATTGAAGAATTAACAAATATGAGGTTAGAGTGAGAAGAAAATCTTTGGCAGTACAGTATGATCACATCATTCTTATGACATCTCTCAAAAGTATAGAGACAGTGTGGGGTCCGGTGAAAACCCAAATGCGGGGACCGGCTCGTTTAGTAAGAACTTCATAATGTGGTCAAACCGCCCTAAAGATTTTAAGATTTTAAGATTTTCTCAATCTTAATTTCAGTTCCTTTTTAGTTGTTTCTTTTCATAAATTCAAATATGATTAACTTGCAGATGTTAATATATTAAACAGGTTTGCTAACCCACGGTGGAAGCAGAAAAGAATAGATTCTGTTAGGAAAAGAAGAGCTGGGGCGTGCCCTTTAACTCCTGAGGAAACTGCACTTGTACTGAGGGCTTTGGATATTGATCCTGGCATCCAAGTTTATATCGCTGCCGGCGATATATACGGCGGAGAAAGAAGAATGGCGCCTCTGAGACTAGCCTTTCCCCATACGGTTTGTTGCTTGAACCTCAAGTAACAATTCGATTACAAGTATTATACCCATGTTCGACGCTTATTATCGTCTGCAAACAGGTTAAAAAGGAGACGTTGCTGGAATCCTCCGACCTCGAGCCCTTCTGGAACCATTCAAACCGAATGGCAGCGTTGGATTATATGGTGTCACTGGAAAGCGACATCTTCGTTCCTACTTATAAAGGAAACATGGCAAGAATTGTTGAAGGCCATAGAAGGTATGTAACATACGTTACTAATATATTACTATGTTAATTTCTTTCTCAATGACATTTGATACATAATTATACATACATATGTATAATTATGTATCAAATTATACATACATATGTATAATTATACATACATACATACATATGTATAATTATGTATCAGGTACTTGGGATTCAGGACGACAATTCGGCCACACAGAAAGCTTCTGGTGGAATTGATACGCCGGTACAACAATGGAAGCCTGAGCTGGGATGAATTTTCACAGGCAGTGAAAACAGGGCATGCTGATCGCATGGGAAGCCCAGCTCCAAGATTGGAGATTCCTGGCAAACCTAAGGAAGAAGAATATTTCTATAGCAATCCCCAGGAATGTTTGCCAGAAATTGTTTAAAAACCAAAAGGTTTGTGATATAGCCGAGATAGACTTCGGTGAACATGTCTGATTAGTGTAGCTTTCATACTGTGAGACCAGTGTCAGACCAAAATATAAGAAGTATCATATTATTATAAAAGGTGCCCACAAGGTGCTCAACGAACAATGTAGACTCCCCTACCCAAAAATTGGGTAGTGTGGTCAGTACGTTATTACCACGAAATCGCACCTGAATGGCTCCAATTGTTACATTCGAAACAATTATGTACGATAAAACTAAAATATGGGTGACGGTATCTCCTAACACGGGTTCCTTCCTCAAAGATATCTATAACTGAAGGAAATTGTTCTCAACATGTGTTCAATGAAAATATGTAAAGGAAAAAACAAAAGCACTGCATGTACACTAACCAGAAGATGGACACTAAGACATCCCAAAGCAGAATAAAGGAGTAAAAATATGGGTGACGGTGGAGAATAAGGAGATTCCACACTAGTTTTATGTCTTGAGGCGCTTATGAGCTTGATCGGAGTCCTCTCCACTGCCAGCGTCCCTAAAATGCGCCATCGTCTGATTGCTTGAATGGGATTCTCATTATCCTGGAAAGCAATACAAATTTTGAGACTATCTTTCCTGTCTGTGAGAACGAGTGAAAAACCTTAGCACAGTTTTGTGTAGCGCAACTATACTGGTTGACAAATCCATAGGAATGGATGGAAAGGGTGTTGTAATTTGAAATAAACAGGCCCGCATGGTTTAGAAAGACGGTAAACGGAGAGAGTGGTCAGGCAGTGGAAAGAAAAGCAAATAAATGGAACCACTTATACTATTCCAGGTCATCAATACCCAACATATACCTTAGAAGCAGGTGTTCCAGAGGACAGCCCTTGGTTCGCACAATTCCCAAGATCAATCCGCACTGAGATACTAGTCTGCGACAGATCAACACCTGCAGTCTGCAGCACTTGGCTCAGAGAGTTTAATAACCTGTTCATAAATTGGGCAGTTAGAACTCAGAAGCAAAGAAACTGATTAAAAAAATGCATGACTACACTGTATCACTATGATAATATACAGACAACTTAAGCAAATGTGATCAATAATAAGGTCCGGAGTCACAACAGTTAATGGACAGGATCGAAGCAAAACGTAGTATAGCAAATATTTCCAAAAGTTAAATGAGACTCATAGTATGTTCTAATTCTGATGTTTCTCAAACTGGTGGTTCTATAAATATAATTTGAGTACTCACCCTTGTGAATAAACACTTGAGATGCTTATTGTTCCTCCTCCAAATGTCAGCTCCTCGTGTTGGTTCAGTGCATTGCTAGCACTAGTGGTGGGACACTGAGTTGATTGAGAATCAGAAATTTGTCCCTGGAGACGATGGGCAAGCACACCATCACTTCTGACCGAGGGAGTAATGTTTGGAAGAGGCATAGGCTGAGGAATCCCCTTGTTCACTATCTCAGGTTGCCGATCCACTATTTTGGAGGCAATTTCCCTGCTAGGGTCAGATTATACTGGATTCAGTGTGCTGTTTCCCAGCATGTTCGGATTGATAGAGATGTTATTTTCATCAAATTTTCCAGGAAATGGTCACACTGGTGCAGTGTCACTCTTTATGGCCTGAGGATTACCAACAAAACTCTGAACACGCCAGTGACTGTTTCTCTGTTTCATGAAGGGGGTAAATGTTAGATCCAAAAGTATCTTTGACAAGAAACTGTCATATTCACAAGCTACGGTCATTGTCTTTATCGACCAGAAAACATGAATTGTAGCAGTTTAACTTTAATACGATTCTACCGTAACAACAATTGAGTCCATCCCATAGTTACCCAATTAATAAACTTTTTATGCAACCAATGACAACAATTCCAAAGAAAAAGGTTGCCAAAACTTCTTAGACCAAGTAGGGGCATAAATGATTATATACTCTTGAAAGGAATTATAGAGTGCTATATGCAGGACGGTAAGCAGTCAGATGCTCCGCAGTATTGCATAGATCAACCCTATTTCTAAAGTATGCACATACACAGCTACTTAACACCTGCCTTTGTGCTTTCTGGTGAACATAGTACCTTACGCCCGGACTATATAAGTACCCACGATTCATTACATTACCCATGGCATTAATTTTGTGGGCTCAGGACTCCAACCCTGGTATGAATCTTCAATTTGTGGACTTTTTCCTCTAAGTACTGGACATACTCGATCACCTGCAAAAAAAATTGATAAATAACCAAGTAAGCTTACAAAGTGCTTTCAAAATAAGTTTGACAACTTACACAGTTATCCGCACTTACAGAACGTACCTCTAGCAGGAATGATGCCGTATCTCTTTTCTGATTACTATGGGGTATTAGATCTCTCAATATCTGGAATCAGAAAGAAAAATTTAAGCTCCCTCAAGCTCTATTGACAAGTAAATTGACAACTCACTAAACCAATTACACTTTTCTTGTAAAAGCAACACCTAATGCCATGGCTTACCAACCGTAACACCAGAGCTTCAACATCTATGATGTAATGACCATGTGACCGATCCACAGTTTAAATTACATGAACAAATTCCACTTGGTTAAATAAAAACCATGGAAGCTTCAAACTTTCTCTACCCTATAGAAGATGAACTAATCAAGTAATGGACTTGTTTTAACAGAAGAAGTTATATTCGCAAGGCGACAAGCAATTGGCTAAACTAGCACCATCATCAACTAATCAGCTGCTAAAGTACCATCCGTACAAACATCAAAAGCACTGTCAAACTAATTACACCAATCCAATAGGTAAATAGTGCGCAATGTCCAACGAATAAACTCCGCCACCCTTTCTGTTTCGAACCAATTTGCCAAAGTAAATTTCGAAATGTGCATTTGCTGAATAACAGATGCACATAAAGCTTACCTCTCATTGATCTTGCTCCTCCTCCTCTGCTCTGTGACTGAATGTTTCGATCGAATAGCACTAGCCTTATCGTTGTTCTTGGCATCTACTTTCCATATACAAAATCCAGAATTCCAAATTAGAAAACAGAAATGCAATCTTCCCTCTAAACACCCATAAAATCAAAAGGAAAAACATAGCTAAAAACAGTAGTGAAATATTTCGTACTCAAATTCCAATCAAACAAAGAACATTACAATTGCCAATGTAGTAAATCCTCAAATTGTAACGTTGGATCTACAAATTCGAGATAACCATGATCGAAAACAAGGTGGTCATAAATATGTCACCTTTGCTGTTGGTATTGGAAGAAGGACCTTCTTTCCTGGAGCCAAACTCCTCCTCGTCGTACTCATCCTCCTCCTTGTTGCCTTTCGCGGCGGTTCTCATCCTCCTCTATGTGAATTCCGATGGGTCTGGATTTAAATTCCAAGACTTTATGGACAAATCTGAAAAATACCCGGATAAGAAAATCTCAGATACGTTATGCTCGGCGCCGGAATTGGAGATTTGAGGTGGCTGATTGCGAAATTGAAGACGGCGGAGAATTGGGCTGGGGTGTATTTTTCGGGTTTTCTGCCGGCAGAGGAACCCCGGCGGTTTGGTTGAGGCTGCTACTGATGTTGGCTTGTAACCACCGTGACTCCGGTTACGCGAGAACTTGATGGAGCAAACATTCGCTTGTGGGTGACCTCACGTGCTTCCGGTGAGGTCACTTAAGTGGGCTTGCTTTTTATTTATTTATTTATTATTTTCTCTTTTCTTTTTCCTACTTGGCAAAGCTATGAGGGTTGATGGATTAACGGTCACGATGTAATGGACGACCAAAGCTAAGATTATAATCTTTCTCAAACCCACAGTGCAGTACTGGAAAAGTGTTAAGCTTTTACATGACATCGTGAGTTCAAAATTCATTAGTAGCTAATTTATCATCTAATCTAACAAAATCTATCGTACAAAAAAAAGAAACTCAAATGTTGCTTTCTTTGAAAAGAAGGTGATTTTCACAAACTTTTTTTAACTTCTCACATTCTTTTTATTGTGATTGTTGAATTGAATAAACCAAAGAAAGTAACAGAAAACATTAAACACCAAGGTGCGAGAAGTGACCGATTCAGGATTTGAATCTTGGGGATCTCAGTGTTTAAGGTCTAAGTTTTTTAAATAGAAACAATGTGAAGCGCACAAAAAATAAATTTAAGTTCATTCACTGAGGCATTTCTGTAATATCCCTCGTTTAATTAAGAGTGAAGTGTGATTATAATTGTTTCTATACAAAATTTTAGTCTGCTTAGTTTTTATTTGTTTAGTAGCTTTTAATACTATACTTTTTATTTATCTATTTTTATTGTTATTATTATTGTTTTAAGGCAAATAAGGATTTTTTTTATTATTATTTTAATTTTTTTTGGGTACAGCAATTAAGTAAAAAAAAAAAAAAAAAATTATGTAGAAAGGAAACAGGAAAGGAAAGAAAGTTCTTTCACTTTCTTCCTTCCTGAGCGATAGAAACAAGGAAGCCATGAGAAGCTTCATGATTCTTCCATAGCTTTAGGAAAAAAATCTTCTTTCCTCACACTTAAATCGGGTAGAAATTAGGATAGGTTGTGATGGGTCGACGTTTGATTGATCTAAGGAGTGTGTTTAGGGAGCTGTTCATCTCCTGTTTCACCCAGGAGTGTGTTCGACAGAGGGTGAATGGAGAAGAGCCACGGAGGTCTACAAGCAGGAGGTGGATGGCCTAGGAAGCTAGTTTTCATCATGACTCTGATAGGTTTGGGTAGGATTAGAGAAACTATAAAAGGGGTTGCAGAGAAGTGGGAAAAGCATCAGAAATCGAAAAGGGCAGAGAAATTGAGAGTTAGAGAACATGATTTGGGAGGAAGGATTCGGAGTTTTAAAGGGTAAATTTCTTGTTCTTTGTTTATTTTCATTTTTTCGAATTTAATTCCTTTAAGTGAAATTGAAACTGCCATGATTTATATTTGGAGTTCTTAGTTTTATTTAGGGTTTTCTATCATTCAACGAACGAATTTGAACAAGAATTAGAGTTTGGTAACTCGAATTGGGTGTGTAGCTCAAATTTCTTGATTAAGGGTTTGGTTCAAAAGGTCAATTTCTTGTTAATTTTGAGTCATATTATATTTGGGTATTGTATATATGATTTCTGGACTACCTGGAAGTGTTTTGGATTCTGTTATATGAATTGGAAGTGTATTGATGTGAGTTGCAGAAAAAAATTGATTTAATTTCAGAGAAAACTCAAGTTTCAAGTAGCCTTATTTTGCTCTTAATTTATAGGTCTATATGTGCTCCTTTGGAGAAGATTTTTAGTGTATTAAGAATACATGTGTTTATGATCGTAACCCAATTGATTTCACTCAGTTTCATTGAGTTTTGATCAACCAAAACCTTGTTTGAACTTGGGTCGCGAGCTGCCAAACAGCAGCAGAAAACTGGATTTTCAGTTTCAAGACCCCATCTTTGTTTGGACATAACTTCCAATTTAGAGTTCCGTTTTTTACAAACTTTATATGCTTTTAAAGTACAGAACCCAAACTTCAAAACCCATGTAATATTACACGATTTGGTTCAGTTTTGAATGTTCAAAAAGGAGTCTAAAGTTGGTTCAGTATTGCTGTTTTTCTGCAGATTTTCTGGAGATGTAAAGCATTGTTTTTACCACATCTAATTTCTATCTCAGATTCCTTTCTAGTTTTTTTTACCTTATTTGAATGGCATTATTTGAGTATAAGATTCCAGAATTTATGTACTTTCTTTAGATAATATTAATTTTGTGACTTAACACTTAGTTTGGTTTCTAATATTTGTTACTTGTGTTTATACTTTTGGTTGTGTTTTTGTGTGATCTGATTAGGTTCTTCAGGAGAGCAAAATTAATCGAATTCAAGGTAGGGGGCTCTGGGAAACCTTCTATATGTATTAATCTGATTATTTCTTACTTAAGTACACATACAAGTTTGATATTCATATTGAATTCCAATTGAATGCTGATTCTGATGACTGTTTGAGTATAAATGTTTGAAATGAAATTCAGATTTGTGATATGGGAGTAAAGTAGGATTGTCTTTGGGAATTTAAGGTAGTGGCTATTAGTTTTTGTGTAGTTGAGCCAAACTCTTAGTAGGCACCAGGTCTCAGGCGAGCCCACAGTGCACAGATTCTTTAAGGGTAATTCGGGACTGGAGACGAAGAGTTTAGGCAAGATGACTAACAAAAAGGGAAGTTCAGGGTTGTTTAGGGATGGGGGTTAGTTCATATACTTAAATACTCGGGATCAAGTGGTATAAGTACGGAATGGGACGTACGAGGTCTGGGTGTTTACTTATGTGGATTAACGGGTACAGTTAAGGCATTTGCATTGCATTCTCATGCCTCATTCTGATTTTAGTCTAAATTCTGTTATGTTAACTATTCTCTGATATTTTAGTAATGAAGGTATAGGTCCCTACTGAGCTTTTTAAGCTCACCCTAACTAAATTTTGCAGGTACAGAACCAGAAACTTAAAGTCTGCTTGCTGTCCGTTGTGTAAATATGTATAAAGAAATAAAAATATGAACTTGTTGGCTTTTTCTTTCTTGTTTGAATAAAGAACTACTTTTGTGTGAACTTTGAATAGTTCATAAGTTGTAATCTTGGCAGAAATTTCAAATAATGATATGTTGTTCAGTTGAATTATATTCCAAGTGAGTTAAACCTGTTTTTATTTCAAGTCACACACTTAGTTATATTAGTTAAGTTAAAATTAAGGTGTGACTCACGTCCTAACCCAAGGTTTACCCTTAATACTTGTTTTGGGGCGTGACAATTTCGTTGAACACTTGGTGGGCTTATTGTCTTTAGCCAAACCATGTTACGCAATGTCAACATATATCAACATATACTAAAGCAATCTGATTAGTGATATCGGGAGAATTTATCGAGTATTGATGCAATCTGTCGAGATATGTCTAACAGGTATTACATCAAACACTTGGTATGTACAAAAGAAACTCGTATCAAATATTCTAAGAGTGACATTCACATGTATATTTTTCGAACTCCAGATAATCATAAGACTATCTTGATCCCAATGTGCATCCGCCTCTGATGAAAAGCTGGAAAATAAGTGTGTGTATCATTTTCCTTCTTTAAATGTGCTCAACTTAGGCTGACTGAGCTTGTGTTTGCCTACATATTGCTACATGACCTGAACAAAGCCTTGATCACACACAAGTTAGTAAAGCCTAAACCGAGCCCACTGAGTTACGCATAATCATCACTAATCAGCCCATAATTTACGCATAATCATATCCTAACACGGGGTCGTTCGTCGAAGAGATCTATAACTGAAGGAAATTGTTCCCAACATGTGTTCAATGAAATATGTAAAGGAAAAAAACCAAAGCACTGCTTGTGCACTAACCAGAAGATGGAAACTAACATATCCCAAAGCAGAATACAGAAGTAAAAATATGGGTGACGATGGAGAATAAGGAGATGCCGCACTAGTTTTATGTATTGAGGCGCTTATGAGCTTGATCGCCAGTCCTCTCCACTGCCAGCGCCCCTAAGATGCGCCATCGTCTGATTGCTTGAATGGAAATTCTCATTATCCTGAAAAGCAATAAAAAAAAATTCGAGACTTGTCTTTCCTGTCTGTGAGAATGAGTGAAAAGTTGTTTAACGTCTTCAACAACAAAAAAAATGGCATGGCATACCTACAAAATTGTTTAATGCGCGATAATGTAATAAACTAGAAAAATTTATCAATTTTGGAGTAATTTCAGCACTTGATGTATAGTTGCTTCAAGTTTAGGAAAAAAAATATCAACAGACTTAAAGTTAGTTCACTAATAAATATAAATAATATGAAATTAAAACTAAATTAGCTAAATACATCAATCATGTGAAACTCATACATTATTTTCTTTTAATTTTTTTTTATTTGGTTACTTCAAGAAAATTGACTGTCAAATTATATATCACATGTGACATGTCTGTAGCCATGCAATCAGAGTCTCAGTTTCGTCAAGCAAACTAAATCCACCACATTTCCCTTTTTGTCTTAAATAACAGAATTAGTGTTATTATCGTTAAATAATTAATAAACATTTGGGCCCAATACATCTATCGGTGTCTTTAATAAACCTGGTATTTGCTGTGAATTTCATAAGTAATTGGCTTGTAAACTTTTAAGGTTTGCTTTGTATTAATCATTAACTTGACGTAAGTGGTAAACTTCCAAGATTCGGATTATAATTAAAGATTAAAACCTATCATCCATCTAGTTCACAATCATTTAATTTATTTTTTGAAAAGCACAATCATATATTAATTAGAGGATTGTGTAAGATTGTTAAACGCTTTGAAATTTTTAATCGAATCTATATCTTTCTGCTTTTATTTTGATATTCTTAATTACTTTGAATGGTGTAAACTACAAAAGGTGCTTCAAAATTAATCAAAGTGTTTTTGTCCAAAACATTCAAAAATGGGGAAAGGTGCTATAATAGAACTTCGCCTTTTTATTTTTCCAGACATGTCACAATTTTGGGGTGACGGTCACATCGTTATGTGGTGTTATTACTTTATGAGTTATAATATGAGTGCATGACCAACATGTTTGATGTTTCATGGACTTAAGATGAAAAAATAAAAATAGACCGTGAGACCAGTGGCGCCCCTAAAATGCGTCATCGTCTGATTGCTTGAATGAGAATTCTCATTATCCTGGAAAACAATAAAAAAATTCAAAACTTGTCTTTCCTGTCTGTGAGAATGAGTGAAAAGCTGCTTAATGTCTTCAACAACAAAAAAATGGCATGGCATACCTACAAAATTGTAATGCGCGATGAACAATGTAATAAACTAGAAAAATTTATCAATTTGGGAGCAGTTTGAGCACTTGATGCATAGGTGCTTCAAAGTTAAGAAAAGAAATATCAATAGACTTAAAGCTAGCCATTAATAAATATAAATAATATGAAATGAAAACTAAATTAGCTAAATACATCGTGAAACTCATACATTATTTTCTTTTAATTTTTTTTATTTTGTTACTTCAAGAAAATTGACTGTCAAATTATATATATATATCACATGTGACATGTGTACGAGGCACAACTCCCTGTAGCCATCCAATCATAGTCTCAGTTTCGTCAAGCAAACTAAATCCATCACATTTCCTTTTCAGTCTTAAATAACAGAATTAGTGTTATTATCGTTAAATAATTAATAAACATTTGGGTCCAACACATCTATCGGTGTCTTTAATAAACCTGGTATTTGCTGTGAATTTCATAAGTAATTGGCTTGTAAACTTTTAAGGTTTGCTTTGTATTAATTAATCATTAACTCGACGTAAGTGGTACCAAAAATTTCCAAGATTCGGATTATAATTAAAGATTAAAACCTATCATCCATCTAGTTCACAATCATTTAATTTATTTTTTGAAAAGCACAATCATATATTAATTAGAGGATTGTGTAAGATTGTTTACTCACAAACGCTTTGAAAATTTTAATCGGATCTATATCTTTCTGCTTTTATTTTGATATTCTTAATTACTTTGAATGGTGTAAACTACAAAAGGTGCGTCAAAATTAATCAAAGTGTGTTTGTCCAAAACATTCAAAAATGGGGAAAGGTGCTATAATAGAACTTCACCTTTTTATTTTTCCAGACATGTCACAGCTTTTGGGGTGACGGTCACACTATCATGTAGTATTATTACTTTATGTGTTATAATATGAGTGCATGACCAACATGTTTGATGTTTCATGGACTTAAGATGAAAAAATAAAAATAGATATGTGTTATAATTTAAATAAATTGATAACACCATGTAGCGTCAGTACGTCACACCAAAAAATATCTAAGATAAATTCTACAACATAATGGCTCTCACCTCGTACAGATTGTTTGATAAAAAATAGTTAGATTAATTTAAAGATCAGTTTTTCCTATCAATATTATGACTCGATGCATATTAATTTTGTGGAAATATGCTTGTCTAACAGTTATTAGTATGAAATTGTAATTGCCTTGCATTAATTTTGTTGCAAATGAATGGTTGATGCATGACTCTCTCTCTTTCCTTTCATGCCTAACGGTAATGAATTAATACAACGCTCAATATTTATGAATTATGAGAGTGCATGAGCTTCCTTTAAAAGCAACAATGTATCTCCATTGTTAGCTCGTGGCTCCTCAGGCCAGCTTTGTTATACAAAAAGCTGGTCGGAAAAAAACCGCCTCAAAATTTCCATTTTTTTTTTTTGTATTTGCTGTCACTGCAAGATCTAGTTCATAAATATAGTTGAAGAAGTATTGTGGAGATGGAAAAAACTAAAGGTGGTGTCGAAGGGTCTGAATTTGGGGAAGCCAAGGTGAAGCAACATAAGATGGAACACTATTTGAAGTACTTTGGAGGAATCAAAGTGGACAAATTGATAGGAGGATCCAACTTCGAAGGCGAGAGGTTGACGAGCTTGATCATTGCGCAGTCACGGTTATGCAGACTCAAGTTGTTTGCTTTTACAGCCACAACCATGCTGCTTCTCATCTGCGTCTGCGCGGTGCAGCTGAGCATGCTCAGCGATGTAACCCGGGTTTTGATGTTTCGCTCGAATTCTCAAACCATGACTCCACCACAAATTACTGGAACTGAAAGTGAGTGTCCACAACTTTTTCATAAGGTTAATATTTGTTATTTATGCCTGCGGTCAGTTTGGTAGACATTGTTGGCTTTTTATTTTATAACTTAGGCTTTTTGGGCAAGTAGTTGTCTAACACGGTATCTTACGATTGTCAAGATTTTGGTTTGAAGACTCGTGTTCACTTTTGCAGAGGATTATGAGAATAATGGATATCTGATGGTCTCATCCAATGGAGGATTGAATCAAATGCGGGCAGGTGTAAGTACTTCTCTACTTATATTTTATTCTTAATTTGCATTAATATTCTTGAAAACTCAATTAATTAATGCTCTTAAAAATCTTACACTGCAGATTTGTGACATGGTGGCTATTGCAAGTGTTATGAATGTCACGCTTATAGTTCCTGAGTTGGACAATACCTCCTTTTGGAATGATCGCAGGTTAGTCAAATTACAACTCTCTCTCCCTATGTCTTTCACTTAAACTTGAGTAGGGTGCCTTGTCAAACCACTATTACAAAAGCATAAGATTCATGCCCTTTGGTTTTCTTCCAACTCAACTCTGGTCCCATTCGGTCTGCCTTAGTTAGAACAAATTTTAGAGTCTGCCTGTCAGACTACGTGGTTGTGCGAACGCACATAATTAAAGAGGATCGTCTATGTTTTCTTTTCTCCCGTCCCTACCCATGATACCATCCGATTCTCTCAATAGCCGTATATGGTCGGTCGGACAAATGTTTTTCTCCCGAGTCACTAGTGAGGCAACCCTAGCCAAGTACCTTCATTAACAATAAATTAAATCTGACGGAGTTGAATACTTAATTTTGCAGTCGATTTGAAGATATATTTGATGTGGATTACTTCATTTCATCTCTGAGAGATGAAGTCAGGATACTAAAAGCTCTGCCTGATAAGCAGAAAAGAAGAGTAGAGATAGCTACCCTCTATTCCATGGCTCCTGTTAAGTGGGCCAACATGAAATATTACTACGAACTGGTAGTCAAGATTAATTCCTTAATCATCGCCATTGTGTTATACTATTAATGTTAATTACCACTAATCTACTGTTAATACTTGATTCATACGCAGATTCTTCCTCGCATAAAGAAGTATGAAGTGCTGCATTTCACTCAGACCGATACCAGGCTTGCGGATAATGGGATCCCAAACGAGGTTCAGAAACTGCGGTGCAAAGCGAATTACAGAGCTCTGAGATTCACTCCTCCTATTGAGGAACTGGGAAAGAAGATTGTTAGGATTCTGAGGGAAAAGGGTCCATTCCTAGTTCTCCATCTGAGATATGAAATGGACATGTTGGCATCTTCTGGTTGTACGGAAGGTTGCAATGCCAAAGAAATTGAAGAATTAACAAATATGAGGTTAGAGTGAGAAGAAAATCTTTGGTATGGCAGTATAATCACGTTATTCTTATGACATCTCTCAAAAGTATAGAGACAATGTGGGGTCCGGTGAAAACCCAAATGCGGGGGACCGGCTTGTTTGTAAAAACTTCATAACGTGGTCAGACCGCCCTAAAGATTTTAAGATTTTCTCAATCTTAATTTCAGTTCCTTTTTAGTTGTTTCTTTTCATAAATTCAAATATGATTAACTTGCAAATGTTAATATATTAAACAGGTTTGCTAACCCACGGTGGAAGCAGAAAATAATATATTCCGTTTGGAAAAGAAGAGCTGGGGCGTGCCCTTTAACTCCTGAGGAAACTGCACTTGTACTGAGGGCTTTGGATATTGATCCTGGCATCCAAGTTTATATCGCTGCCGGTGATATATACGGCGGAGAAAGAAGAATGGCGCCTCTGAGACTAGCCTTTCCCCATACGGTTTGTTGCTTGAACCTCAAGTAACAATTCGATTACAAGTATTATACCCATGTTCGACGCTTATTATCGTCTGCAAACAGGTTAAGAAGGAGACGTTGCTGGAATCCTCCGACCTCGAGCCCTTCTGGAACCATTCAAACCGAATGGCAGCGTTGGATTATATGGTGTCACTGGAAAGCGACATCTTCGTTCCTACTTATAAAGGAAACATGGCAAGAATTGTTGAAGGCCATAGAAGGTATGTAACATACGTTACCAATATATTACTATGTTAATTTCTTTCTCAGTGACATTTGATACATAATTATACATATATGTGCGCGCGCGCAAGCGCAGGTACTTGGGATTCAGGACAACAATTCAGCCAAACAGAAAGCTTCTGGTGGAATTGATACGCCAGTACAAGAATGGAAGTCTGAGCTGGGATGAATTTTCACAGGCAGTGAAAACAGGGCATGCTGATCGCATGGGAAGCCCAGCTCCAAGATTGGAAATTCCTGGCAAGCCTAAGGATGAAGAATATTTCTATAGCAATCCCCAGGAATGTTTGCCACAAATTGTTTAAAAACCAAAAGGTCTGTGATATAGCGGTTCGGTGAACATGTCTGATTAGTGTAGCTTTCACACCGTGAGATCAGTGTTGGACCAAAATATAAGAAGTATCATATTATTATAAAAGGTGCCCAAAAGTTGCTCAACGAACGACGTAGACACCCCTACCAAAAAATTGGGTAGTGTGGTTGGTACGTACCTTATATTCCACTTCCTAGCCAGCATCACTAAATGTAAAATAACTTTTCTTCTATTTATATTTTCTTTGAAATTTGAAGTAAACAATACAAGGAGATGATTAGGGTTTTGTGATGTTCCACCATGCAGTCCATCGAGACTGAATGATCCTTGCCACTGATGCAAGCATGCCAATGTTTGCCCTAAACAAATAAGGATAATGCTAGGAAGAACATAATTTTAAACTTAATTTGTAAATGACGTGTCACCAATAAGAAACAAACACGTTAATCAACAATTAATAATTTAATTATCTACAACCACATCATTCGGTTTGTAAATTAGGTTTAAAAAATTTGGTCTCTTTAGCATTACCCAACAAATAATCCTCGAGACACGAACTAACTTTATTACCACGAAATGGCACCTGAATGGCTCCAATTGTTTACATTCGAAACAATTATGTACGATAAAACTAAAATATGGGTGACGGCATCTCCTAACACGGGTTCCTTCCTCAAAGAAATCTATAACCGAAGGAAATTGTTCTCAGCATGTGTTCAATGAAATATGTAAAGGAAAAAACCAAAGCACTGCATGTACACTAACCAGAAGATGGACACTAAGACATCCCAAAACAGAATAAAGGAGTAAAAATATGGGTGACGGCGGAGAATAAGGAGATTCCACACTAGCTTTATGTCTTGAGGCGCTTATGAGCTTGATCGGAGTCCTCTCCACTGCCAGCGTCCCTAGAATGCGCCATCGTCTGATTGCTTGAATGGGGATTCTCATTATCCTGGAAAGCAATAAAATTTTTGAGACTTTATCTTTCCTGTCTGTGAGAACGAGTGAAAAACCTTAGCACAGTTAGCGTAACTATACAGGTTGACAAATCCATAGGAACGGATGGAAAGGGTGTTGTAATTTGAAATAAACAGACCCGCATGGTTTCGAAAGATGGTTAACGGAGAGAGTGGTCAGGCAGTGGAAAGAAAAGTAAATAAATGGAACCACTAGTACTATTCCAGTTCATCAATACCCAACATGTACCTTAGAAGCAGGTGTTCCAGAGGACAGCCCTCGGTTTGCACGATTCCCAAGATCAATCTGCACTGAGATACTAGCCTGCGACAGATCAACACCTGCAGTCTGCAGCACTTGGCTCAGAGAGTTTAATAACCTGTTCATAATTTGGACAGTTAGAACTCAGAAGCAAACTGATCAAGAAAATGCAAGACGTACACTGTATCACTATGATAATATTCAAACAACTTAAGCAAATGTGATCAATAATAAGGCCCGGAGTCACAATAGTTAATCGACAGGATCGAAGCAAAACGTAGTATGGCAAATATTTCCAAAAAGTTAAATGAGACTCATAGTATGTTCTAATTTCACTGCTTCTCAAACTGGTGGTTCTATAAAATATAAATATAGTTTGAGTACTCACCCTTGTGAATAAACACTTGAGATGCTTATTGTTCCTCCTTCAACTGTCAGCTCCTCGTGTTGGCTCAGTGCACCGCTAGCACTAGTGGTGGGACACTGAGTTGATTGAGCATCAGAAATTTGTCCCTGGAGAGGATGGGCAAGCACACCATCACTTCTGACCAGGGGAGTAATGTTTGGTAGAGGCATAGGAAGAGGAATCCCCTTGTTCACTATCTCAGGTTGCCGATCCACTATTTTGGAGGCAACATCCCTGCTAGGGTGAGTTTCTACTGGATTCGGTGTGCTGTTTCCCAGCATGTTCGGATTGATAGAGATGTTATTTTCATCAAACTTTCCAGGAAATGGTGACATTGGAGCAGTGTCACTCTTTATGGCCTGAGGATTACCAACAAAACTCTGAACACGCCAGTGACTGTTTCTCTGTTTCGTGAAGGGGGTAAATGTTAGATCCAAAAGTATCTTTGACAAGAAAGTAAGTGACATTTCAGACGCTATGGTCATGGTCTTTTATCCACCAGAAAACATGAATTAGACGCAGTTTAATATGATTCCACCTTAACAACAATTGAGTCCATCCCATTATTACCCAATTAATCAACTTTTTATGCAAAGAACCAATGACAACAACTCCAAACGGAAAAAGGTTGCCAAAACTGCTTAGCCCAAGTAGGGCCATAAATAATTATATACTCTTGAAAGGAATTATAGTGTACTTTATGCAGGACGGGATCTCGGGAAGCAGCCAGATGCTCCGCAGTATAATTGCATAGATCAACCCTATTTCTATAGTATGCACATATACAGCTATTAACACCTGCCTTTGTGCTTTCAGGTGACTATATAAGATCAAGATTCAGAACATTACCCATGGCATTAACTTAGTGGGCTCAGGACTCCAACCCTGGTATGGACCTTCATATTTGTGGACTTTTTCCTGTAGGTACTGGACATACTCAATCACCTGCAAAAAAATGATAAATAACCAAGTAAGCTTACAAGTGTGTTTTTAAAAATAAGTGCAACAACTTACACAATTATCCGTACACAAAGAACGTACCTCTAGTAGGAATGATGCTGTATCTCTTTTCTGATCACTATGGGGTATTAGATCTCTCAATATTTGGAATCTGAAAGAAAAATTTAAGCTCCCTCAAGCTCTACTGACAAGTAAATTCACAAATCACTAAACCAATTACACTTTTCTTGTTAAAGCAACACCTAATGAGATGGCTTACCAACCGTAACACCACGGCTTCAACATCTATGATGTAACGACCATGTGACCGATCCACAGTTTAAATTACATGAACAGATTCCACTTGGTTAAACGAAACTTCAAACTTTATCTACCCTATAGAAGATGCACTAATCAAGTAATGGACTTGTTTTAAAAGAAGTTATATTCGCAAGCCGACAAGTAATTGGCTAAACTAGCACCATCATCAACTAATCAGCTGCTAAAGTACCATCCGTACAAACATCAAAAACACTGTCAAACTAATTACACCAATCCAATAGTATCGAATAGTAAATAGTGCGTAATGTCCTACGAATAAACTCCCCCGCCCTTTCTGTTTCGAACCAATTGGCCAAGGCAAATTTCGAAATGCAAATTTGCTGAATAACAGATGCACATAAAGCTTACCTCTCATTGATCTTGCTCCTCCTCCTCTGCTCCGTGACTGAATGTTTCGATCGAATAGCACTAGCCTTATCGTTGTTCTTGGCATCTACTTTCCATATACAAAATCCAGAATTCCAAATTAGAAAACAGAAATGCATGCTTCCCTCTAAACACCCATAAAATCAAAAGGAAAAACATAGCTAAAAACAGTAAAGGTGAAATATTTCGTACTCAAATTCCAATCAAACAAAGAACATTACAATTGCCAATGTAGTAAATCCTCAAATTGTAACGTTGGATCTACAAATTCGAGATAACCATGATCGAAAACAAGGTGGTTATAAATATGTCACCTTTGCTGTTGGTATTGGAAGAAGGACCTTCTTTCCTGTAGCCAAACTCCTCCTCGTCGTACTCATCCTCCTCCTGGTTGCTTTTCGCGGCGGTTCTCATCCTCCTCTATGTAAATTCCGATGGGTCTGGATTTAAATTCCAAGACTTAATGGACAAATCTGAAAAATACCCGGATAAGAAAATCTCAGATACGTTATGCTCGGCGCCGGAATTGGAGATTTGAGGTGGCTGATTGCGAAATTGAAGACGGCGGAGAATTGGGTTGGGGTGTTTTTTTTTTGGGTTTTCTGCCGGCAGAGGAACCCGGCGGTTTAGTTGAGGCAGCTACTGATGTTGGCTTGTAACCACCGTGACTCCGGTTACGCGAGAAATTGATGCAGCAAACACTAGCTTGTGGGTGACCTCACGTGCTTCCGGTGAGGTCACATAAGTCGGCTTGCTTTTTATTTATTTACTAGCCTTTCGCATTACATAACGGCGCGCCACGCGTGACATACAAAATTTAAAGAAAGTTAATAATTTTCGATACACTAAATACTCAGGGTCAGATTCTTACACGCAATATATGTCAACATAGCGCATTCTATCAAGGAATTACAGAGAACTTTCTCATTGTAACAACTCAATGTAAAATTCATTAAGCGGTTACCACAGATTGATCCTGGACTGCATTGTCTCTGAAATTTGATGGTTAAATAGTAATCGTGAAAACTGAAATGTATGGAAACTCATCAACCAAAACCAGGAGGCACATCGGGGTCCTCATCGCTACCATCACATGCTCGCTTGTGCTCCATTTCTGTAGACATGCCAGGTGCTAGTCTGTTATCATCGGGAGCCAGCCTATCCTGCAGCTGACGTGAACTTTCCTTCCGTCCGTCCATGGCTCCCTTTACATGAGGTGGTTAATGGATATCAGGACAACAAATAATCATCAAACAAAGAAAGCGAACAATGGTTAAGGGGATGTAATTAACAGTGGCTTCCAGAACTACAGGATCAATAACATTTGGAAAGATGTTAGGGTGGAGGAACTATAATGTTGGCATCAAATGAAACCTTTCTCATCAGACCAACAAAGTACATTACACGTCATATGCCATCATATGGCTGCAAAAACCATTTGGGTTAACACTCATAAACATGAAACACACTCCGGAAATTAAGGGCTTGTTTGGTATCCTATTTGAAAAAATTTATAATTTCTCAAAACATTTCTTAAGAATTTTTCTTGAAAACAATTTTCTTTAAGACTTGTTTGGTATGTGATTTAAAAATTTTAAATCTTACAATTTAAACTGGACAAAGAGATCCAAAAAGAAGAGGTTGAGAGAGAAGGAAAGAAAGTAAGAGATGATCGGAGGAAAGAAAGTAAGAGATGAGGATCAGAGGAGACAGAGAGGAAGAGGAGTGAGAGAAAGAACAGAGAGAATGAAGAGAGCGGATTGGAGGATAGACGAAAAAGATTAAAAAAAAAAAAGGGTAAATTACATAGTAGCCCCTCAGGTTTGAGGTCTATTGTTACACCCCTCTCTATTTTAAATTATTATTTTGGTCTTAATTGGTGAGCCCAAGGGCCCACCCCTGATTTCTGTCCCCCATTCCACTCTTCTTTCTCTCTTCTCCTTTCCGTAACTCTCTCTCTCTCCCTCTCACAACTCTCTGCCTCTCGGCTCTCTATGAAAACAGCCCTTCCAAGGGCCTTCCACATCGAACAACAACAACCCTCCACCACCATCCTCTCCCCTCTAGGTGAACCCATGAACCCAGAAAACATCCCAAACCTTACCCTCACCCCCGATCGACACTAGTCATCGTCTTCTCCGTCGAGTTTCGTGATTTTTCAACGTTGGTAAGCTTCTAAAAACCCTTGGGTTGTGTTTTAGGGTTAGATTGAAGCTTGTTTTAAGTTGTGTATACATTTGAATCGCAGAAAACGAACTCGGATCATAAACCCAGATTCCGACGTTAACCGTGGTCGTTTGGCCATCTTTCAGGCCATTTTCCGGCCAACTCCGGCCACCACTCGGTCCCCACTTGGTATGAATCTCTTCTCCACATTCCTAACTACAATTTTGGCTTTTGAATCACTCAATTTGGTTAAGTAACGAAGAAGTTACGAAGCTTTGAAATTTCCCCAAACCTTCAGCCAAAAACCCAGTTTTCCGACGAGCACCGCCCCTTTTGAGGCGTTTTCCGGCCAAACCACGGTGAGTTGGCCGGCGTGCAGGGTATCAATCTCTTCGTCTCGTCGAGTACTACAACTTTCATTTTTGTTTCACTTGATTTCGTTGAGTAACAAAGAAGTTATGAGCGTCCAAAGTCGGGTGGTTTTCCGGCCGAATTTCCAGCCTTCTTCTTGAGGTCCGGCGACCCACGAACCCAGGCCCTTTGGGCCATTTCCTTTTCAAAGGGCTTAAAGCCCTGCCCCTTATTTTGGTGAGGCCTTTGGGCCGGTGTGGTATGTGGGCTGCGTGTATGTGTGTGTATGTGTGCTGTACATGTGTGTGTGTGTACTGGTGTGTGTGTACGTGTGTTGTGTGGGTTTGGGCTCAGCCCAAACCATTCATTTTTCCTAAACTACCCAAGACCCTAACCCGGATCCAAGCCCAAACCCTGTTGACTCTGACCCGTTTGACCGACCCAGTCTGACAGCGTTGACTTTGACTGATCAACGTTGACTTTTAAGTTGACTTTTCTGATTTCGTTCGGGACTCCTCCTAGACTAATTTCGATGTCCTGGACCCGATTTTGAAGTCCGTTTCCCCAAATTAAATCATTTGAATAGAGTTTGACTGAATGTACCATTTATTGTGCTTAGGGGCAATTGTAGAGGCGTTTTTCTTCGCTAGTGTGCGCAGCTTTGGATGGCGAAGTACTGTGAGTGGACTCCTTCTAAAAATGCATGTTTTAATACTAGAAATGCATACATGAAAAGCTTGATTTGATGATTATGTTCTATGAAATGCTTTGAGATAACATGCTTACTGAGGCTAGTTTGAATTATTACTATTTTTCCTATAACCCATGTTCTTCATAGGATATCCGATCGATGACGATATAATATTTAGAACATGTTTCGAACACTTCTTCATAGTATAGACGATCGATGACTTTATACTATGAAGTTGCTTTTCAATACTTATGCTAAATGGTTTTGTATTTACCTAGTGGTCCACATTCCGCTACGGGACGTAGGGATAGTGTCCGGTCCGTCCTGGGCGACGGTTTGGTGCTGGCATAGGGCCTGGAGGGTGTTTCCTTTGGCTATTTAGCACAGAGACAGGGAGCCGGCAAGGGGCATGTAGTGATATTTTCCTCTGACTGTCTGCTCAGAGACGGGGAGCCGGCATGGGGCCTGAAGTGTTTCATTGGACATTCACTAGTGACTATTATTTTATGAGATATGATTTGAGAAATTGCACGACATGCTAGGTTTCGGAAAACCTATGTTTATCATGATATATATATATATATATATATATATATATATATATATATATGTTTTCATAAAACCTGGGGGTTAGTATGTTGATAACTGTTTTAGTATATGTATATGAAATTGGTCCACTCACCTTTGTTTTGCGCCCCCTTCAGGGCATAGAATCGAGGCATACAATCTCGACATCAAGGCACTTCCGCATCGGCATCTTCGAGTCCTCTCGGTGTAGAACCCATTCTTTGTTTCATTAAATTTTACATTAATTCTTTTAGTGTTCTAAATTAGATGTGCTCTGAACACGTTCCTTAAATGATTATTCATTAATCTTTTATATTTATAAGACTTATCTATTCCTTGTTCTCAGCATTTGCACTCAATAAATGGCTTTCGTCACCTTCGGGTGTCGGCCAGCACGTGCTTACCCTGGTATTCGGGGAATATCCGGGTCGGGGCGTGTCATCTATTACAACCCCATACAACATCTTTAAAAAATTTCACTTTCATACCTCACGTATCATTTTATTTCAATTTCATACAACCGTTACATTTTCCATCCATTGATCCATTAAGCGCTGACGTGGCTACCACATTTGCACCACGTGGCTGCCAGATGTGTGCCACGTGGCAAAATAATAATTTTTTAATTTTTTTTTTAGAAAAACCTAAATCTTCTAAATATATATATATATATATATATATACACACACATAAAAAAAATTGAAAATCCAAACACTCTCTCTTATCCCTACAATCCAGAAAAAGAAAGAAAAAAAAAAAAAAAAAACCCTTCAGTTCATCCTCCCCACCCCTCCTCCTTCTTCTCCTGTCTTCTTCTTCATCTTCATCTTCTTCTTCTTACACCTGCAACCCCAGAAAAAAGAAAAGAAAGAAGGAAAAAAAAAACCCAATTCTCATCCTTAAATCCACACGAAGAGTGGGTGTGCGAGAGGGTGGGTGCGGAAGGATGTAGGTTTCTGGGTAGAGTTGGGGTGGGTGGGTGGGGTCGCAGGAGGAAGGGGGTGGACGGGGGGGTGTCGGTCAAGCAGGTTCTGGAAGGAAGAGGGATTGGGAAGGGGTTCTGGGTCGGAAGTGTGCGAGGGAGGGGGGAAGGGAAGGTGTCGAGGAAGGAAGCGGTCGAGCAGGTTCTGGAAGGAAGTAGAGGAAGTGGTTCGTTCGTTCGTTCGAAGGAAGCGCGGGAGGGGGGGAGTGCGGGATGAGGGGGGATGCAATGAGGGATCCTTCTTCCTGGATTTTTTAATTTGGTTCATTCATTTTTTCTTTTTTCTTTTTTCTTCTCTTCTTCTTTATGTGTTTCTCTCTTTCTGAATTTGGTTTATTCACATTTGCGGGGAGAAGAGAGGATTTCAACCTCTCTTTTTTTTTATTTTACCCAATTAAAATTTTGCAGAAATCTGGACCGGATCTGTGTTGAAAGGGAATAGATCAGGTCTGGGTTGGGATGGTGGAGCTATAGGTGGGGTAGTGGTGGTGAAGGGATTTGGGAAGGGATGGTGTTGGGGTTTTGGGGAAGAACAGAGCATGCGGCTGCTTTGAAAGGGAGGAAGAGGGGAGAATACGGGGGAGGGAGGAGGGTGAGATGTTGGGGTGGCCCCACTCCTCTTTAAAATTATTTTTTAATTTATTTATTTATATTAGAAGATTTAGTGTTTTTTAAAAAAAATTAAAAAATTATTATTTTGCCACCTGGCACACATCTGCCACGTGGCGCAAATGTGGCAGCCACGTCTGCGCTTAACGGATCAATGGATGGAAAATGTAACGGTTGTATGAAATTGAAATAAAATGATACGTGAGGTATGAAAGTGAAATTTTTTAAAGATGTTGTATGGGGTTGTAATAGACCTCAAACCTGAGGGGTTACTATGTAATTTACCCAAAAAAAAAAAGAGAAGGGGGTGAGAGAAAGAGGAAAAGAAATGGATTTGGAGTGAGATGGAAGGAGGGAGATAAAAGAAATGAGTGAGTTTAAGTTTAAAAACTCTAAAAACTCACTTTTTATGTTTTTAGATAATAGACTATATTTTTTAGTTAGTCTTGAGTTCAGTTTTTAAAATAATCCTACCAAACAAGTTTTTAAGACCTAAAACTTGAAAATTGTTTTTGAGTTTAAAAAGTTGTTTTTGAAAATTGTTTTTCATTTGACCAAAAAATAAAATAAAATAAAATAAAACACAAACATGTTGCTTGGGAAAATAATTTCTTTAAAAATGAGGTGACTTTCACAAACTTTTTTAACTTCTCACACTTTTATGTATGATGGAGAAAAGATGGCCGTAAGAACCCTTGAAGGACAAACCGAAAGCTTCCCCATAACTGTAGGGTTACATCAAGGCTCATCCTTAAGTCCTTGGTAATGGATGAGTTAACGGGACATATTCAAGACGATATTCCTTGGTGTATACTTTTCCCAGACGATATAGTGTTGATAGATGAAACTCAGGAAGAGGTAAATGTGAAGCTTAACCTTTGGAGAGAAGTGTTGGAATCTAAAGGTCTTCGCCTAAGTCGATCAAAGACAAAATATATGGAGTGTAAGTTCAGTGCAAATGGAGGCTTAAATGAGTTAGGGGTGAGGATCAGAGATTAGGAAGTACCAAAGAGCGATCGCTTTCGCTACCTAGGATCTATCTTGCAAAAGAATGGAGAATTAAATGGAGACATCAACCATAGAATACAAGCTGGATGGATGAACGTGAAATAGTGCATCAGGCATGTTGTATGCTACTGAAGCTCAAAGGAAAATTTTATAGAACAGCAATAAGGCCGACGATGCTATATGGCACGAAATGTTGGGCGGTGAAGCATCAACACGTACATAAAATGGGTGTAGCGAAGATAAGGATGCTTCGTTGGATGTGTGGGCACACGAGAAAGAATTAGGAATGAGGATAACCGAGGTAAAGTAGGAGTAGTTGAAATTGAAGGAAAGATGAGAGAAAATCGATTACGGTGGTTTGGACATGTGCAAAGAAGGTCTACTGACGCTCCAGTTAGAAGATGTGACTACGGGACAGAGGTCCATGGCCGAAGGGGTAGAGGAAGACCTAGGAAAACTTTGGAAGAGACTCTTAGAAAAGACTTAGAGTACTTGGATCTAACGGAGGACATGACATAGAACCAAGCGCAATGGCGTTCTAGGATTTATATAGCCGACCCCACTTAGTGGAAAGGCTTTGTTGTTGTTGTGATTGTTGAATTGAATAAACCAAAGAAAGTAACATAAAACATTAAACAACAAGGTGCGAGAAGTAGTGGCTGATTCATGTTTTGAATCTTGGGGATCCCAATCTTAAAGATCCAAGTTTTTTTTAAATAGAATCAACGCGAAGCACGCGAAAAATAAATTTCAATTCATTCACTGAGGCATTTCGTTGAACACTTGGGGGGCTTATTGTCGTCAGCCAAACAATGTTGCGCAATGTCAACAGATATCGACATATGCTGAAGCAATTTGATTAGTGATATCGAGAGAATTTATCGAGTATTATCGATGCAATCTGTCGAGATATCTCTAGCAGCTATTACATCAAACACTTGGTAGGTACAAAAGAGACTCGTACCAAATATTCTGAGGTTTTAAGATATTTACATGTATATTTTTCGAACTCCAGATAATCGTACGACTATCTTGATCCCAATGTACATCCGCTTCGGACGAAAAGCTGAAAAAAGTGTTTGTATCATTTTCCTTCTTTAAAAGTGCTCAACTTAGGCTGACAGAGCTTGTGTTTACCTACATATTGCTACATGACCTGAACAAAGCCTTGATCACACACAAGTTAGTAAGCCTAAACCGAGCCCACTGAGTTACGCGCAATCATCACTAATCAGCCCATAATTTACTAGGTGGGCTTTATACTTTGGTATATGTGTTAGCCACTAACACCTTGTGTATGGCCCACTTAGTTCTAATCATCCCTTAACGATTCGTTTGGAAGTACTTCTAAAATGACTGAAAACGTTTTTGATAAAAATATTTTTAAAACTAATCCTTAATAATTAAATGAACACTGAAAAATCACTTTAAATGCTTCTAGTAAAAAGCATATATCTAATGCTTCTTCCAAAAACATTTAAAATGCTTTTGGAACCTAAAATCAATTTCTCCAAAAACGTTTTTAGTCATGTAAAAGCACTTCCAAACGAGCCCTAATTTAAAGTAGTTTTGTGTACATCCAGTTTACAAGAAAATAAATCTAGGTTACCTTGTCCTTATAGACTTAAGGCTCGTTTGAAACTATTTTTAAAATGGCCGAAAACGTTTTTGTGAAAAATATTTTTGGAACAAATCTATAAGAGCTTCTTGTGAGAAATATTTAAGTGCTTTTGGAACCCAAAAACATTTTTTTAAAAAGCGATATCAGTTATTTTAAAAGCTTTCAAAAGAGCCATTAGATTTGCTTCTTTACCACCTTTGTTTGTTGAGAATCATAGCAATCACTTTTGTTTGTTAAGTTTTAATTCAGTATAAGCTTGACTAAATTGGTTCCGAGTGGAAGTTCCAACCAACGATGGTAGATTAGATTGTGACGTTTGTCTGGACACCAAGTCTGGGAATACTTGTAAATCAATATCTTGTGAACTAAATCTGTTTAGCTAGCAGTAGCAGTCAAACATGTATCTGCAGAATTCCTCAGGTGATTAAGATTATACTGAGCTCAGAAGTCAACATACTTCTGTAAACTAAAGTAAAAATGTGTGGAAACCTAGCTTACTCGTTTTTGAGTCAATTCTGCATGATTAAATCTACTGTAATGTATATATTTTATTCTTTTTGAGCAGAAAATTGGGTAACAAGTTAAGATAAGAACGCAATTTTAGCCTGATAACTTTTTTCCGTTTGGAAATGTTTCTCTACAATGTGCTTTTCCTTATAAACGCTTTGTAATAAGTAAGTCAAATTTCTAATACAAATTCAAGTGATTTTTAGAGTTATACCGAAACGCTTTTCTTCGAACAACACCATTTATAGTGAGAATATGCTATATCATTAAATGAGTCGGTCGTGATTAAACGATCGAATTTATAATTCATGAAAGTCGAAT
Organism: Cotoneaster glaucophyllus; assembly: GCA_036320875.1. Taxonomy (NCBI): domain Eukaryota; kingdom Viridiplantae; phylum Streptophyta; class Magnoliopsida; order Rosales; family Rosaceae; genus Cotoneaster; species Cotoneaster glaucophyllus. The sequence continues at coordinate 1,534,600 of JAVVNS010000101.1, read as the reverse complement.
TTAAAATCGTTTGCTTATTACATGACCATAACCCTTCAGTCATTTTTTTTTTTTTAAAAATCTCGATATGCAACATGAAGGTTGATGCACCCTCGTCACCCAACGCGGCCTAAAAGAACGGGCTCTGAACAACAAAACAAGCAGTAAAAGTCCCAGTTGTTCTGCCCGTCCCTGACTCTGACCCTTAAAAATTCCAAATCCATGTGCGCTCACCGCCCACTGGAAACTCTATACGCACCAACCAATCAGACGGCGCCACGGGTTTGATGAAACAGGAGAATCTTTGGGTGTTATGTGGCAGGATGCAATTGACTGGGATTTGTCCATGAAGTTTAGAAATCCGGATCCTCGTCCGATCCTCTTTGTGAGGATCGTGAGAATCTGTGAATCATGTTCGTTCATCGTACATTGTGCAGTCATAAATCATTTTAAATATTTTTATTTAAAATTAAACAGAAATAGTACCTGACAAAAACTGATTACACGATATACGATGAACGAACACGATTCACGAATCTCCATGATCTTCACCAAAAGAATCCGGAGAGGATCCTGTTGGTTTGTTTAGGGTAGGGAAACGCTAATCCAATGTATCCGGTCGGTGGGCAAACCGGTGTGGCTCTGCGATATGGCTTGTTTATGGGTATCCACTTTCATTAGTTTGTCCGCTATCTGATTGGCAATGGATAGAGAAAATATGGCCCAATGAATGTAGAAGAAAATGTTCTACGAATCCAAAGCATGGCAGGATATTATTATTTAACATTTTAGCATTCATAGCTTCTAAATCCAAAATTGAAAAATGGATATAATTTTCTTCCACCCCACGAAAGGTTTGTAGCACGATGTCCGTTTCACATAAACAAAATACTGATTGATAGAAAAAAATAAAAAGGTTTCACGTTATATATCGAATCTCTTCTATTTACAAAACCTAGTAGCAAATTCAGTTGCATAAAATCAAATTAATAAGCAACTCTTGAAGTAATCAGATTTCATAATTTATAACAGATGACAGTCACTCAAACATGCATTGGTGTATTAAGCATTTTATCAAACATGAACGCGTGTCGATTCTAAACCGTTAATATTCAGTTACAATCCGTATCCGATTAAATCAAGATTGGGTAGAATTATTCAATACAACAAAATCATAGTAGAAAACACCCTTAAAACGGTAGTAGATAGCACGATGCCGTATAATCTAACAAGATTCTCTTCGGATCCTTTTGGTGAGGATCCTAGGATTAAGTGAATCATGTTCATTCATCATATATCGTACGGTCAATTTTTATCAAATACTGTTTATGTTTAATTTTAATATAAAAATTGTACCAAAATAAAGCAGGCGGTGGCAAGGATAATATCGACAGGTCGGATTTAAAAGTAATTATTAGTTTCGTTGTCACCATCACGTGTGTATACTGCAGTCTTTGTGGATTTGGATTGATTGAGGAGAGGAATTTTGTAACGGAGCCCCATGTGCCGGCCCTACCTATCTTAAACTTCTTAATTAATTAATTAATCAATAATTTAATCGAGCCATGTGGCTAATTGCTATGGGTGAAGTGTCGTATTTACTTCATTTAAATTAAGTTTAATGTTGCTCTAATATCACCGTCCTTGCTCTCCTCCAAAACCGAAAACGTAATTTAGACTTTTTAAAAATATTATAATCTTTGTCGTTATCCAGTTAACAAGATGATAAAATCGTGGATTTCGTCCCATTATGAAGATGATGTAAACTAAATAGAGTGATAGACATGTTTATTTACTTGGAATTGAAGAAATTATGAAGCGAAGATAAGATTGACGTAGTACGAAGCTAAATGATTTTAAATGTAAATCATTGAAGAACCTAAAGTTTGGAATTTACAAGTTTTTAAAAGAAAATCCCAAAAGTTTTATTTGATTAATTGATGAAAGATAATTACAACAATGTAGTTAATGGCCTAAATAAACAGATTACAACTCATTGGGAATAACTCAAAGCGAACGACAAACGAAATGTCTGATTTTTATTATAGAAATTAACATGTAGTTTTGGAAGCCTAGACGGTCTCAAATTGCTAAAATCTATCGTATGTCACAGCAAATTAGTGAGTTTGAACCGCGACATCGTTTTCTTTCTGAAGATTGGTCCAAATTGGAGTTCGGACGCTAAATCTGTAAATTCCCACTGCTTCTTTTTATCTTCCAACGGTCCATTTCCTCTTGAATCCACTCGACTATTTGTTCTACATCAAAGATAAGAATGAATCATCACGAACTAAACAATTTTCCGTTAATTGCTCAATGTATCAATGAAAACGATGCTCATACTCATTTCATACAAATTCATTCGTTGTAAATAAATTCTAAATTATATTTGCATGCTCGTTAACTTTGAGGTCATATATCTCAATGAAGATTTTTCATACGAAACCAGATTGGAACGCGTATAACTAGACGCATAAGCGTAAAAATCAACGCACACAAGTTCCATATATCTATCGGAAACTGGTCCCAAATAGATTCTTCATAGAGTTCGATCACACATTCTGTCTTACAGATTCTTGCATGTTCAAGCAGTTGATATGCAACTTGGAATTGAAAGATCAATTGCATTGCATGTCATGGAAATTTTTGCTTGAGAAGTTGAGAGGTTAACCAAAAACGAGGGGACCTTTCCACAGATTGAAAGTGAAATCTGCTCATTTGCATTCAAAGTTTTACTCTCCATAAAGGAATCATAATTATTGGTCAATTTTTATTAAGAAGTAGTAATTGACAAGGATTATGGAAGAAGGTATTAAAATGGAATAGTGTTCGACCTTATCTTCCCATTGACCTTTTTTTTTTTTTTCTTCTATGAAACGATAGCTGTTTTATTACCATCTTAAGAAAATGTACAAAGTTTAAATAGGGCAAATTCGATTAAATTTGAAGGATCTTCAAACAAAAAGGGTAGTACTATCCACATTTATTTTTACTTCTTGCACACTCCTATCAAATTTCAGCCTCGGATCAAGTAACATTATCCAACAAAAAACAAGGCCAACTTGGCCAATCTACTAGCCACCATATCAGCGAATCTTTGAGTGTGACAAGCATGAGAACATATTTAGCACTCCAAAACGAAAATAGGTTCTTCGTAATATTCAAAAGGTGAAATTTATTTGAACTTAATCAGGTTTGTTTGATCAATGTTTTTCTCGCTCCAAAACTAACCTTGCTCGAAGCATACTTCAGCACAACGGGCTTAAAAATCTCTAGATTGGATTCAATTATTATTTTTAGGGTTTTTATGGTATTTTATTTATTTATTTCTTTCTTTCGATTTATACCAATCTTAGCCAAAAAAAAAAAAAAAAACTAATTACTTCCTTCTGAAATTTGCTTCATACCCAATTTATAGAGTAATTTTATGAGACCATCTATTCAAACCACAATAAATCATATGATGTGGTTGTTGATAATCAAATTAAGTGTTTTAAAACTCGCTTCTTCCCTATTGATAACAAGTAAATGTTTACAATTTTGTTCTTAAAAATTAGTCTACCGCATTACCCATCTGTAAATACACTATTGATCTGAAAATGAGACAGTAGTGTGATCAATCCACAGACTCATTTTCACCTTTCACACATCTGTCAATTTTCAACCATCAAATCGAATGAATTAAAAAAGATCAACGAATAAAAATTAACAAAATATATAAGAAATCGACGAATTCTCTTTCCGATGAAAAAAAAGAAAAAGAAATCCAATAAATACTATGAGTCCCTTGAAACCGTACGATCAGTCCACCGAAAAGCAACGCATGTACTATCGTTACCCGGCCCCACAAGTTACCCAGATTCCGCAGCGGCAAAATTTGCCACTCCCACTCTCCAGGGGCAGCGGTGGCATGCACTTTCCAGGGTCAATTTCATCCTGCAAACATTAAACCCAACTGTTGACTCGTCCGTGGGCTCGAGAGATTCGTCCATCAGACGGCGTAGAAACTGTAAAAACTAAAAAAATAAAAAAATATTTAATTAAAAAGCGACCATTACGACTGTGACAGATGCCATGCCATCACCCAGTCTCTTATCTCCACGTCACCACACCGTGGGACCAATTTCATCACACGGTCCAAATTACGTGTTCTCTCTTCGAATCAGATACACAGAAGCAAGAGAGAGAAAGAGAAGGACAGAGAGAGAGGAGAGAGAGGGTGCGGTCAGATTTTAACCAGGGTTAGTTTGTTTAACCCGGCTTTACGCGCTGAGTTAAAGATCGTAGCGAGGGCTGGGCAGAGACTGGTGTGCGAGAGAGAGAAGGCAAAGATTAGTTACAGACTCAGAGAGCAAGAAGAAGAAGAAGGACGGCGACGCTGGAAAACTCGCGAGGGTTTTTGTGAGTGGACTCGGACGATTCTCCCCCTTACTCCCCCAAACCACTCGCATCTCGCGCGGTCCGTTAAGCCTCCGTTATTCTCGGTCAAATTTCAAGGAGGAGCGCGCCAAGGATTCCGTCTTGTTGTTTTAGCGGCGGTTCTCGTTTCGTCGTTTCGGAGCGTTTTGGTTGATAGCTCTTCCAGATCTTGCATTCTGGTGAGTCGCCGCCTCTGATTGCGATGTTTCCCACCTCAATAATTCAGATTTTGTTCTTCATTGTCATTTGCGATTCAATGTTATCATTTTATCGTTAATTTTGCATTGTCGTTGATATTCTCCTTGTAGATCGAGTCGAATCAATGCTAGGGTTCAGTAATTTTGATTTGGGGGCGGAGAATCGGAATTTTGTAGGATTTGGTTACAGTTTCAGTGACTTGGATTTAAAAAGCGTTCCGTTTCGAATTTAATCGAAATTTTAAAGAATATTTGGGTGTTGAGAAACTGTAAAGTGCATTAATCTCTAATTTGTGCATTTGGTGCTATTGGATGCTTGGAGCATTAAATCAATGAATTAGTGTATATTGAATTTATTTACAGGTTATGGATGCTTTGTTTTTATGTTAATTTGTGTAAAATTCAATTAATTAAGTGAACTGCTTTCTGTATTTGACCCACGCGTTGTTCTAAGGTCTCTTATCCATGGAAAAATAATGAATTTGACGTCCGGCTGTTACGTTTCGATGCAGAATCTTTATCTTTTAGTAGAGGATGGCAGTGGCTTCTCACTCAATGTAGCATTGAGCTTCAGCATAAACTTTTTGGTCTCCCGTTCATTCCTTAGGTGTTTTTGCTCACAGAATCTTGGTGGGTTTTGGAAGTCCATCTCTTATGATCGTTTTGGAATCGAATTTTCTACTTATTCCATCATTGGCTGCTTTGGAGCTTGGCAACGTTCGGGAAGGGGAGAAGCTCTCTTCTACTGCCGCCTCTCTTGCTGGCCTCCTAAACTGTCCCTTCCATTTGCTTTATGTCTCGGAAGCTGGACAGCCCAGTACAGACCCAGATGGCAGTGGCACTATTTAGCAATCCGCTCAGTGGGGAGTACCATGGAAGCAACAGAATGGAAAGGAAGCAGCACACTGGTAGGAGGCGAGTTTTTGTGCAAACTGAAAGTGGATGTGTCTTGGGGATGGATTTGGATCGCAGTGATAATGTCCATACTGTGAAGAGAAGATTGCAGATTGCTCTCAATGTCCCAACTGATGGAAGCTCGTTGACATTTGGGGATTTGGTGTTGAAGAACGATCTGAGTGCAGTTAGGAATGACTCCCCTCTTCTTCTCACAAGGAACCTTATCCATAGAAGTTCATCAACTCCATGTCTCTCGCCTACTGGAAGGGATCTGCAGCAGAGAGATCGGAGTGGTCCTGTAGAGATATTAGGGAACTCGGATCTGTTTACTAGGACAAGAAAAGTGGTCAAGGATATGGTGAAGGCCATCAAGATGGGGGTTGATCCAATTCCTGTTCATAGTGGGCTTGGAGGTGCATACTATTTCAGAAACAGCAGAGGTGAGTGTGTTTCGATAGTGAAGCCAACTGATGAAGAACCTTTTGCGCCTAATAACCCAAAAGGTTTTGTCGGTAAATCTCTTGGGCAACCAGGTTTGAAGCGCTCGGTGCGAGTTGGGGAGACTGGATTCCGAGAAGTCGCAGCTTTCCTGCTTGACAAAGATCACTTTGCCAATGTGCCTCCCACAGCCTTGGTGAAGATCACTCACTCAATCTTTAACATAAACGATGGGGTGAACGGGAACAAGACTCCCCAGAAGAAGCTGGTTAGCAAGATTGCGTCTTGCCAACAATTCATACAACATGATTTTGATGCCAGTGATCATGGGACATCCAGCTTCCCCGTAACTTCTGTGCATCGTATAGGGATATTAGACATTAGGATTCTTAACACTGACAGGCATGCAGGGAACCTTTTAGTTAGGAAACTGGACGGTGTCGGGATGTTTGGTCAAGTAGAGCTCATTCCAATTGACCATGGCCTTTGTTTGCCAGAAACTTTGGAGGACCCCTACTTTGAGTGGATTCATTGGCCTCAGGCTTCCATTCCATTCTCAGATGATGAGCTTGAGTACATAGAAAAGCTTAATCCGCTTGAGGATTGTGACATGCTGCGAAGGGAGCTTCCCATGATTCGAGAGGCTTGTCTCAGGGTTTTGGTTCTTTGCACCATTTTCCTGAAGGAGTCTGCTGCATATGGTCTCTGTCTTGCTGAAATAGGTGAGATGATGACTAGGGAATTTCGCAGTGGCGAGGAGGAACCTAGTGAACTTGAGGTAATTTGTATGGAGGCAAGGATGATGTTAGCAGAGAGGGATGAGGTGCTGTCCCCCAAGGCTGATTCGGGAGATCAGGAGTTCCTATTTGACATAGACTGTGATGAAGCAGAGGAAGACTGCACCTTGAAATCTACAGCAGATGATTATCTGACCAGGGCATCATCTTTTCCATTTGCAAATGGGAGTGGGCATGGCCGCTTGCTTCTATCTAAACTTGAAGAAAGCATCGAGGAGGAAGAGGACAATGAAGTGGAAGAGCTAGGGGCATTAGCAACTCTGCCAACTCCGGAAAAGGTCCCAAGTGTTTCAAAGCTTTCTATGTCGCTGAAGAACACAGTTTTGGTGGGAGAGAAGAACCACCTGAAGCATATGGGTTCCAAACCAGGAAACGGATACATGGTGAATACATCATTGGGGCACAGGAGTGCAAACGAGCAGCTTCCTGCAAGCATGAGCTTTGTGAAGCTGGCTGACATGAGCGAGGATGACTGGACCTTGTTTCTGGAGAAGTTTCAAGATCTGCTGTACCCGGCATTTGCCAAACGCAAATCTGTTACCATAGGTCAGAGGCAGAGACAGAGGCTCGGCACGTCGTGCCAGTTTTGAGACTGAGACAGCAACGCTTGCTGCGGTCTGTGAGGCAACTGAAGACAAAGCGTAATAAGATTAGTAGGGTTTGGGGGTGGGAGTGGAAGGATATGTTGGGTTTTGTTGAGATTAGATTTGGGTTTATGGTTTCTCCCCCTCGGAAGTTGGAAGGCGTTTGTAGTGACGAGCGACTGTTGTAGGAAAACTGCCGCTGTATATATTCTTTGGGCAATCAGCTGAGCCAGAGGAGCTGAGAGTAGAATTGGCTGTATTTCTTTGTTTTTTGGTTTCCATTTGTTCTTTTTAATTTCGTTTTCTTTCACTCCTCCATGGAGTTGTCGGATAAATAATTTGTAGAATGAAATCAAGAAAAAGAAGGATTATGTAATTTCTGGCCTTGTTTCAAATGACGTGTTGGTGTTTTTGTGCTTTTGGTCTCGTAACTCTAATCCCCAAGAGAGAATCGAAATTGGATACATAAAATGAAAACTGGTCTAACTCATTGCTTCTTGCCGAGGCGACACTTTGTTCCACTCCTCTATTTAGCGGTTGGTATGTAAACTTCTAAACTTATTTCATTAGGACCACCATACTAGCCGACCATTGGTGAACTGATCGGACCTTGCTTTTAGAACTTTTGACCAACGTGTCCTCGAACCGGGGGTTTCCGAATCACAGATTTATCGAATCGCTTACTCTATCACTTATGATAAGTTCTTGAAAACTCCATTTCATTCTCAAATGTACTTAAAGGCCCTGTTTTTCTGGAGATGAGATCTTCTGCACCCATTTTTGTCTGTGGCCTCCCTGTGCCTTTGTTAATTAGCTGAGAATTTGGTTTATTTTTTATTATTTTAATTATTGTCAAGTTAACATTAATTATGTTTAGTTCAATTAACAAAGGCACATGGAGACCACATGCAAAAACAGGGTGCAGAAGATCTCATCTCGTTTTTCTGAAGTTACTCGTTAGTTGCACCTGGTTGTTATTGCCCTAAATAGTAAATACAGAGCTATTAGTAGCCAAAAGGAAAAAGAAAAGACCAGAGTCTTTTTCATTGGTAGTCTTTGTGAGCACACAAGAGTTAAGTGGATGCCAGTATTCAGAGTGTATAATATATGTTTCAAATGACGTCCCTATTTGTTGCAAAATATCCACAGATTAATATATTGAATTTTGGTGTGCATTATTTGTCTCAATTTTAGGGAATAAATCATGCACTTAACTTTATATAATTAATTAATTCCATTTGAAAAAAAGACGTGAGTCTTGTTTCTGTCACGGTTGTTCAAAATTGGAAAGCAAAACGTGATATTACCAACAACACATGGAAAAAGGTCCCACGACACGAACGCCATCCCTTGGATAGTACACGTTTTTCGTATTTTGCGTTTCTTCCCTCCGGCAGCGGATTGTTTTGCCTGCTGTTTTTCAGGGTTTTTTGTTGTACGCTTCCATGCACCGTATTATTGGTCCCTGATGAAACCGTGATATGGTATCAGAACAAGCTTATTTTTCCAGCACGATTGAACTCGTATTGAAATTATGGATCGAAAACCCTTACCTCCTGAGTTTAGACAATGAATTTGGAACCCCATCGTCATGAGTTTGGACATTTGAATCGAATACCTGAAACTGAAATCAAATAAAAAAAAAGAAATGATTGCTGATGCGGACTGCGGAGTTGCTTTACGCGTGGGCGATAAAGATGTAAAGTCCTACGTGAGAAACCTGATTGTATTAATCTCCATTTATATTGAATTGTACAGAGGTCTTTTGAGTATAATATTGATATTGATTAGTAGTGATTGACTCGACCATCTATACCTCTACAGATTAAAGGCCAAGTGGGCAGCTTTAATCATATGCCTAACTTAGCAGTGGGGTTTCATTGCTTTCGCCATGAGTAGGGTTCATGGTTGCTGGACTTCATCTTGTAAGAAGATAGACATTGAAATATGGGTGAAGGGTTTTCAACTAACAATCTGTGAGGGCGGTCAAAGGGCTTCCCATATCAGCTGATGATGAGAATTGTTGTTTACTTAATCAGAGCAGACCCCACATGAATGGATATTATTAATATATAATTAATAAATAGATTAATCAAGTGATAATTAGTATAATTGGTGGTGGGACGTACGACGGAGACTGCAATGAAAAGGAATGGAATTCGAGTTTTTGTTTATTACTATATTTGCCACTTGATTTACGATAACTAGGGTTTATGATGCAGCAAGACAAAATGATGCCATTAACAAGTGAACGGAGACAGACAAAACGTGGGACTCGGACTCGTTGCATACTAGTTATGCAGTATGCACACTTAATGAGTTTTATGGAGTTACTCACGAGAGAATTTTGTCCACACTTGGGATAACAACGTGATTAGTTTGCGTTCTACCTCTGTGACATGCATTGGCGGATATATATTGTGATCAAGGCGGTCTTAGGATTACTCGAAGTTTGAGAAATATACATGTGAAGGTCTTCTGAGGACCTTTCGAATGTTTGATGTGAGTTCGTTTTATGCCATTAAGTGTTTGATGTAATGTCTGCTATGCATATTTTGGCAGCACTTGGCAAGTTACGTCAAGAGCATTCAACAAGTTCTCTCGATAGCACTCATCAGATCGCTTCAATATATGTCAATATCTGTTGACGTGTGCACAATAGTTCGGTTAATGACAACAAGCCCATATATTGTTTGACGAAATGCCCTAGTGAATAAACAACAATTTTTTGCGCGCTTTTTGTTTATTAAAAAATTTAGACATTTAACACTAGACCCCCAATGTTCGAATCTTAAATTCGCCACTGATGACATGACACCCCAACTCCCAAGTGCATAGAAGTTCTTCTCGTTGTTAACGATTTGACTGCTTATCTTTTTGTCAATGCAATGTTAGTCATCTGGAGGAGTTTTTCTTATTTTTCAATCAGAAGGCTTTAATTGTTGCAGATGTGTTCATTGTGTCATGTTGAAGAAATTGTCATGGGAGCCTGGAAAGCAGATTTTCAACACTAGCACGGTAGGGAGAACCCACAAAGTGGTGCTTGGATTGGCTGGTTAGTGTAAGGATCAATTATATCGAGCCTTTTATCGGATTGATTGATACTTATCTTTTTTTGGTCAATTTTGTTATTGATACTTATCATATCGCTGGTTTTCGCTAGTTATGTTAGTCGAACTTGAGATATTTCATTTACAAATCGAGATGAACATCAGTTAAAAACAAAATATTTGCAACAACATTACTACAAAGAGATAATTAACCAACAAGCAACAACAGATGTGGATGCAAATTTCTTCTTCCTTGTTCTTGGACAAAATTGCACCTACAAAACAAATACCACCTTAGGTCAAGGCCAAGAGCCTCATGCGCCCATGATGAATTGGGGGGGGGGGGGGGGGGGGGGGAGGGGGCTTTGGCCGAAGAATCTCCGATGCCAAAGTTAGAATTTTGAGGGAAAAATGTTTAGAGAATTTAGCAAGAGAATTGGAATTGAGTTTTGGAGAGAATGATGAGGTTTATATAGGGAAGTGGCCGGCCACCTTGGGAAGAGATGGACCGGCCACTTGAATGGTTTTGTAGGCTAGGTTCATGATTTATGTTTAATTAGCTAATTAATTGAATAATTAGTCAATTAATTGGCTAATTAATATAATAAAAATGGAACGATTTAGAAGTTACCTTGTGGAGAAGATATGATGAGGGATGGATGAAATAGGTTATAAATAAATACCTATTTGGGTATTTTTGACTTGATTGAGGGATTCCGATGTGCCATGAGGGTCATTTTGTCATTTTGACCCAAATGCCCCCACACCTGTTAGGCTGCTCGTAGAAAAGGGCAACAAGTGTAGAGATTTTCTTGCTTTGGGAAACATAGGATTGTTTCCTATTTTGATGCAGATTCCCTCTTTAATAGGAAATTAGATCCTTCTAGGAAAGGGAAATAAATTTCTCTCAAAGCCTATTTAAGTCCACCTTAAGTGGGTTATTAAATCAACTTTGGAGAACCATTTATTCTACCCTACAAGAGAGAGAGCTTAGAGGATATTTGTTCTCCCTCATCTAGCAATCTTCTACATCTTGCCCATGCAAAGGATCGTCTTTCGTTGATTTCTTTGTTTTCTCCGCGCAGCACTGAGGTAAGAAAATTTTAATTTTCCTTGTCTTCTTCTTGGATAGTGTTGTTGCGGGGAAACCGTTGGGGTGGAGAGGCACGTCGACTGGCAAGGGCTAGGAGTTGGCTCGGCATGGGCCGATAAGGTGTTGTGGCAAGGACCACTAGGGGTGGGCGCGGTGCGGTTCGGTGCGGTTTCGAGTGAAACCACAACCAAAACCGAAACATTTTGCGGTGCGGTGCGGTGCGGTTTTGAAGCCAAAACCGCAATGAAACCAAACTGTTTGGTTTGGTTCGGTGCTGTTTCAAACGGTTTCGGTTTGGTTTTTGAGAAAAAAATGTACAATTTAAAATGTACACATATTTATGCATAAGACGATCTTATTTTCCTTGTATATTAATTAATGAATATGGAACAAAATTGCACCAAAAACAGCAATTTTTATTTAAACACTGGAGAGTGCCTTGCTTTGTTTAAACACTGAACATTTTTATTTAAGGGGTGTTACAGATGCCTTGCTTTGTGGTATTGCTTACTAAAAAAAATGTTTTTGCTTGGATAATGTCCATCATATAGTATCAGGTCCTTTGCCATACATTTCTTCCTCTGCCGGTGGACATATATATGTTAAACCCAGTCAAGTTAGTCATGTGCGTGTTTCTAATGGATTTATATTGAAATACTAATTAGTTCTGAATGATTCTGCATTAATTCAAACTGGTTTTCAGTTGCTCATTGTATTTGAATAATTGAATTTTATCCATTTTTCTCCAGCTGTTGTTAGCTTGTATATATTGGAAGCAATAAATTCAGAAACACAGCAAACACAGCAAAGGCAGAGGCAGAGATGCAAGAGAAGCAGTCGGTCTCAAGACTCAGGAGTCGGGAGTCGAAGTGCAAAGTGCAAACGGCCAAAACCGCAAAACCAAACTTAACCTAGTTGAACAAATTAAAACTTTAAACTTTAAAATATAACATTTATTTATTATATGGTGCGGTTTCGGTGCGGTTTTGAAAACCCAAAACTGAAACCAAACCGTTTTCTTTGCCGCGATTCGGTTTCGAAATCGAAACCGTTTCAAAACCGCAAAACCAAATTGTTCGGTGCGGTTCGATTCGATTCGTGTTTCGGTTTCGATTTTCGGTTCCAAGTGCCCACCCCTAAGGACCACTACTTGGGCTGCTCGGCTTGGTTAGAACCAAGGGTAGCTTGTGCGGCTGGGGTCGCGGACTAAGGCGCTGGGGCGCAGTGCTAGGCAAGCCGCATGGCTCATGTCTTTTGGGCTCTTGGACTTGACGCTGGCCGGGTTGGCGATTGAGAGAAATGAGGAGGTCACGGGCCTCATGGACTACTGGAATGATGGGCATGCAGGCCTTCTGCCTGTTGGTCCGAGAGAAAAAATAAGGGAAAAACCAGTATGGGTTGAGCTCCCCTACTGAGTATTGTGAATGACGTTAGCTGCTTAGTCCTCTTCACCGAGAAAAAGGTGGGCTGCTCTCGAAAGATGAGGTAAAGAGGATCAAGGCGGATGCATTGGCTCGTCTGATCGCTGTTGTGGAGCCTCATATGAATGAAGGTGGAAAAAAGAGATCTTCCTCGCGTGCTCACGAGATGCTGGTTAAGAAAAAACTAAAGACTTCCTCCATTGCTCGTGAGGGTCCGCCTGCTACCGAGAGGCCTGTGATTGACATGACTTCTTCTAATGAGAAGAAAAATGAGGCTGCTAGATTTGAGCCTATGACACCTGCTATGTCGAAAATGGATAGTACGATTGTTGATAGGATTGCTCAGCGTAAGGGTCCTGTCATGCCCTCAGTGCCAAAGTCTCTACCAAAATGTCTGTGGGGAGCTAAGTCTGATTCACCTTTGGAGATGCTTACTATTATGAAGAGCGATAAGGTGGACTCTGCTGCTAAAGTGGCACCAAAGCCCACTCCTTCTGCTACTGAGACTGATTCGCCTGCTGGGAAGGAGGAGACTGCTAGCATGGGCAGCTATGAAAAATCCACTACCCTACTTCTGGGGAGGCTGCTGAGATCTATATGCTTTTGAAACTAGATCTGCTTGAAGACATGAACGCTTGTGCCAAGTTTGTCGATGGTGTTAGAAAGATTGTTTGCCCAAGTTCCTTTGTGAAACATACGACCTAATATAGAATGACTGCTCTGCTTGCTATGATGCAGATATAGCAAGGCTACCAATGAGGTGGCCAAGACTATGGCAGTTGAAGCTTATTCCTCGGCCGAGGAGATCAAGATGTTGGATTCTCAGCTCGTTGCTTTAAATGGGTCTAATATTTCTGCCTCCACTTCTCTGCAACTTAAGACCGCTCTCTAAGAGATCGTTGACTCTAAGACTAGGCATGACGCGATCCAAGTTAAGTATAAAGTGCAGAGAAGAAGATTGGATGTTACATACCTCAGATTCAAGATCTTGAGTTTGTAGTTTCTTAGCTTCGTTTCGCTGCTTATGCAAAGGATAAAGAGTTGATTGCTGATTATAATCACGTGATCTACTTCAAGAGAATCGTCGATAGGCTTGAACCCCATGTGTTGGAACTTCAAGGTGTACTGAAGATCAACAAAAGTCTGAAGAAGGAAGTGGATGAGCTGCAGAGCGTCCATGTTAGTCTACTCGAAGAGAATGAACAGCTGAAGGGTGAGAAGGCTGGGCTCGAGGTTTCGAGACCTTCTCTATTTCTCTGGAAGACTTGCTTGCTTTTACTTTTGAGGCTTCCATTGGTGAAATAGTTGTAGAAGTTAGTGCCCAGGCTGGGGTAGCTGTGGGTGAAGCGTTGAATGATGCCGTTGCTAACAGCATCACGGCTGCTGAAGGTGTGGCAACCGAGTAGTCGCGGGATGTCCAAGCTGCTGAAGTGTAGTCTTATAAGTAGCCTTTAGGATTTTCTTTGTTTTCCTTATAGCTCTTGTTTTTCTTGAACTCATTCGGCTTTTGCTAGTCCTTTATAAACATGTTTCCTTCATTTTTCTTCATCTTCGCTTCTTTTGTTCATGCCCTAACCTTTAGACTTTATAGACCAGTGGTAGACATGCTACTTTTCTATAAGCAGACAGCGCCTGCGTAGCCTATGCAGCCGTATGTGTTGGTGTAGAACTTTGTAAATTTGTTAGCCATAGGGTTGGCAGCCGGATGCCTTACTAACAGAAGCAGACAAGTCCGCGTAACCACTAGGTTGTTAACCTTGGTTTTCTCAAATTTCGTAGGTTTCGTAGCAAGTTTCACAACCCTTTAGGACTTGGTGTAGGTTGTTCTGCGTTTCGCAGGGGTGAAGCTTATCGACTACGTAGCATGTCGGCAGTGGATAAAACTTCGTATATGCACGCTAACTTGTTTAACCTTTCACAAGAATATGCGGTTGTATAAGTCTAGCGCGGCTTTACTGCTCGAATGGCAAGCCGTAGGTAGTCTTTCGAAAACCGTAGGCTACCTTAGTGCACTCTGGTAGCTTTAAGGTTCCAGGCCAGCCGTTCATAGGGCATACTGCGTAATGTGCCTCATCCGTCTCTGAGGCCTGGTTCCCCATGGATTAGGCCAAGAGACCCAAAATCCTTCAGTTAGCTAAGCCTTGAAAAAGACCATTGTGGCTACTTCTGGGAATCCCAGCGGAAACCATCGTGCACCTAGTTATACCAGGGCAGCCCAGCTCATCCAAGTTTGGATATTCGAAGTGTAAGTTTATCTTTCCGCCTTGGAGAGCAGACCCATATGGGTGTCGGGGAATTGGTTTACCCTCTCACACTGGAGAGCATGGTTGGTCATTCCGCGAGGAAGGCGTAATTCCTGCGATGAGTCCCTAAGAAGGGCGCAGTCTTCATTTGAAGTGAATAAGTGACCAGTTGTTGTAAGCATGCAGTTGAGCCAAGTTGTAGATTACTTCTAAATTCCTCATTTAAAAATGAGTGAAACAAACGAAAACTTAGCTGTAAGGTAGGAACTGCATAACAACTGGATAGTCCTCGGTTTGTGAGGTGGTGCCCGTCGAGTTGCTTGAGTCTTCGGGCTTTGATGTAGGTCACACATGGTACTTCATCAGATTGTAGGCATTCCACTGCTTTTCGATCTCTTTGTCGTTCATGGTGGCGAGGGTGTAATTACCCTTGCCGCCTACTCTACTGATCTTGTACGGACCTTCCCAGATGAGATTCATTTTTTTTGGAGCCTTCTCTGCGGGCGGTGATGAAGGCTTTTCTTAGGACTAGATCTCCGGGTTGGAACTGCCGGATCTTGGCCCTTTTATTGTAGCTGGAGATGAGCTACTGCTGGTAGGCTGCGATGCAGGTGATGGTCTAAGAGAAATGAGTGTTGACGCTTGGTAAAATTGCACTTGCAATACAAATAACACCTTAGGTCAAGGCCAAGAGCCTCACGCGCCCATGATGAATGGGGGGGGGGCTTTGGCCGAAAAACCTCTGATGCCAAAGTTAGAATTTTGAGGGAAAAATGTTTGGAGAATTTAGAGAATTTAGCAAGAGAATTGAAATCGAGTTTTGAAGAGAATGATGGGGTTTATATAGGGGAGTGGCCGGCCACCTCGGGAAGAGATGGACCGGCCACTTGGATGGTTTTGTAGGCTAGGTTCATGATTTATGTTTAATTAGCTAATTAATTGAATAATTAATCAATTAATTGGCTAATTAATATAATAAAAATGGAATGATTTTGAAGTTACTTTGTGGAGAAGATATGATGAGGGATGGATGAAATATGTTATAAATAAATACCTATTTGAGCATTTTTTACTTGATTGAGGGATGATTGTCCATTGCTCGTGCGTAAGAATTCCGATGTGTCTTGAGGGTAATTTTATCATTTTTACCCAAAAATCCACATGTCGCATCTTGATTATTTTTGGCTCTACAACAGAGTTGTGCCACCACAATTGACCGATCACAACTAATTATCAACTTCATAAGAAATGTGTATCGTCATTGCATCACATTACTGGAACCTTAAACTAAGTTGAAATAACTATAATTTTGAATTACCAATAAGTTAGAGGCTGCGCTGCTAACAACAGCAACCCTAATGCAGTTGCAAACGTGTCGGTCATTGACCTTATGAACCAATAATTATGATAATTAAAAGATTTTCCATATAAAAAAAAAATTAAAACAGACCAATGGTTTGTTAATTTCTGCACCAACCAAATAATCATTCTTTCTTGAGTTCATAATATTTTTTGGGTCAATCTCAATTTATACACTTATATAAAGGAAAACAGAAAGTAAAAAATAGAGCTGTAGAATATAACTTAATATAATACATAATTTGTTGCAGTCATATTTAGAATAGGAATGTGATTGTGTAAATCCTAAAGAATATGAGAAAGTATCTTATATTCCTATTAGGAGTAGATTACCTATTAAATGTTGTAATACTAAAGGGAAATATATTTACCCTTTCTACTGTTGAGAGTTGTCCCATATTGGTGAGGGACAAGGTTTTCTAGGTGCTTATATGGTCTTGGGCTACTCTCTATATTGCCAATTGGTTTTATGGTAGAACCTCAATTTCATCATTTACTACTATAAATAAAGGCACAATGGGGTGAATCAAACACACCTCACAATTAACTCAATCTCTTTTCTCTCTAAAGTGGCCGGCCCCCTCTCTCTCACTCTCTCCCTAGATCGCTCAATCAAATAGGCTTACAACATAATTCAAATTATTGATTTATTACATTGAAAAACCATTTAAAGTGTATATATATATATATATATACACACACACACACACACACATATATATATTGCTCATGGTACATAATTCAGATAAGGTTAAATAAGTAGGCTTAATTAGATATGTCTCCAAGGTCTTTCTGCAAGGTTTACACATTCACTGTACCTATAACAATCCACCAGATGATCATTTGTCAGCCCTGCAGCCTGCATGAACGAGTACACAATCACCGGTCCAACGTACCGAAATCCTCTCTTGATCAAATCCTTGCTCATGGATTCTGCTTTCGGGGTCCTCAGAGGAACGTGTCTCGGGTATCTGAATCGGTTTATGACCGGCTTGTGATTCACAGAACTCCACACGTAGCTGCTGAAAGATCCAAACTCCCTTACAATCTGCATTGATTTAGATAGCTAATTAAGTTTCGGTACAGTGTTAGCAACTAATTAAATAATTAATATCATGTTTAAATTTTCTTGCTTGCCTTCAATATGCATTTGGCATTGTCTATAATGCACCTCACTTTGCAGTCTACAAGCATTATTTCTTTGTTGGAGGTTATTTCTGCAATCTCTTTCTCCCTCATTTTCGCAACTTTGTTCGGATCAAATCCAGAAAACGCTTCCCTGAGTCACAAATTAAATCATAAGAGCATTGAAATAATACTCAAAGTTTCATAAATTCTAGGGACATATGTAGAAAAGAGCTAGGTTACCTGAAAAGCTCCCTTCTTTTCACAATTTCAGTCCAATTGTGGTCCATCAACATACCAGACAGTGCAAGCAGCTCAAACAATTGACTGCATGCATATAGATACATTTATTTAATTAAGTACCACTTAATTTTTGATTAATTAGACTTGACCGTAAGAGTCTCGATGGACTTACTTGTCATCGTATGCTGGAACTCCCCAGCATTCGTCGTGAAACACTACATAAACTTTATCTGTGTAATGAAAGAATAGGATCAATGCATGTCTGCATTAAAATTCTTTATTTACTCCAGCAAAACAATTTATTTTATTTTAAGTGTATGTATTTTATGATAGTTTTATCTTGTGGAGAGTTGACAAGTTCAAAAATGACACAATTACACAACTTGAAACTCTCACGAATATAAGACTCGACGTGTATATGTTGCGTGTCGCAGGGTGAGCCAAGAAAAAAACGAATATATTTTTATTAAACCTTTTGAACACGATCCATTGCCAAACGCTATGCAGTAGATAATCAAAAACCTAATTGTAGCAGGCAAACAATGACTTTTTAGTCAAAATGGTATGTGAAAGTGATATAATTCCTCATTTTAGTTCCTGACAATGAAAATTTATAGAAGTGGTCTTTGAGTTTGTTCACCGTAAATCATTTTGGTCTTTTCGTTAAGAATTTGTCGATTTTCTTGTTTAATTGGTCACGTGAACGACTATGTGACCACCTTTTCAACAATACTTTTGTCAAACTAACCCTCCCACTTAATGATGATATTGACAACTTTCTAATGGAATGACCAAAATGATTTACGATGGATAAACTGAGGGACCACTTATATCGATTTTTAATGTCAGAGATCAAATCAAAGTGATAAATTATGTCAATCTCAATGACCATTTTGACTATAAAACCTTAAAGAATTTTCTAATATGCTCTAGAGTCAATAAAATGTTAATTGCCTCATAATCGTTGTCATCTGTACTATTATCTTTCAGAATATATATGTTAACTTGCATATATCAATAGCCATGACTTTTAAGTATTCATATACGTCCGACACCTTGTTGTAACGTTTTGTAACGTCAACTACTTTGTAGGGTTATGGAATCCTCGTTGACTTTGTTGTTTAATATGTTTACTATCATTTTCTATAGATTCCACGTACCAACTCCCACAACCATTTTCCTTTTCCATTTTTCTCCAGAGCAAGTCATAAAATATTTTTTCAAATGATGGAATATAGGAAACAGGAGTCCCATCGGGGTCTCCGATGAAATTGAAACGATACAATAAAGGTTAGCATGGCTTATGTGCAAAAATGACACGCATATATACTTCGAGAAAGCATGAAAATATAGAGAAAGCAAAGTTTTCTGCATTATTTGATGAAACAATAAAACTCACCACTATTCTTTGTTATCCAATTGCATCTCCTCAACTCCCCATCATTAGCATCCTGAGCCAGACTAATCTGCTGCTGGGCAAGTTTAGCCACTGGAGAATTATACTCTCTTCTTGGAGGTGGTTGTGCAAAGAAGCGGAAAGCCGCGGAAATCTTCTGATCCAGTGGGAAGGTAGAATCATTGAGAAAAGAATCATACGAGTTCTCCGACAAGGAGAATGACAAAGATGAGGATAGGGATAGAGATGAAGTGCTCTTATGAAGGCCAATTGGGTAAATTCTCTTGAGGAGTTTTGAGCTACTGTTCGTCTTCTCTCTCTCTTTTACAACTTTGTTCTCCTCCAGAATTACATGTCTTCTTACAATATTTGCTTCAGCCATTGTTACTTGCAGAAGACGTAAGGAGATAAACAGAAACAAGTAACTTAAATGGAGTACCTATGTTGTAATGGGCTGAGATTTTATAAGAGTTTGTATGCTTTGAGTTGGTTTGGTGAAATGTGAGTTTCATGCATAAATGTGTGTTGCCATTTTTTCTCCTTGGTTTACAAGAAAAATTGGAGAGGCAAAACATTAATTTTTCTTTAAAAGGGCTTTGAAATTATTGATCCCCTGTGATTTATATAGATCACCTGAAATATTGAAATAAGAACAGAAAGGAAGAAAAAAGCACACCTGTGAATGAATGAAACTGTTAACCTAATGGAGCTATTCCCTAATATACTTAGAGATATTAATTAATTAGTACTTCTCTCCTTTTTCTCATGGGATTACTTAATGTTTCTAAGCATGTAGGGGCTTTGTTGCTTAGCCAATATGTAGGGGAATATGCATGAAATAGAACCGACTAAAAATTGGTAATTAAAAATAGAGAGATACTACACGAACAATATACTGTATGTAAACCACAAGTTAGGTCCATTTTTATCGTTTGTTTAGTATCCTCTTGTACCGTTTTCGATTTAAAATGTGATAAGTGATTCAATTTGTGCACCATTCCTATAATTACAAATGTTCTAAAAATCTCCATTTAGTGCCACCTAGACCCTGCCTAGACGCTGAGCAGCTGGCCACCGTCCCGATTAGTCTATAAGCATTTAAATATTAAGAAATGGTGCCTAGACCCGCTTAAGCATTTGCCTATCCCGCCTAGATCACAACTTTCACTTAGATAGAAAATCGATAACTTTCGTTTTGTATTTTATTTTTTCAATAAAATGTAATAGACTTGATAAATACTTGAATGAACACTCATTATATGCTTGTTCCCTATGGTTTCACTATGTTCTAAACCTTTATAATCTATATGTTATTTTGTGCAATTTATGTACCCCCCAATACAATTATGTGTCTTTTAAGTATAAATAGGCACTTATTGGTACAATATAGAATTACTTAAATCCGCCTAGTCCACAGAATTACTTAAATCCGCCTAGTCTCTGCCTAACCGCTAGGCCCTAACCCAACTAACACCTAGCATCATTAAGAACCTTGTCACCCATTTAGCAATCCATGAACCTATATTGTCATCACATTACCTTCTGCAAATAAATCTCTCTCTCCCTCTTTTCTTTTTCTTTTTTTTCTTCTTAAAAGGTGAAGATTGAAAAGAGCAGTTTCTAATGAAAGAGGATTGTCTTCATCATCAACATGCAGTGAAAATGCTTTGTAGTTGTGGTGTTTGTTTCAGAGAGCAAGCAAGTCATGGGATGACGTGATGTAGGACGTCTATGCCATTCTTTACTCCTAAATTCTTTTGTAGTTGTGGTGTTTGTTTCTGTAAGCAAGCGACAAGTCATGGGATGATGGGCCATTCTTTAATCCTAAATTCTTTGCAGTTGTGGTGCTTGTTTCAGAGGGAAAATTTTTAGTTGTGACGAGAAAATGGATGGTACACCACGTATTTTTATGTAAATGGTGGAAAATTTTAATTTTTAGGTTATTAATCTTTTAACACACATATCCAACCATTTACATAGAGACACGTGATGTACCGCCTCGTGTGACGGGAACACTGAAAAATCTCTCTGTAGCTGTTAGCCCTAAAAACTAAATTTTGGGTCCAAATAGTAGCTGGAGCTTCAATTAGGGTTTGAGACATACTTGTTGCCTGCACAGAAAAAGATATACCATCATCATCCATCAAAAGCTTCCAACTCTCTGCCTTTTTACTTGGTCAAATTTTCTTCTTCTTGGGGTTGGGGGTTGCTTGGGACACAGTCATATCATTATCCATGGAGCAAACTGGGGAAGTGATGGGTCAGCTTGCCATTATTTCTTTAGTCTTGGAGGCATTGGATCAGAGACAAAGTTATTCAGGTGGTGGGATTTTGAGATCATTTGTCAATTTTGATATATATAAAGTGTTAGATTTTTAATTTTAAGCATTTTTATTCAACGATATATTTATATTAAAAATAAAAATTTAATTCCAATCACTTCTCATAAAATACTATTTGGTCAGAAAGTATATTAATGTCAATACAAAACTTCTCTAGCTAAAAAATAATAATAAATCAATCTTTGGTCAGCAAAACCTTACAACCTCGACGACGCCGTTTCGTATTTTTAGTTACCATCCTTCAAAATTGCCGGGAAGCCAACGGTTTCCTTAAACCCTAGCGCCTCCCTCCGCCGCCGTTCCATCAATAAAGCTTGGATTCTGATCCAACATCGAACCAATCTCTGGTCTCTATCATTTCTATTAGCTTTCCAATTTTCCCAGGAACCAAACAGGGAGCCTTTTCATGCTTAAACCCTAATCCCCAATTCATGCTCCGTCACATCCACAAATGGAAGCCCTCACATTTCCTACACAAATCTCAAATTCTCGCTCTCCTCTCTTCCCTCATCTTCACTAAACCCTCGGCATCCGCTCCAAAGTTCGACGACGAGCTTGCCGCAGCCGCCGTCCCAAATCCTACAAGCACCGTCTCCGAAGTCATTGACGGCTTGGGAATCTTTGGTTTGAGAAATTTTTTGGGTAATCGTTATTTTAGAACCTTCATCTCGAAGCTGGATCAGCCAGAGGTGGATTTGATTATTGAAAGTTTGAGTCTTGAGAGCCCGGATTCGGCTTTCGGGTTCTTCAATTTCTTGAGGAATGAGTGTGACTTTCGGCATTCGAGGATTGCGGGGTCTATCGTTGCTCACGTATTGGCGGCGAATAGGCAGTTTCAGGAGTTGCGTTCGGTTGTAAAGCAAATGGTGGATGAAGAAGGTATGGTTTCTAAGTGCTTCTTCTATCATATAGATTGCAGCTCGGTCTGAGATTATGTAAGGCTGAAAGATTTTCGGGCCGAAATGAGTAAGGAGTTTCGTGTTGAAGTTATTGAATAGCTCATTTTTTTATTTTTTTTAATTTTGTTACTTACTTTCTGCGAGCTAGAAGAAAAATGATGGTAGTTGTTTATGCTTGGATTGGTGTTTAGGCCACATTACCCTATGCATTTAGTCGCATTTTTCCGTGAACAATATTTTTCGCATTTTGGGATTTATATATTTGCTGTGATTTGTGATAGGCCCTGGTTCTGCTCCTTAACTTTGTGAGCTGCTCTTGCATAGTTTCAAGGACTCGGACTCGAGTAGTGTGGTGTGGGATACGTTGGCGTTTGCTTATTCGAGATCTGAGATGGTTCATGATGCCCTGTCTGTTCTTGCTAAGATGAGAGATTTGAATTTGAAGGTTTCGACATCTACCTATAACTGCCTGTTGCATAATTTGAGGCATACAGATATCATGTGGAATGTTTATAATGAAATAAAAGATACTGGAACTCCGGAGAGTGACTACACTACTTCCGTACTTATATAGATGGACTGTGGCAGCAATCCGGTCTCCAAGATGCAGTTTCTTTCCTCATGGATGCTGAAAGAACGGAGACTGGGCCTTCTGTTGTTTCTTTCAATACCATCATGTCTAGGTCCTGTAAATTGGGTTTTGTGGATGTTGCGAAGTGTTTTTTTGTATGATGTTCAAGTATGGACTTGTTCCTGGTTCGTACAGTTATAATATTCTGATTCATGGGCTATGTGTAGCAGGTTCATTGGAAGAAGCATTGGAGTTCACCAAAGACATGGAGAGGCATGGGGTACTGCCTGACACGGTAACTTACAACATTCTCTGTAAGGGGTTTCATCTACTTGGTTTGATGAGTGGAGCTCGCAAGGTCATTCAGCAAATGTTGGTTAAAGGGTTGAATCCGGATCATGTTACATATACAATTATGATATGTGGCCACTGCCATGTTGGCAACATTGACGAAGCCCTTAAGTTACGGAAAGAGATGATTTCAAGAGATTTTCAGTTGAGTGTCATTGTTTACAGTGTACTACTCAGCGGTATGTGTAAAAGTTGATGCGTAGAAGAAGCATTGGGATTGTTAAATGAGATGGAATCTGTTGGCTTGGAACCAGATCTTATATCATATTCAATCCTCATTCATGGTCTATGCAAGCAAGGAGATGTACTAAGGGCTAGCGAAATATATAGAGAAATGTACAGGAAGAGAATCATTCCCAATTACTCTGCACACCGTGCTATTCTGTTAGGTCTGCTTGAGAAAGGGGATATTTATGAGGCAAGGAAGTATTTTGATCATCTGACGACAAGGGCTGTGACAGAGGATATTGTGCTGTATAATATTATGATGGATGGGTATGTAAAACTAGGTAATGTTGCAGAAGCCATACAATTATATAAACAAATAATTGAGAAGGGAATAAATCCTAGTACTGTCACTTTTTCAATACTCTTAATCATGGTTTCTGCAAAACTGGGAAACTAGTCGAGGCTTGAAGGATGTTGGACACCATCGAGCTGCATGGATTGCGACCAAGTCCAGTTACTTATACTACTCTTATGAATGCTAACTGTGAACAGGGAAACATCAAGGGCATGCTTGAATTACTTCGAGAGATGGAAGCAAAAGCTGTAGAACCAACTCATGTATCTTACACGGTAGTTATTAAAGGAGACTTTGCAAACAGGGGAAGCTGTGGGATGCTGTTCACTTAGTCGAGAAAATGTATGCTAAGGGCCTAACCCCGGATCAAATCACATATAATACTATCATTAAATGTTTCTGCAAAGCTCAAGACTTCGAGAAAGCTTTTCAGTTACACAACGAGATGCTGATGCATAATCTTGAGCCTACTCCTGTTTCATATAATCTCCTCATCAATGGTCTTTGTGTACATGGTGACCTAGAGGATGCTGACAGGCTACTGGTTTCTCTCGATGACGGCAATATCAATTTGACAAAGTTTGCCTATACCACGTTAATAAAAGCACATTGTGCAAAGGGTGATGCATATAGGGCTGTGGGACTCTTTCTTCAAATGGTGGAGAAAGGATTTGAAATCTCCATCAGAGATTATAGTGCTGTAATTAATAGATTGTGCAAAAGGTTTAGGATAACTGAAGCAAAGTACTTTTTCTGCATGATGTTATCTGATGGGATTTCTCCTGATCAAGAACTCTGTGACGTGATGCTTAATGTTTTCGATCAAGGTGGTGATTTCGATTCAGCAGCGGAACTCCTCGCTGAGATGATCAAATGTGGCTTTCATCCTGATTAATTCCTTGGGAAAGTTATATCTTTTAGCATCAGGCGATTTGACCATTGGGAAAAGCTGTTTACTGGCTCATAAAGAAAGTTCCGTTCACAAGGTATAACGTTCTATTAATCTCTCTCCAGTTTCTCACAAAAAGATAAATAAATTATTTCATATCCATCCAGAAACGAAAATTCAGTCAGAAGATCTTAGGACCCCTTTCCTAGTTCTTTCATATTAACACTAGGTTATTGTTGATTAGCTGTACGAGCTCAATTATAATTCTTATTTTTATCATTTTTGTGGGTATTCTAATTGTAAATTGACAACCAAACCAAATTTTTTTTTCCCAGAGGGCAGCTGAGATTCAATTGCTAAAACAACTTGAGGAGTGGGAAAAGCGTCTCAAACCTTTGCTTTCTTCCTCTTAAACGAACACTCATCCGATTTTCAGGTAATGTTGTCGTTCACCCTACCTCGAGTTATATCCATTATTTTCATTTTCTTGGCACAAACAAATGCAACCGATCAATGACGTTCATTAACTAGATTTGTTTCTACATGGTTATGATTTTTATGACTGCAGCAGAAATCTCAAATTAATTGTTTACTCTCGTTGCAGGTTTACGACTTAGGAGCTAGGATGTTCTTGGTGAAGATAAGGCTTACATAGCTGAAAGTTGAAACCAAGAGTTCTTATACAAGAGTGCCGGCTAACCAGGATGCTTCTACGCATGCAGTCCCGAATTTCAGGTGCGCCCAACCCAAGAGTTACTTTAAGATCCTTGTGGAGTCTCGGGAAAATGCTGAAAAAAATGATCCCATCGGTAGAAACACTATCTACTGGAGGATTTGTGTGACAATCTTCTCATTCGTATTTGAAAGATGAATGGGAATCATGTTGCCCCGGTGACAATGAGGGCGGTTGCCTTTCTTTGAACGTAGTAACCCATGTGCGTCCTGGTCTTTTGCCTCATTAACAACCAGCAAGGGGAAGTAGTTCCTTGAGTTCTTATGGAGGTTAGTTTCTTGAAGAGAGTTTCAAAGAATGCACCACTCCATTTGCTTCTGCTTCTCCTTAATTCTTACTTTCCCATGTTTTCAGGACAACCGAAAGAGACGCGGCTAAGGTGAATGTATCATCAGGCTCTTCTGCCTCATAGGCAAGAACAAAATACCTTTCAATTCATTCAATGTGATCTGAATAATAATTATTTACTGAAAAGTTAGAGAGTCTCCTGGACTTTGATACGAAATGTATGAAACGGTAATAAAGAATAACTATTATTAGGAAAACTAACGAAAAGTCTAAAAAAACTTCCCTTTTAACGAAAAACCATTTTTAAAGGTATAGTGAATAGTGTCAGGTAAAGGTAAAAAAGTGGTTTTTCGTTAAAAGTGAACAGTACCGGGAGTGTTTCGTTACAACTCCCTTATTTATTCCCCAAGTTCCTATTTGTTTTCGGAGCTGCTTTTGGCACTCCTAAATCGATCTTGTATACCTACTAGTCTATGTACACCCCACTTTAATTTGGCCCAACTTGTATAATTTTAAAATTTAATTTTTTTTATAATTTGACCGCAAAGTTAATCTCACTCCAGCATTACTACAACGAAAATGACTACAAGGAGAATTTATTAATAAAAAAGAAAAATACAACATGTTAAGGTGGATATGAAGTCAAACTTTGACAGTTTAAAGAAGTCATAAAAAAATATGAGATTAATTGTTGTTGTCAACACAGGTTTGATAAACATTTTAATGGAGCAGTCCTGTAAGCCAGATGATTTACCAAATGTATCAATGTGGTTTATAATGTTGATTACCAATACATCATATTATCAATGGAATTCGAAGCCGAACCCTATAAATTACGATTTATTTTTTCTATCTCATTGGCTCAGGAGAGAGTGAGAATATCAATATGTCTCCTTTTTTCAAATTTTATTCCAAACTTTATTTTAGTATTTCGATTAATTAAGGGCATTTTAAGGAATTTTTAACACATTTATCGTTGTGTTTGGCAACCACGTATACACATTTAAGAAATTTCAAATTGGAAAGAAACTGAGGTGGGGAAGAAAAAAAAAACCCAATTAAGAAAGAGTGCAGAGTAGAATTAGAATGTTGATAATCAGTACATTATTGAAATTAGTATATAATTCTCCATTCATTAATCATTTTCATTCAGTTATTCTTAGGAGGGTGGTGCCTTGGTGAATTGTAGTCCTGACTAAAAGCTACAAAACCTGCATGTTCATGACCATGATCGACTATTTTCTCAGAAAATCGACTTGCAGTAGTACTTTGTCTGCATTCCACATTGCCACATGAAGATTGTCCTTCAAAGTCGGAGCTGTTGGACCTCCGAGTTCCACTTACATCGCCTTCCGCCACTGCTTTAACATCCTTCTCTAACCTCGCCGCTGCCATTTTCCTTCCTCCTATCCTCTTATCCTCCTTAGTTGCAGTAGGAGGACTAACCACTTGATGATGATCAATATCTTCACCCTGTACATATAATATATGGAAGTTATAATCAATAAAGGTATACGACTCTGGTATTGTTGAGGATATACAGTATTACAAATCATACAACAAGTATGGCAAATAATATAGTTTGGAGTGCTATCTAATTACATAAAAATGCAAGTCTCAAAAATACATGTATGTACCTTCAGAGTGGAAACATCATTTGGCACAACAGCATTTTCGCCTTCAAATTGTAGAAAATCGAAATGTTATTTCCAATAGTAAGCTAAAACATTTTGTAATGTAATTCAATAATATTACAAAAAAAAAATGAACGACAATACAGAAGAAGAAGAAAGAAAAGCAGGTACCTAAGTGATGACGGGAATTTGCAGAGATATTCCATATGCTTGCAGCAGAAACAAGCACAAACACCAAGCAATAAGGAAATTTCATAGGACCCAAATCTCAGTCTAAGCAAGAAGAATAAATGGAATGATCTTATATATTAGCACTTCAGTGAGTCGGTGAATGTGTTAAATCGGCAGGATTTCAAAGGGAGTCAAATGTGTAAACCCAAGTCAAATATATAGGTGGCAGCAACACACACACATATATACCCTAAGTCAAGTCAAACTAGCTAGAGGACCTAACTAGGGTTTCCAAAAAACGTACCTATTTTATGAATATTTTAATTAGTAAAGCTGTGGCCAAGAACACCTATTACAAATGGTACATGAAACATCGTGTCAACCCATGTGTATTTTGATCTGGGAACGAAGGTATCGAAGCATTTGAGAAGAATTTGATATGTGTTCTCGAAATTTCAGAAGAAAAAACTAACTGGTCGCATATATATATATATTTTTTTTTTTAACTTCAAGGGGAAATGCATAGTTAGAGGAGAAATGTAGTAATATAACGTGGAACGGAAGCTTCGGACGTTAAAGTGTTTTGTGCCTGTCTGGTGTCTGCCGCCATATACACGTACATCGAAGAACTAGCTTGGCCAAATTTTTTGCATGCCGAGGTTGGCAAAACCTTAACCCTAATTCCTCAATTCCATGTCTACATTAATACGTGACTTTTGGTAGGCTACTATTCCTAATACCTGGCAACGACTAACAATGAATATATGTTATCAGTAATCAGTTATAATCCCAATCATTTTGTGTTTGGTTGGTGAGAAAATAGCTAGGTTTGAAAATGATAAATCCTTTCTTTTCTCATATTTGAAAGTTTAGACTTTAAAATTTGTATGGAAAGGTGTAATAAATGCCAAACGAAGACGCTCATCAAATTATAACTCTAATTTTCTGCACCAATTTTATCTCTAGTCTCAGTGGTGGAGCTTCATGGAGGGATAGACAAATTTCGGCTCATACTATTTTTTATTTTTATATTTCTAATATTTCCAATGGGCATTACCTATTTCAACCCCAATGTTAATCAAAACCCTCCACCCTTACATCCAACGTCATAGCTAGCTAGTGGTGTAATAACTGATTACAATGGTCTCACAAAATCATGAGTTTGCATATTTTAACCATAATTATGGTTGTTTTTGTTATTTAAATAATGTAACATATATGCAGAGAAAACCAAAAACACTGCATTGGATCAAATTAAGAGAATAAGAAACATCCATCTATATATATATATATATATATATATATATATGCGCTGCATGTAGTAGATTTTTGAATTACTACTCTCTTTGCATATAATTATGTGCTCGCAAATATGTTCAGAACATATGGACTTGTGTTAGGGTTTAAGAACTAATTAATTAGAATATTATAATTAAAGGGGTTTCATCGATCCAACGAAGTCTTTCAGTGGGTGTCCCTCGTCTAAAGTGTAACTCTCATTTGTTTTTAACTTTTACCCTAGGGATAGCAACTCATCAAACAAACTCTAAATATGTAAATTTCTCCAGGGTCGGAATTTGTGCAAATGTTACGTGGGTGCATGGTATTTTGTGTATAGCTAGCCACAATCATGTGCTGCATGCCACCAAATTCTATATCTTTATTCAATGAAACAATATAATGTTTGCATGAATGATATAATTCTCAAACAATAAAAAATAAAAATTGAAAATTGAAGTATAGAATTGTAGAACCTTACCGGTTATCAGTTGTTTTTGCTAATGCTATTCACACTCTTTTTTATCATTTACACATTTTTGTAATTTTTGTTTATTAATTTTCTTCAATTCATTCGATACGATGACAAAAAATTAGGAAAAAAAATGTAAAAGTAAAACTGAGTATATGCAGATAGAACCACCCTTGCAAGATGCATGGTACGAGCCTGCAGAAAAGGAATTGAGATTTCAACGTTAATTAGGTCTACATTGGTTGAAGAATCATTAAATATTAGATCAAATCAAATAATTAGGTACCATTTATCACTGAAATTCATGAATTAAATTTTTGCTTTTCTGTTTATGTGAATCCATGCATTTAATTATGTATTTGCTAATCTTCTAGTCAAGTAAAAAGTTTATTATTGTTAAGTGAGGGAAGAGGGTTTGAAACTATTATAATAGTTTGGGTAAATTACATAGAACTACCTCAACTATTTGGTCGTTAACAGTTTCATACCTCATCTTTAAAAAGTTTCAAACTCATACCTTTGCTTACGAATTTGTTTCAATTTCATACATTCCGTCAACCTTCCGTCATTCCTCCGTTAAAATGCTGATGTGGCAAGTGACGGGACCCATTTTATATTTAAAAATTAATAAAATATTAAAAATATTAATAAGATATTAAAAATTTAAATAATAATAATAAAAAATAAATAAATAAATAAACCAAATACCCAGATTCCCCCCGAAACCCCATCCCCATCCCCATCCCCGCCCTTCCGTCCATCCCCCCACCCCCAAAAACCTTCCTTCCGAACCCAAAACCCCACCCC
Source organism: Cotoneaster glaucophyllus (assembly GCA_036320875.1). NCBI lineage: Eukaryota > Viridiplantae > Streptophyta > Magnoliopsida > Rosales > Rosaceae > Cotoneaster > Cotoneaster glaucophyllus. Next base: position 1,504,401 of record JAVVNS010000101.1, on the reverse strand, counting down.
CACCTCCCCCGCAACCCCCCCTTCTCCCTCCCTCTCCTCCCACCCGCCTCCCTCTCCTCCACTCTCTTCACCTTCCCTCCAAAACCTAAAAAAAAAAAAAAAAAGTTCCGGCCCCCTCAACCTGCCCAAAAGAAGAATAAGAAGAAGCAAGAGGAGGAGAGAGAAGAAGGAAAAGAAAAAAAAAAGTTTCGCCCCCCTCCCCACAACCTGCCCAGAAGAAGAAGAAGAAGAAGGAGGAGAGAGAGAAGAAAAAAAAAAGTTTCGGCCTCCCCAACTTGCCTAGAAGAAGAAGAAGAAGAAAAAGAAGGAGGAGGAGGAGGAGGAGGAGGAGAGAGAAGAAAAGAAAAAAAAAAAGTTTCGCCCCCTCCCAACCTGCCAAGAAAAAGAAGAAGAAGAAGAAGAAGGAGAAGGAGAAGGAGAAGGAGGAGGGAGAAGAAAAAAAAAAGTTTCGGTCCCCCCAGTAGGAGGAGGAAAGAGAAGGAAAAATAAAAAAAAGTTTCGCCCCCTCCCCCCCCCCCCCCCCCCCCCAAACACAACCTGCCAAAAAGAAGAAGAAGAAGGAGGATGAGAGAGAAGAAAAAAAAAAGTGTTTTGGCCCCCCCCCCCAAACAACCTGCCAAGAAGAAGAAGAAGAAGAAGAAGGAGAGAGAAGAATTTTTTTTTTAAATATTTAGTTAATATTTAATTAATATTTTTTTAAGTTTTTAATAATTTTTTAATATAAAGTGTGTCACGTTACAAGCCGCGTCATCATTTAACAGAGGAACTGACGGAAGGTATGACTTTGCAACAAATGTATGACATTGAAACTTTTTAAAAATGAGGTATGGAACTGTTAACGACCCAATAGTTGAGGTAGTTCTGTGTAATTTACCCTAATAGTTTAGAGAGGGAGAAAGTTTGGAACCTGGAACACATGAGTGGAAATTCAATATTCTATCTACTAGAATATTGGACCGCATGCAAAATAAAAGTAAATTAAACAAGTGAAAAATAGTTTAGGTACTTGCATTTGAAATATTGTATCACATATTCTTATGAAGGTGATTTAGTCTTTAAAAGGGTAGGGATTTCACATTTCCGTTTTCTTTTTGCACCCTTCTTCTTATTTTTATTTCGTAATTTTCTTTTGATTTATCTAATTTCAAATTTCAAATGCTAGAAAACATATAGGTGTTTGCATGATGAGAAAAAGAGAATGTAAAAATTACTTATATTTATCTCGTCTGGAATAAATTATAGCTTAAATAGTTAAAATCACTTACACTTATTCTAATATCGCTTTGTATCGGTGATATCGTCATCTCGTTTGTGTTTGGGCTGATGGGCCTCGTTATGTACTATTGGGCTGATGGGCCTCGTTATGCATAGTAGTATTTGGGCCTTGATAAATGTAAAAGTGAGTTGTGGTAAAAGTAAATAATAGTCCAATATGCAATCATTTGATGTTCCCTCGGCCATCCCCCACCCAGCCACCCACTCATTTTCTTTTGCTTATTTTTCATTAATTACCCCACAAATTCATCATTCATTTCACTTTTGCATTTTGGCTCTCTCAATTTTTAAGTCTGCTGGGTTGGTCTGCAATGGAAGTCACAAGTTCATAATTAACTGGAATTCTGTGGATTTTTAAGGAGCAAACATTCAAAATAAATTTGTATTCAAATTAAATATTTCTACCTAAAACATCTCACTCACAAATATGTTTTTATTTTTTTTTAAAGAACATATTTGCCAACAATTCATTCATTTCCATTGCACAATGGTTGATTACTCAAGAATGAGTATGAACTCCTACTCGAAACTCTTCGTGTTTGAATAATAGAGTTTTGTGATTATGATCAGAACTGTTTATAATATGAATCACTATATAAAGATCACCACTGCAAAAGATGAATTAAAATTATGGCCGTTTAATCAATCTATTGTAGCAAATATATAGACGGTTCGTAATGCTTTTACTAATTTCGTTATTCTGTTTTTATACAGTTCGATGACCAAACGACCTTAGTTTTAATTAATTTTTTTGAGAGACAATCTTTATAAAGTGATTTATAATATAAACGATTCTGATCATGCACACGAAGTTTTATAAATTGGCAACAAACAATTTTGAGTAGAAACTCCTATTCATCATTTCAGTAGCCAAATATTATTCTTTCCCATTTATTTCAAAGAAATCAACGTATCACAATCCATTTATTAGTTGTAAAATGGCCTCATTGATTTTAGTTTTACGAAAATAAATTCAAGGGACGATTTTGAGGCAATTGATTTGCAAAAGTTTTGCTCTTTTTTTTTTTTTTTTTGTCTTTTTCCCTTTGATTTTCATTTTTGTTGTCCCGTTTGATTATCCGACAAGAATTCCTTGCTCTATATCTCTTTGTCGTGCCCTTCAAATTTTTCTCTCTTAAAACAGGAATTAATTCAAACACTTTTATCTCTAAAAACCCAAATGGAAAACCTTTTTTCCTTTTCAAGAGAATTCAAACACAAATCTTTTAAAGCTGCATGCTTTAAACTCCTATATGATTCAAATATTCTCATAAACTTTACCATGCACTACAATTCTCTCCAGACCACTTAAATAACACTCTCTGTCAAAAAATTTCCACGGATCAAAAAATGGGGTCTGCAACATCGTCTATGGCTGCAAAGTTTGCATTTTTCCCACCGGACCCTCCGTCATACGACACGTACGTCGACGAACCAACCGGGAAAATGAGGATCTCCGATGTTCTTCCCCGAGACGACGTTGACGTGGTGAGGCTGAGCACAAAAAAAGGGAATGAGATTGTGGCCATGTATGTCAAAAATCCATGTGCTTCACTCACTCTTCTTTACTCCCATGGAAATGCTGCTGATCTTGGTCAGATGTACCACATTTTCACTGAGCTTAGCCTTCATCTGGGTGTCAATCTCATGGGGTCAGTCTATGTATATTATATCAGTTTTCATATGTTTTTTCTTCTAATATTTTCCGAAAGTGATTTATGTGCAGAATTATTCATTTTTGACATTTAAACTAAATAAATCAAACGAAAATCATCTCGTTGTTTCTACGTTGCTTATCCAGATTAGTTTGGAATTTTTTTTTTCTTGTGCTATATTTGCAGGTACGATTATTCTGGCTATGGACAATCTTCTGGAAAGGTATAATCTGCCTGTAGTTAGTTAGCTAGTTCCTATATAAATTTCTGTAACTAAATCAATTGTGTCAAATCCGGTGTTTAACTGAACACGTGTCACTATTTGACATGACCTAATTTGGCATGTTCTGAATCCCCATTATTTCGTAAAGAACTGTTTGTTTACTTCTTTGTTTTGGATTGGGAAAAACAGCAGTACCATTAGCAATTTGATGGTCCCAAGTTTATGGATAGATTACTTCCATATATATCCCGGCGGTAAATCCCCTCTTTTTTTTCGCTCGTCAGTTAAGTAGGATAAATGAGAAAGCGAGAAAGAAGAGGGGACATATCCCCGGGACACGAGAGGTTATTTCTCCGATTTTATACCATATTGATGATAATGTGCCTTTTACTATCAACTAGCCAAGTGAGCAGGACACATATGCAGACATAGAGTCAGCATACAAGTGCCTTGAAGAGAAGTACGGTATAAAGGAGGAAGATGTCATTCTGTACGGACAGTCAGTTGGCAGCGGACCTGCTTTGGATTTGGCCGTTCGTTTGCCTAACTTGAGGGCTGTTGTTCTTCACAGTCCAATATTGTCCGGCCTCCGAGTAATGTACCATGTCAAGAAAACATTCTGGTTTGACATTTACAAGGTTTAAACCTCGTACTTTTTCACTTTCATTGAACAAGACCAGATTTTTCGTGGACTGGATTATCGAATTCTGTTATTGAATGTGCTTTGCTTCTGGTGTAGAATATCGAAAAGATCCCACTTGTCAGTTGCCCAGTTTTGGTGATTCATGTAAGTCTTCATTTTTATTTCTATGTGGTGATTTAATTACTTACAAAGTTACAATATGCATGGATTCCGACTATGGAACAAACGTCTTTTCAATAAAGAACTAATGGAAATTTTTGCTCTAATCCTACCACATCTTTTAGCACTTGAATAGTTGCAGTTTTGGTAATTCATGCGTGTCTTCATCCACTAATTCCTTATAGAACGGGCATTATCTTTTAATAAAGAACGGACATCCTGCACAAGAGAATTTATGTTCCAACTATAGCCTTGGAGTTCTCTAACCTACCACATTTCTTGGAATTGAATCCCGAACTCTTTTTGTTAAAATGTTGCAGGGAACTGAGGATGAAGTTGTGGATTTCTCCCATGGAAAACAGCTGTGGGAGCTTTGCAAAGAGAAGTATGAACCTTTGTGGCTCAAAGGAGGCAACCATTGTAACTTGGAACTCTATCCAGAATACTTGAGGCATCTCAGGAAATTCATATCTGCCATAGAGAAATTACCCCGTCTTCGAGATTCAACCGAACAAAGTGCAGATCAATCAGAGTCTCCTTTGAAGATTGAAGACATCAGGGACAAGGCAAGATCAAGCACTGACTTAAGGGACAAGTCTAGGTCCAGCACCGGGCAGCGAGACAAGTCTAGGCTAAGCACAGACAGTAGAGAAAGATCAAGTACAAGCACTGAAAAGAGAGAGAAGTCAAGAACGAGCACGGATCGGTCTGGAAAGTTGAGGAGCAGCACAGATCAGTCGGAGAGAGCTAGAAATAGCTTCGACCGGTGAGTTGATTATCGATGAATCTATGTTTTCTTTTCCATTTCGTTTACGGTTTTTGTTAATGCTGACTATTGAAATCTATGGTGGTAGATTGGGAGATATGGTGAGGTCAGTTGGATTGTGTAACGTTGATTGTCTGAAGCAGGCGGCTTTGGAGGCTTGAGTGCTCTCATCCTTCGGATTGCAACTAGTTTATAGACTACTACATGTTTGGTTGATGGGATGTTTGGCTCAAGGGAACTTGCAACAGCTCACTGAAGCTCCGCTCCTCGTGGGGTTTATCTTTCTAATCCAATCCAATCCGATCATAAGCACCAAACGTTTGACCCTCGAGACTATCCTAGTCTCCTGTGATTTGTTTTCTTCTGAATTGTTGAATGTTTAACTGCAGAAGTTAAATTATACGTTGACCATGTTGGAATCGTTATGTCGCTTCACTTGTAGCTATGTTTCAGATTGTCTTGGTTGAAAGAGTTGAGTTGACAAAAGGTGGGGGAGAGTTGCCACAAGACAATAGAAGCAAAGCATATAATGATAAGCATTGAACTTTGTGGTCATTTGTCTGACCAAAAACTAATTAGACCCTAGAGTTTTTACTTCTCAGCTCTTGAATTTATTAAAAATATTCACTTCTGCATTACCGTTTGATTCTCCTCGTCCCTACTATTACTTATATCAAAAGAACAAAATTGCAAGTACGTATAGAAGACAAGGCGGATTGGTGACTATTTTATTTTTGGATTTTGGTCATGCTATAGAAATTAGTGGTCCTTGCAAAGGTTTTACTTGGTAAACTCTAGTCTTATATTGGGATTCGACATTGGAATTTTGACGTGGCGCTGGTGAATAGCACGGTAACGGTTAAGGAATATTAAAATGTCTTTTTGAGTCTTTTCTACCTTCAGAAGAATGGACTGCCGTGATGAAGTCACCATTTTTTTCAAAGTGAAAAAGAAAAATGGAAAATGCATAAGATAAAGTTGAAGGTGAAATGGCGGATAATATTGGGCCTCACAAACTCCACAGAAGAAAACCCGGAGTCCAAACAAAACGGAAAACCTCCAAAGTGTTGTACTTTCTAGAACACTCCACTCTCCCTTCTTAAGACCTGATAAACCCTCGCAACTCACAAAAGGGTTTTGCCACTTGAAGACAGTGTTTGGCACAACGGAATTATCGGCACCACCCCCAACCCAACTACTTCTGTGAGGTTTAGGGTTCAAGGGCTCCAGTTATGAGAAGAAGCTTGGCCACTGCTTCTCTGGCTTCACTTCCTTCTTCGTCTCCCTTCGCACTCAGAAACCCCAGCAGGGCCTTGAACCTCAAAAGCGCTTTTGTGCCGCAGAATGGGCTCCGAAAGGGCTTCTCTTGCGGCGGATTGAAGTGGAAGGTTGAGAGCAGGAACAGACGAGTGTCTGTCCGCTGCGACGCGGCGGTTGCCGAGAAGGAGGAGGCCACCGATGCCCCCGGTGAGAAATTTGAGTACCAGGCCGAGGTGGGTTTCTCTTTGTTTCTATAAATTTTGGGTCTTTTTGTGTTGTTTCGCCATTGAACTCTGCAATTTCCAATTTTTGTAGAATTTTATGTATTTTGCTGTTTATTCGCGATGAAAACGGATTCCTGTGCTTTAAATTATGGGTCTTTGGCATTGCTTTCGACAGAAAATGAGTATAATGATTGCTTATTGCTTCCATATTCGTTATGGCGAGGTTTCGGTTTTTGGTGTACGAGTTTTGGAATTGAAAGTTGAAGAGTTTGAAATTATTTGCAGGTATCTCGGCTTATGGATTTGATAGTTCATAGTCTATACAGCCACAAGGAGGTGTTCCTTAGAGAGCTTGTGAGGTGAGCTTGCATTTCCCTAAACTTCATTAAAACTTCTTTAGGTGATTCATGGCCTATATGATATGCTCTTTCTTCTTTTAGACTTTGCTCACTAGTTTGTTCTTTGAACTTTTCGGTAGCAGAAAAATTAGATTAGGATTTGATTTGATTGAGTAATATGCTCGTTATGATTCGTTTTATATGTACATGTTGACGCATTTGTTGACCTTATTTTGTTTTCCTGTTCCAGTAATGCTAGTGATGCTTTGGACAAGTTGAGATTTTTGAGTGTGACAGAGTCCTCTCTGCTTGGAGATGCTGCTGAGCTACAGATTCGCATCAAACCTGTTCCAGACAATGGGACTATCACTATATCGTACGTTGTGTCTAAATCTTTGCTTCATTTCTGTCCCTGGATGGATTAGTTGAGTTATTGAAATCTGATTCTCCGACTTTTAGGGATACTGGTATTGGAATGACAAAAGAGGAACTCATTGATTGCCTTGGAACCATTGCCCAGAGTGGTACTTCAAAGTTTTTGAAGGCTCTGAAGGTTTCTTTCTCTCTCTCTCTCTCTCTCTTGAATGCAGTAATTTTCATCTTTTTATTTCTATGTGAATATTTTTGAGTTCTTTGATCTTTTTGAATCTTAGTTTTTCAGCCTTGTATTTTTGTAGGAAAACAAGGATCTTGGTGCAGACAATGGCTTGATTGGTCAATTTGGTGTTGGTTTCTATTCTGCTTTTCTTGTTGCTGACAAGGTGCGGTATGATTTAACACTTATTTTATACCTTGTTTCAGCTATCTGCTTGTAGCTACGCTTCTAACATGGGCTGCTGTGTTGCTAATTTTCTTGTATATATTATGCAAAATCAGGTTGTTGTCTCTACAAAAAGCCCAAAATCAGATAAGCAGTATGTTTGGGAAGCAGCAGCTGACAGTGGCTCCTATGTTATTAAGGAAGAAACTATTCCGGAAAATCTCATACAGCGGGGAACACAGATAACCCTCTATTTAAGGTTAGGTACCACTTACCCTTCACTTTACTTATCATTTAATGGCATTTGTTTGTTTGCATGGGACTCTCCTCATTTTTTGGTCATTGAAGCTATATTGCTGGTGTGGACAGATTATAGTCATTAATATTTGCTACTTGCTAGTTATATTCTGATTTCTTTTTGAAAAGTTAAATAAATTTGGAGAGCTATCTTTAATTCAAATTTCTCCTTGCAGCCGGATGACAAGTATGAATTCTGAGAGCCGGCCCGGATCCAGGGTTTAGTGAAGAATTACTCACAGTTTGTTTCCTTCCCCATCTATGCATGGCAAGAAAAATCAAGGACAGGGGAGGTGAGGACATTTTCTGCTTTTACAAACCATTTTCCCTCTGTATGGCTGGTTTTGGAGGGATTGATAGAATTCAATGTCTGCATGTGATTGGTCTTTTCCTTAATGGTTGCACTGTTACTTTTACTAGTCGAAGGTGCATGCAAAGTGGTAAGCAGAAAATATCGTTACCATAATGTTACTCTCTGAATAAGTAGTCTTCAGTCTATATACTATTCTAAAGCTTATGGTTCCAAGCTTAAACGTATCTGTTCGAATTATGATGAAGCAGTTATCACTTTTACCAGTCCTCATTGTGTGGGAACTTTGGCAGGTGGATGAGGAGGAAGAACCAAAAGAAGGAGAAGAACCAAAACCAGAGGTAACTTCTACATAGGATTCGTAATTCTGTGAAATGTTGTTCATTCTTGGTCACTAGTACATTGAAATAAGTTACTATGCTTGTTACCAGGGTGAGAAGAAAAAGAAGACAAAAACTGAGAAGTATTGGGATTGGGAATTAGCCAATGAAACAAAGCCTATATGGGTGGGTACCATCTGTTAAAGCTATAATGTATTAATGTCATGGTATATGTATTTAGCTTCACTGCAATCTGTTTGTTTAATGTGCATATATTTTCCTGTTATATATTCACATCCTCTATTAAAAAAAAGAATTTTTTTTTGTTTTTCCTGCAGGTGCGGAGTGCAAAGGAAGTTCAAAAAGAGGAGTATCAAGAATTTTACAAGAAAACTTTAAATGAGTTCCTGGATCCACTTGGATACACTCACTTCACCACTGAGGTACTGAAATGACTCCCCCCCCCTCCAAAAGTGGATTCACGGTAAGCGACAAGCATTTGATTCTTCTGTTCTTGTAATGTTATAGTTTGGTGTAGCTTTATGTAGTTCTTATTTCTCTTCTTCAACAACGCAGCCCGACAGCCCAGCCGACTTGGGAAACAAGATGTACGAGTTGATGTCAATGGCCCTCGGAGGAATATGGGGTAGATTGGACGACGAGGAGGCAGAGACGGAGGCAGCCAGTGATAATAATGTGGCAGAATCCGATGCAAATGCCGCTGAAGCGGTGGAAGCACAAGTAGTTGAAACATTAGAAGTGAGGACAGAGAGTGATCCATGGAGGGATTAAATGTCTTACTGATATTATTAGATGTTAGATAAAAATTTTGGCCATAATTTCATTAAAAACTCAAGGAGGTAAGCATAAGGTTGCTATGCGTGGCGTGGGGGAAGAACCATGCCTTTGGCGTCGCTCTTCGCCCTACTGATTTTTATGGACTTGTGCTTTTACTAGTTTCCACCTTTGATGAAACAATTCAATATTTCCCAATAACTGTTGAATCTTACGTCCCCATAAATTTTCAAATTTTTTAATTTGATTTGTCTAACTAGTCACAAAGTTCACAACATCTTGTTCCCATGTGTTAACCAAAATTTGATTGTGCATTCTAAATTTTTATATTTAGAAAGAAAATTACACTTACGAGGAGCGCACAATTCAATTTTAGAGCGTCAATAATAATTTCGTTGTACTATCGCAGTCCCTTGATAGAAAAACAAATGAATCAAGAGCATGCAACCGTCTTTGTACATATCTTGAGAATTTCATTGTTTTTCTATCATGCAATTGAATAAAAGATAAAGGCGAAGTAGGAGCCGATGAAAATTCCCGGTCGCCTACTTTCCAGGATGGCTTTGTGAAGTCATGGTTCTGTAGAGTGGGGATATGATTCCTGGTAAAGAATTCCAAGGAGCGGCCGTACGCCACTAAATGTTCTAGTTAGTTGATTTTAGAGTAAATACTAGCAATGATCCTTTAACTTTAACTTAATTTTTAACTTTAACTTAATTGGAGCAATGGACCCTTAATTAAAAATCCATTATCATTGGTCCCTCAACTCATCAAAACGTGCATCTATGGTCCCTTAACTAAAAATCCATTACCGTTGGTCTTCAACTTTAATCCAACTGGAAAAATAGTCCATCAACTTTAACCTAATTGAAGCAATGATTTTTCAACTTTAGCCCAATTGTAGCAATGGCTCTTCCAACATAACTCATTTTGACAAAAATTCTAACGAAGTTGACGAAAAGGACCATAGTTACACGTTTTGATGAGTTAAAGGACCTCCATTGTGACAATGGTCCTTCCAACATAACTTATTTTGACAAAATTTTGACGAAGTTGACGAAAATGACCATAGCTACACATTTTGGGGAGTTTGAGGGACCAATGGTAATGGATATTTAGTTGAGGGACCATTGCTCCAATTTGATTAAAGTTGAGGGACCATTGCTACAATTTATTCTTGATTTTATTACTACCAAAGAGAAGAGCGACTCAAAAATGTTGCTTTCAGAAAGGCAAATTCTATCTTTTAGGTCTATTTTTTCAAAAATCATGTCTAACAAAAATTACTCAAATTCAAAACTATATGACAGTTGAAATAAATAATAGTAAATTTAGAGTTTCTTGGCAAAAATGTATTAATTTGTCAATTTTCTTCACAAAAATAAATGTTTTAATTATTTTCGATTTGTCAAATTTTATTTTGCAATATGATCTATGAATGATGAATTGAAACAAAACACAACTTTTATTATCATACAAGCTAATTAATTACATACATGAGTGCATGCATAAGCATCTGTATGCGCATGCATGTACTACTTTTATTGAACGCACTACTACACAAAAGACCTATCCATATAGATAGGATTTGTGTTTATTTATTGGGGCTTTTAGATCTAAGTCCAAAAATATAGATGGTTTTTAGAAGTAAGCTCAGTTATCTATTACATGTTTTTATTTCTTTTATACTCATTTTATATTTTTTTAAAAATATTAAAAATCAATTAAAATCTTCTAACATAAATTATCTACAAAACATTATACCTTAACTCAAGTAACAAATATATAAATGTATATTATACATGTAAGCGAGATATGAAACCTAACTAAAAAGTAGGAAAAAAACATAATATACCTACAAGAAAGACACATTAATCTGTGACACGTTGATTATAAAAAAGAATTTGTCATATAGATACATAAAAATAATTAACCTGTGATATAGGTTGATTATAAAAATTAAAAATAAAATCTATAAATAAGGTTTAAAGCGGGAGAAAGAACAAGAAATAACAAAAAAATATAAATAAAAAGAAATAATCAAAGAGATAATTAGAAAGAAATTTGATTTTTATAATAAATCTTTCTTTTTTTTTCCCGGATATAATAAATCTTATTAGTGAATAGATAATTATTGATAATAAAATTATTAAATTTAAAGAATTGGAATAATTTTAATAAATTAGACTATTTCTACTATTGGTTAAAAAAATTGGACTTATATCAAGTTTCCTCTTATTTATTTCACAGACACGTGTGCGTGTGCGTGCGTGTGTGTGTGTTACAGTTTCCAGTGACGCTGTCCACAAACATCGCATGGTGTTCAGTGGCCAACAGCCGTTAAGACATCCACTCTATTGGGGTCAGGGCGTAAATTCACAGCGCAGAGGACTGCGTCCTCACCCTTAGTATTGTGTGGCCTTATGTAAAGGCCGCTTTGCACGTGGACTATTCGGCAGGTCACCATTGTGTCAGTGTCTGGTCCGACTTCCAGAGGCTTAAACAGTGTGCAACCCTCATTGTTTTTGTCTTCGATTGGTGTATTAGCAGTGGGCACGATCATCAGCAGTTGTCCATCTGGGTCTCGTTCCCCCCTCAAATATTTGCCAGCGGCGACCCAGTTCTAAATTTTGGGTCACATTCCTCGTCGCAGAACTTGAGAACTCCTTTTTTATGGATATATAAACAAGGTAGGCAGTTCAAGTACATGCGGTTGTAGTTTGATTTCAGCGCAAAAGGGTTTGGTAGTATTGCTGCCATGTTGATTCTTTGGTGCGATTCGGTTGCTCCTTCCTAGCTTCAAACCTGCTATCCTATTTATAGGCAAGCACAAACCCTCTCCATCCATGCATGCTACGCACTCTACAAAAGAGAATTGCGGCCAGTTCTCACTGAAAGAATATTGGGACTATTTGCTTGGTTATCTGCCATTTTGATAAGACAAGATTAGGGCTAGCTGGGATTTTTTTTTATTTGCCGGATTGTCATTTCATTGCTGCTAGAAATCTGCACAATCGAAGTGATTAGATATTCCGATAGGATCAGATTTCGACATAACCAAGAGTCACATTAAACTTATAACAACTGCACCGTCCCAAAAAAGATAAGAACCGTACATTAACCAAAAAATCAAAAACCAGAGATAGATGTAGATGAATCATAATGTTGCACAGAATATTTAGAATGATAGGTAAGAGAGAATAAAAGGAATTCAAAAGGATTAGGATATGAAATTTACCTTTAGCTGATGATGGAATTTGTTCTTTCTGCGTGAGGGAATATGTCCACTGTTATACAAAAAACATGTTCTTCAAACTTCATTGATTAATTGATTAATTTCCCCCTTTCTTTTATAACAATTAAACAAACGAAATACAACACGTGTAAAAATGGTCCAAACGAAATTAAACAAATCAAGCAGGGGTAAAAAGGTACGCAGCTCAAGTACATGTGGTTATTGTTTGATTTCAGCGCAAATGGGTTTGGTAGTATTGCTGCCATGTTGATTCTTTGGTGCGATTTGGTTGCTCCCTCCTAGCTTTAAACCTGCTATCCTATTTACAGGCAAGCACAAACCCTCTCCATCCATGCATGCTACGCACTCTACCAAAGAGAATTGCCTCCAGCTGTCACTGAAAGAATATTGGGACTATTTGTTTGGTTATCTGCCATTCTGATAAGACAAGATTAGGGCTAGCTGGGATTTTTTTCATTTGTCGGATTGTCATTTCATTGCTGCTAGAAATCTGCACAATCGAAGTGATAAGATCAAACTTCGACATAACCGAGAGTCGCATCAAACTTATAGCAACCGCACCGTCCTGAAAGAGATAAGAACCACACATTAACCAAAGAATCAAAAACCAGAGATAGATGTAGATGAATCATAATGTTGCACAGAATATTTAGAATGATAGATAAGAGAGAATAAAAGGAATTCAAAAAGATTAGGATATTGAATTTACCTTTAGCTGATGATGGAATTTGTTCTTTCTGCGTGAGGGAATATGTCCACTGTTATACAAAAAACATGTTCTTCAAACTTCATTGATTAATTGATTAATTTCCCCCCTTTCTTTTATAACAATTAAACAAACGGAATACAACACGTGTAAAAATGGTCCAAACGAAATTAAACAAATCAAGCAGGGGTAAAAAGGTACGCAGCTCAAGTACATGTGGTTATTGTTTGATTTCAGCGCAAATGGGTTTGGTAGTATTGCTGCCATGTTGATTCTTTGGTGCGATTTGGTTGCTCCCTCCTAGCTTTAAACCTGCTACCCTTTTTATAGGCAAGCACAAACCATCTCTATCCATGCATGCTACGCACTCTAGCAAAGAGAATTGCCGCCAGTTGGTTATCTGCCATTCTGATAAGACAAGATTAGGGCCAGCTGGGATTTTTTCATTTGTCGGATTGTCATTTCATTGCTGCTAGAAATCTCCACAATCGAAGTGATAAGATGTTCCGATAGGATCAGACTTCGACATAACCGAGAGTCGCATCAAACTTATAACAATCGCACCGTTCCGAAAGAAATAAGAACTGCACATTAACCAAAGAATAAAAAATTAGAGATAGATTTAGATGAATCATAATGTTGCACATAATATTTAGAATGATAGATAAGAGAATAAAATGAATTAAAAAAGATTAGGATATTGAATTTACCCAAGGTATTAAATATCGGTAATATCGGAAATATCGGTAGTCCGAAAACACGGAAATATCGATGGAATTATCGGGATAATATCGATATCGATAAAATTTTCATGGAAACCACGGAAATTGTAAGAAAAACTTGGAAATTTTTATTGAAACTTTGCAGGATGTTTATTTAGTCAATTATCTATTAGTTTATCACAAAAAATTGGAAGGAAATGCATTGCATGATAGATTTAACGTTATCAAGTTGATTATATAGCGAGAAAAGTTAAACACACACACACACGCCTTCTTCAAGAAACACCTCTCGGATAAGATTCTTATCTCAGAAAAGTTAAACACACACACACACGCAAGGTTTGTAAAATACACAGTGACACACACGCACGCGGACCACATACACGCACGCAGACCACCACACACACCCAGAGACCCTCTCTGGAATGCTCTGGAATCTGGATCCTCCTTTCTCTCCATCCATCCTCGTTCTCTCCGTCCATCCTCGTTCTCTCCATCCTTCTCCATGTCCATCTCCATCCTTCTCCATCCTTCTCCATGTCCATCTCTGTCCTCCATCCTCAACACGCAAACTGGATCGTTCTTGTCTCCGTCCATCTCCATCTCCATCTCCATCCTTCTCCGTCCATCGGTTGAGTGACATGCAAACCCTCCGTCCATCTCCATCCTTCTCCCTCAACACGCAAACCCTCGCCTTTAGATCTGGAATCTGGAATCTGGATGGATCGACCCTTCTCCGGCTCTCCGCCCCCTCATCTCCGCTGAGCACCATCGATTCACCACCTGTGGATCCTTCTCCCCGTCCCCACAGCCACAGTCTACTCTCCCCATCGATTCAGCACCATCGATTGCACTCGCGGCTCGCTACCCCTTGCTCAGCCTAGGTGGGCCACCATCGATTCAGCACCATCGAGCCGGAGAACCATCACCATTCTCACCTCCCGGCGGCGGCTCTGCACCATCAGATCCGTTTCTCACCTCCCCGGCGGCGGCTCTGCACCATCAAATCTGTTTCTTTCTCACATCCCGGCGATAATATCGCTAATATCGCGATATTATCGATATTAGCGATATTTCGCCGATATTTATACGAAACTATGGTGTATGTGGTAAAAATATCGGTGCTTCAAAAAAACGATATTATCGGCGAAATATCGCCGATAATATCGATTTTGCAGACTATGAATTTACCTTTAGCTGACGATGGAATTTGTTCTTTTTGCATGAGGGAATTTGTCCACTGTTACACAAAAAACATGTTCTTCAAACTTCATTGATTAATTGATTAATTTCCCCCTTTTCTTTCATAACAATTAATTTCTATATTTTTGGGTCAGGATAGGCCCTTTAGCAATTAGTTATTTTACAAATGATAAGGTAATTTATATTAAATCACGGACAGAGAAATTCGAGTAAACGGTACCTCGAGTGCAAGAGTAAATGCTTTTAACCAATTCAGTGACAAGTCACTTGCCTTAGCAATTAATTAATTAAGATAGTTCATTAATTTGAAACATAAATTTTTGACTTGATTTGTCAATTTAGTCACAAAGTTCACAACATCTTGTTTCCATGTGTTAACCAAAATCATAAAAAAGGAAAAAGAAAATAGAATTCTTCTCTTGATATGTTCGCTGGAGCCACCTCCCACAGAGTGATTCAAATGAAGATGCAGAGACTGCAAAGAAACTGTCTATATGCTCAACTAATTAAGATGATGCAAGATCTCGATACTCTTGTTTTTGAGCAACTAATAATGAGTTTCTTGCTAGCTAGTTCTTTCCCAGTTTCTAGTTTAATCATCTAGTTATTAAAGCTAGTGAACCATGAAATTAAAGCAGCATGTACATTTTTGCAAGATATAATTTCCAGGAAATACAAATATTGAGGACAAAAATTTCTTGCAAGAATAGAGTTTTCTTGATGATTTTGTTGATACCATGTAGAAATTATAGAACTTGATGATTTCATTGATAGCACAAGGTGCATATAAACACATATTTAGAATGATATATAAATCATAATGTTGCACAGAATATTTAGAATGATAGACAAGAGAGAATAAAAGGAATTGAAAGATCAGGATATGAAATTTGTCCTTTGCCGATGATGGAATTTGCCCTTTGCTGATGATGGAATTTGTTCTTTATGCATCAGTGGACCTTTCTTTTATCGTCTAGGGGAAAATAGGGTTACCAAAGGTACAGGAAAAGTGTGGTGCAGACAGCCTTCTCTATGGGTGACAAATGGACGTAATCTATCAGCTTCGATTGTAGAAAATTTTCATTGTGATCGGAATACGAATGGTACATTACATATTTTTAGATAAGTGATAGAAATTTTATTTTTTAAATTATTCATTTTTTAACACACATATCACATTAATAACACATAGAAGTTACATTACGAATTTTTGGATAAGTGATAAATTTTTTTATTTTTTAACACAATAACACATAATATACTTCCAGTGAAAAATCTCTCGTGGAAGATGGAAAAACCAGCCAGCAAATGCTTCTGGTGAGTGGGTGGAAAATCCCTTCCAGGTCCGAAGGTTGGTTGATGAGCATTTCTTGAATATTTTCAAATCAGGAGGGAATAGGAACTGGGGGACGATTCTTGATTGCTTGATCCCATCAGTCACGGCGGACATGAATGCGGTGCTCATGGCACCAGTTCTAGAGGAGGAGGTGAAGGAAGCGGCACTTAATATGGGTGGGCTAAAGGCTCCGGGTCCGGACGGCTTTCAAGGAGTCTTTTACCAGAATTATTGGGATCAAATAGCGGGCGAAGTCAATCATCTGATTGGGTCCCTGATTCACGGCAACGACATCCCCAATAAATTGAACGCCACTCACATCGTTTTGATTCCGAAAGTTCTTCATCCCGAGACGGTCTCGCAGTTTCGTCCCATTAGTCTATGCAACTATTCTTACAAGGTTCTTTCCAAGGTTTTGGCGAATAGATTGAAGCCTTTCATGCCAGATTTGGTTTCTCCTATGCAGAATGCGTTTGTTGCAGGTAGACAGATTCAAGACAGTATTGGTATTGCTCATGAGGTTTCCACTTTCTTAAAGGCCGGAAGTCAAGGCACAGGTTCGAGCTGGGCATTAAGCTGGATATGCAGAAAGCTTACGATAAGGTGGAATGGGATTTTCTTGATGCAGTTATGGAAAGGATGGGCTTTGGGATTTTATGGAGAAAGCTTATCATTGGTTGTGTGTCTTCGGTTAACTTCGCGGTTATTCTCAACGGACAACCTGGTGAAAAATTTGTCCCTTCCCGTGGTCTTCGACAGGGAGACCCATTGTCGCCATATCTGTTTCTTTTGGTGGGTGAGGTTCTTTCCAGGATGTTACAGGGAGCTATTGAATCCAGATGTCTTAAAGTTGTGAAGATGAGTGCTACTGGGCCGGTTATTTCCCACTTATTCTTTGCAGATGACACTTTGCTCTTCCTCAAGGCGGACAGGTCGAATTGTTTGCAGCTGGTTGATATTCTTAGCAAGTACTGTTTTGCCTCGGGTCAGGAAATTAATATTTAGAAGTCTAGTGTCTTTTTTGGTGCTAATATTCCTGCCAACTTATCTGTGGAGCTGGGAAATATTTTGGGGATGACTGTTGTGGAGAGTTCGGGTACTTACTTTGGAGTCCCAGCTATTTGGGGCCGGTCCAAAAAACTTGGTTTAGCTTATATTAAGGGTCGGCTTTTGAGTAAGTTGCAAGGCTGGAAGTAATGTTTGCTTTCCAAAGCGGGGAAGGAAGTGTTGATCAAGGATGTTGCTCAAGCCATCCCTGCCTACCCAATGACTATTTTTAAGTTTCCCGTTGTTCTTTGTAAGGAGATGGATGCTTTGATAGCGAAGTTTTGGTGGGGGGATGTTTCTGGGGGACGAAAAATTCATTGGGTTTCCAAAGAGACTATGAATCTTCCAAAGTGTATGGGTGGTATGTGATTTAGAAATTTTCAGGATTTCAACGATGCCCTCCTCGCCAAACAGTGCTGGCGGCTGATTGCTGATCCTGATTCGCTATGGGCTAGAGTCATGAAGGCCCTGTACTTTCCAAGTTGTTCTTTTTTGGATGCTAAAAAAGGGGGCCGCGCTTCTTGGGCTTGGTCGAGTCTTCTGGTGGGAAGGGACTTAATTCTTCGTGGGGCTCATTGGCAGATTATGGGTGGGGATGAGGTCTGCATTTGGGTTGATAGGTGGCTACCTACCTTACCGATGGGACGTCCCACTCCACGGGGGGAGGTTGCGGTCACAAGAGGCACCAAGGTTAGCTCTCTAATCTGCCCGTCAACAAAATCTTGGGACATTGATTTTCTTCAACCTTTCATCTCGGTTAAGGAATATTCTGCAATCATGGACTTACCAATTGGAAACTTCCGGAGAAAGGATAGGCTGATTTGGGCGGCTAATAAAAATGGATCCTATTCTGTCAAATCTGGTTATTTTTGGTTGCAAACAAACTCTATTAGCTCTCGTGACCATCGATCCCCCACCATTCGTTCTATCCCGGATAAGCTGTGGAAGATTTTATGGAAAGTCAGGGCACCACCAAAGGTTCGGCATTTTCTTTGGAGTACTCTTCACAATGCTATTGCTTCTATGGCGGCACTATATAGCAGACGTTCTTCTCCTTCTCCTATCTGCCCAATCTGCCGTTCTCAGGAGGAGTCCATTGAACACATTTTCCTCCTTTGCCCTTGGGTCAAAACTGTTTGGTTTGGTGGGGCTCTCAGTTATAATATCTCTCCGGGTAACATTTCGGCCTGGGCTGCTTGGCTGCTCTCTGTTTTTTCCCCCAATTTGGACTATTCGGACGGTAATGCGTGGGTTCAAACTTATGTGGCCTTCTCTTGTTGGCATATTTGGAGAGCCAGGTGTGAGTTTATCTTCAACCATGTCCCTATCAATCCTCTGCAAGTGCTGTTCGGTATCAATCATTCTGTTGCTGAGTTCACTAATGCGTGGATGGCCCCTGTTATTGAGAGGGTTGAGGAGCCGGTCCGGTTACGGCCGGTTATCAATTGGACCCCTCCTACTTCTCCTTTTGTTAAAGTAAACGTTGATGCAAGCTGGTCCAGGCTAAATAAAGCGGGGTTTGTTGCGGTGGTGGCGCGGGATGCGGGGGGGGGGGGGGGGGGGGGGGTGTTTGTTGCCGCGGCAAGATACGCCATTTCGGCCTCTTGTGTTGCAGCGGCGGAAGCTATGGCTTTTCTTCGTGGGTGTGAGCTTGCCGCTTCTCTGGGCCTAAATTCGGTTATTTTTGAATCTGATTCTTTGGAATCCATATCTTGCCTTTCGAAGTCGTTACAATTTGGCAATTGGGAGGCATTTCCTATCCTTGCCAATGTGGTGGAGTTGGGTGCTGCTTTCCAAGATTGTCGCTGGTCTTGGGTCCCAAGATCGGCCAATATGGCGACGGACTTTCTTGCGTCGGTTAGTAATCAGAAGATGTGTAATGTTGTCTGGGTTGCTCGACCCCATCTTCTCTGGTGTTTGTTCTGATTAATGATGGTTTACCTTGCCCCATTAATTTTTTGTCAGTGTGGAGGGCGACGCGTTCTCTGGTTATGGCGTCCTTATTGTTTGGCCTCGTCACTGTTTGTTTGCTGCTGTCTTCTTCTGTTTGCCTCTGTGTAGGCCTTCGGTTCTTGTTGTTGGCCTCTCGGCCCTGAATTGTATTCAGTTTTCCAAAAAAAAAAAAAAAAATGTCCTTGTTTCTCAAGTCGAGGGCTTTGACCCGAATTTACGAAGGAATCCCGGCTTGTCTAAGGTTCCTCCAACATGGACGGCCAACCGCCATGTAGATGGTTGAAGATTTTTCGTTTGATAGTTGAAGATTTGAAGATTTTTCGTTTGATGTCCCGTAATATTTCATCTCATGCAACTTTGATTGATTAGTTTGCAGTATTTACTGGGAATTATGTGGAGAAACTTCGCCAAAATGGTTGCACCCAGAAAGGCAAATCTTTCCTCGCAGTTTCATTTGGGTTCTGCCACTTCTTCTTCAGTGAAATTTTCTCAAGACTCGAGCTTTCTCGAGAAAACCAGGCATTTCGAGGCCCAGAACTGCGCAAACAATCGGTTTCTGGTGATGGGTTTTTGACAAATTGGCGATAAAGCTTCCCAGAAGGACGAATTGGGCAGATGCAGTTTGATGAATCCGAGTTACTCTCATGCGGTTTCTGTTGTAGCTATGCCAGTGCCGCTGAGGCCATTGTGTCGTCGGATGGGGAGGAAGACTCGTCAGGGTCTGAAGAAATCCAGGAATTGCTGGAGGATTTGATCAGAGAGAACAACAAGGTGGAGTCCCATTTCAAGCAGGCGAAGAAAGTGGTGGGTGGTATGGGAGTAGGGAAGTACAATCTCCCCCGGAAGAGGCAAATAAAGCTGGAGACCGAGGCGTGGAAGAAGGTGGCGAATGAGTACCAAGAGCTTTTAGTGGACATGTGTGAGCAGAAGCTTGCACCCAAGTTGCCATACATTAAGTCATTGTTTCTTGGTTGGTTTGAGCCTTTACGAAACGCCATTGCAGAGGACCAAAGGCTTGCAGGCAACCGAACAGTAAAGTGAGTCAGGCTCCGTATTTTGATCACTTGCCCGCTGATAAGATGGCGGTTGTTACAATGCACCTGTTGATGGGGCTGTTGATGTCAAATAATGGCGGAGTAGGGAGTGTCAGGGTAGTCCAAGCTGCTTGTGCTATAGGTGAAGCCATTGAGAATGAGGTCTGCGAGCTCACTGTTTTCTTATTTGGTAAATTTTATAGCTTTGCTTAATTTGGTTTGGGTTCCTAAGCTGGTTGTACTTTGAACATTCATTTTGGCGATCAACCATGAGTTTGATCGGTTTGGTAGAAGAATATCATTACTTAAACTCCTTGTATTCACACAAATGTGAACTTCCTTTTCTAGTATTACATGTATTTGTAATGTATGAAATTGAGTCATTTGATCCCATGCCTTCATGATTAGTTGAAGGCTTTTCTCTTGAGGCAGTAATGCTTATTTCAACATCCAGTGAAATAATAGCGAAATAATGTTGACAGTCCATTTTCCATTTATCGTTGGTTTTGAACGTCTTAGGAGTTAAATATAGTAATCATGTGTATCAGGTTAGGATACACGGGTTTTTGGAGAAAACAAAGAAGAAGAAGAACCTTTCTGATAAGAAGCCTGAAAATGAATCTAATCTTGTGGCCATTGAACAAGAGAAACTGACCAAAGAACAAGAGAGACTTAGGAAAAAGGTTAACAAACTGATAAAAAGGCAGAAAATGAAGCAAGCAAGGGAGATTGTGAAGGAACAAGGACTTAAAGCCATGGGGTCAGGAAGCCCATGTTAAGGTTTGTGATGCTTATAGGTTTAAATAAGCAAAATTCTTGTTATTGTTGTTGCTATATTATCTTGGTCCTTGTACTTGCCAGGATTTGCTGTCGATTGATTCAGTTGTTGATGGACACAGCTTATATACAACCTCCGGTTGGTCAATCAGGAGATGGTTCACTCGATATACACCCCACATTTGTAAATGTCCTTAAGACTATCAATAAAGACACACAGTAAAAAAATGTTGGATCTTTTTTTTTTTTTTTTACTTAAATCCTCTGTCTCTCTTGTGTCTATCTAGCTCTCCACCAGTGTCCATATTCTTATATTTCTGTGGGTTTCTTGTAATAGGAAGACTAGTAGGAGATATGGAGTTATAGAATGTGACCCATTAGTTCGCAGAGGCATGGAGAAAACTGTAAGTATAACAAATTTCTGCTGATTTGGATCATGAAAATATTCTTTTTCCTTCTAATTTTTACAAATGTATTTATACCTGAGTAAAAACTCTACTGATTTCTGTTCTGTCCAAGCAGGCTAGGCAAATGGTCATTCCTTATATGCCAATGTTGGTACCCCTATCAACTGGACCGGGTATGTAGTGTTTAGATTAGTTGGACTTCGTAGTTTTGAGTTAGCTAGATTAAGCACTTTGGGGTTTTTAGCCGACTCTTATTGCCTGTTGGTATACTTTGGCATGTACAACAGAGGAGCATATTTATTCTTACCATCCTATGTTATGAGAACTCATGGAACGAAACAACAACGCCAAGTTGTTAAAATGGCACCTTGGACGCAATTAGAACCTGTTTTTGAGGTTTGAAATCCGCGGGAACTGTTACTTAGTTTCTGCACTGTATCTGCTCCTGCCCTTAGAATTTGTGCACAAGCTTTAGTTCATCAGACACATCGCTTAAATGTTTCCTCCAGATCAAGGGTTCTGACTTGTACTTATTAGTTCTTCCCTTAATCTTTGTTTCGTTGTTATCCCTGATTGGATGATAGAATATACTGGAATCTGTTTCTCTGACATTTAGGGATTCTGGTATTGGAATGACAAAAGGAACTCATTGACCGCCTTGGAACCATTGCCCAGAGTGGTACTTCAAAGTTCTTGAAGGCTCTGAAGGTTTCTTTCTGTCTTCCTCTCTCCCCATTGAGGATCAGTGAATGTGTCTGTTGAAAGCATTATTTTGCAACTACTCTGCTTTTCTTGTTGCTCAGAAGGTGCAGTACGGTTTCACATTATTTTATGCCTTCCAACCGTATGCTCGTAGCCGGGCTTTCCTAGGTAGTTGCTAATTTTCTTGTGTACTAGCTAGTCCCTTACTGCACGCATATGTCTGTGCGAATTGGCCTTGTTATTATTTTTTATGTATTAGTATTTCTTTTTTTTTCTTTTTTTTTTATTTTATCAAATATATGTATTAGTTGTATCAAGTAACTACCCACCTAAGGTGCTTTGTTTGATAATTCTCATAACGATATAATTTTACCAATTTACCCCTGTTAATTAAAGTGTGTTGTTTTGAAATTCTTAATTAGGGAGGATTTTGAATGCTTCACCTTTTTCCCTTAAAAAGTTACTGCTTTTTTTATTTTTTTATTTAAAAAAAAAAAAACTAATAAAAAGAGCTTCAAATCTTTACATTTTAATAAAAAAAAAACATATACCAACTTTATTTAATTATAAGAACAAAAAAAATACAAAAAAATAAAAAATACCACGAGCGCACGAACCCCTCACCCCACCCCCTCCCCCCTTTCCACTATTTTTTTTCTCCCCGTTGTCGGCTATAGTTGAGATTTTTTTATTTTATTTTTTATTTTGCTTAGAATAAGAGAAAAGACTTCAAATTGAATTACATTTCCCAATTTTATTTTTGTGGTGTTGTTTTCTAATAGTAGTCAAGATGACGAGAGATTTTTTAATGTGCCCGAAACATGGGGTGGTACACCACTTGTCTCTATACAAGTGGTAAGATTCTTGTGTTAAAAAATTAATAACATAAAAAATAAAATTTCTCACCACTTACATAATAATACGTGGTGTACCACTTATGTTACGATGATAAGGAAAAATTTCTCCAAGATGACACAAGCTAAAGAAATTGGATGGAGAGCTACAATTAATAATTGTAGGTATGAAAAAAATGTGAGGGAATTTTAATTTGGTAATTGAAATTACTGAGGACATAATTTTCTCAAAGTTTCATAAACAGTGCAGTACGTTAAGTTTTATAAATAGTGTAGTGAGTTTCATAAACAATGTAGTAAGTTTCACAAATAGTGTAGTAAGTTTCATAAACAGTTTAGTAAATTTCATAAACAGTGTACTACTGTAAAGTTTCATAAACAATGTATTAAGTTTCATAAATAGTATGTGTGAAGACATGCGGGTCCATCGCGTTAGTTTTTTTAAAATATTAAAATTATATCTTTTTTTCATTAAAATTTAAGTTCTTTTGTCATTTTTGGTAAAATTTAAGAGTTTTTCATTAAAACTTAAATCTTTTTCATTAAATAAAGTTATAACTTGATTTTTGGTTAATAAACTTTGTCAAAGCCCTTCTCATGTTCCTATTTTTTTTTTTAATGTCTTTGAATGGGTAATTGAGTTAATAGTGCAAAGAACCAATAGCTAGTAAAATCTAATCAACTTAATTAAGCCATAAAATCCTAATCATATAAAACTCAATCTCAAAAGTGAATACCACCTATTAAAACCGTGATGGCAGTTCATTGAATTGCCCTTTTTCTTGCTTTAATTGGTTGAATTTGGGGATTAATTGAAATAAATGATGAATTGAATTAAAGCACAGCTTTTATTACCATACAAGCTAATTAACTACATGCATGAGCACCTGTTTGCGCATGCATACACTACTTTTATTGAGCACACTACTACAAATAATCTATCCACACTGATAGGATTTGTATCTATTCATCTCACACACACATATATATATTACAGTAAAATTTGATAAAAGTTATCAGTCACGCTACTCACAAACATCACATGATTATCAGTTTTTGCCTGTGGCTGAAAGGAGATTCACTACTCCATTAAGGTCATGGTTTGGGTTCACAGCGCTGAGGATTGCGTCCTCACCCTTAACATGGTATGGCATTATGAAAATGCCGCTTTGCACGTGGACTGTTCAGCAGATCACCGTTGGGTGGTTGTTTTGTCCGACATCCTCAGGCTTGAACAGTGTGCAACCCTCATCGTGTGTGTGTCTTCGTTTGGTGTATTAGTAATGGCCACGATCATCAGCGGCCAGCCTTTATTTGCTGCCCTCTTCAAGTATTTGCCGTTGGCGACATATTTGATATGCACAATCCACCACTGGTTTTTGCACTTTTGTTGGAGGCAATTTAGTTACCTGGAAAAGCAAGAAACAAAACGTTGTTGCTCGGTCTAGTGCAGAGGCTGAGTATCGAGTCATAGCTTCTACTGCTTGTGAGCTTATTTGTCTAGTGCTGATAGAGTAGCCTGTCTGCACGACACTTCTATACTTTCAATAACCCCTTTTTTTTTTTTTTTTTTTTTTTTTTTTTTTTTCCAAACGATAAAAGAAAGGGTCTAATGATGCATAAAGAACAAATTCCATCATCAGCAAAAACAAATTTCATATCTTGATCTTTCAATCCCTTGTACTCTCTTATCCATCATTATGATTTATCTATCATTCTAAATGTGTGTGTATATGCTCGTTTTGCTGTCAATCAAATCATCAAGTTCTATAATTTCCACATGACATCAATGAAATCATCAAGAAAACTCTATCCTTCCAAGAAATTTTTGTGCTTCATCTTTACATTTCTTGGAAATTCTATCTTGCAAAAATGTACATGCGGCTTTAATTTCATGGTTCATGAAACTGAGAAAGAACTAGCTAGCAAGAAACTCATTGGTAATTTGCTCAAAAACAAGAGGATCGAGATCTTGCATCAGCTTAATTAGTTTAGCATATAGACAATTTCTTTGCATGTATCTTCATTGAAATCACTCTCTTGGAGCTGGCTCGCGAAAATATCAAGAGAAGAATTCTTTATTTATTTATTTATTTATTTTTATGATTTTGGTTAACACATGGAAACAAGATGTTGTGAACTTTGTGACTAATTTGACAAATCAAATTAAAAATTTATGAGGACATAAGATTCAACAGTTTTTGGGAAATATTGAATTGTTTTCGCAAAGGTGGAAACTTGTAAAAGCACAAGTCCATAAAAATCAGTATGGAGAAGAGCGACGCCAGAGAAATATTGAATTGTTTTTGCTTAGGCTTTGGGGCCTGTGTATTTCCAACCATGTGGTTGTATTAACAAAAAAAAAGTCTCAAATTAATGAACCATCTTAATTAATTAATTGCTAAGGCAAGTGACTTGTCACTTAATTGGTTAAAAGTATTTACTCTTTGCCCGTGAATTAATATAAATTATCCCATCATTTATAAATTAATTAATTGCTAAAGAGCCTAACGCAAACTAATCAATGAAAGTTGCAGGAGATGAAAGATTACGAGACATCAAACGAAAAATCTTCAACCATCTACATGGTGGTTGGCCGTCCATGTTGGAGGTACTTTAGACAAGTCGGGATTCCTTCGTAAATTCGGATCAAAGCCCTCGACTTGAGAAACAAGGACATTGGCTTGCTGGTTTTTCCATCTTCCAGTCCAAGGAGAGATATTTTAGTGTGACGGAAACACGGATGGTTCATCATGTGTTACTATACAAATGGGGAAATAAGTGTTTTAAAATATTAATAATTTAAAAAATAAAAATTTCCACTTTTTATATAAAAATACATGATGTACCACTCGTGTTCCGGTCACGATAAAAAAATTTCTTCCAAGTAGATAGATTGGTTCCATTTGTCGTTGATAGAGTAGGCTGTCTGCACGACACTTCTCCTATAACCTTTTTTTTTCTTCTCTCAAACGATAAAAGAAAGGGTCCACTGATGCATAAAGAACAAATTCCATTATTTCGTCAAGATTCCAAAATTGTCTTGAGAGACAACCTGGTGCTAAAGTATAGCACTCGACGAAAGAAACATTTGGGGGACAATCACTTATGTTCCCGATAGTACTAGTCTTCTTAACCATATTTGTTATCATTTGGGTCCTTCAGGGGAACGATCAACTTCCGATTAAGTTGTTCTAAAGTAGATTAGTAATAAATTCCTCTTTCTGGCTCTGGGACATCTTAATTATTACTAGTTTCCAAATTTCTTTTGGTGATGTACTCGTCAATTTGATGAGTATACGCACCGAAGTATAAGTTGTTATACCTATGCTTAGTATGAAATCTTCGAAGTAGTGAGTATTCCTCCTAGAATTATGAAATTCCCTTACAGGACTAGTTTCTTCTCAATCGTTTAAGACCATTTGCCTGAGTGGAATTTAGTTTGTAATCGGCCTATGGTGGCGCTACCAATTGACGATATTGTCCGATATCCAGGAACTGTTAACCAATATTCATGAGGTATGACTTCTGATACTGGACACAGGTGCTAGTATCTGGGAGTG
The DNA here is from genome assembly GCA_036320875.1 of Cotoneaster glaucophyllus. NCBI lineage: Eukaryota > Viridiplantae > Streptophyta > Magnoliopsida > Rosales > Rosaceae > Cotoneaster > Cotoneaster glaucophyllus. The sequence goes on along the minus strand of JAVVNS010000101.1, from coordinate 1,477,816 downwards.
ATACCTTATATGGAATGTCGGTTCGCAGTTTCAGGGTAACGAATAATATTAAAATATCATGAATTTGTTAATTAGAGCGCGACCAATGGACTGATTAACAATGGATGCTGGAGTCGAAGAAACTAAACCTCGGAAAGTTAGAAGCAAACCTTGTATTAGGGTAGTAAACTCATAGTTGTTCTTACCTTGCCACCTATCTAGGTAAGCATAACCTTTCCTACTAGCTATCTTTTCGATTACCTTCACTGGTAGACAATAGAATCAAAATATGAGTTGATTTCTCACAGTTAGAGTGAATGGAATATTGAGGAAGTTGTGAAGACCCTTTTACCTGTGGCGTGGTGAAAGAAAATATTATGGTGCGTTTTGAGGACGTACATTTAGGCGTTATATTCCAAAGTCTTACCTCAGACATTATCATCGCTTCATTCTCTCATATTACATTAGTTTCCTTGCATTTTTGAGTGACTCATACCATTTGGAAATTCATGATGACATGTCCTTGGATATTTCAGCTATGCAGAGGTAGCATGATAGATTATCACTCATATATCCAATGTGTAGCACTGTTTGGAATGAACCATTTTATCCATGACATAAAGTCAACATTTATTATCTTTTGCTTGAAAAATCGAGTGACATTTCTCTGTGGAGAACGCGTCCCAAAATCTTTATCAACATTAGATTTCTTAAGTACATATTCACTGAAAAGAATTGGATTTCTGATTGTGATGGTGAAAGAATCTGTGGAAACATCTACTCTTACACTATTGTACATCATTTCGTTTATGCAAACTTAGTGATTGTTTACCATATCAAAAGATATAATTACCCTTGAACTTTTCCAGCCATTTCTATCTCATTTCAGCTGGAGTTCACTAGCATTGATTTGACATTATTCTTGAGTTGTCAAGAGTTGTTCGAATGGTTGTAATCACTTCTTGTGTTCGATCGGAGATGGGGAATCATCACTATAAGTTTCCTATATGAGCTAAATTGTGCATATAGAGAATGTCAAAATCAATAACCATGATGTTGAACCAATGGTACGCTTATATGGTGTTCCAATTTGGTGGTAGCTTTACTCAAGTGGAAGGTAGGGCTCTTCTAGCCCCAAAGCTTAAAGTTGGTATTGACGATGTTTTCTTTCCTTAAAATGGGCGCTAGGATTTCAACAACAAAACACTTGTGAAACCAACTAGGTTAATGGTAGGCTGTTGTTAGTTTCTCTACATGCCGTGATCTAAAAGCCCTTGTTCGCGATCCAATCAAATGTGAAGATATGAAAGGAATTAAAACTGAGGCTCCACTTGAAGTTGTGAAAAGAATTCTTAGTTTAGCCGCGCTCCGCCTTTAGTTAGAATAGAAAGGATGATTGAGGAAAATAAAGTCCAAACTCCCTAGACAGCCGCAGTTTTCTATATGTTTTCTATCAGGGGATGATGACATTATAAGAGAGTTGCTTCTGGACTTCTATGCTAGTTTGGGCAAACAGAAACCAGACCAGATTATCGACTTGGCATAATTCTATCTCACTGTGCTACTCGTTTCACTTCCAAGCCTTTGGAAGTCTTTGAGGAGGTTATGAGTACTAGATTTTGTTCAGTATCACATTACCACTCTGAGACTAACGATTAGTCTGAAACTAGTTACTCAGACTTTGGTGGGCGTGTCGCATTTTGTTCGTCCCACCATTAGTTTGGTTGCAACATAACACTATCTTTATTTTAGTGTTTGTAATTATGGTTACAATTTTGGTTTAGCTATGGTATCATTGGAGCCGATATGCAGAGGTTTTATGCACAATATATGATTGATAAACACTTATCCTTGTTAAGGTTATGTATAACTGTGGTTACACTCTTGATTATGAGCATAACATCGTTTAAGAAATGGTATAAATATTTATGTGCAATATGTGGTTTACAAAAGAGTATTGTGAGCAGGTATTTGAATGATCGAGGTTGTGACATGGAAATTTTATGATTTTTCGTGCAAACATTTTTCGTCCTAGCAATAGCTAGTAAAATCTAATCAACTTAATTAAGCCATAAAATCCTAATCATATATAACTCAATCTCAAAAGTGAATACCACCTATTAAAACCGTGATGGCAGTTCATTGAATTGCCCTTTTTCTTTGCTTTAATTGGTTGAATTTGGGGATTAATTGAAATAAATGATGAATTGAATTAAAGCACAGCTTTTATTACCATACAAGCTAATTAACTGCATGCATGAGCACCTGTATGCGCATGCATACACTACTTTTATTGAGCACACTACTACAAATAACCTATCCACACTGATAGGATTTGTATCTATTCATCTCACACGCACATATATATATTACAGTAAAATTTGATAAAAGTTATCAGTCACGCTACTCACAAACATCACATGATTATCAGTTTTTGCCTGTGGCTGAAAGGAGATCCACTACTCCATTAAGGTCATGGTTTGGGTTCACAGCGCAGAGGATTGCGTCCTCACCCTTAACATGGTATGGCATTATGAAAATGCCGCTTTGCACGTGGACTGTTCAGCAGATCACCGTTGGGTGGTTGTTTTGTCCGACATCCTCAGGCTTGAACAGTGTGCAACCCTCATCGTGTGTGTGTCTTCGTTTGGTGTATTAGTAATGGCCACGATCATCAGCGGCCAGCCTTTATTTGCTGCCCTATTCAAGTATTTGCCGTTGGCGACATATTTGATATGCACAATATCCCGGGGTTTGTGCATTCTTAGTTCTGAAATTTGGGTCACAAAACTTTACGCAGAATTGGAGAACCCTATTTCTATTGTTCCTTGGACTAGTTAAGCACTCAGGTACCTGTGGTTTTTGTGTGATTTCAGCGCAATAGGGTTTGGCAGTACTGCTGGCTTGATTGCTTTTATTCTTCTTCAGTTAACTTAACTGGTAGACTGTGTAGTGGACCATCCAGTGGACCGTCTGCTAGACTCAGATTCGAAGGCTTGCAAGCTTCCGTCCACCCGTGTGGTGGATCTGGTGAGAGATGGATCAACAAACAAGAGAGAAATAACGAGGACAAGGAGAGAGAACGGAGGATAGAGAAGTAAGCGGTGATAGGATAAAAAAAACGACGTCGGCAACGGAAGATTTGCCAGCATCATTGAAGGAAACTCCGTGGTGTAGAGAGAGACTTTTGGGTTTGAATAAAATTTATTTTTATGTTAATATAAATTGAATTTATAGCATGAATTCCCCTTTTCTTTTTTCGGCCATAAGCATTTGACTCATTTTCAATTCGCACAGTTTAAAAAATATTATGTCCTTAATTCACATACTCTGCGCACAATTAATTTTAGACAACAAGCATGTATTTAGGGGTATTACAGGCATTCGAAAAATACATAATGTTTGAAGTGAAACGTACTTAAAGAATTTTCTGAGGGGGTACCTAGTCACTGGGTTTTAGCTAGAAAAAACAATTATATTGGGTTTTAGTTAGAGAAAATTGAATTTGTGGGAGTAAAGCCAATTTTCATTAAAAAGAAGCTCAATCCCTTTTTCATTTTTTATTATTATTATTTTTTACAAACGATATTATCTATGCTAAGAGAGTGAGGTAGTGTGTTAAGCCTCATAATGGGCTAACAATAATGTGATTTAAATTCGTTATTGGTGAGAATCGAATCTAAGACCTCTCACTTACAGGTGAAAATGAATACATTATAGTCTTTTATCCAAGAGAATTGTTATTAGCACTCTAAAAATTTAATTGTCGACTCTAAACATTTTATATTTAGAAAGAAAATTACTTACGAGGAGTGCACAATTCAATTTTAAAGTGTCAATAATGATTACGTTGTACTATCGCAGTCGCTTGATAGAAAAACAAATGAATCATGAGCTCGCAACCGACTTTGTACATATCTTGAGAATTCTATTGTTTTTCTATCAAGCAATTGAATAAAAGATTAAGGCGAAGTAGAGCCGATGAAAATTCCCGGTTGCCTACTTTCCAAGATGGCTTTGTGAAGTCATGGTTCGGCAGAGTGGGGATGTGATTTCTGGTAAAGGATGCCAAGGAGCGGCTGTACGCCACTATATGTTCTAGCTAGTTGATTTTATTACTACCAAGAGAGCAGAGCGACTCAAAACGGCTGCTTTCAGAAAGACAAATTATATCCTTTAGATCTATTTTCTCAAAAATCATGTCTAACAAAAATCACCCAAATTCAAGACTATATGACGGTTGAAATAAATGATAGTTATTTTAGAGTTTCTTGGCAAAACTGTATTAATTTGTCAATTTTCTTTACAAAAATAAATGTTTAAATGATTTTCGATTTGTTTAATTTTATTTTGCAATATGATATATGAATGATGAATTGAAACAAAACACAACTTTTATTATCATACAAGCTAATTAATTACATACATGAGTGCATACATGAGCATCTGTATGGCGTGCATGTACTACTTTTATTGAACGCACCACTACACAAATGACCTATCCACATATAGATAGGATTTGTGTTTATTTATTTCACAGACACATATGTGTGTCTGTGTATCTATATATTATAGCAAAATCTAATAAGAGTTTCCAGTTACCCTACCCACAAACATCACATGCTGATCATTTTGGGCCAACGGCTGTCAAGACATCCCCTTGAATGGGGTCAGGGCTTGGGCTCTCAGCGCAAAGGATTGTGTCCTCACCCTTTATACAGTATGGCCTTATGTAACGGTTGCTTTGCACGTGGACTATTCGGCAGATCACCGTTGTTTCAGTGTTTGGTCCGACGTTCTCAGGCTTGAACAGTGTGCAACCCTCTTCAGTTTCCTTTTCGTTCGGTGAATCAGCAGTGGCTGTGATTATCAGCAGTTGGCCAACTTGGATTGGTGCCCTCCTCAAGTATTTGCCATTGGCGACCCATTTGATATTCACGTATCCCGGGGTTTCCGCATTCTCAGTTATGAAATTTGGGTCACAATCCTCTTTGCAGAAGATGAGAACTCCTTTTTGAGTGATAGATGGACAAGGCACGCAGTCCAGGTACCTATGACTTTGGTTTGATTTCAGTGCAAAAGTGTTTGGTAGTATTGCTGCCATGTTGATTCTCTTGTGCGATTTGGTTGCTCCTTCCCAGCTCCAAAACTTGCTATCCTATTTATAGGCAAGCACAAACCCTTGCCACCAAATAGAATTGCCTCTAGGTGTCACCGAAAGAATATTGGGATTGTTTGCTTGGTTATATGCAATTCTGATAAGACAAGATTAGGGCTAGCTGGGCTTTTTTCATTTGCTGGATTGGCATTTCATTGCTGCTAGAAATCTGCACAAGAAGTGATAAGATATTCTAATAGGATCAGATTTCGACATAACCGAGAGTCGCATCAAACTTATACCAACCGCACCGTCCCGATAGAGATTAGAACCGCACATTAACCAAAGAATAAAAAACCAGATATAGATGTAGATGAATCATAATGTTGCACAAAATATTTAGAATGATATATAAGAGAGAATACAAGGAATTCAAAAAGATTAGAATATGAAATTTATTTTTAGCTGATGATGAAATTTGTTCTTTCTGCATGATGGAATTTATCCAATGTTATACAAAAAATGAAATATGTTCTTGAAACTTCATTGATTAATTGATTAATTTCCCTTTTTTTCCGAATTTGTTTCTGTATTTTTTGTTTGGGTTAGGCTCTTTAGCAATTAATTAATTTATAAATGATAGGATAATTTATATTAATTCACGGGCAAAGTGTAAATACTTTTAACCAATTAAGTGACAAGTCACTTACCTTTGCAATTAATTAATTAAGATGGTTCATTAATTTGAGACTTTTTTTTTAATACAACCATATGGTTGGAAATACACGGGCCCCAAAGCCTAAGCAAAAACATTTCAATATTTCCTCCGGCGTCGCTCTTCTTCTTACTGATTTTTATGGACTTGTGCTTTTACAAGTTTCCACCTTTGCGAAAACAATTCAATATTTTCCAAAAAATGTTGAATCTTACGTCCCCATAAATTTTTAATTTGATTTGTCAAATTAGTCACAAAGTTCACAACATCTTGTTTCCAGGTTAATGAGCTCTAAATGCATCCAAGTATCATCATCATCACACAACTCACTGAACACAACATATAAACTTACCTGGTACTTACCTGAGCGTCCGCATCGTCAACCACAACATATATAGCTACGAAATGCATATTCTAAAATATAAAACATTTGGCATGACATTTCCAAAGTATAAAACCATTTAAAGGAGTGTTCTAGGAACGTAATGCATATATACATATATAGAAGACCAAAATGCCCACTCACATGGAGTCCGCACTACGACTCCCTAATACCAGTAACGAGGCGTCCCGAACGATCGGCGCCTAAAACAATTATCAAGTCACATCTCAGAACTCTTATCAACAGAGTATATATAATTCACATAAAACACGTCCTCAAGGACATTTTAGAATAGTTTGAGACCCATTGACCAAAAGTCAACCGTCGATCAAAGTTCGACGGTAGGGTCATAACCCTACATAACTTGATCCGGAAGATATGCATCTTAGATTTCTGATTCGTAACTTCTAGAGATCCACATTATACTTCTAAAATAACATACTAAAGTTTCGTAACGATCCAACGGTTGGATCTCCGTCAATTGCCAAAACCAAGTGGCGGTTAACGTTTTATTTTATAAGCTTACAAATCCAATTCGGGAAGATCCGTACGTCGGATTCCCGATCCGTAAGTTCCTATGATCCTCAAATATTATGTATTATCACGTATCAAAGTTTGGTGACGATCCAACAGTCGGATCATCGATTCATATATTGACCTAACCACGTATCGTAATGAAATTAAGTTCAAATGATCAACCTACGTCATACCACTATCAAAACTAAATTTAGGACATATAACATAGCCTAAAATAGCATTGACGGCCCACGGGCCTCGCGCCGCCCCGACTCGCCTGAAAATTCAACTATTTCAAAAAATTACCAAAATTTACAGAAATGAAGATCTCAACGAGTAGAGTAACTTTTATACCTGTGACTAAGGGAACCAGGTCACCGCACGGGTCAAGGAAACCCGGCTGCTCCTCTCATTTTCTCCTCCCTCCTTTCCCTCATTTCCTCTTCTCCTTATTGGTCACCCCATTTCTCTCTCTTCCCCTTATTCCTCCGCTTCTCTCCCTTTTCTTTTCTTATCTTTCCATCACAGCCGTTGACTTCATTCCTCCCTTCCATCCCAGCCACACACGTGGCTTTCCTAATTTAACTCAAAAAATCTGGAATTCTCTTGTAATTAATTAATTTACTAAAATACCCCCAACTTCAAACGTTAATATCTCATTCGTTATAACTCCAAATCACGAACCGCTTGCGCCCACGAGTCCGTAGCAACGAGTACTACGGGGATATGCTAAGAAAACAATTCTTATATGACACGACACAACAGTCAACAAACGTCAAAGCATATGCCTCGAAGGGCATTTTTGTATATTCACTTATTAAAATTATAAAAAAATCATAATTTTTAGGGACGGGTCGTCACAATCTTCCCCCCTTAATAAAATTTCATCCCCGAAATTGAAAATAACTTATTAAATATAAAATTCTAAAAAAAATAGGAAAGCATAACTATCTAAATACTTACACAAGGAAGAAATCAAGTTAGAGCAGCTAAATAAAAGGGAGTGCCATTCCGTCGCGATCGGATTGCAATTATTCTTCTTTCATGCCTCCAAGCTCATACCTTCTTCCTTCCTCGATAAGATAGTAGTATAACACCCGTAAAATCGAAAACACCAATTACTACGTACTAACATAAGAAAAATATACATATATAAAATATTGAAAATAGATATATATTCATAAAACTTACCATACAAACACTTGTTTCGAGAGTTTAAAATCAAGAGTAGAACTAACTCACCCAACCTTTGCAATAGTAGAAATACTCATATAAATAGAATAATCTCATGGAAAAATGTTTGCACGAAAAATTAAAACTCAAAATAAAATGAATTTCGTCAAACATTTGTTGTGTCACAAGTTTCTAGGATAAGTCCGAACCATAGCTAACTAATAAGTGTTGTCGTAGATAAGCAGTCTTGCCCACTAGCTTAGTGAACCCAACAATTAAATCATCGCTATTACAGTCTGCAGCCTGTAATGCCGATAACTCATCGTTGTCTCAATAAGCTAGTGAGAAATTCCCGAGGATGCAATATTACCATCTTGCCCCTCATTGGAAATAGACATACATCGTCAGAACAAAGCCTCAATCATGCTCACGCATTACCTCCTCAGGCAATATCGTCAATATCATAAAATTTCCATGTCACAACCTCGATTATTCAAATACCTGCTCACAATACTCTTTTGTAAACCACATATTGCACATAAATATTTATACCATTTCTCAAACGATGTTATGCTCATAATCAGGAGTGTAACCACAATTATACATAACCTTAACAAGGATAAGTGTTTATCAATCATATACTGTGCATAAAACCTCTGCATATCGGCTCCAATGGTACCATAGCTAAACCAAAATTGTAACCGTAATTACAAACACTAAAATAAAGATAGTGTTATGTTGCAACCAAACTAATGGTGGGACGAACAAAATGCGACACGCCCACCAAAGTCTGAGTAACTAGTTTCAGACTAATTGTTAGTCTCAGAGTGGTAATGTGATACTGAACAAAATCTAGTACTCATAACCTCCTAAAAGACTTCCAAAGGCTTGGAAGTGAAACGAGTAGCACGGTGAGATAGAATTATGCCAAGTCGATAATCTGGTCTGGTTTCTGTTTGCCTAAACTAGCATAGAAGTCCAGAAACAGCTCTCTTATAATGTCATCATCCCCTGATAGAAAACATATAGAAAACTGCGGCTGTCTAGGGAGTTTGGACTTTATTTTACTCAATCATCCTTTCTATTCTAACTAAAGGCGGAGCTCGCCTAAACCGAGAATTCTTTTCAAACACTTCAAGTGGACCCTCAATTTTAATTCCTTTCATATCTCCACATTTGATTGGATCGCAAACAAGGGCTTTTAGATCACGGCATGCAGAGAAATTAACAACAACCCACCTCTAACCTAGTTCACAAGTGTTTTGTTGTTGAAATCCTAGCGCCCATTTCAAGGAAAGAAAACATCGTCAATACCAACTCTAATCTTTGGGGCTGGAAGAGCCCTACCTTCCACTTGAGTAAAGCTACCACCGAATTGGAACACCATATAAGCGTAGCATTGGTTCAGCATCATGGTTATTGATTTTGACATTCTCTATATGCACAATTTAGCTCATATAGGAAACTTATAGTGATGATTCCCCATCTCCGATCGAACACAAGAAGTGATTATAACCATTCGAACAACTCTTGACAACTCAGGAATAATGTCAAACCAATGCTAGTGAACTCCAGCTGAAATGAGATAGGAATGGCTGGAAAAGTTCAAGGGTAATTATATCTTTTGCGATGGTAAACAATCACTAAGTTTGCATAAACGAAATGATGTACAATAGTGTAAGAGTAGATGTTTCTACAGATTCTTTCACCATCGCAGTCAGAAATCCAATTCTTTTCAGTGAATATGTACTTAAGAAATTTAATGTTGATAAAGATTTCGAGACGCGTTCTCCATAGAGAAATGTCACTCGATTTTTCAAGCAAAAGATAATAAATGTTGACTTTATGCCATGGATAAAATGGCTCATTCCAAACAGTGCTACACATTAGAAATATGAGTGATAATCTGTCATGCTACCTCTACACAGCTGAAATATCCAAGGACATGTCATCATGAATTTTCAAAAATTAACGTCATCGAAAAATGTAAGCGATGGTGATGTGAGACAACAATTTGGTTGTCAGAAAATTTATTCATATCCAACTTTCCAAACTAAACTAACTTTCTCCGACTGAAAGATGAGGAAGGATACTATAATCGAAGAATCACTAACAAATTGTCGATAAAATTGACAAGACCAAGGATATCTCGAATCCACAACACTTTGCGAGAATTTCGACCTTCATTCTCAAATCTCTTTTTAGAATGAGAAAAGAATACCGTCTGTGAAGATCACACCTTCCAAGATAAGTACCAATCTAAGTTACTGAAATCTACATATAATCCTAAGGTCCGAAATTCCTCAAATAAAGGCTTAGTTAAATAAATTCCTAATCGATAAACTTTAGTAACTAAGTTCTTCCAAATGGTATGAGTCACTCAAAAATGCAAGGAAACTAATGTAATATGAGAGAATGAAGCGATGATAATGTCTCAGGTAAGACTTTGGAATATAACGCCTAAATGTACGTCCTCAAAACGCACCATAATATTTTCCTTTCACCACGCCACGGGTAAAAAGGTCTTCACAACTTCCTCAATATTCCATTCACTCTAACTGTGAGAAATCAACTCATATTTCGATTCTACTGTCTACCAGTGAAGGAAATCGAAAAGATAGCTAGTAGGAAAGGTTATGCTTACCTAGATAGGTGGTAAGGTAAGAACAACTATGAGTTTACTACCCTAATACAAGGTTTGCTTCTAACTTTCCGAGGTTTAGTTTATTCGACTCCAGCATCCATTGTTAATCAGTCCATTGGTATCGCTCTAATTAACAAATTTATGATATTTTAATATTATTCGTTACCCTGAAACTGCGAACCGACATTCCATATAAGGTATCACTCCCAGATACTAGCACCTATGTTCAGTATCAGAAGTCATACCTCATGAATATGGGTTAACAGTTCCTGGATATCGGACAATATCGTCAATTAGTAGCGCCACCATAGGCCGATTACAAACTAAAGTCCACTCAGGCAGATGGTCTTAAACGATTAAGAAGAAACTAGTCCTGTGAGGGAATTTCATAATTCTAGGGGGAATACTCACTACTTCGAAGATTTCATACTAAGCATAGGTATAACAACTTATACTTTGGTGCGTATACTCATCAAATTGACAAGTACATCACCATAAGAAATTTGGAAACTAGTAATAATTAAGATGTCCCAGAGCCAGTAAGAGGAATTTATTACTAATCTACTGTAGAACAACTTAATCGGAAGTTGATCGTTCTCCTGAAGAACCCAAATGATAACAAATATGGTTAAGAAGACTAGTACTATCGGGAACATAAGTGATTGTCCCCCAAATGTTTCTTTCGTCGAGTGCTATCACTTTAGCACCAGGTTGTCTCTCAAGACAATTTTGGAATCTTGACAAAGTAACTTCACATGAATCCTAATAAATGGTATGCTAATGGATACTGCCAATAAATCAAAACCATTTCGAATTTCCAATCTTGAAAAATTTAATACTAATGGTTGAAGAATAATGACGGAATTGGTTTACAACTCCCCGGTGATCCACCGATATCAATACATTAGCCCTGCTTTAGAGCCATCAACTTATCTCAAATCCACATCTTTCCCTTGGTAAAGAAGTTCGTTACTTTAAATCTATAAATATTCGTCAAAGTGACTTTCTAAAAAGTCAACAAGTCGACAAAACTACTCAAAATTCAGGAAAACTAACACATTTTTCGTATTCGACGAGGTGGCAAAATTCGAGCATTAAGCTCAAGAACTGAAAATGCTCACATCACGCGTGTGAAGAACGCAATATTGCCCAAGTTATGCTCTGATACCAAACTGACACACCTCGACCCGGATTATCGACTAGGACTCCGAATCAAGCTGTGCTGGCCGACACCTGGAAGGTGACGAAGCCATAAAGTATGAGGAAGTGTAAAATGTGAATAAATTTAAACCTAAAGTGTCTAAATGAAGAAGTGTGCGGTGAGCGGGAATGGACCCTTTTCACACGCGATGTCAGAGCATAAGTAAAGTACAGTTGTGTGGGTAAGAGTCATACCCTCAAAGGCAGCCACCTATACTGAGATTCGCCAAGTATCCTCGTCAATACGAACCTTTAGCAGTTAAAACTTGGAGGGGCGCAAAACAAGAAAATGTGACTGGGCAAAAACAAAGCTTTTGAAAACATTGCTTTTTCCAAAAGTAATAACCTCTCGTCGTAAAACCTGTATAATTTCCTAGAAAATAGAATATATATATATATATATATATATATATATATATATATATATATATATATCAAAAACCATGCTTGAGATGGCAAAATCCACATGTATACCATGCCAAATATCTCAGTGTAACGAAATAAGTAAACCAGGCGAAGTAATTCAATGGAAAGTAACATATCAGTCGGATCCACGTAATGTGGCCTGTACGGCTGAACTATAGCTCATCAAATATGCCTGCACACGAGTCGGAACCACCTAAAGTGGTATGTACGACAGGACTAGGTGTAATAAGTACGCTCCAGTGCTACGATCACGTGAAGACTGTGCGATAAATCACCGGTCACCTACGAGTCAGAACCACCTAAAGTGGTCTGTATGACAGGACTGTGCACCTAACTTGGATCCAAGGTGAGCGTATGGTGCGGGAGGTGAACATCACGTGAAGGACTGTGCCTTGGCCACGGGCGGGAGCACTAACACCGGGGTGCAGGTTAATGAGCTGTAAATTCATCCAAGTATCATCATCATCACATAACTCACTGAACACAACATATAAACTTACCTGGTACTTACCTGAGCGTCTTTAGCGTCAACCACAACATATACAGCTACTAAATGCATATTCTAAAATGTAAAACATTTGGCATGGCATTTCCAAAGTATAAAACCATTTAAAGGAGTTTTCTGGGAAAACGCAATGCATATATACATAAATAGAAAACCAAAATGCCTACTCACCTGGAGTCCGCGCTACGACTCCCTAATACCAGTACCGAGGCGTCCCAAACGATCGGCGCCTAAAATAATTATCAAGTCACATCTCAGAACTCTTATCAATATAGTATATATAACTCACATAAAACACGTCCTCAAGGACATTTTAGAATAGTTTGAGACCCATTGACCAAAAGTCAACCGTCGATCAAAGTTCGACGGTAGGGTCATAACCCTACATAACTCGATCCGGAAGATCTGCATCTCAAATTTCTGATCCGTAACTTCCAGAGATCCACATTATACTTCTAAAATAACATACTAAAGGTTCGTTACGATCCAACGGTTAGATCTCCGTCAATTGCCAAAACCAAGTGGCGGTTAACGTTTTATTTTATAAGCTTACAAATCCAATTCGGGAAGATCCGTAATCGGATTCCCAATCCGTAAGTTCCTATGATCCTCAAATATTACGTATTATCACGTATCAAAGTTTGGTGACGATCCAACGGTCGGATCATTGATTCATATATTGACCTAACCACGTATCGTAATGAAATTAAGTTCAAATGATCAACCTACGTCATACCACTATCAAAAATAAATTCAGGACATCTAACATAGCCTAAAATAGCATTGAAGGCCCATGGGCCACGCGCCACCGTGGGTGGCGATCGGCCGCCTCGACTTGCCGGAAAATCCAACTATTTCCAAAAATTACCAAAATTTATAGAAATAAAGATCTCAACGAGTAGAGTAACCTTTATACCTGTGACTAAGGCCTATTTGGCCGGAAAACACCTCAATTTCATGAGAATCATCGGCACCCTAGAATTGGGTGTGCTTCGATTCGACCTCTAAACATGTTCTGACGCCTCCACCATTGCTTGGGCTTTGTTCCTGGGTTTTGGGAGAGTGTTTTGGTAGTGGTAATTGAAAGAAAACGTTTCACAATTGAAGGATCAACACTGAACAACCCACGGACCTGTGGGTTGTTTTCCCGTACAATCAAAGCCAAACTCGTCGGGTTTTGGTTAGAATTAGGTGTTGGAATGTTGTGATGATGTTTGTTGGTGATGGGGGGTTGAAGAAAGCCGGAAATTTGGACGAAAACCGTCAAAAACCACTAAGGGAACCGGGTCACGCACGGGTCAAGGAAACCCGGCCGCTTCTCTCCTTTTCTCCTCCCTCCTTTCCTTTCTTTCCTCTTCTCCTCATTGGTCACCCCCTTTCTCTCTCTTCCCCTTATTCCTCTGTTTCTCTCCCTTTTCTTTTCTTATCTTTCCATCACAACCGTTGATTTCATTCCTCTCTTCCATCCCAACCACACACGTGGCTTTCCTGATTTAACTCCAAAAATCTGGAATTCTCTTGTAATAATTAATTAATTTACTAAAATACCCCCAACTTCAAACGTTATTATCTCCTTCGTTATAACTCCAAATAACGAACCGCTTGGGCCCACGCGTCCGTAGCGACGAGTACTACGAGGATATGCTAAGAAAACAATTCTTATGTCACACGACATGATAGTCAACAAAGGTCAAAGCATATGCCTCGAAGGGCATTTTCGTATATTCACTTATTAAAATTATAAAAATCATAATTTTTAGGGATGGGTCGTCACACATATACACACACATTTAGAATGATAGATAAATCATAATGTTACACATAATATTTAGAATGATGGATAAGAGAGAATACAAGGAATTGAAAGATCGGGATATGAAATTTGTTCTTTGCTGATGATGGAATTTGTTCTTTATGCATCAGTGGACCATTTCTTTTATCGTTTGGGAGAAAGAAAACAAAGGTTATAGGAAAAGTGTCGTGCAGACAGCCTACTCTATCAACGAGAAATGGAACCAATCTATCTACTTGGAAGAATTTTTTTTATCGTGACCGGAACACGAGTGGTACATCACGTATTTTTATATAAAAAGTGGAAAATTTTATTTTTTAAATTATTAATATTTTAAAACACGTATTTCCCTATTTGTATAGTAACACATGATGAACCATCCATGTTTCCGTCACACTAAAATATCTCTCCTTGGACTGGAAGATGGAAAACCAGCAAGCCAATGTCCTTGTTTCTCAAGTCGAGGGCTTTGATCCGAATTTACGAAGGAATCCCGGCTTGTCTAAAGTACCTCCAACATGGACGGCCAACCGCCATGTAGATGGTTGAAGATTTTTTGTTTGATGTCCTGTAATCTTTCATCTCCTGCAACTTTGATTGATTAGTTTGGGTTAGGCTCTTTAGGAATTAATTAATTTATAAATGATGGGATAATTTATATTAATTAACGGGCAAAGAGTAAATACTTTTAACCAATTAAATGACAAGTCACTTGCCTTAGCAATTAATTAATTAAGATGGTTCATTAATTTGAGACATTTTTTTTGTTAATACAACCACATGGTTGGAAATACACGGGCCCCAAAGCCTAGCAAAAACAATTGAATATTTCTCTGGCGTCGCTCTTCTCCCTACTGATTTTTATGGACTTGTGCTTTTACAAGTTTCCACCTTTGCGAAAACAATTCAATATTTCCTAAAAACTGTTGAATCTTATGTCCTCATAAATTTTTAATTTGATTTGTCAAATTAGTCACAAAGTTCACAACATCTTGTTTCCATGTGTTAACCAAAATTATAAAAAAAGAAAATAAATAAATAAAAGAAAAAAAGAAAAAAAGAATTCTTCTCTTGATATTTTCGCGAGCCAGCTCCAACAGAGTGATTTCATTGAAGATACATGCAAAGAGACTGCAAAGAAATTGTCTATATGCTAAACTAATTAAGCTGATGCAAGATCTCAATCCTCTTGTTTTTAAGCAAATTAGTAATGAGTTTCTTGCTAGCTAGTTCTTTCTCAGTTTCATGAACCACGAATTAAAGCCGCATGTACATTTTTGCAAGATAGAATTTCCAAGAAATGTAAAGATGAAGCACAAAAATTTCTTGGAAGGATAGAGTTTTCTTGATGATTTCATTGATGTCATGTAGAAATTATAGAACTTGATGATTTGATTGACAGCAAAACGAGCATATACACACACATTTATAATGATAGATAAATCATAATGATGGATAAGAGAGTACAAGGGATTGAAAGATCAAGATATGAAATTTGTTTTTGCTGATGATGGAATTTGTTCTTCGTTAGACCCTTTCTTTTATCGTTTGGGAGAAAAAAAAGAAAAAAAAAGGAAAAAAAGAAGGTTACCGAAAGTATAGAAGTGTCGTGCAGACAGCCTACTCTATCAGCGACAAACAGAAGCAATCTATCTTCCTTGAAGAAATTTTTTATCGTGATCAGAACGTTAGTAATACATCACATGTTTTTATATAAATGATGAAAAATTTAATTTTTTAAATTATTAACTTTTTAACACACGTATTTCATCATTTGTATAGTAACACATGAAGAAGCATCTGTGTTCCGTTACGCTGAAAAATCTCTCCTTCGATTGGAAGATGGAAAAACTAGCAAGCCAATGTCCTTGTTTCTCAAGTCGAGGGCTTTGATCCGAATTTACGAAGGAATCCCGGCTTGTCTAAGGTTCCTCCAACATGGACGGCCAACCGCCATGTAGATGGTTGAAGATTTTTCGTTTGATGGTTGAAGATTTGAAGATTTTTCGTTTGATGTCCCGTAATATTTCATCTCCTGCAACTTTGATTGATTAGTTTGCAGTATTTACTGGGAATTATGTGGAGAAACATTGCCAAAAAGGTTGAACCCGGAAAGGCAAATCTTTCCTCGCAGTTTCATTTGGGTTCTGCCACTTCTTCTTCAGTGAAATTTTCTCAAGACTCGAGCTTTCTCGAGAAAACCAGGCATTTCGAGGCCCAGAACTGCACAAACAATCGGTTTCTGGTGATGGGTTTTTGACAAATTGGCGATAAAGCTTCCCAGAAGGACGAATTGGGCAGTTGCAGTTTGATGAATCCGAGTTACTCACTCTCACGCGGTTTCTGGGTTTTGTAGCTATGCCAGTGCCGCTGAGGCCATTGTGTCGTCGGATGGGGAGGAAGACTCGTCAGGGTCTGAAGAAATCCAGGAATTGCTGGAGGATTTGATCAGAGAGAACAACAAGGTGGAGTCCCATTTCAAGCAGGCGAAGAAAGTGGTGGGTGGTATGGGAGTAGGGAAGTACAATCTCCCCCGGAAGAGGCAAATAAAACTGGAGACCGAGGCGTGGAAGGAGGTGGCGAATGAGTACCAAGAGCTTTTAGTGGACATGTGTGAGCAGAAGCTTGCACCCAAGTTGCCATACATTAAGTCATTGTTTCTTGGTTGGTTTGAGCCTTTACGAAACGCCATTGCAGAGGACCAAAGGCTTGCAGGCAACCGAACAGTAAAGTGAGTCAGGCTCCGTATTTTGATCACTTGCCGGCTGATAAGATGGCGGTTGTTACAATGCACCTGTTGATGGGGCTGTTGATGTCAAATAATGGCGGAGTAGGGAGTGTCAGGGTAGTCCAAGCTGCTTGTGCGATAGGTGAAGCCATTGAGAATGAGGTATGCGAGCTCACTGTTTTCTTATTTGGTAAATTTTATAGCTTTGCTTAATTTGGTTTTGGTTCCTAAGCTGGTTGTACTTTGAACATTCATTTTGGCGATCAACCATGAGTTTGATCGGTTTGGTAGAAGAATATCATTACTTAAACTCCTTGTATTCACACAAATGTGAACTTCCTTTTCTAGTATTACATGTATTTGTAATGTATGAAATTGAGTCATTTGATCCCATGCCTTCATGATTAGTTGAAGGCTTTTCTCATGAGGCAGTAATGCTTCTTTCAACATCCAGTGAAATAATAGCGACATAATGTTGACAGTTCATTTTCCATTTATCGTTGGTTTTGAACGTCTTAGGAGTTAAATATAGTAATCATGTGTATCAGGTTAGGATACACGGGTTGTTGGAGAAAACAAAGAAGAAGAAGAACCTTTCTGATAGGAAGCCTGAAAATGAATCTAATCTTTTGGCCATTGAACAATAGAAACTGACCAAAGAACAAGAGAGACTTAGGAAAAAGGTTAACAAACTGATAAAAAGGCAGAAAATGAAGCAAGCAAGGGAGATTGTGAAGGAACAAGGACTTAAAGCCATGGGGTCAGGAAGCCCAAGTTAAGGTTTGTGATGCTTATAGGTTTAAATAAGCAAACTTCTTGTTATTGTTGTTGCTATATTATCTTGGTCCTGTAACCCTACCATCTCTCCGTCTGTGAGAGAACCTCTCTCCCTCTGTGAGAGTTACTTCCCTCCCGTGTTGGTGAGGGTTTTTGTGTCCCCATTTTCTCCCGCGCCGACTCTGGCTTCGGCTGGAGTCGGTCGTCCTTTTCCCCTTCCTCCTTCTGGTTTTCTCTTGCTTTTCCTTTCTCTGTCTTTTCCTCTTCCTCTCCTTCTTCTGTCTTTCCTTTTTTTTTTCGCCTCTGTTTTTCCGTTCACCCCTGTTTCCCTTCCCGATCTGACCATGCGCTCCTTCCCCCAGCGGCGCTCACCCTCCTTCATCTCTGATTCGGCATGCAACTGCTTCCAAACCGCGTTTTGCTGCGGTATTTCGAGAGGGTGCGTCGAGATCCGGTGTTCTCACCGGCTCGGGTGCTCCGCACCACCACCCTTTCACTGTCTCTGCCTGTTGTGGCAGCGTTGTTCGTGGGTCGCCGCGAACTTCCTCCTCTTCCTCAGCTGTGTGCAGATCAATCTTCGTGATGAGATGCTGAACATCTTCTGGCGCTGCTTGGCCGTGGCCGTGGCCGTGGTTTGGTCGGATCGAGATTGGCGGCGGCGGGTGTACCAGTTTCTGGCGTCTGTTCTCGTGTCTGTGTTGGGCTTCACCTTTTGGGTGGCCCGGGGTACTGTGTTGTTTGGGTTTCTGATTTGCTGATTTTTGTTTGGGCCTTAAGTGTGCCTATGTGTATGTTTTCTTTGTGTTAGTAATGAAGAAGCCTCTGTTAAAAAAAAAAAAAAAATTATCTTGGTCCTTGTACTTGCCAGGTTTGGCTGTCGATTGATTCAGTTGTTGATGGACACAGCTTATATACAACCTCCGGTTGGTCAATCAGGAGATGGTTCACTCGATATACACCCCACATTTGTACATGTCCTTAAGACTATCAATAAAGACACACAGTAAAAAAATGTTGGATCTTTTTCTTTTTTTTTTTTACTTAAACCCTCTGTCTCTCCTGTGTCTATCAAGCTCTCCACCAGTGTCCATATTCTTATATTTCTGTGGGTTTCTTGTAATAGGAAGACTAGTAGGAGATATGGAGTTATAGAATGTGACCCATTAGTTCGCAGAGGCATGGAGAAAACTGTAAGTATAACATGCTGATTTGGATCATGCTCATGAATCTAGTTTATTTTTTATTTTTTATTTATTTATATGTTTTTGTTCTTGCTACTTAGAAATGAAAATATTCTTTTTCCTTCTAATTTTTACAAATGTATTTATACCTGAGTAAAAACTCTACTGATTTCTGTTCTGTCCAAGCAGGCTATGTTAGAGGTACTTTAAACAAGCCGGGATTCCTTCGTAAATTCGGATCAAAGCCCTCGACTTGAGAAACAAGGACATTGGCTTGCTGGTTTTTCCATCTTCCAATCCAAGGAGAGATATTTTAATGTGATGGAAACACGGATGGTTCATCATGTGTTACTATAGAAATGGGGATACGTGCTTTAAAATATTAATAATTTCAAAAATAAAATTTTCCACTTTTTATATAAAAATACATGATGTACCACTCGTGTTCCGGTCACGATAAAAAAATTTCTTCCAAGTAGATAGATTGCTTCCGTTTGTCGCTGATAGAGTAGGTTATATGCACGACACTTCTCCTATAACCTTTTTTTTTCCTCCCAAACGATAAAAGAAAGGGTCCATTGATGCATAAAGAACAAATTCCATCATCAGCAAAGAACAAATTTCATATCCTGATCTTTCAATTCCTTATATTCTCTCTTATCCGTCATTCTAAATATTGTGTGCAACATTATGATTTATCCATCATTCTAAATGTGTGTATATGCATCTTGTGCTATCAATCAAATCATCAAGTTATGTAATTTCTACATGACACAATGAAATCATCAAGAAAACACTGTTCTTCGAAGAAATTTTTGTGCTTAATCTTTACATTTTTTGGAAATTCTATCTTGCAAAAATGTACATGCGGCTTTAATTTCAGGGTTCACTAGCTTTAATTACTAGATAATTAAACTAAGAAACTGATAAAGAACTAGCTAGCAAGAAACTCATTACTAATTTGCTCAAAAACAAGAGGATCGGGATCTTGCATCATCTTAATTAGTTTAGCATATGGACAATTTCTTTGCATGTATCTTCATTTGAATCACTCTGTTGGAGCTGGCTCCCGCGAAAATATCCAGAGAAGAATTCTTTTTTTCTTTTTTCTTTTTATTTATTTTTTATTTATTTTTTTATGATTTTGGTTAACACATGGAAACAAGATGTTGTGAACTTTGTGACTAATTTGACAAATCAAATTAAAAATTTATGGGGACATAAGATTCAACATTTTTTGGGAAATATTGAATTGTTTTCGCAAAGGTGGAAACTTGTAAAAGCACAAGTCCATAAAAATCAGTAGGAAGAAGAGCGAAGCCAGAGGAAATATTGAAATGTTTTTGCTTAGGCTTTGGGGCCCGTGTATTTCCAACCATGTGGTTGTATTAAAAAAAAAAGTCTCAAATTAATGAACCATCTTAATTAATTAATTGCTAAGGCAAGTGACTTGTCACTTAATTGGTTAAAAGTATTTACTCTTTGCCCGTGAATTAATATAAATTATCCTATCATTTATAAATTAATTGCTAAAGAGCCTAACCCAAACGAAAAATACAGAAACAAATTCGGAAAAAAAGGGAAATTAATCAATTAATCAATGAAGTTTCAAGAACATATTTCATTTTTTGTATAACAGTGGATAAATTCCATCATGCAGAAAGAACAAATTCCATCATCAGCTAAAGATAAATTCTATATTCTAATCTTTTTGAATTCCTTGTATTCTCTCTTATCTATCATTCTAAATATTTTGTGCAACATTATGATTTATCTACATCTATATCTGGTTTTTTATTAATAAATTCTATATTCTAATCTTTTTGAATTCCTTGTATTCTCTCTTATATATCATTCTAAATATTTTGTGCAACATTATGATTCATCTACATCTATATCTGGTTTTTTATTCTTTGGTTAATGTGCGGTTCTAATCTCTATCGGGACGGTGCGGTTGGTATAAGTTTGATGCGACTCTCGGTTATGTCGAAATCTGATCCTATTAGAATATCTTATCACTTCTTGTGCAGATTTCTAGCAGCAATGAAATGCCAATCCAGCAAATGAAAAAAGCCCAGCTAGCCCTAATCTTGTCTTATCAGAATTGCATATAACCAAGCAAACAATCCCAATATTCTTTCGGTGACACCTAGAGGCAATTCTATTTGGTGGCAAGGGTTTGTGCTTGCCTATAAATAGGATAGCAAGTTTTGGAGCTGGGAAGGAGCAACCAAATCGCACAAGAGAATCAACATGGCAGCAATACTACCAAACACTTTTGCACTGAAATCAAACCAAAGTCATAGGTACCTGGACTGCGTGCCTTGTCCATCTATCACTCAAAAAGGAGTTCTCATCTTCTGCAAAGAGGATTGTGACCCAAATTTCATAACTGAGAATGCGGAAACCCCGGGATACGTGAATATCAAATGGGTCGCCAATGGCAAATACTTGAGGAGGGCACCAATCCAAGTTGGCCAACTGCTGATAATCACAGCCACTGCTGATTCACCGAACGAAAAGGAAACTGAAGAGGGTTGCACACTGTTCAAGCCTGAGAACGTCGGACCAAACACTGAAACAACGGTGATCTGCCGAATAGTCCACGTGCAAAGCAACCGTTACATAAGGCCATACTGTATAAAGGGTGAGGACACAATCCTTTGCGCTGAGAGCCCAAGCCCTGACCCCATTCAAGGGGATGTCTTGACAGCCGTTGGCCCAAAATGATCAGCATGTGATGTTTGTGGGTAGGGTAACTGGAAACTCTTATTAGATTTTGCTATAATATATAGATACACAGACACACATATGTGTCTGTGAAATAAATAAACACAAATCCTATCTATATGTGGATAGGTCATTTGTGTAGTGGTGCGTTCAATAAAAGTAGTACATGCACGCCATACAGATGCTCATGTATGCACTCATGTATGTAATTAATTAGCTTGTATGATAATAAAAGTTGTGTTTTGTTTCAATTCATCATTCATATATCATATTGCAAAATAAAATTAAACAAATCGAAAATCATTTAAACATTTATTTTTGTAAAGAAAATTGACAAATTAATACAGTTTTGCCAAGAAACTCTAAAATAACTATCATTTATTTCAACCGTCATATAGTCTTGAATTTGGGTGATTTTTGTTAGACATGATTTTTGAGAAAATAGATCTAAAGGATATAATTTGTCTTTCTGAAAGCAGCCGTTTTGAGTCGCTCTGCTCTCTTGGTAGTAATAAAATCAACTAGCTAGAACATATAGTGGCGTACAGCCGCTCCTTGGCATCCTTTACCAGAAATCACATCCCCACTCTGCCGAACCATGACTTCACAAAGCCATCTTGGAAAGTAGGCAACCGGGAATTTTCATCGGCTCTACTTCGCCTTAATCTTTTATTCAATTGCTTGATAGAAAAACAATAGAATTCTCAAGATATGTACAAAGTCGGTTGCGAGCTCATGATTCATTTGTTTTTCTATCAAGCGACTGCGATAGTACAACGTAATCATTATTGACACTTTAAAATTGAATTGTGCACTCCTCGTAAGTAATTTTCTTTCTAAATATAAAATGTTTAGAGTCGACAATTAAATTTTTAGAGTGCTAATAACAATTCTCTTGGATAAAAGACTATAATGTATTCATTTTCACCTGTAAGTGAGAGGTCTTAGATTCGATTCTCACCAATAACGAATTTAAATCACATTATTGTTAGCCCATTATGAGGCTTAACACACTACCTCACTCTCTTAGCATAGATAATATCGTTTGTAAAAAATAATAATAATAAAAAATGAAAAAGGGATTGAGCTTCTTTTTAATGAAAATTGGCTTTACTCCCACAAATTCAATTTTCTCTAACTAAAACCCAATATAATTGTTTTTTCTAGCTAAAACCCAGTGACTAGGTACCCCCTCAGAAAATTCTTTAAGTACGTTTCACTTCAAACATTATGTATTTTTCGAATGCCTGTAATACCCCTAAATACATGCTTGTTGTCTAAAATTAATTGTGCGCAGAGTATGTGAATTAAGGACATAATATTTTTTAAACTGTGCGAATTGAAAATGAGTCAAATGCTTATGGCCGAAAAAAGAAAAGGGGAATTCATGCTATAAATTCAATTTATATTAACATAAAAATAAATTTTATTCAAACCCAAAAGTCTCTCTCTACACCACGGAGTTTCCTTCAATGATGCTGGCAAATCTTCCGTTGCCGACGTCGTTTTTTTTATCCTATCACCGCTTACTTCTCTATCCTCCGTTCTCTCTCCTTGTCCTCGTTATTTCTCTCTTGTTTGTTGATCCATCTCTCACCAGATCCACCACACGGGTGGACGGAAGCTTGCAAGCCTTCGAATCTGAGTCTAGCAGACGGTCCACTGGATGGTCCACTACACAGTCTACCAGTTAAGTTAACTGAAGAAGAATAAAAGCAATCAAGCCAGCAGTACTGCCAAACCCTATTGCGCTGAAATCACACAAAAACCACAGGTACCTGAGTGCTTAACTAGTCCAAGGAACAATAGAAATAGGGTTCTCCAATTCTGCGTAAAGTTTTGTGACCCAAATTTCAGAACTAAGAATGCACAAACCCCGGGATATTGTGCATATCAAATATGTCGCCAACGGCAAATACTTGAATAGGGCAGCAAATAAAGGCTGGCCGCTGATGATCGTGGCCATTACTAATACACCAAACGAAGACACACACACGATGAGGGTTGCACACTGTTCAAGCCTGAGGATGTCGGACAAAACAACCACCCAACGGTGATCTGCTGAACAGTCCACGTGCAAAGCGGCATTTTCATAATGCCATACCATGTTAAGGGTGAGGACGCAATCCTCTGCGCTGTGAACCCAAACCATGACCTTAATGGAGTAGTGGATCTCCTTTCAGCCACAGGCAAAAACTGATAATCATGTGATGTTTGTGAGTAGCGTGACTGATAACTTTTATCAAATTTTACTGTAATATATATATGTGCGTGTGAGATGAATAGATACAAATCCTATCAGTGTGGATAGGTTATTTGTAGTAGTGTGCTCAATAAAAGTAGTGTATGCATGCGCATACAGGTGCTCATGCATGCAGTTAATTAGCTTGTATGGTAATAAAAGCTGTGCTTTAATTCAATTCATCATTTATTTCAATTAATCCCCAAATTCAACCAATTAAAGCAAAGAAAAAGGGCAATTCAATGAACTGCCATCACGGTTTTAATAGGTGGTATTCACTTTTGAGATTGAGTTATATATGATTAGGATTTTATGGCTTAATTAAGTTGATTAGATTTTACTAGCTATTGCTAGGACGAAAAATGTTTGCACGAAAAATCATAAAATTTCCATGTCACAACCTCGATCATTCAAATACCTGCTCACAATACTCTTTTGTAAACCACATATTGCACATAAATATTTATACCATTTCTCAAACGATGTTATGCTCATAATCAAGAGTGTAACCACAGTTATACATAACCTTAACAAGGATAAGTGTTTATCAATCATATATTGTGCATAAAACCTCTGCATATCGGCTCCAATGATACCATAGCTAAACCAAAATTGTAACCATAATTACAAACACTAAAATAAAGATAGTGTTATGTTGCAACCAAACTAATGGTGGGACGAACAAAATGCGACACGCCCACCAAAGTCTGAGTAACTAGTTTCAGACTAATCGTTAGTCTCAGAGTGGTAATGTGATACTGAACAAAATCTAGTACTCATAACCTCCTCAAAGACTTCCAAAGGCTTGGAAGTGAAACGAGTAGCACAGTGAGATAGAATTATGCCAAGTCGATAATCTGGTCTGGTTTCTGTTTGCCCAAACTAGCATAGAAGTCCAGAAGCAACTCTCTTATAATGTCATCATCCCCTGATAGAAAACATATAGAAAACTGCGGCTGTCTAGGGAGTTTGGACTTTATTTTCCTCAATCATCCTTTCTATTCTAACTAAAGGCGGAGCGCGCCTAAACTAAGAATTCTTTTCACAACTTCAAGTGGAGCCTCAGTTTTAATTCCTTTCATATCTTCACATTTGATTGGATCGCGAACAAGGGCTTTTAGATCACGGCATGTAGAGAAACTAACAATAGCCTACCATTAACCTAGTTGGTTTCACAAGTGTTTTGTTGTTGAAATCCTAGCGCCCATTTTAAGGAAAGAAAACATCGTCAATACCAACTTTAAGCTTTGGGGCTAGAAGAGCCCTACCTTCCACTTGAGTAAAGCTACCACCAAAATGGAACACCATATAAGCGTACCATTGGTTCAACATCATGGTTATTGATTTTGACATTCTCTATATGCACAATTTAGCTCATATAGGAAACTTATAGTGATGATTCCCCATCTCCGATCGAACACAAGAAGTGATTACAACCATTCGAACAACTCTTGACAACTCAAGAATAATGTCAAATCAATGCTAGTGAACTCCAGCTGAAATGAGATAGAAATGGCTGGAAAAGTTCAAGGGTAATTATATCTTTTGATATGGTAAACAATCACTAAGTTTGCATAAACGAAATGATGTACAATAGTGTAAGAGTAGATGTTTCCACAGATTCTTTCACCATCACAGTCAGAAATCCAATTCCTTTCAGTGAATATGTACTTAAGAAATCTAATGTTGATAAAGATTTTGGGACGCGTTCTCCACAGAGAAATGTCACTCGATTTTTCAAGCAAAAGATAATAAATGTTGACTTTATGTCATGGATAAAATGGTTCATTCCAAACAGTGCTACACATTGGATATATGAGTGATAATCTATCATGCTACCTCTGCATAGCTGAAATATCCAAGGACATGTCATCATGAATTTCCAAATGGTATGAGTCACTCAAAAATGCAAGGAAACTAATGTAATATGAGAGAATGAAGCGATGATAATGTCTGAGGTAAGACTTTGGAATATAACGCCTAAATGTACGTCCTCAAAACGCACCATAATATTTTCTTTCACCACGCCACAGGTAAAAGGGTCTTCACAACTTCCTCAATATTCCATTCACTCTAACTGTGAGAAATCAACTCATATTTTGATTCTACTGTCTACCAGTGAAGGTAATCGAAAAGATAGCTAGTAGGAAAGGTTATGCTTACCTAGATAGGTGGCAAGGTAAGAACAACTATGAGTTTACTACCCTAATACAAGGTTTGCTTCTAACTTTCCGAGGTTTAGTTTCTTCGACTCCAGCATCCATTGTTAATCAGTCCATTGGTCGTGCTCTAATTAACAAATTCATGATATTTTAATATTATTCGTTACCCTGAAACTGCGAACCGACATTCCATATAAGGTATCACTCCCAGATACTAGCACCTGTGTCCAGTATCAGAAGTCATACCTCATGAATATTGGTTAACAGTTCCTGGATATCGGACAATATCGTCAATTGGTAGTGCCACCATAGGCCGATTACAAACTAAATTCCACTCAGGCAAATGGTCTTAAACGATTGAGAAGAAACTAGTCCTGTAAGGGAATTTCATAATTCTAGGAGGAATACTCACTACTTCGAAGATTTCATACTAAGCATAGGTATAACAACTTATACTTCGGTGCGTATACTCATCAAATTGACGAGTACATCACCAAAAGAAATTTGGAAACTAGTAATAATTAAGATGTCCCAGAGCCAGAAAGAGGAATTTATTACTAATCTACTTTAGAACAACTTAATCGGAAGTTGATCGTTCCCCTGAAGGACCCAAATGATAACAAATATGGTTAAGAAGACTAGTACTATCGGGAACATAAGTGATTGTCCCCCAAATGTTTCTTTCGTCGAGTGCTATACTTTAGCACCAGGTTGTCTCTCAAGACAATTTTGGAATCTTGACGAAATAATGGAATTTGTTCTTTATGCATCAGTGGACCCTTTCTTTTATCGTTTGAGAGAAGAAAAAAAAAGGTTATAGGAGAAGTGTCGTGCAGACAGCCTACTCTATCAACGACAAATTGAACCAATCTATCTACTTGGAAGAAATTTTTTTATCGTGACCGGAACACGAGTGGTACATCATGTATTTTTATATAAAAAGTGGAAATTTTTATTTTTTAAATTATTAATATTTTAAAACACTTATTTCCCCATTTGTATAGTAACACATGATGAACCATCCGTGTTTCCGTCACACTAAAATATCTCTCCTTGGACTGGAAGATGGAAAAACCAGCAAGCCAATGTCCTTGTTTCTCAAGTCGAGGGCTTTGATCCGAATTTACGAAGGAATCCCGACTTGTCTAAAGTACCTCCAACATGGACGGCCAACCACCATGTAGATGGTTGAAGATTTTTCGTTTGATGTCTCGTAATCTTTCATCTCCTGCAACTTTCATTGATTAGTTTGCGTTAGGCTCTTTAGCAATTAATTAATTTATAAATGATGGGATAATTTATATTAATTCACGGGCAAAGAGTAAATACTTTTAACCAATTAAGTGACAAGTCACTTGCCTTAGCAATTAATTAATTAAGATGGTTCATTAATTTGAGACTTTTTTTTTGTTAATACAACCACATGGTTGGAAATACACAGGCCCCAAAGCCTAAGCAAAAACAATTCAATATTTCTCTGGCGTCGCTCTTCTCCATACTGATTTTTATGGACTTGTGCTTTTACAAGTTTCCACCTTTGCGAAAACAATTCAATATTTCCCAAAAACTGTTGAATCTTATGTCCTCATAAATTTTTAATTTGATTTGTCAAATTAGTCACAAAGTTCACAACATCTTGTTTCCATGTGTTAACCAAAATCATAAAAATAAATAAATAAATAAATAAAGAATTCTTCTCTTGATACTTTCGCGAGCCAGCTCCAAGAGAGTGATTTCAATGAAGATACATGCAAAGAAATTGTCTATATGCTAAACTAATTAAGCTGATGCAAGATCTCGATCCTCTTGTTTTTGAGCAAATTACCAATGAGTTTCTTGCTAGCTAGTTCTTTCTCAGTTTCATGAACCATGAAATTAAAGCCGCATGTACATTTTTGCAAGATAGAATTTCCAAGAAATGTAAAGATGAAGCACAAAAATTTCTTGGAAGGATAGAGTTTTCTTGATGATTTCATTGATGTCATGTGGAAATTATAGAACTTGATGATTTGATTGACAGCAAAACGAGCATATACACACACATTTAGAATGATAGATAAATCATAATGATGGATAAGAGAGTACAAGGGATTGAAAGATCAAGATATGAAATTTGTTTTTGCTGATGATGGAATTTGTTCTTTATGCATCATTAGACCCTTTCTTTTATCGTTTGAAAAAAAAAAAAAAAAAAAAAAAAAAAAAAAAAAAAAAAAAAAGGGGGTTACTGAAAGTATAGAAGTGTCGTGCAGACAGGCTACTCTATCAGCGACAAACAGAAGCAATCTATCTCCTTTGAAGAAATTTTTTATCGTGATCAGAACATTAGTAATACATCACATGTTTTTATATAAATGATGAAAAATTTAATTTTTTAAATTATTAACTTTTTAACATAAATATTTCGTCATTTGTATGAAGAAGAATCTGTGTTCCGTTACGTTGAAAAATCTCTCCTTAGATTGGAAGATAGAAAAACTAGCAAGCCAATGTCCTTGTTTCTCAAGTCGAGGGCCTTGATCCGAATTTACGAAGGAATCCCGGCTTGTCTAAAGTTCCTCCAACATGGACGGCCAACCGCCATGTAGATGGTTGAAGATTTTTCGTTTGATAGTTGAAGATTTTTCGTTTGATGTCCCGAATCTTTCATCTCCTGCAACTTTGATTGATTAGTTTGCAGTATTTACTGGGAATTATGTGGAGAAACATCGCCAAAAAGGTTGCTTCCAGAAAGGCAAATCTTTCCTCGCAGTTTCATTTGGGTTCTGCCACTTCTTCTTCAGTGAAATTTTCTCCAGACTCGAGCTTTCTCGAGAAAACCAGGCATTTCGAGGCCCAGAACTGCGCAAACAATCGGTTTTTGGTGATGGGTTTTTGACAAATTGGCGATAAAGCTTCCCAGAAGGACGAATTGGTCCTTGTACAGATTGTGAAGGAACGAGGACTTAAAGCCATGGGGTCAGGAAGCCCATGTTAAGGTTTGTGATGCTTATAGGTTTAAATAAGCAAAATTCTTGTTATTGTTGTTGCTATATTATCTTGGTCCTTGTACTTGCCAGGTTTGGCTGTCGATTGATTCAGTTGTTGATGGACACAGCTTATATACAACCTCCGGTTGGTCAATCAGGAGATGGTTCACTCGATACACACCCCACATTTGTACTGTCATTGCTCCAATTTTATTAAAGTTGAGGGACCATTGCTGATAGGATTTTTACCACCTACAAAAGTAGGGATAAAAACACTTAAAAAATACTTGCAAGAGTACAAGGTTGTCGTAGTATAGCAGCTCAAGCAAGGTCATTTTCCACAGGGATTGAATGAGTAATCTATGTTAAAATCAAATCTTAATTAATTATTTGAAAACGAAATTGGGAAGAGGTTGATTTTAAGACCTAAAATATTTAAAACGAATTTAATTCAAAACAATTAAATAAATTGGCAAAGTAAAGAAATTAGTTTTGAAAATAAATTTGAGAACAAGGGTTCAGCCGTCACCTTAACGATCCTACGTAGTTCTTCCAATTACTTATGAATTACACATGCATATTTGAAGGTTAGGTTTTCCTAAAGTATGCCCTACTTGGAACCCCCAACATAGAACGTATATCTAACATGCAACCCGTCTGTGGCATCCAGATCGAATATAAACATGCAAGACTCATTAAGTTTTGTGAAACCCTTTTGAAAAACCATATAACTCTTAAGACGTGTCGTCCATCCTAAGTAGTTACACATATTAACCACAAGAAGCCAGCGTCAATTTCACGGACAAACCTCCGCCAAAATTGCATCAAATTACTTTTCTAAATATCCTAATAGTGGCCAATCATCAAGATAATTAGATAGTTTAAAGCACGGTGATTAACAATCCAAAACTTGCATGCATAATATCATAAGCAAATTGAAAAGAAACTACATATTCTTGCTAAGGCTCGTGGCCTCGCCCTAGCAAACAAAACTAGTTACTAACAATCATAAAACAAAATATTATTAAGAACATGGAAGGAAAACACCTTGAAAATACACTTGAATTATTCCTCCTCCTTCTCTATCTTCTCCTATGTTGCCTCCCCCTCAATGGTGTATCGCCCAAACTAATGGCTAAAAAGCCTTATTTTAAACTAGTAGAAAATAATACCCTACCTAGAAAAGGTCTTAGAATAAAACTAGGAAACCTAATAAAATAATAAAACAGAAAATAAAAGGTTTCCTATTTGAACTTGAATTCGGAGTTCTCAGAAAATCAGACTTTTGACTGACCAAATCAACTCCGATTTGGTCCCAAAAGGTCTCTTTTGAAAGATTGAGACGTCCCCTACAAATCCTCAGAAGGAATCCTTCTCAAAATATGCCATCTTGACCTCCAAAATACCCAAAACGTCCAGAAACGTTAATCTGGGAAAGCTGCGCGTTGGGCCTTCTTTTCATCGCCACGGTCAAATGCCTTGGTAGAAAAATCTGGAATTTTGACACAATCATCTTGAAAGACTTACGAACATCCTTCAATTGGAATCACTTCAAAATTCATCCATTTGATCACTTTTTGCTCATGAGGAAGTCGAATGTCCTACATTGGAAATATATAACAAAGTATCAAAATTCTACCAAAATAACTAATAAATTATAACTAAGAATAGGGTAAAATATATAGTATAATATGGACTCATCAAAATACCCCCAAACTTAGTTTTTTGCTTGTCCTCAAGCAAAACAAAACTCAAAAACAAAAATAAAAAACTAACAAACTAAAGACTTAACTAAAACTAAATTTTCACCTTCAAGTTGCAATCCATAGAAAACGTTAAAAATTAGAACATCTTTCCAAAAGTTCCAACTAATCCCACTATAGAATCTAAGAGCCTGTTTGGTATCCTATTTGAAAATTTTTATCACTTCTCAAAATATTTCTTAAGAACATTTCTTGAAAACAAATTTCTTTAAGACTCAAAAACTTGATTGGTTTGTGATTTAAAATTTTTAAATCTTACGACTTAAACTTGATTGGATTGGAGCAGAGACGAAAAAAGTAAAAAATAAAAGAGGAGAAAGAAAGAAGAAAAGAGAGAGATATATATTTGGAGTGAGAGGGAAGGAGGGAGAGAAAAGAAATGAGTAAGTTTAAGTTTAAAAACTCTAAAACCCCACTTTTTATGTTTTTAAATAATAAACTATATTTTTGAGTTAGTCTTGAGTTCTGTTTTTGAAAATAGTCATACCAAACAAGTTTTTAAGGCATCAAACTTAAAAACTGTTTTTGAGTTTAAAAAATTGGATTCAAGTACACTACCAAACAAGCCCTAAGCCATTTAGAATCAATTAGAAAAGAATTCATGAACTTCCTTTGGTGTAAAGTGAACCAACATGGTTAAGGAGACTCGACTAAAATCCCTACCTTTCGTCCCTTTATTTAACACTTCACATAACTTTCATATATATATTTTTTTTCTTCTTTTCGATTTTTCTCGCTTTTTTTTTTTTTAGTAACAGTAGTGGTCGTGTAATGCTAGTTCTCTCGGAACCAATCTAACCACCCTGCCTCATGCCAAAACTCTACTGTTTGACGCGAGAATCACTACTGATTAGGCAGGACTGGCCCGGTTACTAAGTAAAGTCTTGGGTGGGACAATTATTACTTTATTCATAACAATAACTGGCTTTACTTGAAACAAAAATTAAAATTAAACTTAGACTAAAGGTAAGTATTTCAATCTCACTCCCCACAAACCATGTTGATGTGAATGTGCAAATTTTCAAAGTATAACTCATGAATTAGTGTCTAAGCAACGATAAATAGAAAAGACTCTATTGTGGGATTAACCTTCACCATGTCTATTTGTTCTAACGTTTAAAATAATCTATGGATATTAACTTAAAATAATGAAATTTTTTTATTGACTTAAAAATGAAAAATAAAAAATTATATTTCCCACCCTTGTCCTCAAGGTGAAGAAATAAAACAGAAAAGAACAAAAAGACGAGCAAGAAAATAAAAAGACAAAAAGAAAACTAAAACAAAACCTAATGGAGACCTAACTAAAAGAAAGACACGACAAAAGAAACTAAAGAAAAAAAATTAAAGGAAGAATAGTAATAAAAAGCAAAGATAAATAGAAAAGACTCTATTGTGGGATTAACCTTCACCATGTCTATTTGTTCTAACGTTTAAAATAATCTATGGATATTAACTTAAAATAATGAAATTTTTTTATTGACTTAAAAATGAAAAATAAAAAATTATATTTCCCACCCCCAAACTTAAATCACACATTGTCCTCAAGGTGAAGAAATAAAACAGAAAAGAACAAAAAGACGAGCAAGAAAATAAAAA
Organism: Cotoneaster glaucophyllus; assembly: GCA_036320875.1. NCBI lineage: Eukaryota > Viridiplantae > Streptophyta > Magnoliopsida > Rosales > Rosaceae > Cotoneaster > Cotoneaster glaucophyllus. Next base: position 1,445,235 of record JAVVNS010000101.1, on the reverse strand, counting down.
GACAAAAAGAAAACTAAAACAAAACCTAATGGAGACCTAACTAAAAGAAAGACACGACAAAAGAAACTAAAGAAAAAAAATTAAAGGAAGAATAGTAATAAAAAGCAAAGAGTGCACCTGGTTGAAATAGTGTGGATAATGGACATGGGTCGGTTACAAAGGCTCATATTGGGAAGCCGGAGTTGGACTGGGGTCCCGTTGCAAAATAAACTGGGCCTGAGAAAGAGATAACAATTAAACAAACGAAATACAACACGTGTAAAAATGGTCCAAACGAAATTAAACAAATCAAGCAGGGGTAAAAAGGTACGCAGCTCAAGTACATGTGGTTATTGTTTGATTTCAGCGCAAATGGGTTTGGTAGTATTGCTGCCATGTTGATTCTTTGGTGCGATTTGGTTGCTCCCTCCTAGCTTTAAACCTGCTATCCTATTTACAGGCAAGCACAAACCCTCTCCATCCATGCATGCTACGCACTCTACCAAAGAGAATTGCCTCCAGCTGTCACTGAAAGAATATTGGGACTATTTGTTTGGTTATCTGCCATTCTGATAAGACAAGATTAGGGCTAGCTGGGATTTTTTTCATTTGTCGGATTGTCATTTCATTGCTGCTAGAAATCTGCACAATCGAAGTGATAAGATCAAACTTCGACATAACCGAGAGTCGCATCAAACTTATAGCAACCGCACCGTCCTGAAAGAGATAAGAACCGCACATTAACCAAAGAATAAAAAACCATAGATAGATGTAGATGAATCATAATGTTGCACAGAATATTTAGAATGATAGATAAGAGAGAATAAAAGGAATTCAAAAAGATTAGGATATGGAATTTACCTTTAGCTGATGATGGAATTTGTTCTTTCTGCATGAGGGAATTTGTCCACTGTTATACAAAAAACATGTTCTTCAAACTTCACTGATTAATTGATTAATTTCCCTTTTCTTTTATAACAATTAATTTCTATATTTTTGGGTTGGGTTAGGCCCTTTAGCAATTAGTTAATTTACAAATGATAAGATAATTTATATTAAATCACGGACAGAGAAATTCGAGTACGGTACCTCGAGTGCAAGAGTAAATGTTTTTAACCAATTAAATGACAAGTCACTTGCCTTAGCAATTAATTAATTAAGATAGTTCATTAATTTGAGACATCATTTTTTGGTAACCAGATCCCCTCCGGTTCCCTAAAAATTGAGTCTATTAATCAATGAATCTGGACCATTGAAATTTGATCAAACGGTTACAAACTGGGGTCCCCTCTAAAAATTATAATAATTGTAGCCTTGGATCAAATTTCAATTTTTCGTATTCATTAATTAGTTGGCTCAATTTTTGGGGATCCGGTTCCCTTTTTTTTGTTTGTAAATACACAGGCCACAAAGCCTAAGCAAAAACAACGGGCATTTTGATTTAGATGCCTCAAATTTGAATTATTTTAATCAAAGATCTATAACTTTTAAACTTTTGATCAAACATTCTTCTACTAATTTTTAATTAAAAATTATGATTTTTATTGTATTTAATTAACCAACTAGTTCAGAAATAATATCACAAATATCCTAAAATCACCACAAACATCCTATCTTATCTTATCATAATTCGTTCAAAATGAACTTTTCTTATTCAAATAATTTTTTGTTTTAAATTCTAAAAACACATAAACATCCTATTAACATACAATTATGAAATATAACATGCACATATATTAAATATAACGTACCAAACAGATATATTAAATATAACGTACCAATCATTTGGTACGTTATATCAATTTAATCTGGGTACGTATTAGTATTTTGGTACGTTATAAAATATTGTTTTTGGTACGTTATGCAATTCTTTATTTAGTACGTACCAAGTTATTAGTACGTTGTATTATCCTTATTTTGGTACGTACAAAACTTATGGTACGTTATGTGTAAGTTGTGTAACCCAAAAAAAGATAACTTTTCACATTAAAACATTGCACTAAAAATATTTTATCAACTCTTAATAATTATTTATTGGAATAAGGACTCATTTTAAATAAAAATAAAAATGTGAAAACTCTTAGTTCACGTTTCTACTATAAGTAGTTGTTAAAAAATTCAAATTTATTTTCAGTTGCATGAAATTAGGCAGTCTACTCTACATCTCAATTTTAATTATAAACGAACTCTTGTTTTTTTATAGTCTATATTAAATGTTGAGTTGGAAATTGGAAAAACTATATTTCACCCAATTAATCTTGAACCCCAGTAGATATAATTGAATCCTTAAATTAAGGAAGGGATGAGATTCCATAAAAATAGCAATAAATTAATGAATATTATTGAGTGCATTTTTTTACATAGAAATGGATTTAAAAGAATTTATAAAATACTTAAACTAAGAATATACCTGGAATATAAAGTTTAGGGTAAATTACCAAAAACTACCTCAACTATTGGGTCTGAACATTTTCATACCTCGTCTTTAAAAAATTTCAATGTTATACCTTATCTTCGAATTTGTTGCAATGTCATACCTTCCGTCAATTCATCCGTTATTGCTGACGTGGCATCCCACGTGGCACATTTTTATATTAAAAAATTAATAAAAACTAAAAAAAAATAAATTAAATATTAAAAAATTAATTAAAAATTATTTTTTTTCCTTCTCTCTCTCTTTTTTTTTTCTCTTCTTCTCTCTCCTCCTCCTCCTCCTTCTCCGCCCGCTGCTTCTTCGTCCGACCACCATCCCAGCTGCTTCTTCTTCTTCGTCCGTCCCCCCCATCCCAATCCCCTGCAAACCCAGAAAGAAGAAGAAGGAGGAAGAGGAAGAGGAAGAGGAAGAGGAAGAAGAGAAAAAGAAAATAAAAAATAAAAAAGGGCCGAAACCCGTGCCCAGAAGAAGAAGAAGAAGAAGAAGAAGAAGAAGGAGAGAGAAGAAGAAGAGAAAAAAAAAGAAAAAAAAGGGCCGAACGTGCCTAGAACCAGAAGAAGAAGAAGAAGAAGAAGAGAAAAAAAAAAAAAAAAAGGGCCGAACGTGCCCCGAAGAAGAAGAAGAAGAAGAAGGAGAGAGAAGAAGAAGAGAAAGAGAAGAAGGAGAGAGAAGAAGAAGAGAAAGAGAAGAAGGGCCGAACGTGAAAAAAAAAAGAGAGAAGGAAAAAAAATTAATTTTTTAATATTTAATTTATTTTTTTTAGTTTTTAATATAAAATGTGCCACGTGGCATGCCACGTCAGCATTTTAACAGAATAATTGACAGACAACTGACGGGAGGTATGACATTGCAACAAATTCGAAGATAAGGTATAACATTGAAATTTTTTAAAAACGAGGTATGAAACTGTTAATGACCTAATAGTTGAGGTAGTTTTTAGTAATTTACCCTAAAGTTTAATTAAAAGTAAAAGTACTTTAATCAAAAGTTGAAAAGTAACAAATGTTTAATTTAGAAAAATTTAAAATGAGGCATCTAATTCTAATTTATCCATAAAACAATTCAATATTTCCTTAGGTGTCGTTTTTCTCCCTACTGATTTTTATGGACTTTTGCTTTTACCAGTTTCCACCATTGCGAAAACAATTCAATATTTTCCAATAACTGTTGAATCTTATGTCCCCATAAATTTTTAACTTGATTTGTCAATTTAGTCACGAAGTTCACAACATCTTGTTTCCATGTGTTAACCAAAATCATAAAAAAAAATTAAAAATAAAAATTAAAAATTCTTCTCTTGATATTTTCGCAGGAGCCACCTCCAACAGAGTGATTCAAATGAAGATGCAGAGACTGCATACAAACTGTCTATATGCTCAACTAATTAAGATGATGCAAGATCTCGATACTCTTGTTTTTGAGCAACTAATAATGAGTTTCTTGCTAGCTAATTCTTTCCCAGTTTCTAGTTTAATTATCTAGTTATTAAAGCTAGTAAACCATGAAATTAAAGCCGCATATACATTTTTGCAAGATAGAATTTCCAGGAAATACAAATATTAAGGACAAAAATTTCTTGCAAGAATAGAGTTTTCTTGATTATTTCGTTGATACCATGTAGAAATTATAGAACTTGATGATTTCATTGATAGCACAATGAGCATATACACACATATTTAGACTGATATATAAATCATAATGTTGCACATAATATTTAGAATGATAGATAAGAGAGAATAAAAGGAATTGAAAGATCAGGATATGGAATTTGTCTTTTGCCGATGATGGAATTTGCCCTTTGCTGATGATGGAATTTGTTCTTTATGCATCAGTGGACCTTTCTTTTATCGTTTGGGAGAAAAAAGAGGTTACCAAAAGTACAGGAGAAGTGTGGTGCAAACAACCTTCTCTATGGGCGATAAATGGACGCAATCTATCAGCTTCGATTGGAGAAAATTTTCATTGTGATTGGAATACGAATGGTACATTACGTATTTTTAGATAAGTGATAGAAATTTTATTTTTTAAATTATTCATTTTTTAACACAAATATTGCATTAATAACACGTAGGAGTTACATTACGTATTTTTAGATAAGTGATGGAAATTTTATTTTTTAAATTATTCATTTTTTAACACACATATCGCATTAATAACACATAATATATCACCTTCTGTTTCTGTGACACTGAAAAATCTCTCATGAAGATGAAAAAACCAGATTGGCTTTTCATTGCTGCCAGAAATCCGCACATTCGAAGTGATAAGAAATTCCGATAGGATCAGATTTCAACATAACCGAAAGTCACATCGAACTTATAGCAGCCGCACCATCTCGAAAAGAGATAAGAACCCGCACATTAACCAAAGAATAAAAAACCAGAGATAAACGTAGATGAATCATAATGTTACACATAATATTCAAAATGGTAGATAAGAGGGAATAAAAGGAATTGAAAGATTAGGATATGAAATTTGTCCTTTGCTGATAGTGGAATTTGCCCTTTCTTCATCAGCGGACCCTTTCTTTTATCGTTTGGGAGAAAACAAAAAAAACAAAAAACAAAAAGTTACCCAGAGTATAGGAGAAGTGTCGTGCAGACAGCCTTCTCTATAGGTAACAAATGGAAGCAATCTATCAGCTTGGATTGGAAGATTGAAAAACAAGCAGGCCAATGTTCTTGATTCTCAAGTCGAGGGCTTTGATCAGAATTTACGAAGAAATCCCGCTTGTCTAGAGTTCCTCCAACATGGACGGCCGACCGCCATGTAGATGGTTGAAGATTTTTCGTTTGATGTCCCGTAATCTTTCATCTCCTGCAACTTTGATTGATTAGTTTGCAGTATTTACTGGGAATTATGTGGAGAAACATCACCAAAAAGGCTGCTTCCAGAAAGACAAATCTTTCCTCGCAGTTTCACTTGGGTTCTGCTACTTCTTCTTCAGTGAAAATTTCTCAAGACTCGAGCTTTATCGAGAAACAATCGGTTTTTGGTGATGGGTTTTTGACAAATTGGCGATAAAGCTTCCCAGAAGGACGAATTGGGCAGATGCAGAGTTTGATGAATCCGAAATAACTAATCAATAATCTGTATATTATAATAAAGTAATGAAATCGAAATCAAAACATGTTCATACCAACACGCAAAATTGAAATCAATAATCTGTATATTATAATAAATTAATGAGGTTGTCCCCAATCATTTCAACAATATCATATGAAAGAGCCAGAACAAAATCATATGAAAGTGCCAGATCAGACTCGTTCAAAAGAGCCAGCACCATCTCCTTGTATTCGTACGACTTAAAATCATCTGCCATACCAATGTATGTATCCATTTTAGTGTCTATCGTCTACACATTTGATTTCAGATACGCTAATATTATTGTCAATCGAAAATCGAAAATTTTCACATACATGAGAATTGACCAATGCAACACTGAATCGAGTTCTTAACATGTACTTTTCTTTGACTAGCTAATTTCACACGCCTACAACAATTAAAATAGTTGAATAATTTCAATATAACTACCAAATTAAACCATTCTAAACCAAATCTCCTTTTTTGTACCCGTCAAAAAGTACACATATGAATATCAAACGAAAACCTCAAATTATCATAGCATTCCTTTTCTATCTTAATTTTTGAAAAAGGAAACACAAATGGAAGAAAAAAAATTAAACAATTTTATCTTGTAAATCATTACTACAGAGAGTCAAAAACACTTCAATTATGGAAGGAGGGAAAAAGGATGCAAATAACTGGTGCTCAATAGAAATCTCTGCATAGTCATCAACTCTTTGTAAGCAAAGATTAGAAAAGTTTAGGATATAGCATGATAGTTTCAGTTACTTAAGATTTTTCAATGTTCGCAATCATTCTGCTACTATATAAACTAATGTATTGGCAATGACATATAATGCATATAAAGCTACTTACATCGCAATAAGGAAAACGTGATGAGTGTGACTGAACATGCCATTACGTACAACCTTGGGAGCTTTTGTCCCAATTCAAATCAGTATGAGTGTTTTCTTCATGTCATCATATTACGATTGAAACTCCTATTGTACACATATACTACGATGCAAAGAGGGCCAAAAGATTGCATAATTGGAAACAAAAGATAAAGGTAAAGGAGATCAGAGGCTTACCATTCAAGATCCATGATTGTGATTCGTTAAAGACCAAGCGATCCCGCTGCAAACGCTAATATCTCTAATCAACATTGAAAGGGGTTGATAATGCCAAAGTGGCCCCTTGAACATGTAACAAAGGTGACGTCCATCAAGCCTTTGAAAAGAAGGTGCACTATGCTGATGAACATGGGGAATGCGAAAAATAAGTATTATAAAAACTAAAGTCAATCAAACTCATGGATCTGCCTTTATCTGAGCATCTTCGACCCAAATTTTATTACATCAGAATTATCATAGACATTCATTGAGTAATGAGTGACTAAAAATCTTTCAATTTTGGATTAAGGCCTTTTTTTTCGTATAATGCACGGTAATGAGATTTTGAAATTTTAACAAACAACATCTCTATTCTTATTTAATTACCATTATGCAGCCGATGGCAAGTAATCATATTATTTGAGTCCGTGTGTTTTCAGTTTTAGTATAGATTAAATATAGCAATGAAGACGACGAGTGTAGAAAGAGAGACAATTTGATTAAATAAATAGAAAATTGTAGCAATGATCCTTCAACTTTAACTCAATTAGAATAATGGTCCCTTAACAAAAAATTATGTGATCACTGGTCCCTTAACTTGTCAATACGTAGAGATATGATCATTTTCGTTAACACTGTCAAAACTTCCGTAAAAAATGAGTCACGTTTGTGGCACAAGAGGCTGAATGAAAGGACAAATAAGCAAAACAAAAGTTTTGACGTAATTAACAAAAATGACTATAGCTGCAAATTTTGACGAGTTAAGAGACAAATAATCACGAATTTCAAGTTGAGAGACCTTGCTATAATTTCCTCGTAATTAAAAGTAGGGCAATAAAACAACTGGGTCAGCCCAATTAGTCTTGAGTTATAAAACGGGTCGACTCGGGAAAACTTCTAGCAGGGTTTAAAGGCGGCCATTAACCGAGTTACTCTCATGCCGTTTCTGGGTTTTGTAGCTATGCCAGAGCCGCCGAGCCCATTGCTTCGACGGATGGGGAGGAAGACCCGTCAGGGTCTGAAGAAATTCAGGAATTGTTGGAGGATTTGATCAGAGAGAACAACAAGGTGGAGTACCATTTGAAGCAGACGAAGAAAGTGGTGGGCGGTATGGGAGTAGGGAAGTACGATCTCCTCCGGAAGAGGCAAATAAAGCTGGAGACCGAGGCGTGGGAGGAGGCGGCCAATGAGTACCAAGAGCTTTTAGTGGACATGTGTGAGCAGAAGCTTGCACCCAATTTGCCATACATTAAGTCATTGTTTCTTGGCCGGGTTGAGCCTTTACGAAACGCCATTGTAGAGGACCAAGAGGCCCCTGCAGACAACCGAACGGTAGAGTGAGTCATGCTCCGTATTTTGATCACTTCCCGGCTGATAAGATGGCGGTTATCACAATGCACAAGTTGATGGGGCTGTTGATGACAAATAATGGCGGAGTAGGGAGTGTCAGGGTAGTCCAAGCTGCTTGTGCGATAGGTGAAGCCATTGAGAATGAGGTATGCGAGCTCACTATTTTCTGATTTGGTAAATTTTATAGCTGTGCTGAATTTGATTTTGGTTCCTAAGCTGCCTGTACTTTGAACATTCATTTTGGCTAGGATTTTAGTTAGTGATCAACTATCAGTTAGTTCGGTTTGGTAGAACATCATTACTTAAACTCCTTGTGTGCACACAAATGTGAACTTCGGTTTCTAGGATTATATATATTTGTAATGTATAAAACTGGGTCCTTTGATGTCTCATGCCTTCATGACTAGTTGAAGGCTTTTCTCATGAGGTAGTAATGCTTCTTTCAGCATCCAGTGAAATAATAGCAAAATAATGTTGACATTCCATTTTCCATTTATCGTTGGCTTTGAACATCTTAGGAGTTAAATATAGTAATCATGTGTATCAGGTTAGGATACACAGGTTTTTGGAGAAGACAAAGAAGAAGAAGAACCTTACTGATAAGAAGCCTGAAGATGAATCTGATCCTGTGGCCATTGAACAAGAGAAACTAACGATCAGCGAGCAAGAGAAATTGACCAAGGAAAAAGAGAGACTTAGGAAAAAGGTTAACAAACTGATAAAAAAACAGAAAATGAAGCAAGTAAGGGAGATTGGGAAGGAACAAGAAGACTTGAAGCCATGGGGTCAGGAAGCCCATGTTAAGGTTTGTGATGCTTATAGGTTTAAATAAGCAAACTATCTTGTTATTGTTGTTGCTATATTATCTTGGTCCTTATACTTGCCAGGTTGGCTGTCGATTCATACAGTTGTTGATGGACACAGCTTATATACAACCTCCGGTTGACCAATCAGGAGATGGTTCACTCGATATACGCCCTGCATTTGTACATGTTCTTAAGACTATCACTAAAGACACACAGTAAGAAATGTTGGATCTTCGTTTTACTTAAACCCCTCTCTTTGTCTTGTGTCTATCTAGCTCTCCACCAGTGTATACATTCTTATACTTCTGTGGGTTTCTTGTAATAGGAAGGCTAGTAGGAGATATGGTGTGATACAATGCGACCCATTGCGACCCATTAGTTCGCAAAGGCATGGAGAAAACTGTAAGTAGAACAAATTTAAAGCTGATTTGGCTCATGCTCATGATTCTAGTTTGCTTTTTTATCTGTTTTTGTTCTTGCTGACTTACAAGACTATTTTTACAAATGTATTTATACCTGAGTGAAAACTCTACTGATTTCTGTTCTCTCCGAGCAGGCAAGGCACATGCTCATTCCTTATACGCCTCTGTTGGCACCCCCTTTCAACTGGACAGGGTATGTAGTGTTTAGACTAGTTGGACTTCGTAGTTTTAAATTAGCTATATTAAGCACTTTGCGGGTTTTTAGCCAACTCTTATTGCCTGTTCGTATATTTTGGCAGGTACGACAGAGGCGCATATTTGTTCTTACCATCCTATGTTATGCGAACTCATGGAGCGAAACAACAACGCCGAGTTTTTAAAAGGACACCTAGGACGCAATTAGAACCTGTTTTTGAGGTTTGAAATCCGCAGGAACTGTTACTTTTAGTTTCTGCACTGTATCTGCTCCTGCCTTTAGAATTCATGCGCAAGCTTTAATTCATCAGAAACATCCATTAAATGTTTCCTCCAGTGCGAGGGTTCTCACTTGTACTTAATAGTTCTTTCCCTACTCTCTTGATTGTTCTCTGTATTTAGGCCCTGGATACTCTTGGAAGTACCAAATGGAGGGTGAACAAACGGGTACTCGGTGTAATAGATAGGATATGGGCTAACGGAGGCTGTCTTGCTGACTTGGTTGACCGTGAAGATGTGGGTTACTCTTAACTGGATTTGGTTTTTCGTACGTCCATGTTTTGACTAAAACTATATAGTTTTGCTGCAACGTGGCATTAACATTTAATTCAGCATCTTGGTAGTTGGTACTACTGGTTTTATCAATAAATCATCTTCTTTTTTCTTCCTGCTTTAAAAAGGTTCCATTGCCTGAAGAACCAGACACAGAGGATGAGACAGATAAAAAAATGGAAGTGGAAAGTTAAAGATGCAAAGAAGGAGAATAGTGAGAGACACTCACAGCGGTGTGATATAGAACTCAAACTTGCTGTAAGAATCTTTCTCGTTCAGTTAAATAATGCAGCGCTCTTGGATACTCTGATATTAAGTAAGTTTCACTGAATGGGAACAGGTATCTCGAAAAATGAAGGATGAGGAAGGCTTCTACTACCCGCACAACCTTGATTTCCGTGGTCGTGCTTACCACATGCACCCATATCCAAACCATCTTGGTTTCCGATATGTGCTGAGGCATCCTGGAGTTTTCAGAGGGACCGGGGACGGCGTCTTGGAAAGTCAGGCTTACGGTGGTTGAAGATACATTTGGCAAATTTATATGCTGGTGGTGTGGACAAACTCTCCTTTGATGGACGAGTAGCATTTACTGAGAATCATGTGGACGGAATTTTTAATTCAGCAGACAGACCTCTTGAAGGGAGGTGCTGGTGGTTGGGTGCGTAGGATCCTTTCCATTGCTTGGCAGCATGCATTAATCTGACTGAAGCATTGAGAAGCCCCTCTAAGGAGACTACTGTTTGATATATGCCTGTCCACCAGGTAATTTTCCTTTCGGAATTTTAATATCATTAAAAACTTACAAACAATATTTAGTGATTTGGTACAGATGGTTTTGTATCCAAAAACAAAGGATATATGTTTGTATGTGAAGCGGGTATTTATCTCAGATGATTTTGATGGTGAACTGGTAAGTTCGACATGTTGGAATCCATGTGCATTTGAGCTTCCATTTGCGTTCTTTAGTTTAGTTCCGTGCTAGTGAAGATATTCTTTGTTGCATATGCTGTTGTGCACATAAATTTCATTTGTGACCTTCTTTTATGATTGAAAACAATTTATATATCATTAACAATGCTGGTGTTCTAATAAACAAGCTATTTATGGTTTAATTTTGTTTTTATTTTATTTTTTGGTTTATAGCGCATTTAAATTGTCAAACAGCAATCCACATTCACATGCATATTCAACGTGTGATGTGTCATCTGTAAAGTCGATACTATGGTTCATTGCTGCAATACACTGAATTGTTCTTTTTGCAGTTTCCGCGATACCTGAGTTTTGTTAAGGGTGTGGTGGATTCGAATGATCTTCCTCTCAATGTTTCTCGAGAGATTCTTCAAGAAAGTCGAATTGTAAGCCTGAATTGTTTTTGCTATCTTTATGCATTTTGTAAAGCAAATGATATTGTTCTTAAAAATTTGTGATCATCTTCTTATCTGTTAGTATTTTTTTTCTTTATTGGATACTTTATCAGTTTCTGTTGTGATCTTAGTCTTCGTCTATATAATACTTTCAGGTAAGGATCATGAGAAATAGACTTGTACGGAAGACATTTGACATGATTCAAGAGATCTCTGAGAGTGAAAATAAAGAGGTTGGTGGCAGCATTTAAGCTATCTTTTCTTCTCCCGTTCCGCCTGAAAATTGTTATTGACCGGAAAATATTTAAACTTGATCCTAGGATTACAAGAAATTATGGGAGAACTTTGGCCGTTTCTTAAAGTTAGGTTGCATTGAGGACTCTGGAAATCACAAGCGTATAACACCCCTGTTGCGGTTCTACTCTTCAAAAAGCGAGGAAGAACTGATAATCTTAAATGATTATGTAGAAAACATGCCTGAAAACCAGAAGGCAATCTATTACTTGGCATCAGACAGTCTGCAAAGTGCAAAGAGTGCTCCTTTCTTGGAAAAGTTAATCCAGAAAGACATTGAGATATGTGTCCTGCCGAATTTGTGACAGTGCTGTCTCTCTATCTATCGAGACGTTTCATCTACTGGTTTCTGATGCTATTCTTTTTTTCTTAGGTTTTGTATTTAGTTGAACCTATTGATGAAGTGGCTATCCAGAACCTACAGACATACAAAGAAAAGAAGTTTGTAGACATCAGTAAGGAAGATTTGGAGCTTGGTCAGTACTCGGCTTGGTTGTTCTTCGGAATTTTTTTTTCCAGCAATTGTTGTACTATGTCCAACATTTGTAGCTTCCCTGCTGTATATTCTCACCAAAAGTTTGTTGTACCAGGTGATGGGGATGAGGTCAAAGAAAGGGAAACTGAACAACAATACACTCTTGTGTGCGACTGGATAAAGCAGCAACTTGGTGATAAGGTGGCAAAAGTCCAAGTCTCGAAGCGTTTAAGCTCATCTCCTTGTGTACTTGTTTCTGGGAAGTTTGGATGGTCTGCCAATATGGAGAGGTAATCTTTTACTTGACCAAGACCAGTGCTGTTGTTTCCTTTCCCATAGTGTGAGTCTGTGATTGTGATATATAACATTTTGCTTGGGCACTTGGAGATACTGCAAGTTTGGAGTTCATGAGGGGCAGGAGAATATTGGAAATTAACCCAGATCATCCCATTGTTAAGGACCTAAAGTTATGATCAGGAAACCTTTTCTGAAACACTAAATTAAGTATGCTAATTGAGCTAGGCGCATCAAAATGTGAAAGAAAACATAAAATTCCATGGCTTTGTGTGGAGTCGGGCGAAGTATTTGTGACCCAAAACTGCAGACTTAATTATTGTATTGACACTTGAACGGCAGGCTGCTTGCAAGAATGCGCCTGACGGCACTGATGCCAAGAGAGCTGTAGAACTCTTGTATGACACAGCATTGATCTCCAGTGGATTCATGGTAAGCGACAAGCATTTTATTCTTCTGTTCTTGTAATGTTATAGTTTGGTGTGGCTTTGAGTCGTTTCTTATTTCTCTTCTTCAACAACGCAGCCTGACAGCGCAGCCGACTTGGGAAACAAGATATACGAGGTGATGGCAATGGCCCTCGGAGGAAGATGGGGTAGATTGGAAGACGAGGAGGCAGAGACGGAGGCAGTCAGTGATAATAATGTGGCAGAATCCGATGCAAATGCCGCTGAAGCGGTGGAAGCACGAGTAGTTGAACCATCAGAAGTGAGGACAGAGAGTGATCCATGGAGCGATTAAATGTCTTACTGAGATTATTATATGTTGGATAAAACTTTTGGCCATAATTTCATTAAAAACTCACGGGGGAAAGCATAAGGTTGCTATGCGTGGCGTGGGGGAAGAACCATGCCTTTGGCGTCGCTCTTCTCTTTACTGATTTTTATGGACTTGTGCTTCTACTAGTTTCCACCTCTGCGAAAACAATTCAATATTTCCCAAAAACTGTTGAATCATATGTTCCCATAAATTTTCAAAATTTTTAATTTGCTTGTCTATTTAGTCACAAAGTTCACAACATCTTGTTCCCATATGTTAACCAAAATCATATAAAAAAGATGGATTCTTCTCGATATTTTTGCGGGATCCACCTCTAACAGAGTGATTCAAATGATGATGCATGCAAAGAGATTGCAAAGGAACTGTCCATATGCCATACTAATTAAGTGATGCAAGGTCTCGATCCTGTTGTTTTTGAGTAAATTCGTAATGAGTTTCTTGCGAGCTAGTTCTTTCTCAATTTCTTAGTTTAATTATATAGTAATTAAAGGTAGTGAATCATGAAATTAAAGCCGCATGTACATTTTTGCAAGATAGAATTTTCAAGAAATACAAAGATTAAGGACAAAAATTTCTTGCAAGAATAGAGTTTTCTTGATGATTTCGTTGATACCAAGTAGAAATTATGGAACTTGATTTCATTGATAGCACAATGTGCATATATACACGCATTGAATTGGCGTGTAGGTATAGATAACTTAGTATGGGTGCATTTTTGCTCACCCACATTAACTTTGGTGTATGCTCACCATATAATTTATTAGCTGCCATGTGTTCTTTCTTCTAACCCTAGTTACTTGTTAATTAAATATATCATTTTCAATTTTTAAAACTAATTTTAAACATTAAACTTAAAAATATAAATAACTCAAACCCTGCCCAGCAGTGTTTCGTTCCCCACCCACGCCAACCATTCAATTGATTCTTCAAAGTTCCACCCACTCACCCAATCAATCTTCTTCTTCGGTGCAAGGCGAATCTGCCATGACTTCGTCCTCCGCCCTCCCTCCCTTTTCTTCCACTGTAACAACAGCCGGAGACCACCATGACGGTTGCGCCTTTGCAGCCATGAAATTCGATAGCAACCTCACCTAAAGAATTAACCCTTTCTCTTTCTTGCATGGATATTTCTGTGTACGTACATATTTGATTTTCCGATTTGGGATTATTTTCTTGGCGAGGACATTTGTTGGGTTTCTTAATAAACTAAAATAAAATTAGAGTTACAGTGTAAGAAGGAGAACAGAGACATGGTGATTCACCATGGCACGAAGAAGATTGGCTAGGTGGGGGTAGACTTTGAAGAATCAATTGAAGGGTGGCGTGGGTGGGTAGTTGTTTCTGGGGTTTGGCTGGGTGGAGAACTTGAAGGGTTTGAGTTTTAATTTTTAATTTTTAATTTTAATGTTTAAAATTAGTTCTAAAAATTGAAAATGATATATTTAATTAGCAAGTAACTAAGGTTAGAAAGATGGACACATGGCACTTAATAAGGTGTATGGTGAGCATACCCTAAAGTTAGTGTGGGTGAGCAAAAATGCACCCAAGTTGGTATACAAGGACGCGATCATAATTAAGATACAATAAAAACTCCTTAGAACCTAAGGAGGAAACGGTTTTCTTGGACGGCAAGACTCCTTGTCTAACACGAGGTACTATCTGTTTCCAACATCATGTTGCTGATTAAAAAGTAGGTCAAGAGGTGAGGTATTGACCATCTTTTGAGTGTAATTAAGATGAAGTTTGCGGATATCATCTCATAATATTGTATAAAAATATTAGATAAACGTGGGGAGAACTTAGTCCTTTGCTTAGTTGAAGATGCATGCAAACAAACACAACAAAATACTTCATCTGATACAACTAGTTGGTATCTGTGTGTGCTGTGGCTTTTGGTTATGGTGACTACCATAAAAAGTAATCGCTTTTTTAGAGCAAATCACTATTGAATTTCTAGCTAACTCATTCTCTATTTCTTAAATAGTTTATTTAGTAATTAAAGCTAGTTTCATGAAATTAAGCCATATTTATCTGAGTTAGGATTGTGAGTTACTTATTTGATACAAATTATGGCACCCATTTTGTAGGCCCACTTCACGATTTTTTTTCAGCGATTTGAACCATCTATCTTTTAAGTCTATTTTCTCAAAGATTATGTCTAACAAAAATCACCCAAATCCAAAACTATATGACAGTTGGAATAAATGATAGTCATTTTAGTGTTTCTTGGCAAAACTATATTAATTTGTCTACTTCCTTCACAACAAATAAATGTCTTAATGATTTTGGATTTGTCTAATTTTTTTTTTTTTTTTTTTTTTTTTTTTTGGTGCAAATATGACCTATGACTAATGAATTGAAATGAAATACAACTTTTATTACCATACGAGCTAGTTATTTACATGCACGCGCATGCACACACTGTTTTTATTGAACGCATCACTACACAAATGACCTATCCACATAGATAGGATTTGTGCTTATTTATTTCACACATACACATAAGTGAAATCTAATAAGAGTTTCCAGTGACGCTACCCATAAACATCACATGGTGATCGTTTGCGGCCAACGGCTGTCAAGAGATCCACTCGACTGGGTCAGGGTGTGGGTTCACAGTGCATAAGATTGCGTTTTCCCCTTTAATGTAGTGTGGCCTTATGTAAAGGCGGCTTTGCATGTGGACTATTTGGCCGGTCACCTTTGTGTCAGTGTTTGGCCTGACATTCACAGGCTGAAACAATGTGCAACCCTCATCGGTTTCGTCTTTGTTTGGTGTATTAGCAGTGGCCATGATCATCAGCAGTTGGCCATCTTGGTTTGGTGCCCTCCTCAAGAATTTGTCGTTGGCTACCCATTTGATATGCACGTATATATCCCGGGGTTTGTGCATTCTCAGTTCTAAAATTTGGGTCACAATCCTCTTAGCAGAACTTGAGAACTCCTTTTTGATTGATATTTGGACAAGTTACGCAGTTCAGGTTTTTGTTTGATTTCAGCGCAAAACGGTTTGGTAGTATTGCTGCCATGTTGATTCTCTGGTGCGATTTGGTTGCTCCCTCCTAGCTCCAAACCTGCTATCCTATTTATAGGTAAGCACAAACCCTCGCCATGCATGCATGCTACGCACTCTACCAAAGAGAATTGCCGCTAGCTGTCACCGAAGAATAGTTTGGTTATCTGCTATTTTGATAAGACAAGATTAGGGTTAGCTGGGCTTTTTTCATTTGCCGGATTGGCATTTCATTGCTGCTAGAAATCTGCACAATCGAAGTGATATGATATTCCGATAGGATCAGATTTCGACATAACCAAGAGTCGCATCAAACTTATAGCAACCGCATCGTCCGGTCCAATAGATACAAGAACCACACATTAACCAAAGAATAAAAAACCAGAGATTGATGTAGATGAATCATAATGTTGCAGAGAATATTTAGAATGATAGATAAAAAAGAATACAAGGAATTAAAAGATTAGGATATGGAATTTGTCCCTTGCTGATGATGGAATTTGTCCTTTGTTGATGATGGAATTTGTTCTTTATGCATCAATGGACCCTTTCTTTTATCGTTTGGGAGAAAAAAAAGGTTACCAAAAGTATAGGAGAAGTGTCGTGCAGACAGCCTTCTCTATCGGCGACAAATGGAAGCAATTTATCAGCTTTAATTGGAGAAATTTTTCATTGTGACCAGAACACGAGTGGCATACCACTCGTGCAGACAGCCTTCTCTATTGGCGACAAATCGAAGCAATATATCAACTTTGATTGGAGAAATTTTTCATTGTGACCGAAACACGAGTGGTATACCATGTGTTTTTAGTAAAAACTCAAGGGGGAAAGCATAAGGTTGCTATGTGTGGCGTGGGGGAAGAACCATGCCTTTGGCGTCGCTCTTCTCCCTACGGATTTTTATGGACTTGTGCTTTTACTAGTTTCCACCTTTGTGAAACCAATTCAATATTTCCCAAAAACTATTGAATCTTATGTCCCCATAAATTGTCACAAGGTTCACAACATCTTGTTCCCATGTGTTAACCAAAATCATATAAAAAAAATTGAATTCTTCTCTTGATATTTTCGCGGGAGCCACCTCCAACAGAGTGATTCAAATGAAGATCCATGCAAAGAGACTGCAAAGAAATTGTCCATATGCTAAACTAATTAAGATGATGCAAGATCTCGATCCTCTTGTTAGCTAGTTCTTTCTTAGTTTCTTATTTTAATTATCTAGTAATTAAAGCTAGTGAATCATGAAATTAAAGCCGCATGTACATTCTTGCAAGATAGAATTTTCAAGAAATACAAAGATTAAGGACAAAAAATTCTTGGAAGAATAGAGTTTTCTTGATGATTTCGTTGATACCATGTAGAAATTATAGAACTTAATGATTTAATTGATAGCACAAGGTGCATATACACACACATTGAATTGGCGTACATGTATAGATAACTCAGTATGCAAGAATGCGATCATAATTAAGATACAATAATAACTCCTCCTTAGAACCTAAGGAGGAAACGGTTTTCCTGGACAGCAAGACTCCTTGTCAACACGAGCTACTATCTATTTCCAACATCATGTTGCTGCTTAAATAGTAGGTCAAGAGGTGAGATATTGACCATCTTTTGAGTGTAATTAAGATGAAGTTTGCAGATATTATGGCTTAATATTGTATAAAAATATTAGATAAAAGTTGGGAGAACTTGGTCCTTTACTTAGTTGAAGATGCATGTAAACAGACACAACAAAATACTTCATTCGATACGACTAGTTGGTATCTGCGTGTGCTATGGCTTCTGGTTATAGTGACTACCATAAAAAGTTATCGCTTTTTTTAGAGCAAATCACTATTGAATTTCTAGCTTACTCATTAATTCTCTATTTCTTAAATAGTTTATTTAGTAATTAAAGCTAGTATTCATGAAGTTAAGCCATATTTATCTGGGTTAGGATTGGGTTACTTATTTGACACATATTATGGCACCTATTTTGTAGGCCCACTTCACGATTTTTTCAAAGATTTGAATCATCTATCTTTTAAGTCTATTTTCTCAAAGATTATATCTAACAAAAATCACCCAAATTCAAAACTATATGATAGTTGGAATAAACGATAGTCATTTTAGTGTTTCTTGGCAAAGCTGTATGAATTTGTCTATTTTCTTCACACGAAATAAATGTCTTAATCATTTTGGATTTATCTTCTTTTTTTGCAAATATAATCTGTGAATGACGAATTGAAATGAAACACAACTTTGATTACCATACAAGCAAATTGTTTACATGCATGAATGCATGCATGCTCATCTATATGCACATGCAACACTACTTTTATTGAAGGCACCACTGCACAAATAACCTATCCACATAGATAGGATTTATGCTTATTTATTTCACACACACACACACACACATATATATATATAAGTGAAAACTAATAAGAGTTTCCAGTGACTCTACCCACAGCTACCCACAAACATCACATGGTGATCATTTGCAGCCACCGACTATCAATAGGTCTGCTCCCCTGGGATCAGGGATACGGTTCACAGCGCAGAGGATTGCGTCATCACCCTTAATCTTGTCTGGCCTTATGTAAAGGCTGCTTTGCACGTGGACTATTCGGCATTTCACCTTTGTTTCAGTGTGTGGTTCGACATTCACAAGCTAGAACAGTGTGCAACCCTCTTTGGTTATGTCTTCATTTTTTGTATGAGCAGTGGCCACGATCTTCGATGGCAGGCCATGTGGTGTGGGTTTGGTTCCCTCCTCAAGTATTTGTCGTTGGTGACACATTTGATATGCACATATCTCAGGTGGGTTCGTGCAGTCTCAGCACTGAAATTTTCGTTATATTCCGCTCCGCAGAACTTGAGAACTCCTTCTTGATTTGTATTTGTTGGCTGAAGCACGCAGTACATGTAGTTTTTGTTTGATTTCAGCGCAAAAAGGGGTTTTAGTGGTAATTCTGGTTTTAGTGGTAATTCTGCCATGTTGATTCTCTGGTGCGATTTGGTTGCTCCCTCCCTAGCTCCAAACCTGTTATCATATTTATAGGCAAGCACAAACCCTCGCCATGCATGCATGCTACGCACTCTACCGAAGAGAATTGCTTCCAGTTGTCATCGAAAGAATATCGGGACCGTTTGTTTTGTTATCTAATATCCGAATAAGACAAGATTAGGGTTAGCTGGGCTTTTTTTCAATTGCCGGATTGGCTTTTCATTGCTTCCAGAAATTCGCACCATCGAAGTGATAAGAAACTTGATGGGATCACATTTCGACATCACCGAAAGTCGCATCAAATCATAGCAGCATCACCGTATCGAAATAAGTAAGAACCACATTAACTATAAAGAAACAAAAATCAGAGAGATGTAGGTTGAATCATAATATTGCACAAAATATTCAGAATTATAGATAAGAGAGAATACAAGAATTCAAAAAGATTAGGATATGGAACTTATCCTTACCTGATGATGGAATTTCTTCTTTCTGCATGATGGAATTTATCCTAAACCCTATAGTCTATAGACTTCTCCACTATTATACAAAAACAGAAACATGCCCTTCTTGAAAGGGAAAATTAGAATCCTCTACAGTTTTTCTATATCATTTAGATTAAACATCTGTGTCTTTTTAAAATTTGATTAAAGTGCTTTGACCAATAATCACCTCAAGCTAAATTACATGTCATTGTTATATCTTTTAAAATTAAAATAATTTTTGAATTTATCCTTTTATCTGCATGATGCACTTTTCCTTTTTTAGGGAAGATATTAGTAATTAAACTATATTTTCTCTTCTTCCAGATATGTTTTTTTCGATCACAATTTTTATTTTTTTTTTGTTATGCAAACATTAATATTATTTCTTTTTTCAAATGGTTTTTTTATCAAATAGTTGGTGATCAACATAAAAACTCTGTGTAATTTTTTCAATTTTAAGTAAGAACCACATTAGCTATAAAGAAACAAAATCAGAGAGATGTAGGTTGAATCATAATATTGCACAAAATATTCAGAATTATAGATAAGAGAGAGTACAAGGAATTCAAAAAGATTAGGTTATGGAACTTATCCTTACCTGATGATGGAATTTGTTCTTTCTGCACGATGGAATTTATCCTAAACCTTATAGTCTATAGACTTCTCCACTATTATACAAAAACAGAAACATGTTCTTGAAACTTCATTAATTAATGATTAATTTCCCTCCTTTTTTCCGAATTAATTTCTACTTTATACCTATATTTTTGGGTTGGGATAGGCTGTTTAGCAATTAATTAATTTATTTATTTATTTATTTTACGAATGACATGATAATTTATATTAAATTATGGGCAGGAAGATTCAAATAGAAGCCTCGAGTACAAGAGTAAATATTTTTAACCAATTAAGAGCTCGTTTGGATGTGCTTTTAAAATAGCTAAAAGTGCTTTAAGAGAAAATGTTTTTTGGTTCCAAAAGCACTTAAACTGTTTTCTGCAAGAAGCACCAGTTATGTGCTTCTTCAGGAAGCACTTTAAGAGCTTTTCCAGAATTTACTTGCAATTTTACTAAGGATTGGTTCCAAAAATATTTTCACCAAAGGCACTTTCAGTCATTTTAGAAACACATCCAAACAAGCACTGAGTTACAAGCTACTTGCCTTAGCAATTAATTAATTAAAATGGTTCATTAATTTGAGACATCTTTTTTGTTTTTTTTTTTGTTTTTTTGTTTTTTAACAAACGTTATCTACACTAAGGGGAAGGAATACACTTAATCTCACAATGGGCTAGTAATAACGTGATTCAAATTCATCATTGGAGAGAATCAAATCTAAGACCTTCACTTACAAGTGAAGAGAAATACTACTAGATCGTAGTATGAAGTGGAGACATCTTTTTTTTTTTTGTTAACACAACTAATGGTAACAAGTGGTTAGAAATACACGAGGCATAAAGACCTGGCATTCGTGTCGTGTTTTTCGTGTTCGTGTCGTTTTCGTGTCATACTCGATATCTTAACTGGTCGTATCGTATAACACCCGTTAAAATAAACGGGTAAAATCACCCGACCCGAAATCAACCCGATAATATTAACAGGTAATATGACCCGACCCGTTACCCGTTAAGGAAAGTATATTTTAAACCAATAAATAATCAAATGAAAAATATAATACTAAATAAGTATATACATACTATATTGTCACATCCAAAACATAAAAACGCATTTTTCTTTTAAGTATATTTTCGCTTACCTAAAGTCTTTAATAGTTTTTTAATTAATGTATAAGTGTAAAAAAATATAGAAAAAATATATAAACGCTCGTAATGACAAGCTTTACAACTTTCATGAAGAGCTTAGCTTCAAAATTCGCCACTATTGACACACCCCGACCGAGATCGAGGCATGCTGGCCGTCACCCTCACGTGACGGCCAGCATGCCTCGATCTCGGTGACCCACTGGGAAGTTCTCGTGTGAGTTCCCAGAAACAAAACCGTGAGGGCGTAGTCGGGGCCCAAAGCGGACAATATCGTGCTACGGTGGTGGAGCGGGCCCGGGAAGTGGTCGACCCCGGGCCGGGATGTGACAACTATAATCATATAAATCATAGATCAAAATTAACCGTTGATTGTTGTTTACATTTACGCTTCATTATTCTCATCAAATTTGTTTTTTTTTCTTCAGATTTTCTTTTTTGAAAACATGATCTATTAGAGGATGCAAGAAGATGAACAGTTTGGATCGTTGATATTATATTCAGAGTTTTACGGTTAGTGAAAATATTGCTTGATGTTTATAAAGTTTCTACAAACTATATGATATCAACTCATATTTTAGTTAACCGTAAATATTGAAACGTGATATCAAAGATTTGAACCGTTCATCTTCTTACATCCGCCAGATGATCATATTTTCAAAAAAGAAAATTTTAAAAATGAAATTCAGTAAAAAGAATAAAGCGTAAATGACAATCGACGGTTAAATATAAATTTAAAGTTTATGAACTATAGTGTTGGATTTCGAAGTTGATCCATTCATGAAAGTTGTAAAGCTTGTCACTATGAGTGATTGTATATTTTTCTTACATTTTTTACACTTCTACAATAATTATTATTAATTTTATTAATTTTGCCCTCAAATAAAAAACATTGTTCATGAGGGTTTGGAGGATTTTAAAAATCTGAACGATAATATAAGTGTACCATTATCTACTCGTAGAGGAATAATGATGAATCACGAGTGTTTATATATTCTTTCACATTTTTCATATTTGTATGTATGTTTTCTTAGTTCTTGCCTATACAAATACTATACTAGTTAATTTTAATTTTGGAAAACATGTTAAGTAAAATTTATCCTAATAATGATAATAAGGAACTCTCATAATAAAAATAAATAATGATTAAAACTTTTTTTTTAACTTATATAGAATAATAATGCAAAACTATATATTTAATATAGAATATATTGTATATATTAATATGGCTATTGTATTTTATAATAAATCTTTTAGTAATTAAACTTTAAAATTATCAAAATAAATTTTTTTCTTAACGGGTCGAAACGGGTTACCCACGTGTTACCATCGTGTATACCCGTTAAGAACTCGTTATTAACAGGTTCTTAACGGGTCACCCGATAATGACCGAATAAGCTATCGTGTTGACCCGAAACCCGTTATTTTCTTGTCGTTTTCGTGTCGTGTCAGAAACTGCCGGGAAGCATCAAGTGACCAATTTTTTTTATACACTTGAGAGATGAGCGATAAGCACTAAATCATCCTAAACTCTAAGGCCATCTCCAACTGATGGCTGGCCAGAGGGCTCGTTTTAGCCCTCTGACCCTCCAAGATACTCCAAGATATTTATATTTTAATAAACAGTACATGGCCATATTTGTCTCCGTCTCCAACCGAGGGCCAGAGGGCTCGTTCTAGCCCTATCACAAAAAACCGTCTCCAACCGAGGGCCAGAGGCATAGGGCCAAACATAATTTATTATTTAAAAACTACAACTTAAATGTTGTTTAAGTTTCATGTTATTAAATGTTTTTTTATGTTGTATAATTTTTATGTTGGCTAATGTTATTAATGTTGTTTCATATTGTTTCATGTTACTTAATTTAATTTAATGTTGTATAATGACTTAGGAAGTTATAGGGAAAAAATAGAATTAAAAAAAATATGAAACAAATTTTGTGAAATAGAAGTTATAGGAAAAAAAAAGAGAATTTAAAATAAAATGAAACAAATTTTGTGAAATAGAAGTTACATGAAAAAAAAAGAGAATTTAAAATAAAATGAAACAAATTTTGTGAAATAGAAGTTATAGGAAAAAATGGAATTTTAAAAAAATATCAAACAAATTTTGTAAAATAAAAGTTATAGGAAAAAATAGAATTTAAAAAAAAATATATGAAAAATAGAAGTTATAGGAAAAATTTTGTAAATAAATAATAATAATAAAACTGTAAAAAAAGCATTCATGTCGGTTATAACCGATAGGAATACATTTTTATTATTTAGCAGTAATACATTTATATTAAGTAATGGAATGTATTCCTGTCGGTTATATCCAACAAAAAAAAAAAAATTGGCCAGCAGCCAGCCCTCTAGCCTTTTGGCCCTTTGGGATTCCGTGGGGCTCTCTCAGATTCCAGAGCCCTCTGGCTTAGCCCTCGGTTGGAGACGGGTTTCGGACTATTTTCGAACTATTTTCGGTCATCTGGCCCTCTGGACCCTTCGTTTGGAGATGGCCTAAATCCTTAGAGTGATCTTCCTACACGGTCACCTAAGAAAACAATGTTTATGGAAAAAATTATAATTTTTTTCACCGCCGCACAAATATATTTCGTTAGGGAATTGGTCCCATTCGCATTCACTTTGTGGGGATCCTAGAGATATTCACATCTTAATCATTTATCATGTATCGTGCGGTTAGAAATTATTTGACTTTTTTATTTAAAATTAAACACAAATAGTATCTGACGAAAATTGGCCTATGAACGGCTAGGATGTGGGGATTCCTAGGATTCTCACAAAATGGATCTGAAAAGAATCATCTTCCTTTTGTTATGAATGAAAAGGGGATCATAATAATTATTAGTATTATTTTAAAATAATTTACCTATATTTAAATAAATATAGGTAAATTGATTTGATTTCTATTTTTAGTTTATACCATTTTTAATATGCAATCCTTTTTAAGAAGTGCTGCTTTAAAAGCACTTTCGTAAAACACCGCGCTATAAAACCAAATCATTTAAATTTTCATATTTGTTGTAGGCATAATTTACTGAAAGGGTACGGCATAGATAGAGAAGAACAAAGTTGTGTAATTGTTGGTGTGTCATATTCCACCCCGTCGTGCCTTTATTTATAGTAGTAGGATAGGCAAAAACCTTTCCTTTTAGGATTACAACATTTAATAGGTAATCTACTCCTAATAGGCAGTGGCGAAGCCAGGATTTCTCGGGGGGAGGGGCGAACTTAAAAAGGTGCAAAGTTAAAGAAAAATGGCAACAACTAAATCTTTTTATATAGTAATGTCTTTCATAATTAATCAATACAAACAAATTACAATTGTTGCCGGCGAGGTTTCATGTCATGAAAACGTCGCATAATCGGCTCATTATCAATAAAAGCAAATACATCTCTCTCAATGTAAACAATCATGCTATCACTCAACCATTGATCTCCCATTTTGTTACGCAATGGTGTTTTCATGATAATTAGGTGGATAATCAAGCATTCGACGTCTATGTGCAGGGTCTGCAGGAAGATTAGCCAATATTTCATCCAACTCAGTGGCCTCACTTTGTTGTGACCTACTCGGAATATTCGAAAGATGACTTCTTGGAATATTTGGAGGAGGAGGAGGACTACTCGGAATATTTGAAGGAGAAAGACTACCTGAAATGTTTGAAGGAGGATTTAAGCATTGTTTCTTATAGTATCGTTCCATTATGTAACTGTAAAATGGAAAGGAAAAAAAATTTCTTAGACTCTTAATCCTAGAATAAACTATACTAATATGCATAATAACTAATCCAACCAACAATTCAATTAATCAATACCAATTAGCATACAAATTATTCAATAAATAAAAATTCAATTCAACTAATCATATGAATAATTGTATACATTATGTAATAATTCAATTAATTAATCAATAATCAAGAATTTTAATTTTAATTTTCACCCTAAAAATTAATTTCATAATATCATATCAATAATCATCAACAACAACCAATAAAACTTAGTGCATTACCATATTAATATGATTCTATTTCTATACCAAATTACCAATTAAATAAAATTCAAACAATTTTTTAGGGTTAGGTAGAGATTATAAATTTACTTGAAGTTTGAAGGGGTGGAACTGTGGAAGCCAGCGGCTCAGTGGCTGGCTGGAGAGCTTGAAGTGAGACTGTTGTGAGAGTGAGGGAAGGGAACCGGCTGGGCTGGAGAGGAAACGGCTCAGGCTTGGCTGTTGGCTCTGTTCTGTTCTTTCACACGGTGCTAGGATTTGGGGAGCAGCTGCTGTGCTGCTCTCTGTTTGTAATTGGTTGGGTATTGACAAAAGCTAAGAAAGATTTGAGAGGTCCAATGGGGGACACGCGGTCCCCCCCACAACCATACATTTTTTTTTTTAAACAGACGAAACGAAACGACGTCGTTTCGTTTAGCTTTTTTTAAAAAAAAATTTAGAATTCAATCTGCTGTTGTGCAGCAGAAGTCCCGTAGAAGAAGAAGAAGTTCATAACAGAGGGAGCAGAGATTGGGTTTTCCAGTAGGGGGAGGGGTTGAACCGGCGCTGGGGCTATGTTTTCCGGCCAGGGGAGTGGCGAACGCCACTCCTCGCCCTCACGTGGCTTCGCCACTGCTAATAGGAATATAAGAGATATTCCAAGATATATTAGGATTTACACAATCACATTCCTATTCTAATAGGACTGCAACAATATAAAACATTTTCAGAAGCGTTTTTAGTTGTTTTAGTTATGTGATAACACTTTATAGTAATTCTAAATAACTTCGGAATAATACACTGATAGGGATAATTTTGACATTTTCGTGATTATGCATGTAGTGTTACAACTTGCACAGCAAGAAAGTCAAATAACCTACAGTGCTCGAATACTATATTGAAGTTCTGAAGAAAACTTTACCTTGTTAGAGCGAATCATCACCCATTCAAAACCTTCATTATAAAAAATGCAGAACGTAAGGAAATTACTTGCCAACACAATCCGCAGCGCGTGGTGGAGAACGAAAGAATCGTATAATAACAACGTAACGCAATCGAAATCCTATCCTGTTGGAAGACTAGATGCAAACTTGACCAATACCTGCGGCTTTCTTGTTGTAACCATCAGAAGGAAATTTTTTAACCAAACCAGAAGCGACTGCTAGCTGACCAAGTCTTGTGCACACCTGCTTCCAAGTACTGCTAGCTGACCAAGTCTTGTGCACACCTGCTTCCAAGTATCCAAGTCGACGATGAGTACTTTCTGCGCTGAGATTACAGAAACATTCAAGAGATTATCAGCGACTGGTAATCGAAATTCTCGTCTTTCCAAAGTCTTCTGCAGAGCAACTTCAATTTGATGTCGGTAGGAGCCTTCTGATGAACTCGTTTTCTTTTTCGAGTCTTTTACACTTCTTATGTGTCTGAGAATTATGAGTCTGCAGGGATAAAAAAAAAAAAAAATTTCACAAGCCAATTTTCCGAGGTGCTAGAACGCGATAGAAACGTGATATTTCATTTTTTAGTACACATCATCGAAACTAATCAGCAGCAAAGCATAGCAGATATGTTACTGACTAGGATTAAGTATAAGATAGCATGAACAAATTGAAGTGATTAACCTTTATTAACTTCATTAGTTGCAAATCATTTTTTCAGTTAAAGCTACCACAAGCGGTGCAAATTAACCTGTCTCATTCTTCTCTTCAGCTCAAAGAAGATGGAAGTCCGATCGAGAGTCTTGCAGAGACCATATTGGCATCCATTTCAGAGATCGCAGTATCGGTATCAAGCCTAGAGGTGGGATGGGAATTTTTTATCGAAACTGCATGCTACCTATATCGAGCTTCCATGGCGATTATGGTGTTGAAGACGGCTGAAAACTGCCCAGCAAATGCAATGGAAATTCTGCAGTCGATATCCAGAGTGTTTGTTTGGCCAAAGATCTTGTGGAGAGATGCCAAATTGGCGTCCAACCATTTTCAGATGCTGAACTGAGGCTCATTATAGCACAACTGGAGGAGGTCGTTAAAAACGTAGGAGAATGCTTGAGCATGATACCACCATTTACATTTGGAGACCAAGAATACGCAGAAGTTGCAGTTCGGTCCCTTTCAAATGAGATGCAGAGTGCTTGCTTTAGAACTGAAGCGTCTCAGATCAATGAGCTCAATACAAAGATGTGGTCCTTGGAGGAGCAACTACCGGAAGAACCAACAGCGACAGAAATGGATTTCTACTCCCTAAATTTTGAGGTTTCCACAGAGAATCCTCACGTTTTGGATACACCTCAACTGGTTGAAATCCTTAAAAGCACGAGTTGGGTAAGCAAAACAAATGATGTGAACATGAGTGGATCTATAACGACATTGCCACAGGTGGGTGAATACATGGAGCCTCTGTATGAGAGTTTCTTCTGCCCACTGACAAAGAAGATCATGGATGACCCAGTAACCATAAGAAGCGGAGTGACATACGAGAGGAAAGCAATTGTTGAGTGGTTTGAGAAGTTCAATGGCTCGGAAGAAATCTTCTGCCCAACCACTGGCCAGAAGCTGGCAAGTAAAGATTTCAATTCCAATAAAGCTCTAAAATCCACAATAGCGGAGTGGAAGGACAGGAACGAAGCAGAGAGGATTAAGGTTGCCCGAGCAGCATTGTCCTTAGCTAGTTCAGAGCATATGGTGCTTGAAGCAGTAAAAGATGTGCACAGTATCTGCCAAAGGAACCCATACAATAAGATACAAGTTCGTAGTGTCGGAATATTGCCGTTGCTTGTTCAGTGCCTGGAGTACGAAGACAAAGATGTTAAATGTGCAGTGCTGGAACTTTTGCAGCAACTGGTGGAAGATGATAACGACAGCAAGGTCGAATTTTAATTCCTTAATTTTTCATGAGAAACAACTAACTAAGACTAGAACAAACACTTGTTCGGTCCAACTTCTGACAGAGTGGTTTCATGTGCAGGAAGTGATTGCGCAAACGATGAATATTTCAACTACAATCAAAATGCTTTCTAGTACTCACCAGTCTATAAGGCATGCATCATTGCTGTTCTTACTTGAGCTTTCAAGATCACAATCATTATGTGAGAAAATCGGATCAGTTACCGGAGCAATCTTTATGCTGGTCACAATTAAATACAGAAGGTATACCGATGTCTTTGCTTCGGAAAAAGCAGATGAAATCTTGAGTAATTTAGAGCATTTTCCAAATAACATCAAACACATGGCAGAAAATGGACTCATGGAACCCCTCCTAAAGAATCTTAATGAAGGTAATTTTCGGAACTCCACAATCCAGCCAAGTATAAATAACTAAAGAACTTTT
Organism: Cotoneaster glaucophyllus; assembly: GCA_036320875.1. Classification (NCBI taxonomy): domain Eukaryota; kingdom Viridiplantae; phylum Streptophyta; class Magnoliopsida; order Rosales; family Rosaceae; genus Cotoneaster; species Cotoneaster glaucophyllus. Next base: position 1,416,535 of record JAVVNS010000101.1, on the reverse strand, counting down.
TACTAGAATCTAAAGAACTTTGTTTTGATTTAAACATTGAAATATCAGGTTGTGAAGAGACGAAGATAGAGATGGCAAGTTACCTCGGGGAAATTGTTGTTGGACAAGACCAAAAAACAAACGTTGCTGAGAAGGCCTCTCCTGCTCTCATCGAAATGGTACATAACGGAAATACAATGGCCAGAAGGGCAGCATTCAAAGCTCTGGGGCAACTCTCATTGTACCACCCAAATGGAAAAATACTTCAAGAAGCTGGAATTATACAAGTCATGGTTGAAGAGATGTTCATTCGGAAAATTCAAAACGAACCAATGGACTCAACAAGTGAAGCGGCTGCAATCCTTGCAAACATACTTGAGTCCGGGCTTGAGCTTGAGAACCTCCGCGCTAATTCTCATGGTCACACTTTGACCTCCGACTATGTTGTGTGCAACATCATCTACATGCTCAAGAACGCAACCGCAGATGAACTAAGTAACAACCTTATCAGAATTCTTCTGTTGATTGCCGAGATCCCCAGATCAGCAGCGACCATTGTCTCGATAGTAAAAGAGACTGAAGCAAGCTACACCCTCATTGAACTCATCAACAACCCACATGAAAAACTTCCCATCGCAGCGATCAAGCTACTAACTGTTCTTTCACCCCATATGGGCCACCTACTATCAGAAAGACTCTGCAAAACCAGAGGCCAGCCAGAGAACCTTATCCATAAACCAACTGAAACAACCCTCATCTCCGAGAAGCACGCAGTTTCAGCAAAATTTCTAGCGCAACTTCCCCACGACAACCTGACACTAAACCTAGCTCTTCTATACAATAACACAGTGCCTACAATCCTGCAAGCAATCAGTCAAATCCAAGGAGATGTCGCATCAAGCAGGTTCAAAAGCGCGTACTTAGAAGGCCTTGTGGGAATTCTAGTCAGATTCACGACAACACTATACGAACCCCAAATACTGTTTCTAGCAAGAACCCACAACTTCACTTCAGTATTCACAGAGCTGCTCATGAAAACATCAAGTGATGAAGTTCAGAGGTTATCAGCAATCGGGTTGGAGAATCTTTCCACAGAGTCAATAAAACTATCGAAACCGCCACAAATCAGGAAAAACAAGTTGTTGTACCTGCCCAGGTACCTACCTTGTGGATCACCAAGGAGGAGGAAAACACCGCTGTGCCCGGTTCACAGAGGGGTATGTTCTTCACAAAACTCATTCTGCATTGTTGATGCGAAGGCGGTTGAGAGGCTGTTAGTGTGTTTGGGGCATGAGAATGCAGAAGTTGTCGAAGCTGCATTGTCGGCAATATGTACATTGTTGGATGACAAACTCGATGTCGAAAAGAGTGTGATCATGCTGAGGGAGGCTAACGCCGTGCAGCATGTTTTGAACGTGGTGAAAGAGCACAGGAAAGAGGGGCTGTGGCAGAAGTCGCTTTGGGTGATTGAGAAGTTTTTGAATAAAGGCGGGGATAGCAAGTCGGCTTCGGACATATCGAACGACAGGGTTTTGCCTGCCGTACTGGTGAGTGCTTTCCATCATGGAGCTGGAGATACCAGGCAGATAGCTGAGAAAATTTTAAAGCATTTGAATAAGATGCCCGATCTCCGTGCTTCCAACCGTACCATGTAAAACGTTCATGCTCACAAGTACACATGCCATGTAGCGAATCTATTTTTCGATACAAGCGATACTCGGAGAGGGGCGATTCGAACTCAGGACCCTCGAGTGCAAGGAAGAATATTTTTAACATACGAGCTTCTTACGGCATCTTGTAAATTGTAAATAAACTTTGATTGTTTTGCCTAATCTTTTTTCTCTTTTTCTTTTTATTATTCGACTGTGTATTCATATATAGGTTCAATCCAAATCCAAATAGATTAAATCGCACTCATTTAGAAGCAGTTAAGTGCACTCGCGTTTTCGTTGTTTTTTTGGTTGTTTTTTTTCCTCAGATTTGTTTAATAAACCATAAGCAATAAGTTGTTTTTTAAACGAAGAACCAAAATTTGTTTGGACAATAAATTATTGGATTTGGATTGACGTTTTCTTTTTGTATTTTGGATGAAAGTTTCAAAGTATTTTTCTGAATAAACAATTTTCCTGAAAAATAAAATAAATTTAAGAGGTATCGTTGTTTTAGCTTGTCACATCAAAAAACCGAACAAATAAGACTGACATGATAAGATTTGCCGAAACGACAACAAACAAGGCACAAGGGAGGAATTTTGACTCCATTGTTTTACATATAACAAACACTTTCGTGAAGAAGTTTTTAACTCAGTTGTTTAAAAGCATACGCCAGGACACTTGAATTCCCGGATTTGATCCAGTTTTCACACGTATCAAAATATAAAAATAAGTAAATAAACACTTTCCTCGGCAAGTTGGCCAAAGCAAATCCTCCCTAGTCCTTAGACATGGAGCAGGTCTTGGCCGGCACTTTAAAATTGACAATATAATTCCAGCTGATGATCCAAATATCAAATGTTGTCCTTTGACCAATACTTTGATGTCCAACAATATTGTTTCTAGCTTTTGTATTTAGCCTCCATCTTACAACCTAATACAACATTTATACACGCATCTTTGTCTCCAACATAATAATATGAACTAAACTATTACATCACTTGCATTGCCGGCATGAGATGCTTTTGAAAAATTCAATATTTTTAATGATCTCAAGCCTCTATATATGCCTTGATCTTGAGTAGCTGAGCCTAACACCAATAGGGTTTCATTTCTACATACAGACTCGATCGAGTAAGAACTGATTTGTTTGGAACATTCTCTGATTTCTTCAGAAATGGCTTCTTTTTCGATAGAGGAGTTTGTTGGGGATGGGGTTCTGAAAGGAATGATTCCGAAGCTGTTAGACGAAGGCTGGGATGATGTACCGACCTTGAAGATCATGAATACAGATGATATGGATGCATTAAACATGACACAACTGGAGAAGGTTAGGTATTTAGACGCTTATTCAAAAAATTTACATTTGGTTCAGTAATCATCTCCTTAACCTAAGAACATCTGACTATGAATCTAAAAGGCATGTCTTGTAATCACCATATCCATCTGCTTCTAAGGCATTTATTTTATTATTATTATTTCTCTAGGATGCATTGGAAATTAGGTCATACCTGCACGACCGTGCTTTGATGCAATATGGAGATAGGCTTGAGTCCAGTGGGAAATGTCTGTCCGAGTTCCTTAGCTTAAGCACTGTAGATCTTTCTTCTCAGTTTGGCATGAAGCGTGGTCATATTGCCCGTTTCATGGACAGAACTGGTGCTTGTGCAGATCACCTACCAAAGTCTCATCCTACCCCTGCTGCAACAGAAAGAATGAGCTTACCATCGAAAAATACTAGCATTCAAAGGAGTTTTCAACCTGTAAACTCTCAAAAGATCCAGAGTAAATTAACAACAAGAACTAGTTCAATTAACAGCAAATCTCTAGAACAATCACTGGCAAGTTTTAAGATAAAAGATGGATACATCTTCAAAGGGATCGTTGCTATGGAGCCAGCCGATCCTAGATTATGTGGTTGTATACAACCCGCTCCTGTAGTTGACACAGTTGCACCATACTCTACCATTGAAAACATCTCGGTTCAGAAGTTGACACCAGAGTATAAGATTGGAATGGAGCATTTGGTGAAAACCAAAACACCTCCGATGAAGGCTTCAGAACTGTGGAGAAACAAACCTGCAGTGATTCTCTGCATTCGACGTCCAGGGTAAATCTTTTACTCTGCGTTACAACATTTATTCGTTTAACAGATCCTGGTATTGTCCATTATGTTAGGTGCTAAATTTTCTGTCATGAACTCAGACAAGTAGGAGGTATCGTTGATCATAATTTTCATATAGGGGTGTATTAAGTAAATATAAGACACTTTAAAGACAGAGATTCATAAATTAAAATGAAGAGGCACATGATGCAAGTATATTGTTAGTATATTGCTATAGGATGTTATCGTTGCCTTACGGTCCAAAAGGAAGTACATGAAACAGACAAAAATAATGTATGACCATGAAAAGTTGGCTCGACTCTACCATGAGAAATAGGGTTTTCCAAAAGCTATATCTAATTCAGTAATTCTACGTCAAGGTATGAGCATCTTTCTTGAAACTAAGTTCTTTTGTATATATTGAACTTGAAACAGGTGCATCATGTGTAGGGCTGAAGCTCACCAGCTATATGCCAAAAAACCCATATTTGATTCACTGGGAATTCAACTACTTGCAGTTCTTCATGAGCATATGGAGTCAGAGGTATAACTACATTTAATTTCCAGCTCTTACCATTAACTTTGGATGACTTATTGTTTTGATGCAGATAAAAGACTTCTGGCCTCGATATTGGGGTGGTGTTGTATTGTATGATCGTGGAATGGAATTCTTCAAAGCACTTGGTGGAGGGAAACTGCTCAAGGAAAAATTCCTGTCAGGTTTTGTTTTCAACCCTCGAGCAAGAGCAAATTACAAGCGTGCAAAAGCTATGGGGATACAGCAAAACTTCAAAGGAGATGGTGAAATTAAGGGGGGGCTTTTTGTAGTTGGAGGTGGAAGAAGTGGCATTGCATACCAGTTTATTGAGAGGAACTTCGGTGATTGGGCACCTCCAGCTGAAGTTATTGAGATCTGTGCTCAGTTGCAGGTAATTCTTCTTGGACTTTGAATTCTTCCCCGAGTCTGCATCAATGATAAATTTATATTTAACAGCTCATCTTTAACGTAATGCAGAACCAACAAGAAGCTCAAGATGACTCTTATAAGAGATCACAGCAGTCCGAATGAAAGTTAGATGACTATTTTCTGCGCACGCCTGAGATTCACAATGAATAAAAACATATATCTTGTAATTCCAGGATAGACAACGTATTACTTCTTATGATTCGTTTATTACAGATGTTGCTTGTACTATTTGTATGGAGTGTAAAGACGTGAGTTTATTGGAACTGCAATTCATTTAACAAACAGTTCAGAAAACCCTTAAGAACCTTCTTTTAAATTTGCAGCAATCAATTTATACGAGTAAACATTGCATTGATCGAGTTAGCAAAGGGTCCACAGAGATAGTCCTCCAAAACATAATCCAATAAGTCACCAAGTGATGTTTAATGACTTGCCCTCTCAACCTGAAACAAGTAGAACATGTTTAATCATAACTTACATCTCCAAGTGATGTGATCCTCCTTCTTTGGAGCTTGAGCATAGCTGTTGGAATCTTGAGATAAAATCATTTACAGTTCTTAACCTTGCAAGGATTCAGAATCTCAGATAAAAAGAAAGTTCTTGCAGGATAGTCACTTCATGCACAACAGCTCTCAATTGCATTTGTGTAACAAATATCTTCTCAAATCAAGGAAATGATATGGTTTTACAATCCTCTCCAGCAGCTTTTGACACTCACAATCTCATCACCAGAAATCTCCGCATGAACAAGTTCCGTCTTTAAAGAGATGGTACCGGACAGCATCTCTTACAAGAATCTCTCTCTTGGTGATCTTGGAAATGTATTTAGTGGCATTGTGGCAATCCCCACACACTCGAAGGTTTTTAACTACTCGTATGGGAAGGCAAGGAGGAAGAAATATCAATCCAAACGCAATTGCGAGCTTCTCACTGTGGTAATTAAGCATCTTCATTTTTTCTGATTCCTCAACATCATGAAGAACAGAACTCATATCTGGCTCATACCCCTCTTCTATCATTTTGCTATTCAGTTCCTCCAGCTTAGCATATATCTGATCCGAAAATGGACTTGATTGGTCATCTGCTGAAAAGATGTGCACTCTGTTCTTATATTTGATCCAACTGCACCCCGGTTCCTTTCTAGCCCCCTTGTCCCTCATTCCTCTCCTCAATTTGGCCACCTCATCCCATTCCCCTTTGGCAGCATAGATGCTTGAGAGCAAGATATAGCTTGCAGCATTCTGGGGCTCTAATTCTAGAAGAGATTCAGCTGCCCATTTACCAATTTCCATATTACGATGAAGTCTACACGAGCTCAACAAGGTGGCCCAACCAATTGCATCAGGACGGATTGGCATCTTATTTATGAAGCTTTTTGCTTCTTCTAATCTTCCAGCTCGGCTGAGAAGATCAATAATGCAAGTGTAGTGATCCACAATTGGTGTAATTCCATGTTCTTTTACCATTGATTCAAAATACTGATGCCCTTTCTCCACTAGTCCTGCTCTACTGCAAGCTGAAAGAACCCCTATGAAAGTAACTCCATCGGGTTTCAAACCACAGGCCAACATCTTTTCAAACAACTCAATTGTCTCATAAGCTTTTCCAAACTGGGCATACCCTGAAACCAAGGCTGTCCACGAGACTTCGTCCCTTATTTTCATCTCATCGAACAGCCTATGGGAATCTTCGATGCTCCCGCATTTACCATATAATGTGACCAGTGCATTTGAAACTGTAACAAAAGACATCAAACCTGAAGCTAGAGCTTGGCCATGGAACTGGGCACCTTCTTCTAAGCTTGCTAGGTTTGCACATGAGCTAATTACGCTTCCCAGGGTAAAATCATCTGGTTCAACCCCGCTTCTCTGCATATCACAAAAAATTCTTACAGCTTCTTCACCGTACCCATTTTGTCCATAACCCACAAGCAATGCAGTCCACGATACTACATTCTTGCGGCTCATTCTCTTGAAAACTGTTTCCGCAGATTTTATGCTTCTACATTTGCAATACATGTCAACAAGAGCACTACCAACAAAGATGTTATCTATAAAATCAGTCCTAATGATATACGCATGAACTTGCTTGCCCTCTTCCAAGGCAGATAGGCTTCCACATGCGGTCAGTACGCTACCAAATGTATATTGATCCATACTTAAGCCTTGCCATCTCATTTCTCTAAACTTATCAAGTGCTTTTCCGCCTGCACCATTTTGGTTAAGCCCGCTAATCATTGTGGTCCACGAAATTGAATCTTTTTCAGGCATTTCACTAAACAAACATTCAGATTCTTCAATCAATCCACTCCGTAAAAGCCCGGTGATAAGCGTATTATACAAAACCACATTTCTCTCTGATACTGAATCAAAAACCCGCTTCGCATCCAAAATTAACCCCACTTTCGAGTACATGTCCACCAAAGGACTACCAACAAATACATACGATTCAAACCCAAATTTCACTATCTGCCCATGAAGCTGTCGACCCAAGTTCACACATCCCTGACTCGACGAAAGCACAAGCATCGTGGAGAAAGTAATCCGGTTCAAATTACCCGGCCCATCCCTTAACATCAATCTATAAACTTTCACAGCCTCAGCAACGAAGCCACATGACGCATGCCCCGAAATAACTGAATTCCAAGACACCCCATCTCGGCTCGGCATTCGATTGAAGATATCTTGCATCTCAGAAATGTGACCCGATTTAGAGTAAACGGAGAGAATGGCATTCCATGAGAAAAGGGTTCGGTGAGGGATTTGGTCGAACACATGGCGGGCATAGCCTAAGTTGCCCAATCTGCCGTAGGTAGTAACGATATTGTTGAGAAGAAAGGTTTCGGGATTAGTCACGGTTTTGATAATGTGGCAATGGAGCTTCTTGGCTTGCGCATGGTTTCCTGCTTGGCTGCAGAGCTTGAGTAAGTTGCAGTAGTAGTTTGAGGAAGACGACATCGCCGAAAGGCCTTTGGCGGCAAACAGAAGCCAATTGTACTTTACGGTAGTTTCTGATTCCATGTGTTCGTGCTTATAGTAAGCTAGAAGAGGTCATATATTTTTTTTATTTTTTATCTTTTCTTATTTTTAATATAAAATATTTGTGGAAGTAAATATTCAAATCATAGTCCAAAATATGTTTTCAAATTTCATTATCTAATCATTGTTTATGAGGAGTGAGTTAGGCCATCTCCAACCGAGGGCTGGCCAGAGGGCTCGTTTGAGCCCTCTAGCCCTCCAAGATTCTCCAAGATATTAATATTTTAATGAACAATACAGGGCCATATTTGCCTCCGTCTCCAACCGAGGGCCAGAGGGCTCGTTTTAGCCATGTCACAAAAAACCGTCTCCAACCGAGGGCCAAAGGGCCATAGGGCCAAACATAATTTATTATTTTAAAGCTACAATTTAAATTCAAATCCAACGGCTAAGTGACGTTAGCATGACGTCAACTAGCCGTTGGTAGCTGACGTCATGCTGAGGTCAGCTAGCCGTTGGATTTGAATTTTTTTTTGCTATAAATAGGGTGGATATTAGGCTATAATTCACACAACTTTGATTTCAATCTATTTCAATTCAATCTCTTTCAATTCAAGTTTGCAATGAATTCCAACTTTGGATCCTCTTCAAATTCCAATTGGGGGTCCTCATCCAATTCCAAATTGGAAGAAAAATGGGCGCAAATGAGACGAGAAGATGAGGAGTCTGATGAAGAAGTTCAAGTAAGGCGCAACAAACAAAACAGAGCAGCAGCCATGGCAGCGGCGAAGGTGTGTCAGCCAACTGAGGAACAACCTCAATGGGGTGGCTCTATTGCTGGTCGATCTTACAAACCACGAAACAGAGCGATGACGCAAGCCAATCTGATGAACAACTACTTCAACCCCAACTCGGTGTACACATAAGAGGATTTCAGACGTCGTTTCCGGATGAGGCGTCATGTCTTCGAGCGTTTACTTCGTGATGTCCAGCAAGTCAATCCATACTTTCGATAGAAGCGAGACAGAGCAGGCCGCCAAGGTTTCTCACCTCATCAGAAGGTTACTGTTGCACTCCGAATGATGGCCTATGGCTCCCCAGCTAATTCGATGGATGAAACCCATGGTATGTCTGAGTCTACATGGCTTGATACTCTTGAACAATTCTGTGTCACAGTTGTTCAGGTTTACAAAGACGAGTACCTCCGCGAGCCAAATCAAGAAGATCTGAATCGGCTCCTTCGCAAAGCTGAAGACCGTGGGTTTCCGGGCATGATAGGGTCATTAGACTGCATGCATTAGGATTGGAAGAACTGTCCCACCGGATGGCAAGGAGGCTTTAGCGGAAGGTCGAGAAAGCCAACTGTTGTGCTAGAGGCGGTTGCCTCATATGACACATGGATTTGGCATGCTTTCTTTGGAGTCCCTGAATCCCAAAATGACATTACAGTTCTTGGGCGTTCACCCCTCTTCAATCGCTTGAGGAAGGTAAAGCACCTCAACTTGACTACGACATCAACGGTCGTCAATACAATATGTGGTATTACTTGGCAGATGGCATCTACCCAAAGTGGGCTACACTTGTCCAAGCAATTCCAAACCCTAGGAATGACGTGGAAAAGTTGTTTACCTTACACCAAGAGGCATATAGGAAAGATGTTAAGAGAGCTTTCGATATTCTACAAGCACGATGAAAGATCATCAGCGAACCGGCAAGAGGGTGGAGTCGAGAAAACTTGGACTCCATCATGATGTCTTGCATCATATTACACAATATGATAGTGGAGGATGAGCGAGATGGGTATATTGATGGAGAGTCCGATGACGACGAAGAAGATCCAAATAGGTCAAGAAGGGCTCGTGCAAAAATATATGATGGGCCTAATTTGCCTTTCAATCCAATAACTGGTAGTATCTCTATAGATGAGTACATGAGGCGCTATAGAATGATACGTTCTCGTGCCACAAACAAGTATCTACAACAGGATCTTGTTGCACATCTTTGGGCCAAAAGAAGCCTCGAGTAGGCGTTTACGTTTTATGTTTTTAAATGTTTTTAAAAATATTATTTAAGTTTCATGTTGTTAAATGTTTTTTTTATGTTGTATAATTTTTATGTTGGTTAATGTTGTTTCATATTGTTTAATGTTGTTTCATGTTACTTAATTTAATTTAATGTTGTATAATGGCCTAGGAAGTTATAGGAAAAAAATAGAATTAAAAAAAATTGAAACAAATTTTGTAAAATAGAAGTTATAGGAAGTTATAGAAAAAAAAAGAAAACAAATAAGGTTTAAATTGAAGTTATAGAAAGAAAAAAAAGCAAAAAATAAGGCTTAAATTGAAGTTATAGAAAAAAAAAGAAAAAATAAATTGAAGTTGTAGAAAAAAAAAGAAAAAAATAAGGTTTAAATTGAAGTTATAGAAAGAAAAAAAAAGAAAAAAAAAAGGTTTAAATTGAAGTTATAGAAAGAAAAAAAAAGGTTTAAATTCATAAAAAATTAGAAAAAAAAAAAGGTGAAGCAACGGCTAGTGACTCAACTAGCCGTTAGAGTTAAAAAAAATTCAAACTATTGCTGTCGGTTGTAACCGACAGCAATACTAAATAAAATAAAAAAATTGTTATTACTTAATGCTGTCGGTTTTAACCGACAGCAATGAAAAACCTTAAAAAAAAAAGAGCCAGCCAGCAGCCAGCCCTCTCCGAGTGGGGCCCTCCCAGATTCCAGAACCCTCTGGCCTAGCCCTCGGTTGGAGACGGTTTTAGGGCCATTTTCGGCCCTCTGGCCCTCTGGACCCTTCGGTTGGAGATGGCCTTAGGTCAGTCGGCCGAGATGATATCTCTCTTGCATCTTAATACGTCTCTCGAACCGTAAGTTATAGCAGTTCAAAATGTCGTTAGGCCATATTGAGAGTAAATGAAGAAATGCGCTAACATTGGATAAAATGCTCGATTCCCCTCCATTGTAACCGAAAAAATATACGAGTCGCAAAAATAAAAGGAAATATATGTTAAAAAAAATGTAACAAGATGAGAGAAGAAATAATTATAAACTACTCTTTAGTAGGAAATTCCGAGCCTAGTGGCATTTTAAGATTCATACAGCCAACCCCACTTAGTAGGATAACGCCCGACTGTTGTTGTAACTTGTATGTGGATTTGAATGATATACAATTAACATAAAACAGCTTGTTAATCTAAACAAAAACATTACCAACATTCTCATTGAAAATTTCTTGTTACTGCCCATCTCTATTTCTGTACATTCTCTGATCCACTCCCATGAACACAAACAAATTCTCCTTTTCTGCCTATGTACCATCATATAATGCTCCTTATAATATCAAACATGTCACCTACTTCTGCATTATATTTCTACAGATCGCCGGAAGCTTCGAATTTGACGGCTTGAGCTTCCGGAAAATATTGCGATGGCATCTTCGTCATCACAGGTGATGGGAAAAGAGAATATCTTTATCACTGCTATTTCTTCAAGGTAGTATTGTGCATATATGGGGGCGGAATAGTGTCATGGCATAAATATGAATCGTATAATCAAAGTTCAACTATCATCTGGCCCGGTGGCGTTGATCCTGCAATTTTTGGAAGAGAAATTAGCTGAAGACACAGGGGAGATATCGGAGAAATGTTGTACGTAAAACCTAATGATGCATACCATCCACATCTTGGCTACTGGGGGGAGTACCGGCTCCATAGCTCATCTGGACAACGTTGTGGAGCTCATCCTCCCACACATTCGGTAGCTGTAACCAAACGTAGGATAATGAATTTCAGTCGTAACATTATAGACACACTGAAAGCTGAGCAAACGAATAACATTCAGGTGTACATGGTTTGGGATGTTATCCGGTTAAACATGGAAATTCGTGTAACACGATTTTAGCTATCGTTTGAAAGATACCTGAGAAGGCTCCTTGAACCCTCCAGTGATAGGTGTCATTTGGGAACCCATGGCTCTCCGAAGTAGATCACAGGAGCTCCCCATCCCACGAAGGCCAGCTTGGATAAGTCCTGGTTGAGATGGATGTAGTTGTGGATAAGCCATAGGCATATCGGGAGAAAACCCCAGCGTCGATGAAGGACAGACCCGTGACTGAAGGATCTGTGTGGAAATTAATGTACAAGGGTGAATCAGATGGCGAACATACATGCAGAAGATTTCTTCCGCACTCGCATGGAATGTAGGTAAAATGACTTACGTCTTTTGCAAGGAGGCCTTCAATGTCAAAATCGAGTCGTGGATTCACTGTTGCCAGCTTCATTGACAAAAACTACAAAACGAAGAAGTCACAGTCAGATGTGATTATTTGCAACCTTTTTCTTAGAAGCAAGACCTTACCAACATAACAAGTTATGGATAGGTCTTATCCATAAACAAAATTTACAGAAAGTTAAGCACCCACGTCTACCAACGAAAACTTAATGAGATCAACTCCGATCCAACATGCAGGACAGATCAATTACCAGATATACTGAGAAAGTTTTAATACCTCAACCTGCCGTTGTAATGATTGTACATAGTTAATGATTTCGTCCAGCATCACTGCCTTCCCAGTTACCTGCAATAACCAGTTGATTTTCATACACGGAAAGTAGGCGACTCGACTCTCGGGTGAGAATATGACACAAATTAGTTATTTAAGTATTAATTCCAGCAAGAGAAGACAACCTTGCTGCATCCGGGCACAAGATCTTGAAGAAACTTCATCCTCTCACTAATTTTCTCCCTTCTGACCTGTTGCAAAAAACCGATCAACTCCCACCCTAGTGTAATGATGAAACAAATTTCGACATGATATCTTACTCTTTCTGCGAGACTGTGACTATTTGTTGCCTGGCCTCTTCGAGCTCTAACATGAATATAATCTTCTTTTGGCGGATCGGATGCCTGAGACCCTTGTTTTCCCGGTTTTGCGGTAGTCTTGTTGGGAGTTGAAGCTGGTTGTTGCTCTCCCTTCTTTTGAAATTCAGTAGTATCCATTGCCGATTCACAGGGTGGTTGTGCATTGGCTTGATCAAGCTCATTAGCCTGCCATCAAGATATATTAACCAACATGCATAATGAATAAAGAAAAAAAAAAGGCACTTTTTAAGATGATGGTTTACCTGCCCATTCCTTTTCCTTTTCCTTTTCTTAGAGCCCTTAGAAGATGGTTCTGCACCCTCCAGCATAGATGCTTCCTCTTGACCAGCACCGCCACCACTGCTGTAATCAGCTTCATCAGACTTGTTACCAGACCCGCCAATAGCGTGTTTTGCTTCATCACGAGATTTAGCAAGACTCTGACTTTTCTTTTCATTCTTCAGTGGACTCCCTTCAGTTGTCCCTTGCTCCATAGGCAAAGAAACATCTCCATTTAGCTCAGTCCTTTGAGATTGAACATCGGAAACTCCTTTCGACCCATTACCGGCTACAAGTTCTTGCGTCCATGGCATCATTCCCCCACCCCTAGAATACATACTCATGGTTTCAGGAACACCAAAAGGGTTCACCATGTCACTAACATTCCCACCATTGAAGCACGAGAACCTCGCAGCACGCTCGATGAATGCAGAATCGGCTGGAAACTGAGACAAGCTCTGTGGGAGCACTCCAGGCCCATTTGGCAAGAAAATTCCCCCTTTCAACAACAAATTCGGCGGGTTCCAACACATATCAAGTGCTCTATCAATGCCACTTCTCAAAGAGGCAGGAATACCTTTCCTAATTCCTATTGAGTCTGAAGTGCTTGCACTGTTCTGAACATTCATGTCACAAAACCCCAAGTCCTGTGAACTGGTTGGGTGATCCCAGAGTGTCGGGTTAAATGATTCCGCCATTGAAGGCGAGGGCCGAGAAGATGAACCAACTGCCAAACAATTTCCAGTGGGAACCAATCCCATGGATGTATTTGTGAGATTGGAGCCACCAAATCTCCAGTCTGGTGTAACCCCAGGTGAAAAATTCTTAGGATCATCATTCCTATTCTCTAATTCAAATTTATCTTGGTCACCCGTATCCATATTTTCACTAACAGAACACCAAAAGTAGCCAAAATCTCCCAATTTTGACCACCCCCAATTAAAACCCTAGAACCCTAATTTCAATTTGACCAAAACAGCAGAGAAAAAAAGCAAATTAAAAACAGGGGAAGTAAGGGAAAGTATAATTTAACTCAAATAATCTCAAAAGACGTGAACTTTAAATTGTAATTGAAGAAACTTCAAGCAGCTCTGAGAAGAATTACCTCAGGAAACCCAAAAGCAAAGAAATCATGTGCTCTGTGAAGATAACTACACAAAGAAAAGGGCTTTGGGAGAAAGATCCAGACTTGAATTCAATTAACGAGCAGGAGAATTCTAAAACAGTGAAACAAAACCCATGTACCTAAAAAAAACTGTACCAAATATCACTCCAAAGTAGCAGCTACCATTTCCAATGACCACTCAAATTTGCAGTACCAAATTTGATAAGAGGAAGCAGTCCCAAGGCAGAAGGCTAAAACAAGACAGTTCAAAGAAAGGGCAGGTAAAAGTCTAGGGGAGGAGGCAGTCAATTAAATAAAGAACATTGATTTCAGCATAATAAATGCCCCATTCAAAACCCTAGTAAGAGTTGCAGGAAACCCTCAGCTGTGAAGCAGAGAGAGAGAAAGAGACCCAACTCAAAAGTGGTAATAGAAAGAAACCCATTTGAGATTCTGTGCTACTTTTGGCTCTCCGTCCTCCATTCCAGCTTTCTACTTGAAGCAATCTTTTATTCAATTTGGGTTTTGGGTTGGCTTTGTTCAAAACCCCTTCCTGTTTTTAAGCTCAGCAGCTCTGGCTACACTCACTGTCACACAACCAAAAAACATGAGAGAGAGAGAGAGAGAGAGAAGCTTAGAGCATCTCCACCCCCAAGGACTTTGCGCCAGCACCTAGCGTATTTATCGACTCAAATGAACAGTAACAGACCTCAGTGAACAGTAATAAACCAAAGCATCTCCACCCCTAAAAAAATGCGCTGACACCCAGTCTAAAAATGCGCTGGCACAAACGATCTCCACCCCTAAGACTTTGCGCTGTCACCCAGTCCATTTAAAATATTATTAATTTTTTAAATAAAAAAAATATTTTTAATTTCGGATAGGATTTTTAACCAATATCGTCATGTCACGTGTCATTATCCAAACGTACTATTTTGTGAATAGATTTCCGCTAAGATTTTCAACCAATCTTGTCACGCCACGTGTCATTAGCCGAACGTACTATTTTGTGGATAGATTTCTGATAAGATTTTAAACCAATCTCGACGCGTCACGTGTCACTTTCTGTTTGCAATAATTTAGCCAAGATTTCGATAAGATTTTTAACCAATCACGTAGTGCCACGTGGCATTGTCCAGAACCTCATCCTTTCTTTTTTTGTCCATATAAACCCTACATCTCTACATTCATCCTCACACCAAACTTCATCCTTCTTTTTGAGCTCAGAATCCTTGTTCATCGTTTTCAAATCTTGAGTTTTTTTTACAATGTCTTCTTCAAGGAGAGTGCAAAAACAATTTGAGGAGCAACAGAAAAGATTGTTGGCACAACAGGAAGAATTGATCAATCTCCACGAACATGGAGGTGGAGATGAGGCTTTCTTCATGGAGGAGGAAGAAGATGATGATCACAACAGAAGGCAGAGGGCCTCACATTCCCGCCGTGTCATGCATACTGTGGGTCACCTAGCCAGACGTGCCGCAAACTTGGATAGAAAAAGGGAAAAACGAGGTAAAGCTCTCTTGGAAGATTATTTTTTCCCAACAGCGTTTTCCCTGATCATATTTTTAGACGTCGTTTTAGAATGCAACGAGGTTTGTTCGACAAAATCATGAGTGATGTTTGCAACTATGATCCATACTTTGTGCAAAAAGAGGATGCTTTTCATGTTCTAGGTCTTCTTCCCGAGCAAAAAATTACGGCTGCCTTGAGAATGCTTGCATATGGAGCATCTGCAGATCAAGTGGATGAGATTGCGAGGATGGGACAAACAACTGTTCTGGAGTCCTTGATGCGGTTTTGCTTTGCAATTGAAGCCCTCTACACTAATGAGTATCTCCGGACACCCACGCCAAGGGACATGCGAAGGCCTCTGAGGAAGGGTGAGATGCGAGGCTTCCCTGGCATGATTGGAAGCATCGACTGCATGCACTGGACTTGGAAAAACTGTCCAAGTGCGTGGCAAGGAGCTTATGGCGACAGAAAATGAGCGAAAAGCATCATTTTGGAAGCGGTGGCTTCTTTTGATACATGGATTTGGCATGCTTTTTTTGGTGTTCCAGGAGCCCAAAATGACATAAATGTCCTTGCCCAATCTCCAGTGTTCGACGAACTGCTGCAAGGAAATGGGCCAAGAGCATCATATTAGGTTAATGGTACTAAATACGAAGGACCATACTACCTTGCAGATGGCATTTACCCAAGGTGGTCAACGTTTGTCAAAACAGTCCCACATCCACAGAGTGAAAAAGAAAAACACTTTGCAAAATGTCAAGAGGGGTGTAGGAAGGATGTCGAGCGTTGTTTTGGTATTCTGCAAGCTCGTTGGGCGATTGTCAGATCTGCAGCTAAAATGTTTGAGGTCGAGGCTCTTCGATCCATCATGATGACGTGTGTTATTCTCCACAACATGATTGTTGAAGATGAGTATGATTATGACGCCGTCGATGAATACGAGCCGGATCCGATGAACAACTCACGAACACGCATCTACTGTGTTCATGACAATACCGAAGATCCTGTGCAACACGACCCGTTGGAACGAGATAGACGTTACAATGAATTGATCGTTCAACGGTACAGTTCATTGCAAGAGCCATACTGGCACGTAACCCGTCAGACTAACTTGATTGAGCACCAGTGGAGATTGCACAGAGGCGAAGATAATTAAAATGAGGCTTGTGGTTGAAGAATAAAGTGTATTTTTTTAGTAATCCTAATTAGTGTGTTTTTTAGTGTGTTTTAAGTAATCCTATTTCTTTTTTTTCTTTTTTTTTTTTTGGTGAGTTGAATCTTATTTGATGTATTTTTTAAGTAATCCTAATTAGTGTGTTTTTTTGTTTTAAGTAATCCTATTTCTTTTCTTTTTTTTGGTGAGTTGAATCTTATTTGATGTATTTTTTTTGTTTAAGTAATCATATTTCTTTTTTTTATTTGGTGAGTTGAATCTTATTTGATGTATTTTTTAAGTAATCTTAATTAGTGTGTTTTTTTGTTTTAAGTAATCCTATTTCATTTTTTTTTTTGGTGAGTTGAATCTTATTTGATGTATTTTTTTGGTTTAAGTAATCATATTTCTTTTTTTTAGTGTGTTTAAGTAATAAATAAGAAATTAAATAAAGTTCTAAAAATAAATAAGAAATTACATAAAATTGACATAAAAAAATAAAATTGACATTGCATAAAGTTCTAAAAATAAAAAAGAAATTACATAAAAATGACATAAAAAATAAATAAAAATGACATAAAGTTCTAAAAATAATTAAGAAATTACATACAAATTACATAACAAATTAAACAAAGTCTGTGGAACTAGGATATGTGGTGGTAGGATCTTTGTTGCTAGGATTGTAGCTAGAACCCCCTTGACTTGTTTCAGAATCTTTTGCACGCCTCCTTCGTACGACGTCTCTTTTTTCCGATGTCCAAAAATATTTAGAATTTGGAGACAGTCCTACTAGAGGCTTGTTCATAGTGTCACGATCTGCTTGAGCCATCCTTTCTTCTCTAAGCATCTCATTTTCTCGAAGAAGTGCTTCTCTATTCAACTCATTCTCTCGATTAAGTGCTTCTCTAATAAACTCATTCTCTCGATTAACAATTTCTCTTTGTCTTTCAGCCGCCGCATCACGGGCCTCAGTAGCTGCTAGTATTGCTGCTAGAGCAGCAGCTTTTTCCTCATCTCTAGCGATTTCCCGGGCCATATTCTGTTCACCTTGCCGAGAAAGTTCCTCCATAAATTTAGTGTAGTCATTTCTGGAAGAACTACCTTTTTTTTATGCTTTTTTACCTTGAGGCTTTAGGGAATGACGAGTTGGTTGGGTCTCTGGCACTTGTTCAGGCGCCTCTTCCGTATCTTCAAATGTGTGGGCGGCTTCTTGTTCGGTCGTCTCTAGTTCTGGTGAACTGTGTAGACCCACGCTATGCATCACAACTTCTGGACCGGTTGGCACAACCTTGTATTTGGGGGAATCTTTTACGATTTCCCAACAATCCCATCTGGTGAATGATTTGTTCGCATTCTTTGCATTGTAGAATGCTTGTGCTTGTAGTGTCTATAAAAATGTGGGATAAGATAGTATTAAAAAATGCGGGTGTAACACAAATAAATCATTTATAATATTGATGCGGGTGGAATGCATATAATATATTACGTAAGAAATTAAATAAATTAAAAGATCACATAAGAAATAGTACATTAAAATTACATATATTACATAAAAGAAATTAATAAATTAAAAGATTCATAAGAAATAGTACATTAAAATTACATATATTACATAAAAGAAATTAATAAATTAAAAGATAAATGCATATAAATAAATAAAAATATTGTCACCTGATCCGCTAAACTTGTCCCACTACGCAGATTACCGGAAGCATGAGCGAGGGCGTTTTTCCAACAAGTAAATGAGGCGTTTAGCTTTTTCCAACGACCTTGGAGACCTTGACTAGTTCTTGCATCTTGCCTATGTACATTGCAAAACACTTTCGTAATTTTACTCCACATTTCTCGCTTATCCATCTCATTACCCGTAATCGGGTCATGAGTAGCATGATACCAACATTCACACAACGTAACATCTTCAATATCCTTCCACGAACTTTTTTTCTCTCAAAGTGTACAAAATATTGAATTGTAGAAAGTGTAGAAAGTGAAGAAAATATTGAAATGTGGTGTAAAAGTGGAAGATGAGGGTAGGTATTTATAAAAAAAAATTCTATATTTTTAAAATTTTTTTTCGTATTTTTAATTACTTTTTAAATATTTTTAAATAATTTTGATGTTAATAATTAATCAGGACAGTTGGATTTGAAAAATATTCCAATCCAACAGCCCAGGAGGCGCCATGTGGCCAACAGTCATAATTATGACCGTTGGGGCTTTTTTTTTTTTATTATTTATTTTTGGGTGAAAAACCTTGGACCGTTGATCTGTGATCCAACGGTCCCGGTTAAAAGTAAATTTCAAATTTTTTTACCGTTGGAAATCCAACGACGCTTGTCACGCCACGTCGCCCACTCACAGGTGTGTGAAAAGTCGGCCCGACAGCGGGCCCCGTGCGCCAGTAGCCTGTCGGCTACTCTCCCCAGCCGCGCATGTAACGCACGCGCCTCACATATTCCCCGGTCCCTGGGTTAGTCAAAATTGGACTGGGCTCTTGCCTGGCATGGGCTGGGTGCCAGGCAAGTGGGAGGGCTGGACAAGAAAAAATGGGTGCTGGGCTGTTATTTGGACTGGGTGCCGGGTAAATGACCCCCGGTGGAGATGCTCTTATAAAAGCAACGGTTTTAATTTTGTAGAGAGAGAACAAGAAAATAGGTTCCTTTTGATGGGAGCTGATTGGAGTGGATAAATGCGTAGTTTAAGCCATTTTGATGAGTTACTTAGGCAAAAATATGTTCAATACAGTAGCTAATTGAGTAGTTAAATTTTGCCAACACCCTAATTTTGAAATTGCCATGGAGTCTCACATCTCTATTTATAGGACATGGATCCTCTTCAGATCCATGCATCCTAATTCTAGGGATCTATAAATTCGGGTAATTGAAATTTGATCCAACGACTACAAATAAGGACCCACTTTAAAAGTTATAATAATTTTAATTGTTGGATCAAATTTTAATAACCCGGATTGATAGATCCCTAGGATTAGGATGCATGGATCCGGAGAGGATCCATGTCCCTATTTATAATAAAGTATTTCATGTGCAGGAGGAATACAGAAGTAAAAGCTAAAAGTATATGTTAGAGATGAAAATAAATAATAATAAAATTTGCCTACTTCATTTGCCTGTGACACACTTTTTATGAGGTAATTGAGTAGGCAACTTGTCATACTAGTCCTTATAGTACATTTTTGCGTATGCCCTTTGCACACTATTGGAGATGTAGAGGAGTAGACAAATGAGTAATCAAACTCTTTTTTATGGGAGTTTGGTTCTTTCTCCTTCCCCCCTCCAATCTCCCCTCACTTTTCTTTTTTCTCTCTCTTTATAAAAAAGTCAGCATCAGATATTGACGTGGCTTAATCGTGACATTCATATAGAAGGGGTTGGAGGGGAGGAAGATTTGAATGAGAGAGAATTCTAATCTGTTTTGAGTTTTGACGAGTCACATAGGCAAAATCAAGCACCAATGGAGTAATCAATTGAGTAGGCAAACTTTGCTTACTCCCTCAAAGTAGACAGTGTTGCCTGCAACTATTACACGGGTAGGCAAAACTAGTTTTTTTTTACTTTAATAAAGTATTCCATGTAACGGAAACAAGACAAAGTTAAAAGATAAGTAAATACCAAATGTGGAAAAAACCTAGCCGGCACAAAATCGAACCAAATGGAATCGAACAATAATTTCGGTTTGATTTTTAGTTTTAACAAAAAATCAAATCGATGGGAACCGAATCCACCCCTAATACGGTTTTAGGTTTGCATAGAAGATTAGAGATGACGCTTTTAGAGGAAAGAGAGTGAAAGAGAAGAGTATCGACAATTGGCAAAGGTCATGCTTTTATACCCACACATACATAAAAAAGAGAGCTCTTGATGATTAACCACCGCACAGCCACGGTAAAATATAAACATTCTCCCCTCTCCTCCCCAAAACCCAAATCTTTACTTTTACTTACTCACTTTAACCACTATCTCTTTATTTTAAGAAGTTTTAACTAAACACTCCCTGGTACTGTTCACTTTTAACGAAAAACCACATTTTTACCTTTACATGACACTATTCACTATACCTTTAAAAATGATTTTTCATTAAAAGGGAAGTTTTTTTAGGACTTTTCATTAGTTTTCTTTTTATTTTACTTGAGTTTTCTTTATTGTAAGTGATATTAATACTATTCTAAGTTACACAAAAAAAAGAGTTAAACCTGAAACGCGATGAATTAAAGAGAAAAATCTGAACTCATCGAGATAATACTGTCACATCCCGGCCCGGGGTCGACCACTTCCCGGGCCCGCTCCACCACCGTAGCACGATATTGTCCGCTTTGGGCCCTGACTACGCCCTCACGGTTTTGTTTCTGGGAACTCACACGAGAACTTCCCAGTGGGTCACCCATCATGGGAGTGCTCTCGTGCGCTACTCGCTTAACTTCGGAGTTCCTACGGAACCCGAAGCCAGTGAGCTCCCAAAAGGCCTCGCGCTAGGTAGGGATGGGAATATACATATAAGGATCACTCCCCTGGGAGATGTGGGATCTCACAATCCACCCCCCTTAGGGGCCCGACGTCCTCGTCGGCACACCACGGCCAAGGTTAGGCTCTGATACCAAATTGTCACGTCCCGGCCCGGGGTCGACCACTTCCCGGGCCCGCTCCACCACCGTAACACGATATTGTCCGCTTTGGGCCACGACTACGCCCTCACGGTTTTGTTTCTGGGAACTCACACGAGAACTTCCCAGTGGGTCACCCATCATGGGAGTGCTCTCGTGCGCTACTCGCTTAACTTCGGAGTTCCTACGGAACCCGAAGCCAGTGAGCTCCCAAAAGGCCTCGCGCTAGGTAGGGATGAGAATATACATATAAGGATCACTCCCCTGGGCGATGTGGGATCTCACAAATACACCATTTATTTATTTATTTTAATTACTTGGGTGTTTTTTTTAACTCTGTTGTATTCGATCAAGTTGAATAATTGCATTAGTTTAAGCAGATGATTTATTCCAGGTGAGCTGAGCTAGCAACTGACATTGCCAACTTTTGCTTGGGGCGGTTTCTCTTATCTTATTGCATTGTTCTTCATTGCACCTTGGGACATGAGCTTAATAACATCTTTAATCTGGTTTGTTTGGTCAAGGGCCTAAAATCTAACTCATTTTTCACACTGCATTTTTAATGGAATAATTAATAATCAATTAAGAAACTAATTAAGCCATCTGGTTTATGCACCCTGCATTATTGTTTGGGAAGATCTGTTTCTATGCTATCGTTATCTTGATAGCTTGACCATTGTATATTAGCAGAGTAGCACATTTTGTTGTAACTGTTTGTTTTATGGTGCATCCCATTATATACATTTAGCGGAAAGTGATTTCCAGACTCTCATTTTTATTCATCCGCACTATTCCTTTTTGTCTTTTTATTTTTTTTTATATATAAAAAATCAATGAACAAACAAAGAAATGGATGCAGAAAGAGATATACGCCTCATGATCTAATCATCCAAAAAAGTATTAAAATCTTTATTTTTAAACAAGTTGTACTAGGAATTTTTTAGTGTGCTAGAACACGAGATAATAGACCACATGTTATTATAATTCGTAAAAATTATTATTTTTAAGTATTTCTTTAATTATATAATCAAATGTATTGTATGAACATATATTTCAAGCACACTGAAAAATTTGTTGTACCTAGGGGTCATGCAAGAATTATTGAAAACACATAAGTAATAGTATAGTAGCTATGGCTTACCATTGATGCACTGTCCCCTTCTCTCTCTCTCTCTCTCTCTCTCTCTCTCTCTCTCTCTCTCTCTCTCATGTCTGGCATTGGGACTTGCACAGTGACCCAAGCCTTAGAATAATGGAATCTCCCCTCCACTCTCCTTTTTAAAAAAAATAGGATTCTCTCGTCTCTTATTTTCATTCTCTTTTTCCTATTTTCTCGCACATTATTTTTTATCTTATTGTTTTTATAAAAAAAATTAATATAAAATGTTGATATGATTTAACCATAACCGTTTAAATATGAAGAGAAGAAAGAGATTAGAAGGGAAGAGAACCCTCCTCATTTAAAAAAATCCTAATCTCTTTAAACGTTCAAGCTATAAACAATACAAATTTGACTAACTTAGGGAGGTGCATGATTAATTTGTGTTCATTTGGTGTTTTAAATAGTTCTGTTTGAGGGATATTATTTGGTCTGTTTGTCGAATTATCATAGAATTTTTACACTTTGAGTTGCTTTAATAAAAGTATTTTTGCACGTAAAATTTAATCAAAATTTCGAGTGCTCGTGTGAGCATCAAACAACACCTTTAGGATCTTTAAGCACTTTTAGTTATTTATGTTCAACATTAATAAAAACATTTATGATTATTTAAAAGCGATTTTAACTTTTCTAAAAGCATTTCCACTCTTAGAGAAGGGATAAACAAGACGGAAAATAAACTAAACACACACATGTATAAGTTAGTCTATAAATACTACAAAAAAAATTATTAATCGTCTCGATGTGCAGTGTAAGAGAAAGAATGAATAAACTGGGTTAGTGGGGGATAGTCCAATGGAGAAGACAACGAAAACCAAACCCACAGGCTCAGGCTCAGGCTACTACCGCCTTGTTAAGGAAACAGATATTTTTCATTGTGACGAGAATATTGGTAGTACATCATGTGTTTTTATGTAAGTAGTAGGAAAATTTATTTTTTAGGTTATTAACTTTTTAACATACATATCCCACCATTTGTATAATAACACGTGACGTACCATTTCGTGTGTCGATCACACTAAAAAATCTCTCGTTAAGGAAACAGAGATTAAGATTCCTCCATGTCAATTTCTCAAATTAGATTACGAGGAAACCAAGAACAAGGCAAATCTCTCCCTTCTTTTTTTCTCTCTCCTTCCCTTTCTTCTTAATTGAACGGTTAAGGTTAAGCCACGTCAACATCTTATATTAATTTTTTATAGCAAAAAAATGACAAAATAAGAGAATGAGAGAAGAGATGATGAAAATGAATGAAAAGAGGAAGAGATAGAATCCTAGTCCGTAATTATGTGCTCTTCTATATAGGAGGCCAATTGATTAGTGTCATTATCTAAAATGTACACAAAAAACTTAGAAACAAATATATTTATAATTGGGTTTATATCACAAATGGTCCCTGAAATTGACCCCATCAATCATGATGGTCCCTGAAATTGAAAATCGATCAATGTAGTCCCTGAATTTTAACCTCGTGAATCAATGTAGTCCTTCTGTTAGTGTTCCGTCCAAATTAACTTTAAAAAATGTTAGAGAACCAATTTTTCATGGTAAAATGACCAAAAATAATCCCGTTACTTATAATTTTACTTACTACCTCTCTTTTCCTTTTTCCATCTTCACTTTTCTCTCCATTTTTTCATGGATTTGGTGCTAAAACTAAAATAAAAACAAAAAAAGTGGGAAATTTTAATTTTTTTTAATATCAAGTAAAAAACGAATTCTAACTAGGTTAGCTCCATTCTTTTTTTTTAAAAGAAAATCAAGTAAAATTATAAGTAACGGAGTTATTTTTGGTCATTTTACCATGAAAAATTGGTTCTCTAACCTTTTTTAAAGTTAATTTGGACGGAACACTAACAGAAGGACTACATTGATTCGCGGGGTTAAAATTCAGGGACTACATTGATCGATTTTCAATTTCAGGGACCATCTTGATTGATAGGGTCAATTTCAGGGACCATTTGTGATATAAACCCTTTATAATTTACAATATAGTAGTGAGGGTAGGTTCATGGTATTGGTTGGCAATGGATGGCTCTCCTTTTGGGAAAGCAAAAACGAAGCAAGCAACCAAATCCCGTCCATGGAATGGCAACATGGGATAATAGGAGAGTTGGGGATTCGAGATCTCTTAACCAGAGCTTTAGAATTATTTAACCTCGATCAAAGACTCTAATTAAGTATGTTCATCATGACTTTTAATCAATTGGAGAAGCACGTTTCAGACTTCTTCGAATTATGTAATTCCATCATTGTACTAACAAACAGTGTCATGCAAATTTAAATTTACGCATGTACAAGTATTTTTAATTATTAAACTTAATGCTTGTCAAAACAATAAGCTATAGTTTCATGACGAGATAACGTACTCACAACAAAATTACGTAATAACAAACCATATGTAATTAAGTATCAAACTCATTACACTCTTTTGCTTATATATGTTAATCGAACTTGATACTTTTTCCAGTCAAATAAGCTAGACAATTATCACCAAAACAAATGCTAGTTGATCTTTAACATTCTTATGTACATTTCAATTAAAACACGTGTGCATAATTAAAATGAGAAATTAGATTCACATCCTTATTTTTGCTACTCCATTGATTAAAATCCTATTCATTTTCAATTTTTTATCAAGGTCCTTGGGTATATCATTAATTATTTGAATAATAAAATATTTTTATTTTTAAATATGTACCTTTAGTGTTAAAAATGTTACAATTAGTATATTTATATTTATGGCTAAATTTTTTAATATATTTTTATTTTTAGTTTGTATCTATTTTTAATTTGCAAATATTGTTTAATTTGTACCAAATTTCTTTTCATTTTTAATTTGTACCCATATATTAGTTTCTTTTTGTGCCCATATTTTTTAAAGTTTTATTTGTGTTTGTACCCATGTGTATACTGTCACGTGGCATTGTATATTTAATCAATGATAGAAAAATTACATATGGTATATTTATGTTTTATGCCTAAACTTTGTATCATATATTTATATTTTTAGTTTGTACCCACTTTTAATTTGCAACATTTTTTTTTTAATTTGTAGTATTTTCTTTTTAGTTTTATTTTGTACCCATGTATTAATTTCTTTTAGCGCCTATATTTTTAAAAATTCAATTGTACTCATAATTATTAATCTTTTATCTGTACCATAATTTATTTATAATGTACCCATTCTTCTTTATTAATGTACCACTTTGTTATATGTGAAATGTACCAATTTTTTTGTAAAATGTACCAATTTTTTAACACTATGGATACATTCTTTTGCCATTTATTATTTCTTATTTTTACATAGTTTTTATCCATTTATTCAATCAAAATATTTGAATTTTTTTATTGTAACCGTTTCTAATAGTATTATAATGAGGGATTTTAAATTTATAGGATTTTAAATCTCATAAAATATCAAACAATTAATGTCAAAACTATAAAAATACTGTCACGTCCCGACCTGGGGTCCACCACATCCCGGGCCCGCTCCACCACTGTAGCACGATATTGTCCGCTTTGGGACCCCGACTACGCCCTCACGGTTTTGTTTCTGGGAACTCACACGAGAACTTCCCAGTGGGTCACCCATCATGGGAGTGCTCTCGCGCGCTACTCGCTTAACTTCGGAGTTCCCATGGAACCCGAAGCCAGTGAGCTCCCAAAAGGCCTCGTGTTAGGTAGGGATGAGAATATACATATAAGGATCACTCCCCTGGGAGATGTGGGATCTCACAATCCACCCCACTTAGGGTCCCGACGTCCTCGTCGACACACTTCCGGCCAGGGATTGGCTCTAATACCAAATTGTCACATCCCGACCCGGGGTCCACCACATCCCGGGCCCGCTCCACCACCGTAGCACGATATTGTCCGCTTTGGGCCCCGACTACGCCCTCACGGTTTTG
This sequence comes from Cotoneaster glaucophyllus, assembly GCA_036320875.1. Classification (NCBI taxonomy): domain Eukaryota; kingdom Viridiplantae; phylum Streptophyta; class Magnoliopsida; order Rosales; family Rosaceae; genus Cotoneaster; species Cotoneaster glaucophyllus. The sequence continues at coordinate 1,390,251 of JAVVNS010000101.1, read as the reverse complement.
TTTCTAGGAATTCACACGAGAACTTCCCAGTGGGTCACCCATCATGGGAGTGCTCTCGCGCGCTACTCGCTTAACTTCGGAGTTCCCATGGAACCCGAAGCCAGTGAGCTCCCAAAAAGCCTCGTGCTAGGTAGGAATAAGAATATACATATAAGGATCACTCCCCTGGGCGATGTGGGATCTCACAAATACAAATATTAATAGTAATATAATGAGGTGTACAAAGTCAAGGGACCTTGATCAAACTTTGAATACTATTAAGGTTTTAATCAAAGGAAAACTAATGAAAAGGGCTTGAAAACTTTGAGTTTTAACGATAAGGACAAAATAAAGGGTAAAGTGAATAGTACCAGGTTTGACTTTTTAGTGTAAAAATGTGGTTTTTCGTTACAGTGAACAGTACCGTGGGCTTTTCGTTAAAACTCCCTTTAATCAAAGAATGTTAAGGATTAGGGACCGCATCCAAAGTATCCCTAATTAAAAATTTATAACTAGAAAACCCATGAATTATAATTCAAGTTAAACAAATTGTCCAAGTGAGACAGCTCTTCACATATGTCCTTCCTAAGTTGTAAATCTATTTATTCCTTTCTCTCACCAAATTGTTTAAAAATTAATTAAAGTTATTCTCAAGGAATTAATCAATTAATTAAGGAAGTACGTGCATGATGGAATATGTAGCTTGAATTGCACAGCGAATTTTGTTTGGCTTGACAATATTCCTATGAACGTATATTTAGTTGAGTTTTTTTAACAAACGACATTACCTATTCTAGGGAGAGGGGGTGAGTTTAGTCTCACAATGAGCTAGCAATAATGTGGTTCAAATTCGACTTTGACGAGAATCGAACCTAAGACCTTTTACTTACAAGTGAAAAGGAATACTACTAAATCGTATTGCTAAGTGACGTACATTTAGTTAAGTTAAACCTAAACTAATTAATAATTAGGATGCAAATTAAGATCTTGAAGAGTAGAGGAAAGGAAGAATGTCAGCTGGGCTGGGTCTACAACGGACACAACAGATAATATTATGATCTCCTCCAAACAAAAAATAAAAAATTGTGATGAATTTCATGCAAACATCATTACATAGAATCATGATAAGATGCTGGTCGAAATTGAATGATTGTTTTCAAACTTTTTTGGCTCCTTTGGCTCCTTTTGGCTCGCTTTACTGAAACCCTAATTCCATAAGATCCACCTTTTTTATTTTTAAAGCTTTCTAAGTAGAATATGCTTCTTTAAAATGTGGGGGTCTTTCCTGTTCCTTTTTCCCTGGATTTTTACGTTTTGATCTCTCCTGCAAAAGTTGCAAAATGTAAGAGAAATAATGGACCTTTGTGTGGTATAGCATTGTGATAAAAGAGTGCCTGCTATTCCACCTTTCTCTCCACGCATGCATATGAATGGAAAGACTAGAGACTCGTAGCTAATAGGACTATTTAACCATATAGTATGTACAGATAAACGGGTGAAAAATCAGATCTTGTAAGGTTAAGTGTCGATTCAGATCACGATTTCTTGCTGTAATAGTAGTACTGATCATATATGGATAGTGGTAACACACTCATTTTTACCTCCCATATATTCTTGTTAATTTTTTGTCATTGATTTTCTTCAATTAATCCAATTTGACGACTGAAAATTGAGAAGACTGTGAAAAATGAAAATGGATGTGTGGATCGAGAGGAATAGGATTCTCCCTTCTAAATCCCCTCCCTTCCATCCTCTCTCATTTTCATTTTTGTCTTTCTCTTTCTATAAAGAAGTTAACACAAAATGTTGACGTGACTTAATTGTGACTGTTCAAATAGAAAGAAACTGGAGAGGAGGAGAATTTGGAAAGAAGAGAATCCTACTCCTATGCTAAAACCTAGTGAAATCTAATGCTCAAACCCTTTTCCTCCACGTCTCTTATTTTGGATAATGCTCTATCAATGGTTTTTCTTGGTAATTGACACTACGTGTCCACCATTTAAACAAAATTTGCAGTCACATTACAAATATTTGTTCGGAGTACAAGCTCACGAACAATGTTTCTTGTTTGGTAAAGATAATGTCTTTATCTAATCCAAAACCCTAATTTGACCGAAACACCGCAAAAAAGTAGATGAAAGAGTACATGCAGATGCATGGAAAGCTATAGCTAGCAAGTAGCGAAACATCACACCCTAATTTAATAACATGTGGCTTCTGCAGTGTTTGGTGACGCAGACACAGTGGGAGATTTGTTTCAATCCTTTTGTGTTATGTTCTCCTTAGTTAATGATACGTGGCTAACAAAAGATAGATCAAAACACTAAGTGGAGTGATGGGTCCAAAAAGATGGAAAATCATTTTGCTTGGATGGGATATGTGTACAAGACTCCTTAGAAAAGTAATATGGAGGCTTTTCGATTGGAAAAGAGTGTCTCTCTTTGTAGGGCAACGGATAAGGGTACTGCTGTTTGAGCACCTTTTTTCCCTACTTGTATGATATCCTCGGCTTGCCACTTGGAAATTCAAGTGAGTGTTTGGGAAATCGAATGTTTTGTAATTTAGATTTAAGTGGGTCTGGCATGCAGATGTTTTAGTATTTAGGTATCGTTTGGTATATATGATTGAACTGGATAAGAGAAGAGTGATTTTTAATTTGAAGAAATTAGAAGATTAGACATGAAGATAATTTCTCTCTTTTTATTCTCTCGTTTTGGGAAGGGTTAATGACTAATTATTAATATTTTTTTTCTGAGTAATCTCTCTCCTACCTCCAAGTTGGGGAATTGGATCATCTCCTGAGCAAACGCTCGGGATCCTCCTGACCCACTAATATGGCAAAATCCAACGGCTACATATAGGGGCCTCTCTAAAAATTATAATAATTGTAGCCGTTGGATCAAAATCTAACGGCCCGTGTTAGTGGGTCATGAGGATCCCGAGCGTTTGCTTAGGAGATGATCCATTTCCCCAGGTTGGCCACAACTTTTTCATTTCTTCTTTCAACGTGCTTTGTAAATAGTGATTTATTCATTTCATTCAGTCCAATTCTTTATACCAAACGATGATTTAGGAGGCTTTCCTCACATGAATTAAGAGAGAGACGTATATCATTTCAACTTTTAGTAGCGTTTCCATTAAGAAAAGTACTCCACCGCTGCGTCGAGGTTCTTAAAGAAGTTAATTCACATCTTCGACCTATGCTGCTATGCACAACTCCATTGAAAAGAGGGAGTTTCTTTTGTATTGGCTGCAAACGAAGTGCTACATCAAACTATTGTCTCAACCGTACAAATTCTTAGGACCGAACCACTGGATCACGTGAACGTGTAGCTGAAGATACATTAGGTGCTGCCAAAAGGGGTCGAGTGGGCATGATTGGGGTGTTTTTGTGTTTTAAGTCGGTGGGCTACGTAATGGTTGTCCAAACGTAAGAATTTCTCCTCATTAACACATAAAGAGAGCATAATATTTTATTTTTATCAAACTTGCAATCGAGATGTCAAAGATGTGTGATTTTACAAACTTGAAGCCCAACCCAAAAGTCCAAATTGGGAAGGTGGCCCAAAGAAGATTTTTCAATTTTGGGGTTGGTGTGGTGCTACGATGCTGTATCTGGCCTCAACATCGATTATCTCCTCGTTGGCGGCGACCTTGGACTTGCAGGCCGCTGACTTAGCAAATGTGGCGGCGGCGGACTGCATCTTACTTTGGGAATTAGGTTTATTTTGTAGAACCTGGATCGTCTGCCCTCCCTCATCCCATTCTCATCTATTTCTATGATCACGGTTAAGTGACGTTAACATTTTATATTGATTTTTTTATAGAAATAATAAGACAAAAAATAATGAGAATATAAAATGTTGACGTGGCTTAACCGTGATCACAAAAATAGAAGGGAATGGGAAGGATATGAGATGGGGAGGGCAGACAATTCATCTCCTATTTTGTAATAGTTTGTTGTCTTTAATTTCTTTGAGTCTAAACTTGTGTGGGGCTTTATTTTATTTTTGGGTTGTAACTTTCTTTTACTTGAATCTTTTTACGTTTTTATGTCTGCTTTATTTATGTTGGGGTAGGGCTACAATATTCTCTATCACTAACAATGTTTATTATTTTTCGACAAAAAGAAGTAAAATATTGAAATCCCAAGCGCCTGCACAATACATGATCCTCAATGGAATTATTGCTCAAGTATTTAAACAAAAATTTAATAACCTGGTTCTCTAGTTTCTAAGTCATATCAGCTCGTCCAAAAGAAAAATGCAAAAAAATAAAAAATAAAAAAACAAAAGAAATGTCTAGATATGAGAAATTTTTAGGTCCGACTATCCAAACAAGGTCATATCCACCAGAATGAGTTCGTCTGTATTTTGATTTAATTGTTCGTCTGTATTTTGATTTAATTGACCTTAAGTTGGATACGACGGTTGAATACAAGAACTTCTCCTCGATTAATGGATTACAATAGAATAGAATGAGATCAAATCTTCTGCACCCAAAATGGGTGTGGCCTCTCTGTGGCCCCAATTAGTGTTTGACACGTATTCATTATCTTAACTTTTCTTAATTTTGTTGTCATAAATTTAATATGTGTCAAACACTTATTGGGGCCACAGGGAGGCCACACCCATTTTGGGTGCAGATGATTTGATCTCGAATAGAATATGATAAGATTCATAAATAATCGCAGGTGGACACGATCGTCTGAGTACTGCGTACGTTGTAATGTTGTCGTAGTTAATTTACTACTCAATTATTGGAGGGGAGGAGCTGCTGCCTACGTGGAGCAGGTGCCACCGTGCAACGCACAACACACAACATTCTAAGTACTGCAGCTGTTTACTTTCGTTTTGTTTTTTTGACCAATTGGTGCCCCGCGCCTCTCACCTCATCACCTTCACAGATCCCACAGCCCAGCAAACCACCACACGCAGCAAACCCCAAAAAGTCCACCTTGGTCTGACGGTTACCGTTAAACCTAACGGCAGGTAGTTAAACCTACTGTTTGGTTCCCTGCTGAGCTCTGAGAGACCCAGGACAGCTTTCTTCCCACTTCCAGGTATTTTTCTGAGGACCAAGGCAGAAGTTCAAACTTCCCAGAAAGCTTTTTTTTTTTGGTATAATTTTGTATTGCTTTTTCTATATATTTAAATTTTGCATGCATTTTTTATTCCTCAATTCTGCAAATTTGTTTGTTTAATCTGCTTAATCATTGGAACTTTATAGTATTTAGTGAAAGTCTTTAGCTTCAAAACTTTTATGCAGAGCTGTCATGTCACAAATCTGGATGTTCTTCATTTTGTTGCATATTTTGTTGACAAGGCGATATTTTAAACTAATCTAATTCATAAGGAGGCGAATTCGAACTTGGGTGCAAAGTGGCGCACTGCCCGACTGGCCTAAGCTGTTGTTTAAGAGAGAGAAATGTGTATGAATGGTCATACACATTACTTTCCCGTAGAGTTTAGATCTATAATCCTGGAAGAATATCTCTAATCCATCAATTTTAGTGGATAGATTTAGCTTAAAGCTTTTGTATCCTTACCAATTAGGAGTTGGGATTCTGAAGGGAATGGTTAATCTAATTTGGTGCTTGTATCACTGAAGTGATAATTTTGGAGAGTAACCTAGTAGCGGCTTTCGCTGCTAATTAGGCAGATGCAATGCCATTCTGAATGTGTTTTCCCACCTAACGCGGGGACATCAATGTCGACAGAATTTGATTGAGTTGTGAAGTTTCACTTTCATTTTTAGCTTACAGTGAGTTTCAGACGTTTGCTTGTTATTTTTGTTACTTAATCTCGATTAGTCTCTTCAAGGGGTGGTAATATGGATATTGATTAGGGCTCATTCATATCATTTCTTGCTCTAAAATAAGTTTGCCTTGCTCAGCCTTCTCTTTTGGAACTTTTTCGATACTCAGAGAGAAGAGATCAGGTTGCGAAAGCACGAACTGAGCATTTGGTATGGAAGACCACGCTGTTTGTGATATCAATGTTGTGCCATCGAACGAGTCTGGCGTGCAAGAGGTAGAGAGTTCCATGAAAGTTTTAACAAAGGTGGACTTGGACTTGGCATATTCTTCTGAGAAGTTAGCAAATCTCCATGTACCTCTGATGTACCTTTTGGCTCAGCAAAATGATCTCGAGGCAATGGCCACCGCGAATAACTATATTCTGGCAGACTTTATTGAAAAAGTGTTGGTATTCAACCTCCTGTCTAGCATTTTAGATTCTGAGGTAAGAGAGCTGGACGGTTACATGGATAATCTCCAAGTGGAAATTGTTGATGCGCGTCAAAAAATATCTTCGTGCAGACACTTGGGAGAACTGTACTCTATAATGAAAGGAAAACTAAATGATTCTGATGAATCACTAAAGCAATCTCGACAGCAGATTTCAGAGGTCAAGATGCAGTCAGAAAGGTTTCAGAGAACTGTTCTGGCTTTCGCGCATGAGAATTGTAAGTTCAATTTTTTCCGTGTAGTTTGGAGATTCTTTAAATTCAAATAGAGACGATGCATTTTTACATGGTTATTATTTACATGACGCACACATGTCAACAGGGAAAACTGACATTGCCATGGATTTATCCGAGAATGCACAACTGTCGAATAAAAATGCAATGTCAAATTTAAGGATGCCTAGACAACAAAGACATAATCTATGGATGCTGGAGAAGTCTCTTACAAGGGAGCTATATCTTGAGAAGAAATTAGCTGAGTCAAGACAAAATGAAGAAGAACTTAAAGTGAAGCTACATCATACTGAACAGGTATCATTGCGCATGGAAGAAGCTGCGGAAGTTGTTTGGGGAAGATTTTTAGAGGCAGAGAATGCTGCTGAGGTTCTCCAGGGAATTTCAAAGGAGTTATTAGGTAGACTGCAGCTTGTTCATTTTAATCTGAACGGTTCAATTCAACGAGAAAGTGAGTTAAAATCCAAACTTCAAGCTAGTCTGGAAGAGCTTAGAGCGAAAGATACTGCTTTGCAGAAGCTCCACAATATTTTTGCCGAGAACATTAAGAAAGATGTTGAACTGTCTGCTTTGAGAGAAAAGGTGACGCTCCTCGAGAAACAGCTGAAAGAATCACAGCTCCAGTTGAAGAATGCAAATGCCACGAATGAATCGAGTGAAGAGAAACTTGGGGAAATGGACAGTTTAGTTGCCTCTTTGAAAGGAAACATCTATGTAGCAGAAGTTAAGGCTGAGAGTGCAGAAGTTAAGGTTGCAGAATTAACAGGAACAAATATGGAACTCACCGAAGAGATGAGTTTTCTCAAAGGAAGTGCTACTGGCACAGAAAAAAAGGTTGGAAGTCTCGAGAAGCAGCTGAGGGAAGTAGAGATACAATTACAGCATGCCAAAGCATCCTCCGAAGCAAGTCAAGAGCAGCAGAATATGTTATATGCTGCAATTTGGGATATGGAAACTTTAATTGAAGATCTGAAATCAAAGGTTTCCAAAGCGGAGATTAAGATAGAAAGTACAGAGGAGCAATGTATAATGTTATCTGAAACTAATGCAGAACTAAATGCGGAAATAACTGTTCTAAGGGATAGAGTGGAATACTTGGTATCGTCTTTGGATCAAGCTAACAATGCAAAACTTGCAAGTGCAGAAGAACTCAATTCCAGAATCAAGCTCATTATGGATATGGCAATGCAACTGGCCATAGAAAGGGAGCGCATCCAAAATCAGGTATGTCTTGTATAACCAATTCTCTCTCGTGCTCAAGTCCCTGTTTCAAATGAGAAATCTGTCGCTTTGAATACGTATAGGAAAATAGAAGTCGCTGAATTGACACCGAAGAAAAAATGCTAGGTGTCCGAGTAAAGAAAAATTACAAGCATATTCATATTATTTCTGCTAACTATAGTTTCTTCTGTGCAGATGCATGTCCTAACAATGGAGAAAAAGCTTCTGGTGGAGAAGATATGGAACACCAAAAAAGATGCAACTGAGTGCAACAATAAAGACACTGACAACAAAGAGCTTCTGTCTTTCAAATGTAATTCTCCAAGTGCTACTTCTATAAAAACATCCATGGAAGATGTGACATATTCTTTAGATAAAAGTTTCCAGGCAGGTATTCTTTTGGATCTTCATGCATAACCAGGACTGCCTGCCACTTGTATAACTGTCAATTATTAAGGGGTGACAATATAGTTTTAAGTCGCAGCGGTTGCAATGAAATTTTTAGTTGTCTTTGTTTTCCTTTCAAAATCATAGAACTACGTAATGAACTCGAAGACAGAGTTTGAGATTGACCTTTTCTGTTTTTTCTTTTTTTTTCCTGATATATTTGCTCATTCTGGATCATTCTTCTCACAAATTCTTCAATATTCACTGAATCAGGTGGATGAAGCGTCAGCAGAGGCACCTGACTGTGATAATGATGCGGGGGCTTCCAGTTCTGTAAATAGTCCCACTGGCTCGGATACAGAACTTGACACTGTCGAAGTTGTAGAGGCCAAACGCCTGAGCCTCAAGTATGTTTTCATAGTAATTGTTCTCATATCAGCCATATATTTGCTTAACCAGGAACCTTTCCTCGTTGAAGAATTGTGACGAATAAGCTTTCTCATGCCTCTAACATCACGATAAACCTTTCGTACCGGTGACACATTGTTCCATGATATTTTCTTCTGAAGCACTCTACATCTCTACACTGAGCGAGGTGTCTTGTTACTAGGTTTTCTAGGTTCTGCAGAATCAAACGTTGTTTAAGCAGGACGTATTGTATTGTTTGAAAATTCGTGTACTGTACATATAGGCTGTCTGTATGATATATCGGCTTTTCGAAGGAATTTGGAAATGAGCAGTGTTTTCCGCAGGGTGATTCAAATTTGAAGCTAAGTGTAATGATTCAGCAGATGATTAAGGCCCCATGATGCACAATTTAACAGGTGATTAAAATTTAAAAAGGTAAAACTAGTTGCCTTTGGCGTAACGTGAATTTCGAGTGGTTGCCACTTGGTAATCGGATTATGTGACGTTTAATCTTCTTATGATCACTAAGATTAGAAGCAAAGCAATACTGCCAATGAAATAATAAAGGTATTAATTACTTTTATTATTCAACTCCGACAATGTCATAGTACTATAGCCTTATCCCCTTATTCACATTTCACGGCAATTGGTTTGGTCGAAAATTGGCTTCAACTTGGAGTTGGGGAGGAGCGTTGCCACCATCACATATGCATTCGCCGTTAACGCAGCGCCAGGGAAATCCTTCGCACACACTGCTGCAGTCTATCATCCCAGGACACCGGAGTTTTCCCCTTGCCTCAGCTCCCGGCACGTTCCACATTGCCATGCCTGTATAAATTACGAACTAATTTAAACCAATGTGTCACAAAGTGAAATTGCGTGTGTGTGAGAGAGAGGGAGAGACAGAGGGAGGGACTAACAAGCAATGACAGCAAAAAGGACCAAAGAAGCAAACTTGAAAGATGGTTTCTTCTCCATATTGTTCTTGATATTGTTGTGGTTGAGGAACTTGTAGAGTTGCTCGTTTCAGTGCTTTGTATGCAGAAGCGGATCATTTTGCACTTCATTTTATAGGAGACGAAATCAAATGAAACGGAAGGTCAATTATATGTTTAGATTTAAAAAAATCCTCCGTATTAAATTACATCACGAGAGAATGAATCATTCTCCATAACGAGATATTTGTGAAAAATATTGATGACATTCAAAACCCAATTTTAACGCTTGCAATTTTAGGGTGTATTCAATTGATATTTTAAAGGTTTTTAGAAGAGTTATAAATCCGTGATGTCGATGAATAATTAATAAAAAGGAAAAAAAAATCATTTAGATGCACATATTTTTCATTCAAACGATCATTTCCAAATTTACTTATTATATCAGTCGTGTTCATGTTATTTTCACGAGTTGATCAACATATAAAATGGTACATAATAATACAATGACTCTTATTATGTTGCAGTCCTATTGGAATAGGAATATGATTGTGTAAATCCTAGAGAATATGGGAAAATATCATATATTCCTATTAGGAGTAGATTACATATTAAATGTTGTAATCCTAAAGGGAAAGGTATTTACCCTTTCTACTACTATAAATAAAGGCACAATGGGGTGAGATAACACACACCCACAATTACACATCTCTCTCTTCTTCTCTCTATGTGCCGCACCCGTTCACTCTCTTTTTGGCCTCCATAATTGTTCAGTAAATTATGTCTATAGCACATTATCAGCACGTTCTTAATGCTGCGCTAAAGAGAGTTTATTATTCAATCAGGGGAGTATTACGTTTTAATCATTCTTCTCATGATTAATTTACTATTTTTATTAAATTGATCTACATGCTATTGATTCAATTTAATTTTTCTGTGTTGAACGTGATACAACGCATTGGAGATGCAATTTCGGCTTTCTGCGAAGGAACTTCTACAAATTCAAAGGCTTTTGTTGTTTTCTATCAATCAGGTACGCTTAAAATAAAGTAAGATATTTGAAACGACTCTGAAGCATGAAAACATTCCCCATGATGCATGAACCACCTATATTTATATTTTCTTTCCGATATATATATTGTATATGTTCATATATTTTTCAATATATATATATATTTGTTTCATGCATCGCACAATTAAATTGTTATGTGGAATTTGTGAGTCAAAGTACAAAAATAAATTAGAAGCACATTAGGGTTTTCCTAAACCCTAAGGGATTTGAAAAGAAAAAAAAAGAAAAAAAAAGGGAAATTGGACATTGCTTAGCACCCCCCTGCGGAACAACCTTGGCAGCAGCCCTCTGGGCTTTTGCTGCACGTAATTAAACCCCAGGCCCTCGGCTTGATTGATTGGAACAGGCCTGCAACCCTAGTTCCATATTGGTGGAGGCCCGTAGCCTTCATGGACCAAAACCGAACCCACGACAAGCCCTGCTTGCTGGGTCCTTGTCCCGCACGCACCCAGGGCCTGCAGCCCTAACCAAATCGGATGCCAAGTCCACTTGCTTGGGTTTTTGTCCTTGCTGCCCGATGCCATCACGTCATCCCACTGAGATGGGTTTTTGTACTTCAGCGCAGCCAAACCGAAGGCTAGCTTTTGCTGGGCCTTCCTCTGTGTCCTTCCTCGGTCCAAACGCAAACCCAGCTACGGCTGGAGGGGGTTCTCTCCTTCCCTGTGGCCTGCAGACCACCCTCGAGGCCCTTTGCGTTTTCTACTCAAGGCATCCCGTGCCTTCCTTATCCCACGACATAAAGCCCAAAATTATTTTGGGACTCTAATTTGGATCCAATAATATTATGTTAATATTATTTTGCTTCTACAATCGACCATGTATGGCCCGAATTATTGAATTAATTAAAAGTGACCTGCAGTCCATTAATCTGATAATGAATCCAAAATTATTGACCTGAATATCACTTTTGGACATTAACAATTCAATAATTTATCTTTCTACTTTGAACCGTCACATACTTTCGTAGTAACGAAGCTCTCACACTTGAGTTCCCGAAGAACCCCAAATCCACTGCACTTAGTTGGTATATTGCATTCTGTGTTTCTTGCAGGAACCTCTCTTTTATGAACTAAACGTTCATAAACTAAATTGAACCTGTAGTTTCGAATTTAGTGGCTTTGAAACCCGAAGTTTTCATAAAACAATACACCCATGAAAACCCGATGTTTTTCATGAAAACCATGTCTTAGAACTCGAATGTTCTAACTATGATGCATATGGATGTTTCATTCCCATAGCACCAATCACAATCTTGTTCCCTCCAATTCAGTGGATTGTCGAACCGTCACAAGTTTGACTTTCCTGATTTGGATGTTTCTAATAGAAACCACTTTATGTGGGGTATAAGACGTGAATCTCCACTTGACTATTAAGAAGCTGAGCAACCATTGAAGCCAACAATGGCATGGAAGAGCTGAATAAGCCTCCGTCATGATCTTCATTCGAAGACTTATGCCCAAAGCATTACAAACGGAAATACCTCCTGAATTAGGATTTCATGGCTCTTTGGCTCGCTCCTACGGACTGTCTAATCATGAAAGACATTACCTGAAGCACACCATGATTACGTCCATGAATAAGTACAATTCTGAAGTTTATAAATCCGATCGAATTTTGACTGTAGAATACTTTTCTCGTCCTTCCTTGTTTCTAACTCGCTCCTGAAGCAGCAGTGTAGAAAGTAGAAGTTTACCAAATTCTCGGATCTGATTACTACCACAAATGTGAGAGAAAGGTATAGACTCAGTTCGGCTAGAGTCTACCGAATGGATAAACCCAGTTCGGTCAAAGCCTATTGAACCCAAGTTTGGGTCTATCTCTTTCATAATCCAATTTCGAGTTTGCTTTTACAACATCTGGTAGAATCAGGGCCTGCCAAGGTGTGGCATCATGCTCAAAGCATGATCCTTGGCACCTAAGACTTAAAACTTCAAGAATAAGGGATAATATTCCCCAACCTCAACCCTGCAGAATCTACTTCCATCTTGATGGAATAGATCATTGGTTATGCACCTGTTCGTGCCTCTACCAATGTTGTTAAGGAGTACCATTCTAGTAGTAAATATGTGAGACTGATTTTTGCTCCACCAAACATCGTTGGAAGAGCATAATTTTGACATGAATGGCCTTGTTGGCTGAATCCACCCAGTAACTTTGGCTTACTTTGTGAACATTTTTGGATTCAAGTTTGGTGTATGTTTTACTTATGGATAATCTTATTGACATTGTCCTCGAATATGGGTTAATTGAATCATGTTTCTTAGTACATGTGACCGATTCAATTAAACACGTGATTAGGTAGGAATGTGGGAAAGTTAGTTGTCTGGATGAATGCGTACTACACACACTAACTTTACACCTAAATCACATCTCTAACAACGACTTCAGGTCTATCCAACCTGATTAAGAGCAATGGCACGCTCCTCATTGTATGAATGGTATTGAATCACCATTTAAGGGACCTTAAATTCTCCCTGACGTTGAGTTTTTAAGGATATTCGAGATGACAATGATCATAAATGAAACCACTGAAGAAAATAGAGTGAAATATCTTTGCATCACCTCCAAAAATAAGCTTGAAGCTTTGATTTGGGGCCAATGGGTTATCTCTCAACTGGGAATACACCACATGTGGCCAGCCTGGAGCCTTGTGATTGAGCAGTTTACTTGCTTTGGCACGACCTTTTGGGACACTTAGGTCAAACAACGATGCTACGACTCATCTCCTTACCCGAAGTAAGGATCTTGTGCCTACAAGCACACATGCCAAAGTCTGCTCGTTTGTGAAATTTGATTTTCTAAATTATCCCTTGCAAAGATACGAAACGACTCTCTTTTCACAGTGGATTCAAGGGAATATATGTGGATTAATCCAACCAAAATGCGGACCATATAAAGACTTATAGTTTTGGTTGATGAATCGACAAACTGGTCACATGTTTGTCCACACACATTACTGCTAAACCCCTTGGCCGATTAAGAGCTCACCACCCTATTTATCCCTTAAGGTTCAGGAGACTAGATAATGCCAAGGAGTTTACATCGACAGTTTTCGATAAAGTATTGCATGTTATTTTGGGTTTCTAATTGAACATCAAATTCCCATGTTCACCCCAAATAGCCTCTGTCACATCCCGGCCCGGGGTCCACCACATCCCGGGCCCGCTCCACCACCGTAGCACGATATTGTCCGCTTTGGGCCCCGGCTACGCCCTCACGGTTTTGTTTCTGGGAACTCACACGAGAACTTCCCAGTGGGTCACCCATCATGGAAGTGCTCTCGCGCGCTACTCGCTTAAATTCGGAGTTCTTACGGAACCCAAAGCCAGTGAGCTCCCAAAAGGCTTCGTGCTAGGTAGGGATGGGAATATACATATAAGGATCATTCTCCTGGGCGATGTGGGATCTCACAACCCACCCCCCTTAGGGGCCCGACGTCCTCGTCGGCACACCACAGCCAGGGTTAGGCTCTGATACCAAATTGTCACATCCCGGCCCGGGGTCCACCACATCCCGGGCCCGCTCCACCACCGTAGCACTATATTGTCTGTTTTGGGCCCCGACTACGCCCTCACGATTTTTTTTCTGGGAACTCACACGAGAACTTCCCAGTGAGTCACCCATCATGGGAGTGCTCTTGCGCGCTACTCGCTTAACTTCGGAGTTCTTACGGAACCCAAAGCCAATGAACTCCCAAAAGGCATCGTGCTAGGTAGGGATGGGAATATACATATAAGGATCACTCTCCTGGGCGATGTGGGATCTCACAGCCTCGCCTAGCGATCATAAAACGCAATTTAAATGATCGCCCGAATTTTGGTAAACGTACCAAGTTTTCGGTTTCTGCCTAGGGCTATGCAATCCTTGTACGCAGTGATGTTGGTCCGCCTTGAGGCCCATTGCCACCCAACCTATATGACGTTACAGTTGGTTACTGGGTACGAACCTGACGATTTCGTATTTACGCATTTGGGTGCGCATTCCATGTGCCAAGTTGCGCCGTCGCAACGTACCATCATGGGTCCTCAAATAAGGATGTGTATCTTTTGTCGATCATGATTCTTCTTCACACTAGCTCTCTTCGAGCCCTTGCACGTGATCTCTTTATCGCTCATTTGCGAGTTGTCACTTTAATGAGACAGTCTTCCCGCCGTTAGGGGGAGATAAGAACGTCAACGTTCCTGTAGAATGGCGTGAATTTGCGTGGACGTTGCCCACTATGTCTCATCTCGATCCCCATACCGCACAAGTGTGATAAGTAAGTGCGATGAATTCTAGATTTCAGAATGTTGCTCTAGACATATTCCTCTGATCTAGCTAAAGTGACGAGATCATATTCCAGCTGCAAGCATGCCTACAAGGATAGACGTACTTAACGGACGTCGAGTCAACATCCCTGGAGGGTGTGCCGTCCCTGTTGGATGGTTTGGACACCCCTGTTGGACGGTCCGGTACACCGGCGGATAGCCAATCAATCTGTCTTGGCCTGAAGCACGACAGATCATTCGGTTCATAGGATTCACTTCCATGGAAGAGGAAGACACGGCACAACAATGAATCTGAACTCGATCGTTGTCTCAAATCATTTTCATCTCATGAGATTAATCCGGATTACTCCCGAGACTTGAAGTTCTTGGTCCAGTATACTAGTTTAGGTGAGCTAAATGGAATTGAAATGAGATTATCATCGATGATGTTTTCACTTATATGGTAGTTACCGACATAAATGAAAAGCAACGATATCGAACCGTGTTCCGTTGATTAATTGACAACGTAGAACTGATTGGACAACTAAAGTTACAATCCAGGACAAATTCCTTACAAGTGGGAAAGGAAGCGTTATGAGATTAATGAAATAGTGCGATATAATGCACGCCTTACGACGCAAGGTTTCTCTCAAACGTCTTGTGATTGATAGCAACATTACGAAATGTGGTTAGTATTTCTCCATGGGGATATAGATACGGAGATTGACATGTAAGTTCCCGAAGAATTACATGGACTGGTTCAAATAGTTTCAAACCACGGAACACCCTCTTAACTTGTTTTGAGGCGTTCACTTATGTATTGAAAAATCCGACGGATGTGGTATACCCGTCTACGTGATTATTTGATCAGTCAGGGATATGAATGAATGCCCTTGCGTGTTAAACTATGAAGTCTTATTCCAAATTGCTAGAGTTACAGTTTATGTCGTTAACACGAATCTCACTAAGACTCCGGAAGAGCTTGAGAAAACTGCCTCGCACCTGAAGATGGAATTTGAGATGAAGAATCTTAGGAAAACTCGTTTATGCCTTGACTTGAAGTTGAAGCATTGTTCTGACGGTATTTTGGTCTACAGTCGAACTACACCCCGAATGTGTTACATTGGAGTATACCTTTGATCGTCTATACGTTATATGCAAATGAGACCCTTGAAGAGGTTATGGAATCTGAAATTCCATATCTAAAGTTCAACTTTGCGCTTCGTTGTACTTAGCTCATTGTATTTAGACAGGACATCTCCTTCGCTGTTGATCTTGGTAAAGATGCATCATCGCGTCTACACGCAACCACTGAATTGGTATTAAAGACGTTCCCTGAAGGTACTACGAATTTAGGCAAATCAAATCCCAACACATCTCGAGCGGATCCAACCCCCCTGATCCTCGGAATGATGTTTTCCTTGTTTGTTATGTTGACGCAGGTTACTTATCAAACCAGCACAAGGCAAAATCCCCAAATGGTTGTCTTTACCATTAGGGATATCGCAATATCTTGGAGGTCCACGATATGACCTTAGTTGCGAAATCTTCTAATCGTTCCAAGACTCACCTCACTTCACTACGCCACAAGTGAGACATGGTTAGGAGTTATTGTTGAGCATATTCAAAGTACTTGTTGTGTTTTCATCCATCGTTGAGTCCCAACGACGATCCATGAAGACTATGCCGCATGTATCAACCCGACCAAGCCATGATACATCAACGAAGCCAACGCCAAGACATATTGCATCTACATCAACATCAGCAAAGCATCAGGAGATTTGAAGTCATGCAAGTCGATCCCAGACAACCTTGCCGACCTCTACACGACATCACTGCCGAAGTCAACCTTCCAGAAGCTTGTCCAAGGAATCGGTATGCGCAAATTATCTGAATTGAATCGCTTGTAGTTCTCTTATTTAGAAGTTATGTCTAACTCAGGGGGAGTATCCAGAAGCATACTCACATGATCTTAATGTACTATTTTTCCTACGATTAGGAGCATTTTCCCCACTGGGTTTTTGCTACCTAACGAGGTTTTAATGAGGCACCCATCCTGGGATGATCATACTCTGTTGAGCTCACTACACTCGTCCAGTTTGACGTTTGTTTTAGACATTATGCATATTTTCTTTCTTTTCCGTTAGTCTATGGGTTTTCCCCATATCTTGAGTTTTACCATAGCGAGGTTTTTTGTGAGTTTTTACACATGCATACTTCAAAGTAAATTTGAGACTCGCGATCACCCGTTGTGCCATGACTTCATCAACTCTACTTGCTTTATCACTGAAGACCTGATGTGCCATTTACTTGAGTATTTACACACTGAAGGGGGAGTGTTGCAATCCTATTGGAATATGAATGTGATTGTGTAAATCCTAGAGAATATGGGAAAGTATCTTATATTCTTATTAGGAGTAGATTACCTATTAAATGTTGTAATCCTAAAGGGAAAAGTATTTACCCTTTCAACTACTATAAATAAAGGCACAATGGGGGTGAGATAACACACACCCACAATTACACATCTCTCTCTTCTTCTCTCTATGTGCCGCACCCTTCACTCTCTTTTTGGCCTCCATAATTGTTCAGTAAATTATGTCTACAACATATTACAATTTATTTATTTTTTCTTGATTAATATTAGCGAAATTAGAAGAGAAGAAAATCAGGTTCGGGATTTCGAGGACAAGAATAGAAGATCTTAAGCAACTAAGTTATAAGTTCCCTCCGAGTACACATCAAGCAATACTAGTTGAACAATATTAATCAAATCCTACAATCATGAGAATAGATAGTCAACCTTACCAACAATCGCGAACGACATGTCGTTTATCCTGCCTTGTAGAAACCCTAACCCCAAAACCCCTATAAAAATCTCTCTTCCGGCTGCAACCCTCTCGCAAGTACCAAGTGATAGATTTCCCACGTCAGGTACTTCGCCATGACGTATTTATGTCCTTTTTGTGTTTCCTAATTATGTATGGATTTTACTGAGATTTTGGAATCATCAAGTTTTAATCTTGTAATTATTGCATTCTAATGCACCAGATAGCCCCTTGCTGCTTGGAAACATAGTAGCAGGGAAATTTCGAGCAAAGGGTTGGGTGCAAGATTCAAAGTTTGAGATTTTTATCTGAATTAACGGTTTAATTCTTGTGTTTTTCTGTTGCATTTGATACATGTATATGGATTTTATGAAACAAAATTTATATTGCTGAATTTGATATGGAACAACCTCGGACCAAATTCGTCTTCAAAGTTATATGATTGCTCATGTTGGTATGTTATGTCGAGCTTCGATGAATTTACTAGTGTTACTTGTGATTCTGTTTTCTGGATTAATAAATATGTGAATGCGGTTACGAAAAGGTTTCTTTACTACTTGCATGGATTAGTTGAAACTGTTTAAACTTGGCTTATTTCTACCATTAAATTTTGATTTTGGTTGCTGATGAGACGAGTTGAAGCGAATGCGAGCACCAAAATTTGCAGTCTGTTATGCATTTGTACTTCAGACTGTACGAGCATGGTGCGATACTGAAGGTATCATTGCAAACTTCTCTTGTATATTTCAAATGACACCTGAAGCAAAGCTAGGGATACAACATGTGTTGGCATTATGTCCAAACATGGCATGGTTACAGACCGTTAATTATATGCATCAAAACAACATTGCAAGCTTGAGCAAAGTAAGCGAACAATTTGCCGGCGCGCGGTTTGGGAAAATGGTAGGTACTATATATCAACATATATATGGATTTGTAAATGTATAGAAGGTGAAATTTCTCTAAAATATTTTCATAGATGATATGTAAATAAAGTTTTATTTATTTTTGCATGTACCTCTATAGGAGGTTAATTAAATGCATTTTAACAACCTATGATACATGTATCATATATGATGACATATAAATTTTCTTTCAACTATTTTCATTGAAAGTAATTAAATTTTCAGATTTTAATATTCAAGTTGAAAGATTGTGTAAAGATGCATAAATCAATAAATTTGATTAAAATTAAACTGGACTAAATCTAGTAACAACTAATTTTTTTTGACCTGGATTAAAGTACCTTTGTTTCAACTTATTCTCTTTTTAGTTAATACCTTACTAAATTAATATTCTTCTTAGATTTAGTTACGGATAGGAGAAAATGGTGGTGCAATATCACTGCATCATCGCCCCGTCTCAGCAGTGGTTGAGACTCCAACCACTCGAAACCCCGATAATGCTGAAGTTCATCTTATACGTCTCTTTCACAACGGCCACCGTTATCATCCAAGTTCCACAAGAACACATAAACGGAACACCAATTCCGACCATAGCATTTAAAGGTCGTCCGTCCACCTTTCATGCTTTCATGATATCCGTCATCTTGGCTTTCTCATGTGCGTTTAGTGCAATGGTAATGACCGCCACCAGCCCATTTTTGCAAGGTTGATCGGATACTGTTCCGTGGTTTTCATGGCTTCAGCTACGGCTCTGCTGATCGGATATTTGTTTTAATACTTTCGAATATAATAAAAATGGATTAATGCTACTCACATTGAAAACCAGTTCGTTTATGTATATAAATTCAAGGGCCAATAAAGCAAATTGGTCTGTTTTTGCTCAACTTTCCTTAACCTTCAAACATGTCAGTAAAAAAAGTCAGTAAACTAGTATCTAATTGCTATATTATTAATATAATATTTTTTAAAAGAAAATAGATTGTCGACACTAAGGCGGTGGGAGAGTGGGTTAAGTCTCACAATAATCTAGCAATAATGTGATGGAGTTGAATGTCTTTTTGATTAGTTTTGTTGTTTTTAATATTTAACGTAGAAGTTAACCATATTAGGTGAAAATAAATGTGACGAATTTTAAGATGTATTGGGAACATACACCATAATTTATGATGGTGAGCAAAAATGCACCAACTTTTTAAGGATTCGGAGCAAGAAAATTGTGATGTGAATTCTTTCATTCCCAAATTTAGATTTTTTTCTTCTTCTATATATTCAGTTGGAATTCTCAATTCTTGCATTTCCAAATTCAGATTTTTCTTCTATATATATTCAGTTTAATATCCTTATCAGTAAACATAGTGAAGGAATTACTGCTACTTTGGGAAATCAGTTACACGACTAGTTATTTCTGGATTTCTCTAACTTTTCACCTTTCATAAATTCATGTAAAAAAAAATAAACTACCATAAATATACCAACGCCTCTAGTATAAATATAGCCCAAGGGTCTCACTATCTATGCTGCAGAACAAGCCTTGAAATTGATCATTACATCTATCCAAGGGTGACGCAATAAACAAAAACATGGACAACTTTACATCTAAGGCAGCTATCATCTTCGTGTTCTTCGTTATTGCATCTTGTGAGTTTTTCTTTCACTAGATTTAGTGTAAGCTCCACTGTGTTGATGGTCAATGCAAATGCGTTAACCGCCTTCTAAATCAAATTGGTAAATGTTCTAAATAGAAAGACTGCGACAAGATTAATTATCAATGTTCATCGGGGAAGCTTTACTGTGTTGATGGGCAATGCAAATGCGTTGGCTATCTGCTGCCAAATCAAATTGGTCAATGTTCTAAACAGAATGACTGCGACAAGATTAATTATAAATGTCCATCGGGAAAGCTCCAATGTGTTGATGCGCAATGCAAATGCGTTAGCTTGGCCTGATCGAGCCATGCAGTATCTCAACTCTACACATTCTTCTAGATATAAACATAAGTTGCACCTGGGTGCAACTTAAATGTTCGAGTGGTATGCATTAATCTTCTTTCTACAGAAAGATAGAAATAATTTGGCTAAAAAAAAGTTGGGTTTATATCACAAATGGTCCCTTGAAATTGACCCCATCAATCATGATGGTCCATGAAATTGAAAATCGATCAATGTAGTCCCTTGAATTTTAACCCCGCGAATCAATGTCGTCCTTCTGTTAGTGTTTCATCCAAATTAACTTTAAAAAAGGTTAGAGAAGTAATTTTTCATGGTAAAATGACCAAAAATAACCCTGTTACTTATAATTTTACTTGAAAAAAAAGGCGGTACCCAATTTCTTTTACAAAATAAATGATCAAAGGTGGACTTTGGCAGTAGCTTTTGAGCTAACCCACTTTCTTTGAAAAAAAAAGGAATGGAGCTAACCTAGTTAGAATTCTTTTTTACTTGATATTAAAAAAATTGAAATTTCCCACTCTTTTTGTTTTTATTTTAGTTTTAGCACCAAATCCATGAAAAAATGGAGAGAAAAGTGAAGATGGAAAAAGGAAAAGAGAGGTAGTAAGTAAAATTATAAGTAATAGGGTTATTTTTGGTCATTTTACCATGAAAAATTGCTTCTCTGACCTTTTTTAAAGTTAATTTGGATGGAATACTAACAGAAAATGACATTGATTCGCGGGGTTAAAATTCAGGGACTACATTGATCGATTTTCAATTTCAGGAACCATCATGATTGATGGGATCAATTTCAGGGACCATTTGTGATATAAACCCAATTTTTTTTTAATAATATATGGCTTTGTCCATCAATCTCTTAAGAATAATTTAAACAGAAATAGTCCCAATATATTCGAACAAGATTACATAAGCTTGATGCCCAACGCAACATAAGTTCGGTTGGCAATCATCAGAAGGTACCAGTCATTATCCAATTAAAAAAATTATTTTACTTAATATTGTGGACTAGTGTTATTCATTTTCAATTCCAGATATGAAGTTTTAAATTTCGTGAATGGAGAGTTCGATATCAATTTATTCTCTTACCATTATTGTAAATATGGTTGCATAAGGAAATAAAAATGGATAAACTTTATGGTAAGATATCACTCATTATGTTGAGATTTTGAAGAGAGTATATTTAGACAGAACTAATATAAGTACCCGCGCGTTGCTACCGGTTTTTAAAGCATAAAATATGTAAAAAGTTATATACACATGTATAACCAAATTAGGGTTCAATGATGGATTTGTATTCCTGTTTACAGTTATATTTGTAAATGCACTTAAAATTTTTACTTTCCAAATCCATATACTCTTCGAAAATTCCTATGAGAATAAAAAAAAAAAAACATAATGAGAATAAAAGGGACTCAAGTAGGTACTGTTAATACAATTTATTAAAATTTTGAATAAAGAAAATAAGTACTTCGCCTTACTTCGTCTTTTCCTTTGATAATACGCTTGACCCTTAGTAATTTCATGAGAAGTAGCGTAACATCCCACATCGATCAACAGAAAGGGGGTGATGTACCTTATATCTACATGCCCACCTCCATATAGCACGAGGCCTTTTGGGAACTCACTGGCTTCAGATTTCATCAGAACTCCGAAGTTAAGCGAGTTTGGACGAGAGTATACTTAGGATGGGTGACCCCCTGGGAAGTTCTCGTCTGAGTTCCCAGAGCGGATAATATCGTGCACCAGACTGGGATGTGACAAGCAGTGTCATCTCTGGTTATATCATATATGTTTTCTTCCTGCAAGGGTTTATTTCTAACTGTTTTCTTTCGTTTGTTTGGACTCTGACAATTTTCTTCATCATCCGGCTTAATTTTTTTTCTATTGGTTGGTGTAGTCGTTTTAGGAAACAAATCAGAGTCACAATGTTCATGTTCATTGTTTGTGCGACAAATTTTCTTGTTAGACATTTCTATTTCGCTTGCATCAAGGGAACTAGAGCTTCCTTGTATAGTCAAGCTTCTCTTGATGTTCCTAGTTGTTTTCCGCATTGTACTTGCAAATTAATAACCCCAAGCAACAAATTAGTAGCTGGGGAGAAACAAAAATATATGTACAACTATATTTATAATCCAACCAAGTAAAATAAATGCAAACCAAGAATATATGAATTAGGATTTTCAAAACACGCTATTACGAAAAATCAATCGCATACAAAATTCTTTTAAACGATCTTTAAAAGCAAAAAATGAAAACTGACCTCTTATGAAGAAGCAATGAGAGGGAATGAAGCAACAGAACACCTGTTCAAAAATCCAAAAACGAAATATAGTTCATAGTTCAAAATTGTATGCCTCTACAACACCAATATCATTATCAAGTGAAGGTGTGGATATATTTGCAAGATTTAGACACATACTAAGATGCAATAGGGATTCGCTTTTGATAAATAAAATAAATCAATGTCTTTTTTCGTTTCAGGGATAAAAATAAAGGTTGAGACTCATAGAAATGAAATTAATTACAAATCTGATATCTTGGGTTTTTATTTTTTATTTTTTCACACATACTAACGTAATTCCAACAGAAGAGAGAGAGAAAGAGAGAAATAGAGAGACCTACTGTTGAGTCAATTGCCAATTTTTTTGAAGAAATCGTATGCTTTTTATGAGTGCATCACAACCTTCAAAAAATACGGAAAAATCAGTAAAATTGTAAATTAAAACACAAAAGAAACCCTCAAAAGAAGAACAAAAAACTAATTAGCATTGAAGTTACTGAAAGCACCAGAAATTATAAAAAAAGAAAAGAAAAAAAAGAATGAGAGAATCCACACTAAACAAAAAAGAAAAGAGAACTTGCCCTCTCTCCCCTCAAGTATGGATTGTATAATGATTTCCAGTATCCAGGTTGCTTATATCCTTGGGTATGATTTGTGATTTAGTGCTTGTGCTGAAGTGCAACTTGTCTGTGTATGATTTGTGACATTTAAATAGATTTAAAATTGAAATTTCATGATGTTATCGAATAATACTTTTTAGGCATCACAATCATAAAATCATATAGCAACTAACTGTTTTAAAGTTTCTCAATTAATCACAGAAGGGAAACAAAACACACACAAAGATAGGTTTAGATTCAATGGCCTAGCAACTTTGTATTCTACACTTCCCACGATCATTCTATAGTTACAGATTTGACAAAACTTATTATATTGGAAGGCCAATGTTTGTTAAATTCGTTTTCATTTGGGGGGATCCATATTTGTTTCTTAATCAATTGTAATATTGTCTGTATCTACTTTTTATGTTGGAGATTGCATCCATGATGAATAAACTTCTTTTCCAATACGGATCCTAAAAGTTGGAACATTTATTCTAAGGTTAATAGCATCCAACATGAAATTCATTTTTCACTGCTCTTGCTTCAACAGCCTCCTTTTACTGGGAATAGGGAGAAAATTCAGTAGGGATATCAAATCATGCCTTAAAGAGATGCAAGATAATCACAAAAAAAAATAAATTATTTAACAACTAATTTAATCACATTATTATCCGAGTGCGAAAGATTTTTTATTTATTTTTATAATCGGCATTACGCGCCTCTTAAGACGTTTTGAACGTGTTTAAAAATAGAGAAATAATATTTAATGAACAACTGATTGAATTACATTATTGCTAACCTATTGTAAAGTACAAATTAAAAAAAGTACAAAAAATAATTATTAATAAAATGATGAAAATACGCCTACATTATTTGATGTATTAAATTAGGCTACTTTTGAAGTTTTTTTGTTTCGAGAGCATTTTTGTTCAAATATTTTTGTTGAAATTTATGACATCAAAAAATACATTTCACCTTTATTGTTGGTTTTATTTTATATATAGATACAAGATATATATATATATATATATATATATATATATATATAATATAATATAATTTAAAGTCAAAACTTATTACCCCGAAATTTCATATTCTTTTTCCATTTTTTATTCCAAGATTTACTTGTGGATGATACGAAACAAGTCAATTAATAATTATCGTTCCTTGAAGTCTTTCAAAATTTGAGTTCCCCCTCCCGCTCCCCAGACGCCACTTCTTCCTGCTGGGCTGTTTTTCATCCGTCTTCTTCTAAACCATCATCCTGCCCTATCCCAAGGTAATTTATGCATTAGGGTTTCTTTGTTATTTAGGAATTTAGGGTTTTTAGTTTGCTCAGTTTTGGGGCTGCTTCAATAGTAATTCGAATGTAGGGTTTCTTAATTCATTCTGATTTAGGAATCTAGGGTTTTTTTAGCGTGCTCAGTTTTGTGGCTGCCCAAATTTGGGATTGCTTCAATAGTAGTTCCTATTTTTGTAATGCAGAAGCTTTGAATTTAGGGTTTCTGATTGCAGAAGCTTAGTTTGATCTGTTTGTAATGCATATGTGAATCAATGCATATCTGAATTTGTTAATTTTATTTCAGAGTCACTTGTTTTGACAATTTGAATTCCAGAAATGTCTCAGTGGCCAAAAGTTTCTGTTTGTAAGGCATATTGAACTGGAATATATGTGAATATAGAAACCTGCATGTCTCAGTGGCCAAAAATTTCTGTTTGTAAAGGCATAATTTTTGTATGTGCAGTTTATGGTTTGCAATGTTGCTGCATCCACATTTCAAATGCTTACTTTTAATTAGACTAGTTTAGTTAGAAAAGTATGATAATGAATGTGAAATGAACTTTTGAATGAGGTCTGTTATTGACATGGTTATTGTTATTGCACATTCAAGATTCGGTAATTTATAGGCATACGTTTTAATTGTTTTTTGGCAGGATTGATTGAGTCTCGAGAAAAGTTGTGTAAATTGTCCCAATGGAAAGTGGACCAAAGGGTTCTTGGGGCATTAGAGGGCACAGGGTTAGATAATCTATATACTTTAGCAACTATTGTCGGTAGAAATGCCCATGACAATAGCATGATAGATGCTCTTGTTAGGCATTATGATGTTAGAGATAGGTGTTTTAAGATTAATAATCAAAATTTATTTTTCGGATTAGAAGATGTGCTTTTAATCACTGGGCTTCCAGTAGAAGGGACTCCAGTGATAAAGGCAACAACAAACATTCATGCCCTTGAAAACTTGTTAGGGGGAGTGCCTGAAAGTGAGTTGAAGGATAAATCAAATGCGGTGAACCTTAGTTGGTTACAAAAAGAGTTTGAGCATGTACCTGAAAATGTAGATGCCGATAGATTTTCCTGTCATGTTAGGGGATTTGTCCTCTACATATTAGGCACAACAATTGTTCCCAGTTTAGACCATGTGCACGTGAATCTGTGCTACTTGGGCTGCATGTCCGAGATAGGTGAGATAAAGAAGTATGCATGGGGAGTTGCACTGCTTTCCCATGTGCACTATAGTCTAGAGAGTCATCTTAAAAGAAAGAGAAAAGCTATTGGCAGCCACTTGTTGTTCCTAATGGTGTGGGCATTGGAGCATATCCCTGCCTTTGTGACGGAATTTTTTGGGAATGAGTTAGACACCTATCCCCGCGAGTTCCCGCTGTCCTGTGCTTGGGGAAAATTGTTTCATAATGTGCTGTCTAATAGGCACAAAGTGAGGGACTTTAATCGGCACTTGGAGCATCTTTGGGAAAATGAAAATTCGGTACACCCTTTTTACCTTTAGCTTGTAACTTACGTAGCTTTCAATTTTTTATTTTAATATATATGGTTTGTAGGTTACTTGGCAGCCTTATATGAGGCTTGCTGACAACTTTCTCCCCGAAGAGATTAGGGGGCAGCGGCGGATGGGAAGCTGCCGGGTGATTTTGATTCACCCGATCCACAGGTGCCCCCTCATATTCCATCGTCCTGATCTTTGCCCAAGGAAACTTGGGTTTAGAGAGGCCGATGTGACTGCATGTTCCCCAATGCTTTCCGAGCGCACAAGATTTCGAAGTTGGAAACTTCATCTAGAAGAGTGGGAGAAGTTGGAGACGTGCTTTGTGAGGAACCGGTTAGATCAACAAGGTATGGATATTAAACCATTAGTACAGAACCAATATTGCTTTTGTTTTTCCAAATGCTCGAACACTTTCTTTTTAATTGGTATTAGATGGTGGGGGCTCGGTGCCAGAAACGAACCTGAGAGAAGGCGGAACCGAATCTAGAGGTGCGTGTAATGAATTATTTTTTTTCATTAGTTTCTTCCAAAATGCCACGCGTGCCAATGTGGCAGACCTGCGTTTATGTTTTTTTTTCTTTCATTACTTTCTTCTTCCAATTCCAAATGCTCCAACACTTTCCTTTTAATTGGTATTAGATGGCGGGGACTCAATGCCAGAAACGAACCTTAGAGAAGGCAGAACCGAACCTGGAGCTTGTAAGTTTTTTGTTTGATTACTTTCTTACAAATGACAAATTTTTTTTTTTTTTTGCATAACTTTCTTCCAAAATGCAACGCTTGGCAATGTAGCAAACCTGCATTATGTTTTGAACATTTCAAACTTGGTATTGCAGACCTGCGTTTTTTTACTAATTTTTATCACATATCAAACTGATATCTGATTAGTGAAACCTGCTCTAAGATGTTGGCCCTTTTTTTTTCATTATTTGTTGATTTGCCTCTTCCGATAGCCCCTGTGATGTTGCCGTTGACTACTTCGAGTAGTTGGACTGTAAGTTCAAATAGTCGGACTCTAAGGCCATCTCCATCCGAATGGGCTATGTTTAGCCCCCCGTCCAGATTATAGCCCTGCAGGAAATTATTTTTTAATGTACAGTGCCAGGCCATATTTATATATCATCTCCAACCGAATGAGGCTAGTTTTTAGTGTTGGAAGTTCAAATAAAAACATGTGATGCTAGTGTTGGTATTCAAAGTTTACTAACTCAGTACCAAAATATGTGGGTGATAAGTTTACAAACTCTGTCACACCTCTCACTTTGTGTTGAGAGTTGTCCCACATTGGTGAGGGACAAGGTTTGCTATGTGCTTATATGATCTTGGGCTACTCCCCATATTGCCAATTGGATTGGTTTTATGGTGGAACCTCAATTTCATTGTGGTATCAGAGCAAGGTTGTCCACGTTTGAAGCCCAACGGCCACACGCGCTCCACGTCACCCAGTTGTTGTCCACGTGTAGGCTTGAAAATCCGCCACACGTGCGGTGACGTGTTGAGAGTTGTCCCACATTGGTGAGGGACAAGGTTTGCTATGTGCTTATATGATCTTGGGCTACTCCCCATATTGCCAATTGGTTTTATGGTGGAACCTCAATTTCATCACTTTGCACTCTCAATAAAATTGGACAAAAGAAAGGAAAGAAGTAGCAAGCTTTGTGATAACAAACACTTTGAAATACTTGCAAGCTGAAATGGGATTCGGATGAATACTAAAGCCTTACAAGAAGGCTTATTTATACAAAACAGAAATTGAAGAACCACTCAAGTGGTTTTGATAAACAATATAAAGAACATGCAACGAATGATGGTGTTCACAATCTTTACATCCTTCCAAACACATGCAGCAACTTTGGACAGCTTGCACACACATGCACTGCTGTCTTTCCAGGTTGCAATCCACACCTTTCGGCTAGCACATGGAAGAAGCTTTAGTCTTTATTGCACGTGTTCGAATGTCAAAGAACCGAATGTTCCCGTTGAATTTGAACACAAAGATTGGAAGCTGCAACAACGGTGTGATGGAAGATGAGTCATGGAAATGGCATCTTCGGTTTGGCCATCTTCATTTCAATGGCCTAAAGTTGTTGTCAAGTGAAGGAATGGTTCGTGGTCTACCCCAGATTAAAGCCGCATGGCAAGTATGTGAAGGTTGTGTGCTTGGCAAGCAAGCACGACTCTCATTCCCTGTTGGTGATGCATGGAGAGCAAAGGCACCACTACAGTTGGTACACACGGATATACGTGGTACGTTGGATCCTATGTCCTATGAAGGTAATAAGTATTACCTTCATTGATGATTTTAGTAGGAAGACTTGGGTTTATTTTCTCAAGGAGAAGTCGGTTGCCCTAAGAGTTTTCAAGGAGCTCAAGGCACTCACAGAGGCTTAGAGTAACCACAAGCTTGTCACCAAAATTTAGACAACAAAAGGCATATTGTTAAAGATCATAGCATCGACAAAATATCCCACAACATATTGGTTTCCAACATGTAACCATGCAAGTAAACTAACATTCAATTGCCTAAAATCAAGAAATGCAGATTCCATCTTGTATATAACCTTGAGTTGAGACTACTTGAGAAAATCCTCAGTGCAGTCAGGGCCCCAAAGCAAACCAATGCCTCTCTTTGTATTCAAAGAAAGACCGGGATCCATGGAGGGATCTGACCATAGCACGTCACCAAGAATTAATTCTTCAAACGTGCCAAGAGACAATGGACTGCTCAGTTTAGGATCGAAAGCTATTCTCCTTCTCTTCTTTCCCTTTGATCTTTTGGGGTATGTCGCCATGCTGCGAAACAGCCCACCATGAGCAGTATATACATATTTCCCGATAATGGATGTCAAAGGGAGACGCTTAAAGCACAAAAGACATTGTCGGTACACATCCTTCCCTTTGTCTCCAAACTTTGTCAACACTTCTCAAATCCATAAACGGAAGTGCAGTATTTGGATTCATGATTTCCTCTAAGAAGATAAACGCTCTTGGGCAAAAACACTTTCCACGCCAATAAAATAAAGAAGGTTTCGATCCCCCAAGCCCCTCTATCAACATAATTGCCATTGAAGACGAATAATCAATTTTCTGTAGGAAATCCAGCATCATTTAGAAGGAAAAAGAGATCGTGCATCTGACCATGAATGTCTCCAACAACGACAACAGTGGATTCCGGGCCTAATCAGTCGACGAAAATGCAATTTACCTCTTTGTGGAGGATATTGGTGGCGCAGACGACCAAGCTATCGAAAACCTCCATAGGAAACACGTCCATAAATTTCTTGGGGTCAAGATTTCTAGCTTCCCAATCCATAGTGGACATAAGGTTTCGAACCCATTGAAGGCTGAGCTTTCTGTCGGGCGGCCATACAATTGGGATTTTGGGTGGTGGCGGTGACAACAATGGGTAGTCTTTGGGTTCAGAGTTTTTGATGAAGGAAGACGATGAATCGAAGACCGGCGGCTGAAACAACTGGGCATGTCTCATCGCCTTGGATCCCTCTGAATTTTCAGAGTAAAGGGTTCTCCTTTCCCCGCCCATGAAATTCACAGGAATTTTAAATTTTAAAATTTCGGCCTAAAAAAAAAGGGCCCCTCAAACGAGCTATCCGGCTGGCTAAGAATGCTCCAGCCTGATGGCCAAAGGGCTGAAGCTTGGCCTGGTGGGTCCTTTTTTTTTTTTTTTTGGTCCAACTTTTCCATTGGAGTTGGGTTTTGGAGCATTTCGGGCTGGATTTTGGCCTATAGCCCTTTAGCGATCTCCAATGGAGATGGCCTAACGGTTCCAATTCCTGTATAAGAACTTATTTCAAATAGCTAATAGCCTAATTTTAGAAACTAATATGTACGATATTTAATCTTGGTATTGAAAAAATGTACATGTACATACTTACAGAAGTGTGGTGATGAAAGAATATTATGTGTAAGCATCTTTTTCTTTAAAGTATAGTTACTGATGTTGGGTTTTCTAGCCCATGATGAGCTGTCCTAAGGCTATTGGGAAATATAGTCTTAGAGGATTAAATTGTTTTCCCATTTGGAGTTGTTTTCCCAATTGGAGTTGTTTACCCAATTAGAGTTAGTTTCAAATTGGAGAAAGATTCATAACTAGATCGAATTAGGATTAGTAATCTTATTGAAAAAGACCTTTATTATGTCTATATAATGTGGCTATTGTACTAGCTTGAATTGGGAGCAAAACAATATTTTGGATACCTCTCAAGGGATTAGAGTGAGAGAATATTGTAAGGGCAAGTGTGTGCGATAGAAAAGAAATGAGATAAAAGTATATTTCTTGTTCTTGTTATTTTAGGTTTATTGTCAAGTTCTTAATTCTTGAGACTTGGCAAGATTATTGGTTGTACTCATTGTTGATGTAGTGAAAGATTGTTGTTGCTGTCCCGTGGACGTAGGCACATATAGCCAAACCATGTTAAATCTTGGTGTTGTTCATCTTGGTTATTTTGTTTTGCGATTTCCTTGTGCATTATGTTTTTCCCATTCTCAAATGCAATATCCACAACTGGTAGGGATAAATTTGTCAAAGTAAGTTCAACATATATAAAGCCAAAAACTTCTAAGTGCTGTGCTGCCAAAAGACTTCAAGGCCAGTTGCTTAATAATTTTTCAGCACCTAAAACATATTGTACTGTAGTTAAATGAGTATATACGCATGATAGAATTAAAATGGAATTGTTGTTTTGCTAGTGTGGAATATAATGATACATAGTTATATTTAGATAATCTGGTTGTAGATATATCTGAAAGATTATACTAGACAAAGTATGTCTCTTAAAAACAAGTGTGAGTCCTTTACATGAGCTCAACAAAAATAAGGATTCGAAAACATAGAAAGAATCCATATTACAGTACAAGAATGGAAGAGCAAGACTCCTAATTCTTATCATCCTTGGAGTCGTGGACTGTTTGGGTGGCAATGAGATTTAGTGTATCAATTTTCATAAAATTCACATTTAATTTGTGTTTTGGTTAGGGTCCGAGGCAGAAATTACAGCAACAGCAGCAGCTGCTCCATCTGCATCTGCAACTCAAGTCGTTGAACGAGCAGCAACTCTAGGTGTTGCAGAACCAGCAACACATGTTCCATCTGCATCTATACCTGTTCCATCTACATTAGCACTTCAAGATGTTCCAGAACCAGCAGCACATGTTCCATTTGCATCTGCAATTCAAGACGTTGCAGAACGAGTAGCACCGTCGCTGGTCTTCAATTCATCGTCTTCCTTCATCAAAAACTCTGAATCCAAAGACAACCCATTGTTGTCTCCGCCACCACCCAAAATCCCAATTGTATGGCCGCCCGACGGAATGCTCAGCCTTGAATGGGTTCGAAACCTTATGTCCACTATGGATTGGGCTTCTAGAAATCTTGACCCGAAGAAATTTCCGGACGTGTTTCCTATGGAGGTTTTCGATAGCTTGGTTGTATGCGCCACCAATATCCTCCACAAAGAGGCAAATTGCATTTTCGTCAACCGGTTAGGCCCGGAATCCACTGTTGTCGTTGTTGGAGACATTCACGGTCAGCTGCATGATCTCCTTTTCCTTCTAAATGATGCTGGATTTCCTTCAGAAAATCGATTATTTGTCTTCAATGGCGATTATGTTGATAGAGGGGCTTGGGGGATCGAAACCTTCTTGATTTTATTGGCGTGGAAAGTGTTTTTGCCCAAGAGCGTTTATCTTCTTAGAGGAAATCATGAATCCAAATACTGCACTTCCGTTTATGGATTTGAGAAGGAAGTGTTGACAAAGTTTGGAGACAAAGGGAAGGATGTGTACCGACAATGTCTTTTGTGCTTTAAGCGTCTCCCTTTGACATCCATTATCGGGAAATATGTATATACTGCTCATGGTGGGCTGTTTCGCAGCATGGCGACATACCCCAAGAGATCAAAGGGAAAGAAGAGAAGGAGAATAGCCTTCAATCTAGAACTAAGCAGTCCATTGTCTCTTGGCACGTTTGAAGAATTGAAGAAGGCTCAAAGATCGGTTTTTGATCCTTCGTGGGAAGGTTTGAACTTGATTCCCGGTGACGTGCTATGGTCAGATCCCTCCATGGATCCCGGTCTTTCTTTGAATACAGAGAGAGGCATTGGTTTGCTTTGGGGCCCTGATTGCACTGAGGATTTTCTCAAGAAGTCTCAACTCAAGGTTATATACAAGATGGAATATGCATTTCTTGGTTTTAGGCAATTGAATGTTAGTTTACTTGCACGACTACATGTTGGAAACCAATATGTTGTGGGATATTTTGTTGATGCTATGATCTTTAACAATATGCCTTTTGTTGTCTAACTTCTGGTGACTTGCTTGTGTTAGTTGTTAAGTGATGCATTCAATTAATAGCGTATTGTGACTTCGAAACATGGCATGCTTTAACTGTAATCTAGAGATGATGCACATTTCTTTTCTAGAACTAAACCTTTGATTAATTTTGGTTATTGGTGTTCCAAGTGCTGTGAATTTAAATTTAGGTAACTTTTAAAAACAAATGCGGACAAGTCATTCAATATAATTTTGAATGTTCATACGAAGTTAATTAGTCGAAAACAATATCTGATGGATGATCAGTTGTTAACCCTAATATAATGTTGACAACAAATAGGTTCTTACAACAGCGTATTTTATGTTCGAGTTACATGATGATTGTTAAAGCTTGTTATGAAAGCATGTATAAGAGATGCAGGTGCTTATGGTTTTGTTATTGCCTTGATAGTTTTTAACCACCTTGACCTTGGCTCAATAGGTAGATGGTGGGTGGGGTTTGGCTATGTCTTCCGTTAAAATTTTACTATTAAAGGAAATAAAATGTCTAGTTTTAATCCTTTTAAAAATGACTAGCAGCTGTAATGTTTCTAAACTCCACAAAGGCTGTTGCACTTATGTTTCTCTCACACACTAAGCATGAGATGATTTCTTTCTACTCTCTTGTTACGTTCACTTCCTTGTGTTGTATTTGCATAACTGGCAATCATAATAGAGGTGCAATACTAAGATTTGGGTTATTCTATATTGTCAAAACCACAGTTGATTATTAGATCGCATGAAGGCCCTGATGCGCGTGAGAAGAGGCCAGGTCTTGATGGAATG
Source organism: Cotoneaster glaucophyllus (assembly GCA_036320875.1). Lineage (NCBI taxonomy): Eukaryota > Viridiplantae > Streptophyta > Magnoliopsida > Rosales > Rosaceae > Cotoneaster > Cotoneaster glaucophyllus. The sequence goes on along the minus strand of JAVVNS010000101.1, from coordinate 1,357,055 downwards.
GATAACGGGTTCACCATAGATCACATTGTGGAGTCAGGAAAGCTCATTACTTTGTTTAGTGCTCCAGACTACCCACAATTTCAGGTTTGTTTAGGATCTTTTGAGATTGGTATTTGTTGTGTTTGTAGTTTTGCCAAATTGCGATGCAAAGTTTGCTTGATGCATGTATGGTTATGTTGATGTGGTTTTGCGTGTTTCCTTCTAAGATCCTAAACTCAATTATCTTTATGATTAACATTGGTAAGTTCTATAGGTTTGGGAGGTTTGTGATATCAAGATAGTAATAGAAGTAAAACAGAATGGATACTCTCTTTTAGCCTTGTAACCGGAAATATCAAAGATAGTAATTGGATATCAAGATAGTAAGATAGTGATTGGATGATTCCACCCATGAAACTTCTGTATAGAAATCGTTTGCGTAATAGGAAAAGAGCATAGATAAAGTAAGGCACTTGAACCCAATGAAGAAAAATCAATGTAAAACTAAAATTTATAGATGCAGCACATGAAATGTGTTTCTGTGTGTCTAAATGTATGGCTATTGACTATTTGTAACTAGTCCATCTCCCGACGCATGCTGTGATGCTTTCTTAACTCTTGATTGAGCCTTCAAGTTCATCTACATTTGGTTTTACTTACGGATTTTATGAAATAGTTTATGTGCCTGTTTTTGCATTCTGTAAATTGACACTAATGTCTTCATGCACATGCAGGGAACAGAAGATAGGTACAGAAATAAAGGAGCTTACATCGTTCTGGAACCCCCAAATTTTGATAATCCTGTTTTTCATAGTTTTGAAGCAATAACTCCAAGACCTCAGGTATTTGTGTTTACTGATTCGAGATTTCATAAATCCCTGACAAGTATTTCGTTTTGTGTTGGAGCCAATTGTATGTGTTAAAAATATTTCCATGCTTTGTGGCTTCCATTGCAGGCGAATCCCTTTTACGATTTTGAAGAAGTGGCAGATTCTGATCAAGAGTTGGACTTCGCATCGATGCAGACTAGCCCGTGAAGTCCTCGGTCACCTGGGCAATTTACCAATTCGGAGACGTTGGAGCTAGATAATACTGCTCCATACGACTTGGAATTTCCAGCCTTACCACCTCTCCCTTTGCTTCCTTCCCTGCCGCCACCACCACCTTTGAGCCCTGATTTGAGAAAGTTGGATGATAGTCACAGAGAAGAAGTATGCATTGAACTTACCGAGGATGATAGTAGCACTTTACCAGCTCCTTTGGGCCCTAGCTTGTCATGGGAGTCTTGGGACCTCTTTGGCCCTTCTTCACTGGAGCATCATAAACATGATGAGACAGGGGAACCAATTGAGGAAAAATGGGAAGAGGCTAGCATGGAATTTGAGGAAGACGAACAGGAAGAGCAAATGGTTGCTAATGTTGTGAATTCTTCGCCTAAGAATCTGCATCTCGCAGAACCCATCGTGGAGGATGTATCAGTGAAGAAGCCGCATACTATGGACAGTGCAGATATGCCCATGGTACTACGGAGAAGCAAGAAGACCTTGGAGGGTATAGCTAAGGTGTTAGATGATTATTTTCTGAAATCATCAGATGGTTTAAAGGAAATTGCTGTTCGTATGGACATCAAAGGAGGGGACACTTTTCTGCCACTCAGTACTAACGAAAGCAAATGTAAGATGTTGTCGATTTATGGATTTGGTTTCTCTTGGATGTTGTTTTCTTTTATTTCTTGATAAATTTTTTTTTTGACAGAAACACAAACTTTATAACAAAGTTGGAGAAAAGTACTAGTAGCATGGTAGCGAGCTTTGTAAAACTAAATATACTCTTCTAACTTGTAAATACATATCACATTGAAGTCAAAATTTCAGACGTATTAGTTCTCTACAATGCTTTGTTATCGTGCAGCTTAACATATTCTCTGTCTGTGCATTTGTGTTTACTTGTGTTTTGCTTATGAAGCTCCTCCACATATTTTCTTTGCTGTACGATTTGCAGGGAAGAGTTCCAATTCCACAAAGGTCTTTAATGCATTCCCACAAAGCTAGTCTTCTAGGTCACTTCAATTTCCTAAAGATGCGGTTGAGTCTAGTGGTTCAAGTGAACCATGCAGGCCAGGAGCTTATTTCATCACACTGAAAAAATTATATGAGCACGAAAAGAAACTTTACAAAGAAGTTAAGGTAAGAATAATAATTGACAGTGGTGTATCCGGTGAAGATATTCAGAATGTGTATTTAAATATCACAAACTAGCCCTGTCCCCCTCCTAGTTTAATCATTTTTATTGTGCAGGAGGAAGAGTTTACCAAATTTGAGCACAATAGGAAATCCAAATTACTGCAAAAACAAGAGGATGAAAACAATGACTGGACCAAGGCTGAGAAAATTCGGCTTAGCTTTGAGAGTTTGGAGTCTGATATCTTACATCTTCAGCACTCAATCAGCACTCAATCAGCACTCCTTGTTCTTGTATAGTGAAGCTCATAGATAATGAGCTGTATCCTCAGTTGGTCACGCTGACTTCCAGGTATTGTTGAGATTATGAAAACCATTGTTTTTTTCTTGCTCTAGAAAAATAATTGGATGCTATTCTATTAGCTTTAAATTATGTAGGACAGTAGAATGTATAAAGTAGTCTTAATCACTCGGGGAAAATTGTTCTTCACGATGACGGAAATTATCATTTTTTCCTGTTCTCATTCATCTCATTCACCATAGTTATCAGACTGATGATATTGTATCCTCCTCATGGTTCTATAAATGTCATTAGTACTCCTTCCTCCGCACTTTCTCTTGCATACAGCAGGGTGTTTAGTAGTCTTTCTAGTCGATACCAACATAGTAGCGAATACATGGAACGAGAAGTTTTTTCCCTAAGCACCCTTTTACTTGAAGAAAACCTTGATTTGTCTTCAGAATTGAAATTGCCTTACCTTGGACATGGAATTCTCACCTGCCCATCTACACCTTTTGAGGGAAATACCCTCATTTTTGGGTACCGGGAAAGAAGTCGAACAATGGATCCTACGTTCACTGCGAAAAGACCAACGAAGTGGTCCTCTAGCCACCCCTTTAGACTTTGGTGCAGGCCACATCAACAACATCATAGACTGATCATACGTTCGCATTGTTTCAACTACCCTTCTTTTATGGCCATCTTTAACAGCAGCATAGACTGATCATCTCCAAAAACCAGATGTTCGCTAGGGTGGTAACAAATGTAGGAGATCGTATATCGATTTACAAAGTGGTGTTGCAACTTCTAAGCGGACTCAATACTGTAGTAGGCCGACTACTCTAGCATTCTTTGACTCGGTAATTGAGGAATTTGAAAGCAGTTTAACAGTTTATTGAGCAATAAATGTATATTTAGTAGAATATTTAAGTTGAAAACTAAAAAAATAAATGAAAATTATAGTAGTAACTAGTGAGACCCGAAACATTGTCAAAATGGGGTTTCACCCTCAAGAATATCAAGGGAAAGTTTTACATTAATTTTTAAAAGGTCTCAGTGGAGCGAATGTGAAAATAATAGTTTGAACGATGATTTAAGTACGAATTCGGAAAACTGACAAAAATCTGTGAGTTATCCCATGTTTTTTTTCAAAAATGTAAAATTTTCATTTTCACGAAATATTTTCCATCAGCAATAAGGAAAACTTTATAAGGCATTTGGAAGCGGTTTTACGATTTATTGAGCAACAAATGTACATTTAGAAGAATATTTAAGTCGAAAACTAAAAAAATAAGTAAAAAATATAGTTGTGAAGCCCATAACATTGTCAAATGGGGTTCTACACTCAAGAATCTCAACGGAAAATCTAACCTTAATTTTCAAAACTTCATAGTGAGGCGAAAGTGAAAATAAATAGATTCGGCGATGATTTATGTACGAATTTGCAAAATCGATAAAAAAAACCGTGAGTGTTAATCCACGTTTTTTGGTAAAAAATGCAAATTTTTTATTTTCTGGAAATATTTTCCTTGAGCATTAAAGAAATCTTTACAATGTATTTGGAAGCGGATTTACGATTTATTGAGCAACAAGTGTATAGTTAGTATAATATTTCAGCCAAAAAGTAAAAAATAAGTGAAAAATATAGAGATGTTTTTTGACAAAAGTGCAAATTTTTTATTCTTGCAAATTATTTTTCCTGAGCATTAAGTTAAACTTTTTAAGAAATTTGGAAGCAGTTTTACAGTTTGTTGAGCAACAAATGTACATTTAATATAATATTTAAGCCGAAAACTAAAAAAATAAGTGAAAAATGTAGTAGTGAGGCCAATAACATTGTCAAATGGGGTTCTACGCTCAAGAATCTCAACGGAAAGTCTCACCTTAATTTTCAAAACTTCACAGTGAGGCGAAGGTGCAAATAAATAGATTCAACGTTGATTTATGTACGAATTTAGAAAACCGACTGAAAACCGTAAGTGTTAATCCATGTTTTTTTGTAAAAATACAAATATTTTTCGTGAGCATTAAGGAAATCATTATAATGTATTTAGAAACAGATTTTCAATTATTGAGCAACAAGTATATAATTAGTAGAATATTTAAGCCAAAAAGTAAAAAAATAAGTGTATATATATTTTTTAATTAGAAATGTTAAAATCACCTGTAAGTTAGGCTTAAACAAAAAATAGCAGAATTTTGTTTCGTTATATGGTCTTTCACCCTCTTTTGGTTGCCAAATAGGGTTCTATTATTATGTAGTTTAGATTCAAATAAAAGAAAAATTAACAAGAAAAAAAAGGGTTCAAATATCTTTAAATTTGGTTTTAAATCGTTGATTACAAGTGTTCAAATACGGCTTATAATAGATTTTGCACGGAAAAATATATTTTGAAGAACATGAATATGATAGTTTGTTGTAGTTGTAAGTGAAATAAAAGAAAAATTAACAAAAATGATATAAAGTCTTGGGGTGCCATAAAATCACGTGTAACTTTTTGTCCGCCTGAAAGTCACACTTGCCTTTGTGGAGCCAGAAAGCCACGTGTTATTTTCTGGCACCCCAAGACTTTATGTTAATTTTTCTTTTATTTCTTTGACTACAACAACAAACTATCATATTCGTGTTCTTCAAAATATTTTTTTTGTTGCGTGGAGCCCAACTCGATTTCTGAGCTCCCGAGAGTTCGCCTCGTTCTATGTGCGCGGAGCTCGGCTCGTCTTGTGTGCTTTGGTTCGTCTCGTCCTACATGTGAGGTGTGCACATCATTTTGCGTCCACGGATCCCATGTCGTTTTGGCGTGCATAGGCTAACCTTGTTTTCGCACATATGGATAGCCTCTATTTGTGCATCATAGCATGCCTCGTTTTCCATGCGTGCACAGGGCAAGCCTCGGTTTCCGTGTGTGCACAGGGCTAGCCTTAATTTTTGTGACGTATCCCACCTCGTTTTCATGCGCAAAGCTCTCGTCTTGTTTTGCGTGCTAGAAGCCCGCCTTGTTCTCCATGTGAGGTGTGCGCATTGTTTTGTGTGCCCTTTTTTTGCATCCACGGAGCCCGCGTGGTTTTGGCATGCTCCAATCAAGCTTCGTTTTTTGTGTGCAGGGATGGCCTCGATTTGTGCAACGTATCTCACCTCATTTTGCATGCCAGAAGCTCGCCTTATTTTGCGTGCCATAGTTCATCTCGTTTTGCGTGCGCGGAGATCACCTCATTTTGCATGCCAGAAGCTCGCTTTATTTTGCGTGCCATAGTTCGTCTCGTTTTGCATGCGTCGTGCTCGCTTGACGCCCATTTTTTTTTTGACAAAAATGCACATTTTTATTTTCGCAAAATATTTTTCTTGAGCATTAAGTTAAACTTTTTTAAGGAATTTGGAAGCAGTTTTACAATTTATTGAGCAACAAATGTATATTTAGTAGAATATTTAAGCCGAAAACTAAAAAAAAAATAAGTGAAAAATGTAGTAGTGAGGCCCATAACATTGTCAAATGGGGTTCTACACTCAAGAATCTCAACCGAAAGTCTCACCGTAATTTTCAAAACTTCATAGTGCGGCGAAGGTGAAAATAAATAGATTCAACGTTGATTTATGTACGAATTTGTAAAACCAATTGAAAATCGTGAGTGTTAATCCACCTTTTTTGGTAAAAAATGCAAATTTTTTATTTTCTCAAAATATTTTCCGTGAGCATTGAGGAAGTCTTTATAATGTATTTGGAAGTGGATTTACAATTTATTGAGCAACAACTGTACAGTTAGTAGAATATTTAAGCCAAAAGGTAAAAAAAAAAAAAGTGAAAATATGGAGATGTTAAAATGTATATTTAGTGTATATTTAAAAAAAAAAAAATTAGAAATGCTAAAATCACATGTAGGTAAGGCTTGAATAAAAAAATAGCAAAATTTTGTTTTGTTAAATAATTTTTCACCCTCTTTTGGTTGACAAAAAGGGTTCTATTGTTATGTAGTTTAGATTTAGATAAAAGAAAAATTAACAAGAAAAAAAAAGGTTCAAATATCTTTAAATTTTGGTTTTAAATTGTTGATTACAAATGTTCAAATATGAAATATAATAAATTTTGCACTGAAAATTATATTTTAAAAAACATAAATATAATAGTTTGTTGTAGTAGTAAGAGAAATAAATAAAAAATTAACAAAAATGATACAAATTCTTGGGGCATTTTGTCCAAAGACGGGCTCCCGTGCCCTCATTAGGCCATCTCCAACCGAAGGGGCCAGAGGGCCAGAGGGCCGAAAATGGCCCTAAAACCGTCTCCAACCGAGGGCTAGGCCAGAGGGCTCTGGAATCTGGGAGGGCCCCACGGAATCGGAGAGGGCTGGCTCTTTTTTTTTTAAAAGCTTTTCTTTGCTGTCGGTTAAAACCGACAGCAGTAAGACAAACAAATTTTTTTTTTTTATTTTAGCATTGCTGTCGGTTACCGACAACAATAGTTTGAATTTGAATTACACTCCAACGGCTAGTGGCACTAGCCGTTGCTTCAGTTTTGTTGTTTTTTTTATTTTTTTATTTTTTTTTTAAACATTTATTTTCTTCTATAAATATGGTAAGTTCTTTCAATTCTTCACTTCATTTGCAATATTTGCTTGTTCAATATTTCATTCTCAATATTTCCTTCAATATATTTCTCAATATTTGTTTCAATTTCTCAATATTTCCTTCAATATATTTGTAGTTTTTAAATTTTAGTTGTTGTAGTTTTTAAATTTAAATAATAAATTATGTTTGGCCCTATGGCCCTTTGGCCCTCGGTTGGAGACGGTTTTTTGTGACAGGGCTAAAACGAGCCCTCTGGCCCTCGGTTGGAGACCGAGGCAAATATGACCCTGTACTGTTTATTAAAATATTAATATCTTGGAGAATCTTGGAGGACCAGAGGGCTCAAACGAGCCCTCTGGCCAGCCATCGGTTGGAGATGGCCTTAATCCAATATTCTCAGACTTCGAGAGGCTCCGTCGAGGTTTGTCTGAGGCCCTGCCTTATGCCGTTCTACCTCTTTTAACCTTTCTAAGTCTTCGCCTTGCCGCTAGTTCGATGGCCTTTATATGCTTAGTTTTGCGTTTCCTGCTTTTTCCTTTGTAGTTCCTTCTTGGGTTATCCAATCTCTATTTGATTAAAAAAAATAAAAATTGTAGGCCCTGTTTTCCATTTAAAGTGCACATTAAAAGTGTTAAAAGCTTCAATCAAGATTGCGAGTTCCATTTTTCACTTAAAGTTGTCTATATGCAGTCCCTATATGTGATGAAATACATTATGTATCCGACTAGTCTCCATACTTTAAGGACTTACTTTTTGATTCATGGGAAATTCATTTTGTCCCTATAATTATTTTATACTAAATTTATACGGTGTGGTTCATATTTATGAATTCCCCTGAAAATGTTCCAAGCATTTCTAAGTATATGTATCTCTGTTAAAACAGAAGTGTGTAATTCATTCTGAGACCATTTTAATCACAGAATAGTTTCTTCTTTCTAGAACTCTCTCCACTCTTCTCGGTATTTCTCTCTTTCTGTCCTCTTAACCATGGTTGACAGCTAACACGTAACTCTAAATTTCAAGAAATGAATCGATGAAGCATCTCATAGTTTGGAAAGTAATTAATTAATTTGAAAATTAAGAATGGTGAGTTAGAGGTAAAAATAAGTGTTTAGATAACAGCACCGCTAGCTAGTTTTACCTTTCCTAGTTTCATTAGCTTATTAAATAGGGAGCTTTAATAAAAAGGGCTTGAACTAAGTTTATTTTAACCAAAAACCATCCTATAACTTTTTTTAACCAAAAACCATCCCAGAACAAGGTAAAACCCACCAAACCATCAGACAGCTCGACCACCAGCCAGTCACTCATGGGCTCTCCTTTGGCCCTCATCCTCCTCCTCATCATCTTTGTCTCGCTGATTACTACAACTTTCCTTTTTGAATCACCCTATTTCGTTGAGTATTGAAGAAGTTATATCTATTTGAATCTTACCCAGTTTCCAGTGACATCCGAGGCTTTCGAGGCATTTTCCGACCAAACCACAACGAGTTAGCCATCGTGCAAGGTACCATTCTCTTCGTCTCTTCGAGAACTACGATTTTCATTTTTGAATCACTCGATTTCGTTAAGTATTGACAAAATTATGAGCGTTTAAAGTTTGTCCAACCTAGTTTCCGGCGACCTCCGAGGCTTTCGAGGCGTTTTACGGCCAAACCACAACGAGTTAGCTATCATGCAATGTACCATTCTCTTCGTCTCTGCGAGAACTACAATTTTCGTTTTTGAATCATTTGATTTCATTGAGTATTGACAAAGTTATGAACGTTTAAAGTTTGTCCAACTTTCCGGCCAATATCCGGCCTTCCCTTCCGTTTAGCTCCGGCGAGCAGCAACCACACCAAGCCCTTTGGGCCATGCACAAACAAACACTGTATCTGGAAAGAAAATGAACATTAACACTGTCGCTGGAAAAAATAACACTGTCGCTGGAAAAACTAACACTGTCGCTGGAAAAACTAACACTGTCGCTGGAAAAATAACACTGTCGCTGGAAAAACTAACACTGTCGCTGGAAAAACATAACACTGTCGCTGGAAAAAAAACACTGTCGCTGGAAAAACTAACACTGTCGCTGAAAAAAAAAACACTGTCGCTGGAAAAACTAACACTGTCGCTGAAAAAATAACAGTGACTTAGATTCCATAAACAGTGACTTATATTCCATAAACAGTGCTACTTAAAATCTAGAAACAGTGACTTAACTTATAACATGGTTTTTTATTAAACAAAACTTATAACATGGTTTTTTATTAAACAAAACTTATAACATGGTCTTTTATTAAAACTAAAACTTATAACATGATTTTTTATTAAACAAAACTTATAACATGGTTTTTTATTAAAACTAAAACTTTTCAAGCCCTTTTCATTAATTTTCCTTATTAAATATGAGTTTTTTTTATTAACACCTCACATATTATTGAATACACCCACATAAAATTTATTATCAAATGACTTGTATATATTCTATTATGAAATGACTTTAAAGCCACATATAAATTTATAAAATTATTTTCTGAATACATCCCAAAATTGTTTTCATATTTTTTTTTCTTCAAGCTCTCAAACTCACTCTTATCATCGATCCATTGTAGAACAAAACTCTATCAACTATACCAAACAAGATAAATATAAATGGATATATATACATGTGAAATCTAAAATCCCTAATTCATAGAAAACCACGAAGTTTATTGAAAATTAACCCCTCAAAATGGACAAATATCTTTGTAGTTAATTGAAGAAACCCTAAATTTCTTAATTGATAGAAACTCCAAAATGGAATAATTAAAAATTGAAAATTGAATATGAGAAATTTTTTGTTTCGTGCTTGATTAAAGTTTCTTAATAGATGATAAATCATTTGAAAAACTCCTTAACTCGACATATCTCAAGTCCGACAATTCCAAATTAAAGGCAATAGTGGAGTCCTCAAAGATGCACAAAGAAAGACGCAAGATGATACTAATGGAGTTTGGTCAAACTTTTTCTTCATAAACCCTAAACCCTACACTATTGATTTGAACATGAAGCACTTCCTCTTTACACCTCATAGAAATTTCTACCCGTGACCATTTGGCAATACTCGTTTATGAAAATAGTGGAGAAGATTAACTTGTGAGATGAACATGGGATTTGATTGGATTTTAAATGGAGAGCGTGAGGTATATGTAGAAAGTGTGGGGTGTGAACATAGTATTGGAAAGTATGTGGATCATTAAGATAAATTTTAGTTTAAAAGGTAAATGTAGGGTATACTAAGTATATGAGGTGTAGTCAACAAAACGTGGGGTGTGAATGAAACAACCCTTAAATATTGGTTTTGCCCATGAATAAACACCTAATAATTGAAGCACCTTTTTGTTGACAAAGTTTATGATAATTACATTAAATTCATCTAAATTATAGAACTGTGGATTCAAACATGAATATATAAGGCTAAAACATACTATTCTAGCCAACTTGACTGAATCCATATCTACACCTCACTAAAGCATTATTATATTCCACGAATTATCATTTTACACTTTCAATGAACATTTTAATTAATCTTTCTCTATGCCAAAAAAGTAACAAAATATGTTAAAAGGAAATATCCACTCTAATGGGCATATGTACAAAGACAGACCCGAAACTCTATATATTTCTTTGTGATAGTAATACAGAGTTGCATGCCGATGTCTTATCATCATCATCATCATCATTAAGAGAAGAGATATGGTTCGAAATTATTAAAATAATTTAAGAGAATAAGAGTTTCAAACTTAAGACACATGAGTTGCATTCTCATTTCTTGTGTTATAAGTAAAGAGTGACTAAATTATAACAAATTTGTGGTGTGACATAAGATCATTGGGTAATTAGGATGCATATATATATATATATATATATATATATATATATATATATATATATATGTGTGTGTGTGTGTGTATGTGCGCGCACGCGCGTGTGTGTGGTAACTTCCCAACAGTCACTAAACACGTATACGCTAGCTTTAAATATATGTATCTAAGAGGCATCCCAGTGCATTGGAAAGTAATTATTTAACCTGCCATTTTTAGCTTTCTTTGGGGTTAAAACTTAGATGTGTCATTCCCTATAAATACAATCCCAAAGAGCTCATTTAGTACAAATCAAAGCAAATCTTCAAAACACCCTTAGGTGTTATTAAGGGAGAGATAATACTTAGAGGCTAAGGAAAATAGTTAGTTTGTTATGATCTGTTATGATTTACTTTCTCTTAGTTAGAAAGCTGTTATATTTTTGTTAGAATCACAGATTGTATAAATATTTAGATTGTAATCTTATTCAAGTAAGAAATGAAAATATTATTTCCTAATATGGTATCACCCGCCTAAGTCTCACGACCCTTTTTCGATCCCCAAATTTCTTCCGCCTCTCTGCCCGATCTTGTTCGTCTCTCTCTCTCTGATCTCTGTCTCTTCTTGCCGATCGATCATCTGTGATCTTGATCGTCCTTGTCTCTCTGCTCATGGCGACATCTCACTCATCGGAATCGGCTTCTCAAACAGTTTCGCCGACTGAATCTTCAAACCCTAATTCTTCAATTACAATCCAAAACATCGGATCTATGGTTCCGATCAAGCTCACCACCACAAATTACTTAACCTGGAGTGCGCTCTTTGCTCCAATCTTCCGTCGATATAATCTCACCGGGCTGATTGATGGATCTGTGGTGGCGCTGCCTCAATTTCTCACTGATTCCTCCGGCAATCGCAGTCTTAATCCGGCGTATGTTGCCTGGTTTGAGAACGATCAAAACATCCTCATCTGGATCAACTCTACTCTCTCCGAATCTCTCATTCCCTACACTGTTGGAGTTTCCTCGGCTCGAGAACTATGGGCAAAATTGGAGTCTCGTCTTGCTGCTGCATCCCATTCTCACATCCACGAACTCCGATCTCGTCTTCGGAGTCTTACCAAGGGTAATCTCACTGCTGCACAATATCTTCCACGCACTGAGGAAATTGCAGATGCGCTTGCTAGCACTGGTGCTCCCGTTGAAGATTCTGAACTCATTTATGTGATTCTTCATGGCTTACCACCTGAATTCGACTCTTTTGTGGATGTTATTCAGTTTCATCTTGGTTCCACGACGATTGATGAGCTGCATGGTTTGCTTCTTAGCAAGGAGATCCAATTGAACAATCACAAGCAAAGCGCACCTGTTTCCTCCTTTCAGGCCTACAATACCTCTACTGGTCTTCTCCCTTTGCCTGTCAATCCTACTCCTCAAGGATATGTTGCTCAGCATTCTTTGTCCTCCAATAATCAAGGCCGTGGCATAGATCGTTCTTTCACTCGAAACAATCACAATAATCGTGGTAATTTTAGGCCATCCAATAATCAGCGTTTCTCTCAGTATACTCGAGGAAACAATCAACGCTCCAATCGTGGATTTCGCCCTAATTTTCAATCTACCAGGAAGCTCTCTTGTCAGATCTGTCGTCAATCTGATCATGAAGCTTGCGACTGTCCTCATCGCATGGATCCTCACTATCATGGCAAGTCCACTCAATCTGCTCTGGCTGCCAGTACCTCTAATCCTTCTCCTACATGGATTGTCGACTCAGGCGCCACCTCCCACATGACAAACAACTATGCTACGCTCCAGAATCCTGAAACCTACACAGGCACTGAACAAGTGTATATTGGTGATGGCAAAGGTTTGCCTATCACTCATTCTGGTTCTTCTATTCTTCATGCTTCACCTCGCAATTTTGCACTCAACAATGTGTTATATGTGCCTGATCTGAAACACAATTTACTGTCTGCTAATCAATTTCTAATTGATAATCACGTCTCTATGCATCTTTATCCTTCTTACTTCCTTGTGAAGGATCTTTCTTCGGGGAAGATGCTTTTTAAAGGTCATGTCCAGCGTGGCTTCTATCCTTTTCATCAACATTTTTCTGCTTCTGACAAGCATTTAGCTCTTGCTGCTGCTACCAAAGCTTCCAGGAATCTGTGGCATGCACGGTTGGGTCATCATTCAACCAGAATTCTAAATAAACTAGCTTCAACATCATGTATTCCTATGTTACAGAATAAGTCCACATCTTTGTGCTCATCCTGTGCCTTAGGGAAATGTTCTAGGTTGCCATTTGTATCCACTGCTAGTACCACAACGAAACCACTAGAGCTTATTCATACAGATGTTTGGGGACCCTCATCTGTAATCTCTAAGGAAGGTTTCAAGTATTACATCATATTTGTGGATGATTTTACCAGATATTGTTGGTTATATCCTCTGAGAAACAAGTCTGATGTACTCTCCTGTTTCATGCAATATAAGTCTTTTGTTGAAAATGCTCTGTGCACCAAAATAATTGCTTTGAGATCTGACTCTGGTGGTGAATTCATGAGCACTTTATTCTCTACTTTCTTGGCACAGCATGGTATACATCATCAGTTATCTTGTCCACACACCCCAGAACAAAATGGGTGTGCAGAACGCAAGCACAGACACATTGTGGAAACAGCACGGACTCTTCTGGCTGATTCTCATGTTCCCCACTTATATTGGGTTGAAGCATTTGCCACTGCAGTTTTTCTTATTAACAGGCTCCCTACCATCTCTCGATCTTCACCTTGGCAGTCTCTTTTTCAGAAGGTACCTAGTTACAGCACACTGAAAGTATTTGGTTGTCTCTGCTTTCCTTGGTTGAAGCCCTATACATCTTCGAAGTTGGATGCTAAAAGCAAGCACTGTGTTTTTCTCGGCTACAGTCTCAATCATAGAGGGTACAAATGTCTTGATCCAGTCACAGGGAGACTTTATATTTCTCGGCATGTGTTGTTTGATGAGACCAATTTCCCATTCCATAATCTTTCTCATTCCTCTATCTCATTCCAACCTCAATCTACACTCTCATCTTCTCCCATACCATCATCCTTAACCTTTTCTTCTATTACTCTAATACCACCTCAACCTTTAAACTCTGCCGTGTCTCCATCTGTCTCCTCCCCAGATTCACTACCTTCTGTTCCTCCTCCATCATTACTCAACACTCACCCTATACATCCATCTGTCTCTATTTCTTCATCACCACCCCTAAATACTCACCCTATGCAAACCCGCTCTAAATCTGGTATATACAAACCCCGAGCCCTCAATGCAACCAAACATCCTCTTCCCTCTCATCTGTCCCCTGATCCTATTCCCACAACCTATCTCCAAGCCTCCAAACATCAACACTGGCGCACAGCAATGCAGGAAGAATTTAATGCCTTACTCAACACCAACACTTGGTCTCTTGTTCCTTCTCATCCATCTCAAAACATCGTAGGCTGCAAATGGGTTTTCCGCATCAAACGGAACCCTGATGGATCTATTGATCGTTATAAGGCCCGGCTTGTTGCCAAGGGCTTTCATCAACAGGAAGGTCTCGACTATACTGAGACATTTAGTCCAGTGGCTAAACCTGTAACTATCCGTATTCTGCTTACTCTGGCTGCTCAGTTTGACTGGTTCTTGAATCAACTCGATGTAAGCAACGCCTTCTTGCATGGTCATCTCTCTGAATCGGTCTTTATGCAGCAACCTCCTGGATTTGCAGATATTACCAAACCTCATCATGTCTGTCAACTTCATAAATCCCAGTATGGACTGAAACAGGCTCCTCGAGCCTGGTATGATAAACTGCATGCTGCCCTCTCTTCACTTGGATTCGTTGGCTCTCAAAGTGACCACTCTCTGTTTATCAAACAGGATCCCTCCTTGGTCTTCATAATGGTTTATGTGGATGATATTTTGGTCACTGGTCCTTCCTCTACTGCTTGTCAAACTGTGATTAATCAACTTAGCAGTTTGTTTCCTATCAAGGATCTTAGAGCTTTACACTACTTTCTTGGAATTGAGGTCAAGAGGTCTTCTACTGGTATCTGTTTATCTCAGCACAAATACATTCTTGATTTGCTGACCAAAGCAAAAATGGTTGGTGCCAAACCCTGCAGCAGACCACTCAGCACCTCCAAACTTGATCATGACTCTCCTCTGCTTGAGAATGTTACTGAATATCGCTCTTTGGTTGGTGCTCTTCAGTATCTAACCTGGACACGGCCAGATCTCAGTTTTGCTGTTAATCTCGTGTGTCCATTCATGCACACTCCCAGGGTGTCTCACTTCCAAGCTGTCAAGCGCATCTTTCGATATCTGAAGGGCACTATTGACCTCGGCCTCTGTTTTCCTAAATCCTCATCTTCTCCCTATCTCACAGCCTACTCAGATGCTGACTGGGCTGGTTGTTCTTTAGATAGGCGTTCTACTGGAGGTTATTGCATCTACCTAGGCAACTCTCTTATCAGTTGGAGTGCCAAAAAGCAACCAACTGTTGCTCGCTCTTCAACTGAGGCAGAATATCGATCCCTTGCAAACACTGCTTCTGAACTCACTTGGATTTGTAAACTCCTTGCTGATATTGGGTATTCTCTGCCTTGCTCTCCTCAACTTTGGTGTGATAATGTATCTGCCATATCTCTTGCTAAGAATCCGGTATTTCATGCTCGGACCAAACATATCGAACTGGATTATCACTACATCCGCAAAAAGGTCTTGGCTAATCAGATCTCTCTTCACTTCGTCTGTACACAAGACCAAGTTGCTGACATCTGCACCAAATCTTTGTCCAAGGCTCGCTTTATTTTCCTCAGAGACAAACTTCAACTTCGTATTCCTCCGTTTCGTTTGAGGGGGGATATTAAGGGCAATAGTGTCAATTCATGTTCTAGAGATAATACTTAGAGGCTAAGGAAAATAGTTAGTTTGTTATGATCTGTTATGATTTACTTTCTCTTAATTAGAAAGCTGTTATATTTTTGTTAGAATCACAGATTGTATAAATACTTAGATTGTAATCTTATTCAAGTAAGAAATGAAAATATTATTTCCTAATAGGTGTCACACAAATCCAAAAAATATGGAGAAGGCTGCATCTAACATAGCTACTTGGGTTTTCTTTTTGGTTATTTCAACTTGTGAGTTCTCTGTATTTATGTATTTCAATATTAGTTAGTTTTTGTAGTACACTAGCTAGTATTAACAAAACATTGTTTGCAGGTGTAGCATTGTCAAGTTTGCCAGGAGCAATAGCCCAAGAACAATGTGCTACTGACCGTGAATGCAATCAGACTGAATGCACTACTGGTCCAGTTTTTTGCATAGAAAACAAATGCACATGTCCAGAGCTTGTGGGCGCGCCTGCGCTGGGGGCGGAAGTCGCCGAATCACCTCAAACAGCCTTGGCTTGTTCTAATGTCCGCGACTGCGCAGGACAACTTTACTGTTTACAAGGATGTCTCAAATGTGTTCATCTCCAATGCCGATGCGTAAATTGATAGATTTAGATTTTTTATTCCCACGAAAGCAAAATCAATCTACTATTGTGATGAGCGCCAATAACTGCAACGTGCTTTGTACATATAATAAAATGTGCGCCAATAACTATTATTATTCTATTCAATACTATTTTACCTATTCTTTTGTACATATAATAAAATGTGCTCAATATATATGATGATACCTACAAAATATATGTTATTTGATCATCATAAAATTACATATAAGTAGATTAATTAGTATAATATGTTTGATCATATATGTAGTACTGTGCATATACATACATACATATATATATATATATATATTTGAACGTATAGTAGTACTATATATATATATATATATATTGAGCTTATGATAGTACTATATACATTTGAACGTATATATGTATATATATATATATATATATATGTGTGTGTTATGGGTAATAATATGCAATAAATTATGTATTCATTGTAATTAAGGTGAGTAATAATATTTATTGATTTATTTTGAATATTGTGGTACAAGTTGTAAATATTTTGCATTAATAGGTCAATTACTTTTTTACATGGCAATCACTTTTAAATTTGGGTTTTATTTGGATGTCTATAATTAGGTGGGTTTTTATATAAGAAATAAGAGTTGTAAGGGTCTTTATCTAAAGAACCCTTAAATTATTACAAATTTGTGGTGTGACCAAAGATAATTGGCTAGCTAATGTTATTTGTACAGATCTAATGATTGTAATATTTTCCAAGTGTCATTAGATTAGGCTATGTCCTTTATTATAGAGAAGAAATTTTTTATTGTGACGGGCACACGGGTGATACACCATATGTTTTTATGTAAGTGGTGAAATTTTTTATTTTTTAAGTTATTAACTTTTTAACACATATATCCTACTTTTTGTATAGTAACATGTGGTGTACCACTTCGTGTGACGGTCACACTGAAAAATCTCTCATTCTAGAGGTTGTTAAGAGTTAGCTTCTAAGCATTTCTAGCTAAGTCTATGTATCTCTGTAAAAACGGAAGTGTGTAATTCATTCTGAGATCATTTTAATCACAGATTAGTTTCTTCTTAATTTCTAGAATTCTCTCAACTCTTCTCTGTATTTCTCTCTTTCTGTTCTCTTAGCCTTGGTTAACAGCTAACACGTGTACTCTAAATTTCAAGGAATGAATCGATGAAGCATCTCATAGTTTGGAAAGTAATTAATTAACCTGCTAATTTCGGCCGACTTTGGCGTTAAAACTACGTGCGAACCCTATAAATACAACCCTAAAGAGCTCGATTAGTATAATGCAACGCAAGCTTTGGAAATCAAATTAACCCCAGGTGTGACGGTCACACAAATCACAACAACATGGAGAAGGCAGCGTCTAACATAGTCGTTTTCTTGGTCATTGCAACTTGTGAGTTTTTCTCACTATTTCTATTCTCTCATATAATTAATTAGTGCTAATTTGCATTACATTTACATAACGTAAACTAATGCAATATTATTTGCAGGTGTGGGATTTTCAAAGGTTGACAGGAGCACAAGCCAGGAGTTTGGTTCGAGAACGATGTTCTGCCGAATCCGGGTGCAACGAAACCGAATGCTCATCTTCAGGCACAGTTATTTGCCTCGACAACAAATGCACATGCTTAGAGTTTTTGGGCGGCTCTGCACCGGCACCTGAAATTGCCCAGTCACCGGAAACAGGCCGATGTTCGACTAGCCGTGAATGTGAAGGAAAATTCAAGTGCGTTGGCGACAAGGTCATTTGTAGCCACGGAAAATGCAGTTGCTTAGACAGACAGAAAGCTGGCAATATTCGTTGCTCTGTTCTGAATGACTGCCGAGATTTATATTGTATTGATGGACGTCCCAAATGACGTGTTCGTCACAAATGCAAATGCGTCGAGGATCCGTATTCTCATTCCCCAAGTCCGATTTCTTAGATTTAGTTTTGTTGTCCTAGGTATGCAAAACCAATAATCAAGTCTTCTTTTCAAAAATAAATAATCAGAATTAATTCTTGAGTAACAAGGTTGAGAGCAAGGTATTAAATATCGATAATATCGGCGAAATATCGCCGATATTATCGTTTTTTGGCAACGGCGATATTTTCAGAGTATTCCAATTGATTATCGTAATAATATCGCGATATTATCGATAATATCGCGATCTCTCTCCGTCGTCGCAGGCTGCCAAGATCCTCTCTCTGCCAAGATCTGCGCCTCTCTCTGCAATCCTCTCTCCGGATCCCAAAACCCGCTCGGGTCTGATGGTGCTCGCCGCCGCCGGGAGGTGAGAAAGGGAGGAGGAACGGTCCACAGGTGGTGATGGTGCTCGCCGGAGTGTGCGCCACTGTGGTGGAGGTCACGGTGGGGTGGGTGTGGTGTGTCTGTGCTCCGGGAAAGAATCTTGCAGAGATGGGGGGGGAGAAGAAGAAACAAGGAGAATGAGGGAGAAGGATCGAGAGAGGATCTGTGCGTGTGGGTGGTCTGCGTGTGTGGTCTGTGCGTGTATGCGTGTCTGCGTGTGTGGTCTGCGTGTGTTGCAGAGAAGAGATGGGGGCGGGGGGAGAACCGGAGAAGAAACAAGGAGAGAGAGGGAGAAGGATCGAGAGATATGTGCGTGTGTGTGGTCTGTGCGTGTGTGGTCTGTGCGTGTGTGCGTGTGTGGATGTTATAGTGGACTGTTGGATGAGGTTGATATTGGTGATGGATGAGCCCGATTTGGTCCACGTGGTCTTGATCTCCAGCCCCTTTTCTTCTGTAATAATAGTATAATACTATAAATAATTAATAATATTCTTATTTTAGCACAAGCCTACGAAGGAAAAAATCTTAATTTTATTTATTTACAGCCAATTCATTATATATAAATGATTATATAATTCATTATATAAAAATGATTATGGTGTGTTTAAACTTCTTTCATTAATTACTACATATTTTCTACACTCACAATGTTTGCCAGCTCGCTATATAATCAACTTAAATCAGTTAAATCCATCATGCAATGCATTTCCTTCCAATTTTTTGTGATAAACTAATAGATAATTGACTAAATAAACATCCTGCAAAGTTTCAATAAAAATTTCCAAGTTTTTCTTACAATTTCCGTGGTTTTTATTCAATTTTTATCGATATCGATAATATCCCGATATTTCCATCGATATTTCCATGTTTTTGGACTACCGATATTTCCGATATCATCGATATTTTAGACCTTGTTTGAGATTGATTTTAATTTTCCTTACTAAAGAAAATTTCGTTAGAATTTGTGATGGGTATGCAAAACCATTGATGTCAACATTCCACAATGGACTACACTTACGCACATCTCGCATCGATTGTCGCAATCTTCGTTCGTATACTCCGTGGTGGATGCACATTGAGATCTCATAACCACTCGAATTTCGAGAAATATATATGTGAAAGTCTTCCGATGACTCTTTGAATATTTGGTACGGGCTCTTTTTGTGCAGACTAAGTGTTTGACAAAATACATTTCGCAGGTTGCATGGATATCACGCGATAAGTTCTCTTTATAGCACTCGTCATATTGCTTTCGTATATGCCAATATCTTTTGACTTGTACACAATTTCGTTCGGCAGACGACAATAAGTACCAAATGTTCAACAAAATGTTTTTCAGCGAATAAATGAATTTTTTTGCATGTTTTACGCTCTGTTTCTATCTAAAAAACTTGAACCTTCAACTCTAAAACTTCTCAAGTTCAAATTTTGGATCTGTCACTGGTATACCAGGGCATAACGTAAGAGCAAGTGATCCAATTATTGAGAGAGAGAGAGAGAGAGAGAGAGTCTCAAGTATATGAAATTTTAACTAACATAGTATCTTTGTCCAATCTCGTGGACTTTGATGGGATAAGAGAAACCCTTTGAATCTACAGTGAGCTAGAATACGCGGACTTGCTCTCCAGTAAAATTTCTATGAACAACGTTGCCATTTATTTGAAATTTTTCAAGAACTTGATCTGCAACGATGCTTCTACGAAGCCACTATATGGATTACAGCCTATCTTGAGAGGAGTGGTCGTTAGCCGTTACATCTTCTTTTAGCCAGCGGTAAGTTCCTACAACTTGAGCTATTGACTGGGCGAATGAATAATTCATCATTTCACAGATTTCTGAATTCTTATGGTTGAGATAACAGCAAAAATGAATATGCTGACAAACCTAGGCCACTTTCCAACGCAGCACTAACAACAGACATTTTTTGGTGCTGCTATGCCCACTGGGCAATGATTGCTGTATTTCCGAAGCCGTCAACAACGCTAGGTTTAATAACCTGAAAGAACCAATATGAACAACCTAAATCAGGAACACGCCATCGAATGGTCATAAATTTCAGTAACAAAGACACCTAATTGCAAAAGATTAAGACACTAATGAGCAATGTATAAACTGCCGCTTTCAGTAGCTACTAGACCTGTAAACGGGTCGGGTTTATCGGGTTTGGGTCGGGTTCAATCCGACCCATTAAGTTAATGGGTCATCCGAACCCGACCCGTTAAGCTAACGGATCACCCGTTAACAATTATTATTATTATTATTATTTTTTGCATAAAGTTTATTTTTTGTTTTTAAGACTTTAATAAAATTACTAAAACATCATCAACTAACGGATGCTAACTGGTCTAACGGGTTGACCCAAAGTGACGCGTTATTTAACTGGTTGTTAATGATTCACCTGTTAGCCGTTAAACATTCATCCAAATACTAATATTAACGGGTCGGGTTGGGTCCAAAATGCCAGGATGGGTATACTTCACCAGCTTATCAAGTGGATGTTCTCTAATACTGACTATAGTTTCATCCAGTGCCACAAGTAACCCACTTTCTTCACAGAATCTGATAATATCGCCTTCATTTTGAACAGGTTCCTGGAACAAATAGATAGTCTCAGGGTCAACGATGGCATTAAGATACATTGACAAGTATCACTAATCCTAACAAATAAAGATGAGGCCAAAAGTTAAATCGTTAAAGTATGCCAACCACATAAAATTTGATCTGAAAGAGATTCCATCCCTCACCAATTTTGCAGAGTGAATGCCTCTAAATACTGCAGATCGCAATCCTTTACCGAGGATCCAAAGTGGATAGCTTCTTTATATGTCCAGTTCCGATTGGCGTCAGCGCGAACTTGAATCCGGTATCCAACTTTCTTTCTCATTGCCTGTATAGCCACCTGTTGCAAAAATCATTGGAAAGCCACAAACCAAAGCCTTCACTTTCTTTGATGCATAATAACAAAGTCGTATTGACAAGAATCTTTGTAATGGTAACAATATGAGTTCAGAGAGATGAGAATAGTGCCCTCAGCTTTACTGCAGTAAATCCTTCTTCCACAAGTGATGCTACAACATGAGCTACTTGTGTGGGTTTCCCATCAAAATCAACGAGGGCAAAAAGAAAGACAGGAACTAACCCTTTGAACGAAGAAGAAGATGATGAAGGTGCAGAGTGAACCGCGGCACCAATTCAGAAAACTCTCCTCGGGTTTCATTCTCGTACAGCGATTTATAACTCGGGTTTTCGACATCCTTGGCCATGAAAAACAGAGGATAAACCGCAGTCGACTTCAGTTGACTGCATGCAAAACCAGTCCAGGCTTTGGCACTCAGCGGCACAGCCATCTGTGAAATTCGCCATCAAAATCCACAATTCAACGCACATTGTATGATAAACCAGTATGAAACCGGGGATTTTTAATTACGTGAAACCTATGAATTGCGGTACAAGTGGAAGGAGGATTGAGCTTCAACTCCTCAACGGCCTCTCTGATCTTTTCAACTCCTTGAGGAAGATTCAACGCCATAGTCAGAGTCCGCGTGAACGCTGTCTCGATCACTAAGTCACTGTCTTCGGTTTCCGACACTTCGCCGACTTCGATCTCCGGGCCGTCGAATCTTTACTCCTCCAACGGCCTTAAAAACAAAAATAATACGAAAAATCAAATAAAAGTGACATAATTTAAGCGGAAATAAATGAGAGTGGAGGAAAAAAAAAAGACTTTTGAGGGGGTCGAAAATGGCGGGAGTTTGGGTTGAGGAATAAGAAGGGCGGCGGCGGTGGCGTCGTTGTGCGCGGGAAAGACAGGGACCTCTTGCCATGCAGGAAAGAGAGAGAATTTGTGAGCAATAGCATCGAATGTGAGGAAGAAAGAAGAAAAAGGAGGGAGGGAAGTTTCGGAGAGAGAGAGAGAGAGAGAGAGAGAGAGAGAGAGAAGTGAAAGAAGATGAAGGTGGAGAGAAGGGGATAAGGAAACAGTGTCGTCTCTGCCGCTGTTGCTGTTGATGTTTCTTTTCTGGTGACCGTTGTACATTTGCATTCCTGTGGGCTAATTGGGTCTATTAGGGCCTACTGGTCCTATTGGGCCCAGTTTAATGTCGGTTGTCAGTTTGGTTTTTCAGGAATAGGATCATATTCGGATCCTCTTTATGAGGATCCTATGGAGCAGTTCATCCTATCTGTTCATCAGTCATCTTGCGGTCAGAAATTATTTTAAATTTTTTATTTAAAATTGAACACAAACGGTACCGATCGAAAGTTGGCCGCAAGATGAACAATGAACGACTAAGGTAAATTGATCCCTAGAATCCTCACAAAGAGAATTCAAAGAGGATCCTCATCCGGTTTTTTAAATGGGTGAATTTTGTTAGATCTTCTTATCAAAAGGGGGATTTGAAAACAGGCTGGATAAAAGAGGTTGGAGTTTATCTTTGATAGCAGTCTTTTTCAAAAAAAAAAAAAATTATCCAACAACAAAAAAAGCATAAATATTTCTAAAAAAAATTATAAATACAATTAAAAAGAATTTCTGTAAGCATTTTAAAAAATGTCTAATTCCCAATTTGAATTAGGCTAAACAAGTATATAGTTTTATTCCTTTTTAATCATTTAACTTTAATAAGGAACATTAATTATCTTCGTTAATTAATTTTACTAAAATTCATTAAAGTTAATTAAGTTTTTTTAGAAATATGCCACGACATCCATGCAGCTGACTAGGACGAGTCCAACTGAAGACGTAGCACAGAACTCTCGGTTAAACTCTGCGCATGCCAAAAGCTCACCACACGCCCGTCACAATTTTTCTTCGTCCGTCCATGCTCTCCAAACTACCCTTCTTCATCTCAAAATTCACCGCTCCAAACCAACTAAATCAAATCTCGCATCAGGGGTATTCCTGGCATTTGACCTAGGTTTGTATCTATAAAACCCTAATTCCAACAAACTCAGCTTCTCACACCAACATAGATATCCCACTACTAAGCAAGTACTTCAATGGCAGCCAAACTCTATGCCCTCGCCGTCATCCTCCTCCTCATCAGCATTGCCGGCAATGCAGCCGCCGAGGAACCACAGCAATGTGGGTCCAAATCCAAAGGACAATGCCACGACAAATCCAAGGCCTTGATACTGAAGATCATTGCTTTATTTGCCATTTTGGTCACGAGCATGATTGGTGTCTGCTTGCCGATGTTTTCACGCAAGGTTTCGGCTCTCCAACCCGGCAAAAACATGTTCGTAATTGTCAAAGCGTTCGCCTCCGGTGTCATACTTGCCACGGGGTACATGCACGTTTTACCCGACTCATTCGATTGCTTGACATCCGAGTGCTTGCCCGAACATCCGTGGAGGAAGTTTCCATTCACAACGTTCGTGGCAATGCTTTCAGCCGTTCTTACTCTCATGGTGGACTCGTTTTCGATGAGTCACTATAGGAAATATTTAGTTCGCGGTGCAGCTGGCGGCGAAGATGAGGAGAATGCCAAAAATAGCTCTTCTCAAATAGAGCCTTTTGGGCATGGTCATGACATTAAGATTGAAGATGGACTCGACGATAAGGATTCACAGTTACTGAGATATCGTGTTGTGGCACAGGTATTAATCTTATGATTTTGTGTAGTTTGTTACACGTGCTCGAATACTCTTAACCATTTAAACTTGCTTAGCATATTCAACTAAATTAAACCTATTAATCGAGCATTACTTTGAAACTAAGTTAGGGTTCCTATTAATCGAGCATTACTTTGAAACTAAGTTAGGGTTTGAATCATTTTTAACTGAGTTGGAGTGTTGATGCATGCAGGTATTGGAACTAGGAATTGTAGTGCACTCGGTAGTGATTGGATTATCAATGGGGGCATCTGATAATCCGTGCACAATCAGACCACTCATTGCTGCCCTTTGTTTCCATCAACTATTTGAAGGAATGGGTCTTGGCGGATGCATACTACAGGTGATTATTAATTCATTATTCACCAACTAATCTACCAGCCTTGTATTTATTAATGAACAATATTTGGCTACTCAAAGATGAATAGGAATTCCTACTCAAAACTCTTAGTGTTTTTAATTACAGAGCTTTATGCTTATGATTAGAACCGTTCATACTATGAATCACACTGTAAAGATCATCTCTGCAAAAAAATAAATTTAAACTAAGGTCGTTTAGTTAATCTATTGTAGCAAATACATAGACGGTTTGTAATGCTTTTACCAATACTGTTCATTTGCTTTTAAACAGTTTGATGACTAAACGACCTTAGTTTTAACTCATTTTTTGCAAAGACGATCTTTACAGGATGATTTATAATATGAATGGTTCTAATTATAATATAAACACGAAGTTCTATAAATAGACAACGAACAATTTTGAGTAGGAGTTCCTACTTATCTTTAAGTAGCCACCTAAAGTATAAATTGTATAATTAATCCTAAAACATGGTTCAAATTAATGTGGCTTGCAGGCTGAATATGGTATGAAGATGAAAGCAACAATGGTGTTCTTCTTCTCAGCCACGACACCGTTTGGGATAGCACTAGGGATTGCACTGTCACATATATACAGTGACGACAGTCCGACGGCTCTGATTGTGGTCGGGTTGCTAAATGCTGCATCTGCAGGGCTGCTCAACTATATGGCGCTGGTGGAACTCCTAGCAGCTGATTTCATGGGGACTAAATTGCAAGCAAATGTGAAGCTCCAAATGTTGTCTTATATTGCAGTTCTTTTTGGGGCAGGAGGCATGTCAGTAATGGCCATATGGGCTTAGCCTAACAGATCAACAATTATGTCAGATGGATTAATAAGATAGAATAGGATTGTGTTAGCTAGCTGCTTAATTATGTATTAATTACCTGTGATCTGCATGTACAGTAGGGTTAAACTTTTTGAGAATTTTAATTTATTCAGTTTTCAATCCTTAATTGGCAACTAGTTTGTATCCATCCATGGCATTCTCCTGAAATCTCTTAACCAATGAAAGGGACTTGAAAGTTGTCACTTGCGAGTGTTTAAAAGCGTTTACTCTTGCAACCGGATGCAGATGAAGTTGTGTGTTCAAATTTTAAATCCCCTCTCTCCAATGTCGTTCTAATCATTTCTAGGACTACCGACCAATCTTATTTTCCTTTTGATGGGAAATACCAACTAATATTTATAAGTTTGCCAAACCTAACTGCTAATTAACTATTGCAAGGTTACTCAACTAAGCTGAGCCACTCGTTTCCAGCTCTAGAGAAACTTCTATCGCCATTTCCATGAGTCCATCACTGGTTGAATTAATAATATTATTAATTTTAATCTCATTGCAGTCTTGTTATTCCTGGCCTGATTTCTCAATTTTCCATACAATACATCATCATAAGCCTTTTCTTTTCTGGAACAAAAGGGTTATTAATTGACTAGCACTAGCACCTAAAGTTAATGGATCCGAAATAAATTAGTCAGAACTCTTGTTATGGTGAGTCCGATACCTAATTGTTAATTACATGTTGTAAAAATCGTTTTATGAAGAACTCTTTGTGAGGATATGAAGGTACAAAGAGTCAAACATTGAAAAATGAAAAACCGTGCAACGGTTTTTAAGAGGTTGAGTCATCACTACCCATATCGCCTTTATGATGAAACTGCAACTTCCTTCATTCTCATTGTGGTGAGTCTAGTATCTAATTGTTACATGTGAGTCTTCATGTTGTAAATATAGCTTTGTGAATATCATATTGTTAGTAAAAAAAGGGAAATTAGTTGGAATTCGAAGGTTTTGCAGAATTTAGGTACATTGACTCTGTGAGAAGAGTACTCCAACTTATAGTTTCCAATGATGAAGATGAGCCATGTAGTACTACTATTAACATTAGTGACTAGAAAGTTAAAAAATGAAAAAAGCTGTTCGCTAGAATCATAAACAAATCTGAAATCGTGGCTATAAATTGTCCCATGCTCATGGGTCAGACGTCGCAAAGAGTGAAAGATGGAGAGGTCTCATTCCAAAAATAAAATTGGAGAAGACAATAATAGGGCCTCAAGAGTGTCCCTCGATGCGGTCAAAGAGACACTCATTCCACTCAAGACCTTTTTGAAAGCCTTGCCTTTAATAAGTGGCTTTTGTTTGCCTTATGATACATACCACTTTCATCTCAAATGATACTTTTCTAGATATGCTAAAAACAATCGTTCATATTTTATATTCTCAAAGTGATTTTTAGTTGTTAATGTATGTCGACATAATTTACGCTTTTTTTTTTTTTTTTGGTACATTCTTGTTTTTTTTTTTGGTCTATTAATTTTTCTTTTAACTTCAATCTAAATGTCATAAATAAACAAGGGTGTGTATGCAAGAAAATACGTGTATAGAGAAAGAATATTATAAGTATGCATAAATCACTTCCTTTTCTCATAATTTACCGTAATTATATTCTTCCTTTGTACACTTATGTTCTATTTTTTCACATCTCTGCTTATTTCTAGTGTAATGGTACAATTTTAATCACTCTAAGTACCAAATTGTTGTCGTATTAACTATGGGTAATTAATTAACACAATCGGTGGCTTTTATACACAGGAAATTAAGTGGGGCAATTAATCTAGGTAATGGAGACACCCAGCTTTGAAGTTGACAAGCTTACGCATGCACTTTTTGTGGAGTTAGGTTCAAAGATGATCTAAGATCACAAACAACAGTTAATTGCGCATTTTCTACATAATGCAAGTGCATTTGCTGTCATTAGTAAATTAGCTGCAAGTTTTTGGTGGATCAAGAACAACATGATTGTGGCTCTCGATGCTTACACAATCCTCTTACATCATTCTTATAATTAAGAATTCAAATTGATTTATCCATGTTCTATAGATGATTTGCTTAGATCAACATGTTAATCTCCATATAATCATGGTTAAGTTAAAAGGAACTTGGGGCCTTTAGTTAAAAGAAACCAATCAAATGTAAATATTCGAGAATTAATTGGCTAGCTTAGGCTAAGTTGCACCAAAGATTTGGACGTTCATGATTGGTAAATATACCAAAGGGGATTGAGATGGATCACTGTGCCACGTCTTTTGGTTGCAAATTTGGCAACAGTAATACTGCGTGTGACCTTAGGATTGTACAAGGACGGTACTCAAAATTCTGGGTGTATTTGTTCATGGAATCAAGCCTAATGTTATAAACCCATGTTTACTACATAATTAGTTTAGATTTGCACCCGTAGAGAGAAATAGACATTGGCCACGATCAGTGGCGGAGCTAGGATTTCTTGTGAGGAGAGGCCTCACACAAGTATAGAAGAAGAAAAAATGAATAGTGATTATAAAATTACAAATGCAAAACATCATAATATATATCCAAATAATTAAATAGTCAAAATTAACATATCCATAGATAATATGAATTTCATATTTTGAGACCGTTGCGCATGATGTCATCTATACTATTGAAAGAATTATTAAACTCAATGGAGAGAATTACTAAAAATTTGCAAACCCTAAAACTCAAAGTAAGAGGTAAGATAGAATAGAAACAACTGTTTTATAGAGGATAATAGAGTTTTACAAACCTTATTGTTCTTTATTCAATAAATTTGGGATTTGGAATGGTTAAATATATGAAATTCAAGAAGAATAGGGAAATAGCTCTGGCAGTGCATAAGTGAAAGACAATTTTTGTTAATTAAAAGTGAATGATGAGTTGAATTTGAATGTTATTGATTTGTGATAAATGACGATTCAAAATATTATATTTAATTTGGGGATGGAATTTGGTGGATTAAAAATAGATAATGATTGGATTTGTTTCATGTGTTGAGAAGGGTTGCAAAGCAAGGTGTAATACTAACCTTATTTTTACAAGTGAGGGTAGGCCTAGGACTACTCTAGTCCTAATATGCCTCCGCCAGTGGCCACGATTTACCCGTGGCTTACAAATGGACACAGATGCATGTTACAGCATTCTGGCTATTGCCTAAAAACGCCACTGTTTCGTGAGCAGGACGTGGCCCCAAAATAAGTGGCCTATACTCAAATTTCTAGCAGTGTGACTTCTCCACGGACTTCCAAAACTCATACAATGAAAATAATTCATACAGTGAAAGCTTATTTTCAAGTGATTCCATAATTCTTTTTGCTACATTATAAGGAATTGGATTCACACAATATCATAACATCGTATTTTTAGAAAGTAATGATGGTGGTGTCACTAAAACACCTTTTTCAAACAGGAGAATCAGACTCAATGAATTTTCTCACACAAAAAAAAAAACTTATTTCACATTGAAATTCATATGGCACGACACTTGGCACTATTATTACCTTTTAAAAACTGATAATTACACAAAAACCCTTCATTCTAAAACACAGAGAAATTTTTCAGTGTGTCGGAAATATGATCCGGTACACCAATTATCATAATACAAGTTGTTAGAAATTTTATTTTAGGGTTTTTTTTTTTTTTTTTTTTAATTTTTTAATTTTTTTTTAAATACGGGTCCAATTTTATACATCTGTTTGGAATAGAATTCACTAGTATGACACCCAGGTCAACAATTAAAGCGTGTATGACTTATTTAAATCGAATTACATCAATCGCTATCGACTCCCTACGGTTTGAATAACAAATCTTTTTTATCCCCGCATACAATGAAACAAATTGAACGAACAGTTGGTTTGGGATGGATTTTTTATATGAAAGTTACGATTGCATCTGTTTCGGGTTAAAATATGTTTGAACCAGAGTAAAATGAGTTTTTAGCCATCATAATTTGAATAAGGGTGGGTGAATGAGGTAACGGGGTTCTGTACAGGTAATTTATGTTCAAATTGAATTTATCTTCGTTGTCAACATGTATCATTTATGCTTACTGGGTCCATTGGTTTTGCTGGGGTGGGGGTGTATTGGCTTACGTACGAAGGTATAAAATAGCGTTTTTAGTTGTTTCTTAGTTGCTGATTTCATGGCTTATTTATTTGCAGAACATGAAAGAAGGGAAGAGATAATGCAGTGGTTAGTCTTAGGTATGTAGAAAGTTTGGAAGATCAGAAATTTGAAGGACGTTCGGTTCTGAATGCTAAATTCTAGAAAAGTCAACCTGGAATTTATTATTATTATTTTATTTTTTTTTAGAGGAAGTCAACCTGGAATTAAGGAGTAGATAAAATACACAAAAACTGCAAGCTAAATTTAGGAAGCCAAAATCATAATATTCAAGCAATTAAGGGTAAAACACGGTACTACGGTCTGGTGGTATTCCTCTTCATTTGTAAGTGATAGGTTTTAGGTTCGAATCTCGTGGATGACAAGAGGTCTTAGGTTCGAATTTCATAGATGAGACGAACTCCTCCTCTCTTTAGCGTATAATATAGCGTTGTACTAAAAAAAATTAGTTAAGGGTAAATCACAACGGGGTGGCCCAGTGGTTGGGATGAATTCTATACCCCTATTTCACATTGCCGTCCTGGTTTCGATTCCTGGTGTTGGTGAAATGCACTATGGTGGCCGGGGGAGGTTGAAATACCTATGTGCTTAGAGACTCTTAAAAATAGAGTTATATCAAATTTTCTCATTTTTTTAAGTATCCAACCACATGTATTATGACACTTATTGTATGGACCGTATTCCCGTCATTGAAAAATCGCACCTAAACAACTTTTGGTTTCCACATTGTAAGTGGAATATGACCTTAATTAAGTTGCTTAATTAAGCACACAAAGACAATCACGCATGGATGTTAGGATTATTTTAGAATAATATGGGTCCATTTTCCACCATAAATAATACACGACAAATGATACTCCATAAACAACAATGCCACAAGAAAAGATTTGGAGAATATATATATTGAACAACATATCTAGCCTAGCAAGCTGCTAATTAGATTATAGATTATGGAATAAAATAATGGAATCATATATTAATTAGATATAATCTAGCAAGAAGAGAAAATTGGTGATGAGCTTATCCTATATGAACCAATCACTACAGAGTGTGAATGGTGATGACTTCATGTAGGGCATTGGAGGGAGGAAGAAAGAAAAGTTGTAGTTGCTTGAGTGGGGCGAAGTGGAAAGTGGAGACAGTGCAACTATGGTACAAGTGTCGGTTCTGAGAAATTAATTAAATTTGAAAGACTGTATATTTGTGATGGGAAAACCCTAAAAATGCATGAAAATATAAAAATATCGATGTTCATTTGCAGTGGTCTCATGGATATTCCAAGAGCTTCATGGCAGGCAATGACATTGGAAGAAGATCATCCAGTAAGTACTGAGTGGTGAGTACTCTCTCTTACATGTTTTGGATAAAAAAAATAGGGGTTTTTTTAAGTTTAATCATTTATGAAGATTGAAATTTAAAATAAATCTGGTGTTAGATTACATATTGATTATAATCCCTTAATGTGTCCTTAATTCAAAATAATTAATGTGCATTTTATTCCCATTAAATATTTAAATTTATTAATATACAAATTTTAATTTATTTTTTTTACCAAAAAAGAGTTTTTTAATTTTATTTAACATTCTTCAAACTTAAAAGACTCAATTAATGTACCTACATGTTAGTACCGAAATGCATTATATTGAACTAATGTATCTAAATGTTAGTATCGAAATGTATGTACTGAAATATATGCATCAAAATGTATTATATTAAATTAATGTACCTAAATGTGTTACATCCCGACCCTGGCTCCACCATAACCCGGGCTCGACTCCATCGTAGCACGATATTGTCCGCTTTGGGCCCCGACCACACCCTCACGGTTTTGTTTCTAGGAACTCACGCGAGCAGAACTTCCCAGTGAGTCACCCATCTTGGGAATGCTCTAGCCCATTCTCATTTAACTTCGGAGTTCCTACGGAACCCGAAGCCAGTGAGCTCCCAAAAGGCCTCGTGCTAAAGGAGGTGGGCATGTACATATAAGGCATAGAGGATCCACTCCCCTGAGTGATGAGGGATCTAACAATCCACCCCCCTTAGGGGCCCGACATCCTCGTCGGCACACTTCCAGCCAGGGATTGGCTCTGATACCAAATTGTTACATCCCGACCCGAGCTCCACCACAACCCAGGCTCGACTCCATCATAGCACGATATTGTCCGCTTTGGGCCCCGACCACACCCTCACGGTTTTGTTTCTGGGAACTCACGCGAGCAGAACTTCTTAGTGGGTCACCCATCCTGGGAATGCTTTGGCCCATTCTCACTTAACTTTGGAGTTCCTATGGAACCCGAAGCCAATGATCTCCCAAAAGGCCTCGTGCTAAAGGAGGTGGGCAGGTACATATAAGGCATAGAGGATCCACTCCCCTAGGTGATGTGGGATCTAACAAAATGTGTGCACTGAAATGTTAGTACCAAAATGTATTATGTTGAATTAATATACCTAAATGTTTGTATCGAAATGTATGTATGGAAATGTGTGTACCTAAATGTATGTATCGAAATGTATTATAATGAATTTAATGCACCCAAAAGAAGAAGACAAAGTACATCGAAATATATTGTATAACAAAAATTAATTTATCTAAATATTTACAGCAAAGTATATTACGATAAATGAAATGAAAATTATAATTATAATGAAATAAAATTAGTACATTAAAAATTAAGAAGAAAAAGATAAATAATTAAAATATTAAAATATAATTAATAAATGAGGTTATTTATGTATTAAGGGACTAAAATTAGATTTTGATCTTACTCATGGTTTTAATCTAAAAATCATCTTTACCAAAGATTAAAATGAAGTTTTCTATATAAAAAAAAAGGAGTTTTAACGAAAAGCCCGCGGTACTGTTCACTTTAACGAAAAACCACATTTTTACACTAAAAAGTCAAACCTGACACTATTCACTTTACCCTTTATTTTGTCCTTATCGTTAAAACTAAAAGTTTTCAAGCCATTTTCATTAGTTTTCCTAAAAAAATATTGACCAAAACGTCTTCGTTTTTCAAGTTTATGAACAATTATTGTAGTGTACACAACATGGTAATAATTTTATGCAATTTAGTTCAATATCTTAGTGGATAAGGTGTTGAGTTTGTAATCATGCATCCGCAGGTTCAAAATTTTTTCACCCTCTAAATTATTGTAATAGTTTCGAATTATTTCTCCTCCGCAATTTAATGTAACATTTTCGAACCATTTCCCCTTCTCTTAATAATACTAATTTTATTAAATAATAATAATAATAATATTCTACAATATATTTCTCGAATCCACACTATTATAAGGGGTGGACTGTTAAGGGACTCTCTCAAAAGTAGAGCTCTTCATTGACTCTCTGTCACCTCACAGTTTGACGTCAATTCTCGTCCTAACATTATAAAACGTTGTGAAAAAAATATGAAGTGACAGAGAGTCTATGGAGAGTCCCACTTTTGAGGGAATCTCATTAGCAATTCTCTTAATAAGGGACCAAGTAAAAAAAGGTTCACACAGTATAGACTTTTCAATGTGCCCGGAACACGGGGCTGTACACCACATATCATTATATAATTGGAGGAAATTTTTTTCAAGTGTCCCTCCAATTGTATAACGACATGTATTGTATGTATATGTGCCTGTGTTCCGGGCATGGTGAAGAATCTCTCCACACAACAAGTGGCAGATTCAAGAACTTTTCTTCTCGGAAACAAGATGAAACAAGTACATCATCCTGTGCAATTTCCCTTGGCTTCCCACTCTATGTCGGCCTTTTTAGGCATTTTGTTGAACATCGGACTGCATGCAATCGTCCTTAGGATTGCATTAGGACTGCATGCAATCATCTTATGGTAAGTCCTATTTAATGTTGCGAGTATATTTATAGAGAAACATCGATCTGTTATTCCTTAATGTGAAGTAGAGTTTAAGATATTTATTTTATATTCTAACTGAGGAAAGTTAGTAATCTTCTTAATTGGTATTGTTCTTTAGCTTCTTCCATTTCGTTCTTATTATGCAATTTGATCCAATGAAGAATATTTTTTTTTATCTTTTTAGGTAACTTTTAAAGATTGTATCTTTAAAAAAATCAACTAATTGGGAATCATAAGTTCAAGAAGAAACTAAAAGGGAAGGCAACAACTAACAAGACATATGCCACATGTATAATGCCTCAAAAAGGATTCTCATCATGTCACATGATCAGTCCAATATTAATTGGAGTATAATTCTCTATCTTCCTATTTCCATCTTTTTCCCTTCCCTCCTTTTACACTTTGCTTTTTGTCTTTTTGTTCCTATAAAAAATCAATATAAAATGTTGACACTTAATCATAACTGTTCAAATAAAAGGAAAATAAACGTGAGGGAGATTTGGAGGGGAGAGAATCCTCTTCCATTTTAATTAGCTTTGTGCGTGTGTGTGTGTGTGAGAGAGAGAGAGAGAGAGAGAGAGAGAGGTGGACCGTGGGTTGGTGGCTTCATACTTTGCTCGGGCTTGCTGAGTTGACGGGCCAAGCAAATGGCCGAGAGTGGCCCTAGTGGGTTGGTCCACCGTGCACCCATGCGAGAGAGCTTGCAGAAGAAAATAAACAAATTAGACCCCACTGTGCACGATAATCATATTGTTTCACCTTGGTTGCCCTCTAAATTCCCAGATGATGTAATTTTTGGCACCAGAAATAGGCAGCTGTTAAATCCAGTCCCCCCTCTGTAGGCAACACTTTGCTCACTTTTGTGGTGCTCCCTCTCTCTTCTGTGTCTGCATATTTTATCTACATATACCTATCCGTCAGCCATTACAAAACCCTAGCTACTATTGGTTACTGCATGTATAGATATACACTAGGCAAAAACACAAAAACTTTGGGAAAAAAAGGTAAGAAAAACCATTGTAGCAGCCATGGATGCATGTTCATGTGAATCATGTCTTTTGCTTTCTCTCTTTATTCTTTTGTTGTCTTCTTTTAATGGGTAGGACCCGAAGTTTTCAAATTGTATTTGTTGTCTGTGGGATTTATATTTTGATTTATCATGAGGTAGTGACTTGTGATAAAAAAAAGTATGTTTGGTCATGGATAGGAGCTATACATAGGGCCTATTTATGGGAAATTATTTGGTACATTTTTGGTGATTCTTTTGTCTTTGTTTATTAACATTTTTGCTAGGGTATCACTGTGTCACTTCTTATTAGCGAAAGAATTTTGGGTCGTGATGCATGATCATGTATAATGTTTGACTACTTAATATCGACAAACATATGAACACATTATTGATTATCAACATATCACTTATGTTCTTGATATTTCAATTACATCATATCATTATGTTTGTTAGTAGAAGTTCAGTTAGATGAAAAGTAAATCGCGATATAACATCTTATTGGGTGGTCGGATAAAAAACTTGGTGAGGCCACATGAAGATATGCAAAAGCACATATTGCTCATCTTGAAAAACACTTCAAACCAATGTCATTACCACTAATTGTACGAAGTTTTGAATCTACACACAATGGATTGTGCTATTTCCATCTTCCTAATGAAAAGTTAGAACACGAGGTTAGGTTCATGTTTAGTAGTTGGTTTTATTGGAACGTTCCTTAATCACACTCGCTTGTCTTATCCAGTTAGCTTTGGAATTTAGAAGCAGAATGGAAGTTTGATGTAGTGGGGAAGCACCTAAACCATGCATAGTTAAATAATTGTGATTAATAAAGGTAAGGATGGAATCACAGGGAGCTGAACTCTGTTTTTAAATGCAAATCATTCAGAAGATTTGTCTGCAAGTTGCTGTCTGGCTCTGAGATTTGGCAACACCACTTTTTTAATTGATCTAATCTTCTTTTAGCATTCATCTTCTCTATAAAAAAAATTGACAAGTAGGTCTGAGGAAGGAGAAATTTTTTCAGAAAATACAACACGGTACACTAAGTATCATAATATAAATTGTTAAAATACATTTTTAAGTATCAAAAAACTTATATATTATAATATTTGGCGTATTAGCCGTGTTAATGGCCTCTCCTAAGATGGCATTACTTGATACGTCGTGAAAGAATAATGATGAACTTGTAAACTTGGTTGGAAGAGGAACAATGAACCTTCAAATCATATATAATATGTGGTGGAAGTTAGATCATATAAGTGGTTTTGTATCCTATCAAAATTCACATCAGGTGTCATCTATATGAATTATAAATATCGTTGTCTATATGGTACAATTGCCCTCTTTGGTTAAGTGCCATTTAGTTCCCTTCCAATCACCATAAAGTCTGCACTTCTTGCTTAAGAAACAAAAAGTTTGACCTAAGTAGAATTAATGTGAATCTGTTTTTCGTTTTACTTTTATCCAAGAGTACCAGCTTTATGTTATGGAAATTTGTTTAGTTAATAATTCTGTTTGGTTTAAGTGATTAAAAGCATTTATGTCTGCAGAGATGTCACGTTTTTATATGATATGACAAGAAAATCATCATGCAAGAGCATAAAAGTTTGCCATAACATGCAAATAACATAAACAAAGGAAAGAGGGTTGAAAAGCCAAGCACTATTCAGTACTATGTTGCCAAAGCTCACTCAGGAATCTGCAAAAGATGTGTTCTTGGCCAGTTAAAAACTCAATAGTAATCTAATATTTAAAGAAAATGGATGGGAGGATATTTAGGTATTTGATGCGAACAATTTTAGATAATTTAGTAATAATCCACCTGGATGGGGTCTTCAATTCAAAGGTTGAAGTGCTCTGTGAGTCATCCAAATTAAACAAATAAAACACACAAATTAATTTAGTCATCACAAACTGAGTTTAATTTTAGTCATTTACCTTTTAAACTGACCTTCATTGCGTCATCACATAAAATGTTAGTGACTAATTAAATTGACTTCAATCCCATTTCTGATCATAGGGTTTTTCCTCCTCTTCCAAAACATTCCACACCATAATTATTACTCCCCACATCATAAACTTTTTTTCTCTTCTAATAACCATCATATATATATATGACGCCAAATCATTATCCAAATCTACAAACGAATTCTCATGCACATGAATCTCATATATATAAACACATACGAGAAATGTTAAGGAGACTTTCAAAGATGGATTTTTCATAAACTTTGTGTCACCTCACAATTAAACGTTAATTCATGTGACAACATTATAAAATATTATGTTAAAAATATGAGATGACAGAGAGTTCATAAAGAGCTATTCTTTTGAAAGAGTCTCATTGGCATTTCTCAACACATAAACATCTTGATTCGAATCTCTCTTTTCATATATCCAACTGCTTACTTGAATCTCCCTCCCTCAGTTACGCTCGAATTATTAATTCACAGTAACATTGTCTTCTAATACCACCACCAATAACCATGGTGAAATATGATCCATGTTAAGATGCATATATATCTCTTCCTCCACATACATTAGACACATTTTCCCGTCCCGTTTCAATAATTGTCCACGCTTGCTTATGTAAGCCCCTGAAACTGTTGCTCTTTTATTTGTTGCTAAACCTGGCCCACTTCCCTTCCCCTTATAAAACCCCTCCCACTCTTCATGCTGTCATCCCCTGCCTTGCCCTCCAAAGCACAGGTCACAACCCCTTCAACTGCAAGTCCATAGAAACCTTAAGCAAAATAACTCCGAGCTTTGAGAACCATGCTTCCAGGTGAGATCATTTCAGGACTCCACTACTTTGAACCTGAAATCCCACTTCCAAATCCCTCTGACTTTGCCTTCATGCAGAGCCAAATTCCCTCCCTCCATTTCAACACTTTGTTCAACAACTTATCCCATCAAATCCCTCCTCCTATAGGCCATGACTTCACTCAACAATCCTCCAGCCTCAGCAACAACTCCAGCACCTCTGACGACGCCGAAGAACACCACCACCTCAGAG
Organism: Cotoneaster glaucophyllus; assembly: GCA_036320875.1. Taxonomy (NCBI): domain Eukaryota; kingdom Viridiplantae; phylum Streptophyta; class Magnoliopsida; order Rosales; family Rosaceae; genus Cotoneaster; species Cotoneaster glaucophyllus. The sequence continues at coordinate 1,319,573 of JAVVNS010000101.1, read as the reverse complement.
TCATCGACGAGAGGAAGCACAGGAGAATGATATCCAACAGAGAATCAGCCCGTAGATCGCGGATGAGGAAGCAGAAGCACCTCGACGAGCTCTGGTCGCAGGTGGTCCGGCTGAGGAATGAGAACCACAGCCTGATAGACAGGTTGAACAACCTTTCGGAGTCCCACGACAGGGTTGTGGAGGAGAATGCTCGGCTCAAGGAAGAAGCTTGCGACCTTCGCCAAATGCTCACAAACCTGCAGATTGGCAGCCCTTACAATATAAATGCTTCTACCTTCAGAGAGCTGGAGAGAGAGGTGCCCTGCAACACGGCTCATCTCAGAGCCGAGTCGTCGAACCAATCCATCGCTGCATCGGCCGATTTGCTCCATTAAGATAGACGAGGATCACTGTTCTCCTGCCATTGTAACTTAGCCTACTTTATGTCCCTTTTGTTTACTCTAAATGCTTTCAGTGTTTTTTTATCCTTCAAATCACTTAGCCACCATCTTATCTCAACTTGGCTAATAGAGTAGTCTTTATCATATTAAAGTCGATGCACGCGAACTTGACGAGAGAGATAGAGAGAAGAGTATATATCGCTGGTTACAAGCAAGAGTTTGCGCTTCTCGCCGCGCACACATCTGTAAAACGTACTTGCAGCTCATAATTATTGAAATGATTTTTCTTTGTAGCCCATCAAAGAATTATCAAACACTGAATCATTCATATCATCACTTTATCTTTTTTTTTTTTCTAGTTTGACAACTGAGAACCCCACCAACCACCTGAAAAATGAAATACACAAGACACTGCAGCATTTAGAAAGATCAGAACAAAAGGGTTACTACTTGGTCCTGACTAATCTACAAATTTGAAAATCTCCCATCACCACTATAAGCGAAAAATAGATACTATCCAACGTACTAAACTCGGGAAAAAAAAAAGCGTACAAGGATCAATTCGGGGAGAACAGTCGGTAACTTTGTGGGAACAATCTGAGTGAGTCGGAGACTAGCAGCGGGAACAGGAGAAAGACAAGAAATGGTGGAGGTGGTGGTGGTGGTGGTGCTAGTGGTGGTGCTAGTGGTGGCTCATCATACAAAAATGCATGACTACTGCGCGAAAACTAAACATTTGAAAAGGTTTATCCACTAGCTAGCAAAATTACACCCCTCTCAGTAATGTTTTTGTTTTTAACTTTTTAATGTGACCTATCTCTGTTGTCTGGGTTTTTTCAGCCAAACCAAGCTTCCATCATTGCTTTCGTGAACGAATTCGAAGGTCCTACCAAGAAAGCGGACGCGGAGGGTAACAGTGGAGAGATCATCTATTTAAATCATATTTTGTATCTATATAATGTGACTGTTGATAATTGGATTATTACTTAAGTGTTGATAATTGATTATTACTTAAGTGTTGATTAACATATTTATTTCTTATTATTGAATATGACATGATTATTGATGATTAGATTATTACTAAGTGTTGATTAAAGTGTTTATTTCTTATTAGTGACACGTCATATAATTTACAAAATTTAGTCTGAAAAGTTGATATACCTAGCATTACACCGACGCTTCAGGTGACGCTTCAACAGTAGATTTACCTTTTTCTTCTGGTACTATTGGAAGCACACACACATGCATTTGTCATATATAATGCAGCATTACCAAGTCCCACCATAAGTTATGCCTCACATTCTAGCCAGGCCCCTCCTTTCAAAGTATGTGCGATCACATTTCCATGATATCGTCAGAAAATAAGCACCCATACATATATATTTAGTCATGATGCAAATCCTAGTATTAATTTAAGCAACTTGACCTACGTCTTAGTCTTGCTCGACATCATTTGTACTAGTTGTATACAACAATATGTCACGTGATGATGCAGAAGAAAACACATGAGTTTATATATACAACTGGTAACACCTAAGAATCTTCCGCTTGTTTATATTTTTGGATGACTTTGACGATGTTTTCATCATATAATTTTTATAAATCACAATTAAAACTACAAAAATATGTCATACCAAATCTCTCCACAAAACCCTAACTTAAACGTCAACAGGGCTACCTCATATTCCTAGTAAGAGTTGGACCAGCTTCTCTTATGGATGAAAGAAATAGCAGAGACCCCCTTTTGTGGTCATCTTTTGGATGGGTCATTCTGTCATGTGGAGATTTTTGACCTTCACACATAGATATGGAACTATGGAAGTGAGTAGAAAACACAGTGAGATAAAACCAAAGATCAAGTACAGAGATAATAATTAAGGTTGACAAATCGAATAAATTTTGCAAAGTGCTGGTAATACGATCCAATACACTAAATATCATGATATAAAACGTAGGAATATTTTTTTTAAATATCGAACCACTTGTATTATAACACTTAATATACTGGATCGTATTCCCGACATACTGAAAAATCTCTAAACAAATGGAGACCGGCCAGTCGCCAGTGCTACAGCTAAATCAATAAGTTAAAACCTTTGAGTTTAACGTTAGTGAGAAAACCCCATTGATGACAGACATGCATGTACACAAACTATAAAAATGATATTTTCCCCTCCTAAAGTTAGGCTTCATTACATATAAAATAAAACAATTAGGATGATGATAAGTTATAGCTAATAACTAATAATCATGATTATTTATATATTTATCCTAAAAAAAGGTATTAGTTGCAGACTTAGACGTAATTAAATTGGCTAAAACAATTTATTTTTTCTTTATACTTAAATTTGAATTTCTTCTTTCGTAATATCTGTCAGATTAAGATATTGCCCAAATAAAAAGATAAATAGGAGATAGCCAAGAAAACAAGAGCACTAACAATTTATCAAATGTGATTTTTGCATGAGCACTTAGGATTAGTAGTGTAGAAATTGCTTGCTTTCATCAAGAAAGGAGGAATGAACTCCACTTAAATATGTAATCAAACTTATCCTAATCTGTACATGCAAACAAGTACTTAAGTTGAATATGTTATCAGTACTGTCATCCTTATATTTATGACAAATGTTTAACCATATTTGGACCAGCTGCATTGCATGACCTTAGTTTAAACTTTAAACACCTTTATTTTTTGGAGGTTTTATCTAATTTCGGTTTCAAACAAAGCCAAGTGTATTTACTCCACTAATATTGCACTTTAGTACTTTTTCTTTGGTAATAGTTTATGGCTCGTTTGCCAAGTACTTTTAGATGACCGAAAGTGTTTTTTGGTGAAAAATATTTTTTGAACCAATCTTTTATAGTACTAAAGTGCAATATTATTAGTGGAGTAAACACTTGGAAACCAAAAATATTTATCTAAAAGCGTTTTTAGTAATTTAAAAGTATTTCTCAAATTGAGCCTTCTTTTATGCAAGCAATATATTCGAATTCAAGACCTAGGATATTGGGACTGGAATAAATTTTTTTAACCACCTGAACTATAAATTTCATCCATACTAGAATTAACAAGAGTAGTTCTTCCATTGACACCTTTTCTTTTTAACGACTGTTATAAGCTGCTTCTTTAGCTCTTTAACAAGATCCCGCCCAATTGTATGTAGTTGGAGTGAGATTCATATCAATAACATATCAACCACAACATTAACAACACATACATATACAGAATTGATACGTTGTTAATACCATTATCGATATGTTATCAATATGGATCTCATCCAAGCTACAATTGAGAGAGAGGCCTGTTTAGTGGTGTCAAGTGAAAAGAGCCCATTCTTTAACAAGGCCCTTTGGCAAACACTAACGGTCATTTCACTTTGGTTTTTTCATTGAACAAACTTGAAGTCGCCATTAATTGAAATGTGAGAACATATTCGATCAACTCAAAACACAAAACCTATAATTTACTTGATTACATGATGTAGCAAAATTTACTAAATTAACAGAGTAGCTAGGGAAAACAGATGAATGAAATCATGGTCCAGTAGGACTTATGTCTTGTGTGTAGATATAGTCTGTGTGAGCAACCATGGACCTTCTCATCAAACACTCTTCACTGTTTAATCCCTTGCAATCAGCCTCACCATCGAGGCTTCCTTCCTCCTACAAATTAAAACAAAAACATAAATTTTAATTAATTGAAATCAACATGCACCAGGATTAAGATTAACATGAGAGAAAAATAAAATAAAGGTAATTAAATTAGGAAAGTGATTTCTGCTATCTCATTTTCTCCTCTACACTCTTTTCTTTCTTTCTATCTTTTTGGTTGAATCAATGGAGAATCAAGAGACAGAAAGAAAGAAAAGAGTGCAGAAGGAGAAAATGAAAATGTGTAAATCACTATCCTTAACTTACAAGTGATGAAGATCTGATGGCCATATAAGAAGGAGAAGCACCAGCAGAAGATGATAATGATTCATTTGGACCAGATACAGGTAACGTGGAGGCAGCTGGGATTTCTCTGGCTTCTGCTCTTGAAATATACAACAGAGAAAAGGCCAAAAGGAAGAACAAAATCTGGGCGTTCGCCATTGTTTTGGTCTCAAAAGCTTCACAATTTCAGCACAGGTTAATAAAAAAGCTTCCTCCTGTATATGTAGATATTTATGGAGAGCAACTGAACCCTAGAAGTTTAAATTGGGTTTTGACTTCTGAATTTTGAGAGAGTAAATGGGGCAATGATGGAGTGATGATTTTGTGAGCTGCTGCCATGAACGAGATATTATTGTGCACTGCTCCCTGCCTGCCTACTGTATCAGAGTGCAGAAAGTCAAGACGTTGCCGTTACCAATTAGTACAGGTCAATGCTGAGCCTCTTTAATTTCTTCTTCTTCCTCCTAGGAAAATTCACCATTTAAAGACATCATTGAAAAGCGTTTCCTCTTGTTTATCTCCATCTGATTTGTTTAGTGTGAGTTTGTTTGGGTGACGGGGAGCTAGATGTACTGTTTACCATGCAGCTGCAAGGGAACTTGTGTAAGATCAAGTCACATGCCTTGGCATTGAGAGATTTTTCAGTGTTGCGATCGACACATGAGGTGGTACATCACGTGTCATTATACAAATAATGGGATATGTGTGTTAAAAAGTTAATAACTTAAAAAGAAAAATTTCTCACATTTTGCATAAAAACACGTAGTGTACCATCCATGTTCCCTGTCACAATTAAAAATTTCTCCTTGGCATGCATGTGATGGACACCTGTTCTTATTGGGGACATCTTGGTCAACCCCTTCAAAGAATCATTATACACAACTAGACTGAGAAACTTTGATAAAATTGTCTAACCTGACAACCTTTGAAATTAGTAGCTTGAGATAGTCTCATATTTTGTTGAGAAATGTCTTTAGAATGACGTGATCAAATTTCTGATCAAAATTTATCTTGTAAAATTAGAATATCGTCATATGATATTGCTAATTCACATAATATGATAAATATCTTGATGAATAATTGATTTCAAATTAAAATATATTATTAGTAAATATATATATGGGTCCAATAACATTAGTGAATTAGTTACATTACACGACACCTAATTCATAAACTAAACCCTTGGAGCTTAATCCCGTACCTAATGTGATTCTCCTAATGGTCAAAGATTACTGCCTAAACCCCCACAAGTCCCTAAGCAGCATGCAGTGATGAGTGAGCCTTTCTACATTACCAGAGCTGGTAATTTAATAATCATACGGATAATGGTGTTCTTCAAAACATAATTAGTAATATATAATGTGATTATCGGGAGGGACGTCACAAAACTGTCGACCACGTTTGTAATCTATCGATCCCAGACCAAGCAAATACAATTTTGTGATTTCCTTCACGACTCACTAGTTTTGTCCCCTTGGGGCCAAATATTATTTTAGTGTACAATATTTATTTAGTTCCGATTAAAAGAAATTATAATCATACAAATTTTGTCTACCCACTTCAGTTCAATTTTGTTTGTTGTTTTCGTTTAATTAATTCAATTTAATAATAAAAAATAAATGCGTATGAGAAAACAATTGTGGGCGGTTATCATTTCTCCCGCTTAATTATCATCTTTTTAGTAATTAAGAAATGAACAATACTTGCATCCACTACATCCATGAATATTAAGGTGAATGCAAGTATTTTCCTTAAAGTGATTAAGAGTTTTATTTAGCAATTGGTAGATAACCCTAATGAGTAAATCATTCTTCTCAATCCCGTTTCTTTTAGAATTCGAACACTTTCTCTTTCCTTCGTGTAACTTTCTCTTTCTTTAGTGTAATTTAGATTATAAACATGGCTTACATTAAAAAAAAAAAAAATATATATATATATATTAATGCAATTTCTTACCGCGAACATTGCAGGGCAAAACTGATGGAAAACCATTATTAGCAAAAACATGGTGGATGTATCTTATATGAAGCATTCAGAAGACATAAATAAGAGAGCTTCTTCGGGAAACATGATTCCCATTTCAAAATCATGATTAAAATTAAAAAAAGATAAAAGATGTTGCGTCATTTTGTTACTTGTTTAGACAGATTATGCAATCGAGGCCCGTTGACTGTATACTGCATGGCTTTGATCTGCGATATTCTTTTCACCCACTCATCAGTAATTTAATCAAGTGATATTTTTGTTTTTCATTTATTCAAATCAAATTGACATGACATGAGTTCGAGAATGAAGCTTATAACCCAAATGGTTCAGAGTGTTTGTTTACGTTAACGCTCAAAAGTGGGATGTCAACAAGGGAAGAGATTCCATTCGGGTCTCTCTCACCAAATCTTAGAGATTCGAATATCCGAATCCTTGAAATTTGATCTAACGGCTACAATTGTTATAACTTTTAGAGGGTGCCACTGTTTGTAGCCGTTGGATTAAATTTCAAGGGCCCGAATCTCTTGATCCTTAGAATTTGGTGGGAGAGATCCGGATGAGATCTCTTCCCGTCAACAAATACTAGTTTGGTCAGTCATTGATGAATTGATAGCTAACAAAGTTTAAGTGGTTCACTCTTAAAATTTAATTACGTCTACTGTAGTGATCTGTATATATTTGATATGTGATTACAAATGCGTTATACAACAGTGTAATATTTCTCTTATTTTGTGTATCTAGCCATCTATAAGGGGCACTTGACCCTGTGGCCCAAAATGTCTTGGCTCACTGGGCTTGGGTTTACTTTGACTGTGGGCCGACTGAGTCCAGCCCAATATTTTCTGGTTATGCCATTGGGAATTGGGATAGCGCCAAACTAAGTTCTAAGATTTTTTTTTTTTTTTTTTTTTTTTTTGTCGTCCTCATTTTTTTCCCGTTAGAATTATTCTGTAGTCTTCTCTTATCCTCCAAACAAAAACTTCATCAACTCTCTGTTGAAAGTTATCTCCAAAATTCCAAACTCTAATGATATTTGTGTAATTCCAGGCTCAATTGGGGAACCATGGCATTTTCTCCAACTCCCATCTCTGCTTTTTCTTTCACCAACATTCAGAAACTGCCCAAAAGGCTGTCTCCACCTTCTGCTGCGAACTCAAAAGGCATACCCAAAGACCTCATCTTTAACCATGATGGTTTAGCCACCAAGAAGCTTCTGGTACCTGTCACAACACTCGTCAATTGGTGGCCCAATTTCGGATGGAAACTTACCTACACCTGGAATGCCACTGTAGCGGTTTCTCAAGCCATACCATGTGTCTTAAGTCTTTAACTTTCTAGTGTGAGTGTGCGTAATTGGCTTGGGATACCGACACGGTGTAGGTAATTCCTCTCCGGAATTGGGGCTTTGTTTAGGTTGATATGAAGTGGGTTAATTTAATGGTTGAATTGGTGGTGGTGGTGGCAGGCAGGGGTGGACATGGTGGCAGAGCTGGTTGGAGTGACATTGGGTCCAAAGGGAAGGAATGTGGTGCTGCAGAATAAATATGGACCTCCCAAGATTGTCAATGATGGTGAAACTGTACTCAAACAGGTATTGCACGCATAACCCACAAGTTTATCATCCCTGGCTTTATCATTAGCCAATTGTGGGGTTTAGAGACTAATTACTTGGTATTCACAAAATTAATCAGATTTAACACAAGTGTTTGATCAAGAAAGGAGCTTTCTTGTTAGTTGAAATTTGTAGAACCAAAATGTACAGTAGCTTTCATCAAAATTATGATTTCCCTCATCAGCTGCTTATCAATCACTGATTTATCTGAATTCCATTGTCCTTACATTTTGCTCCTAGTTCACTACAGCTACAGTCTGAATAGAAATTGTTGCTACACAATGAATACGTTGTTAAGTTTTTCGTGAGTTACTAATACGAGTGCGAAGGTATGAATCTGATTCGGTTTCTTTTCTTAACCGGCTTCATTTTCCCCTCTTTCTTAAGATTGAGTTGGAGGACCCTGTGGAGAATGTTGGTGTTAAACTGGTGAGGCAAGCTGGTGCGAAAACAAATGACCTCGCAGGAGATGGTTCCACTACAGCTGTAGTTCTTGCTCATGGTTTAATTACTGAAGGTGTGAAGGTATGAATCTGATGCCATCCATTGCTTTGTTTCTTGGACTAGAAGAAACAAAGTACTTATTGTGATGGTTAAGGATCCTACATTGTTTTGTTCTTAGATGTCTGTGACACCTGAGCTAAGCTGCATCGTATCCAAATACTATGTTTAATACTGCTATTAAACATGTCGTTTAATGGAATGCAAGTCGGCATTCAATTAAACTTTGGCGACTTTTTTGTATTGTACATAAACTTTCTTCTAGGTTACTGCAGCTGGCATGAATCCCATTCAAATTGCTCGTGGGATTGAAAAAACCGCTGTGGCCCTCGTTGCTGAACTCAAATTGATGTCCAGAGAGGTAACCAGATTTGTTTTCCTTCTTCTAATTGAAAGATTGAAACCCTATCGATCCAAGCATTATTCAAAATCATGAAAAAAGTATTGCGAAATGAAGACATTGTATTAGGCTGTACAAAAACATTTGAAGATACATTTTTTTAGTTAATTCAGTTACCATCCTACATATATTGCTATGCAGATTGAAGATCACGAGCTAGCAGATGTTGCTGCAGTTAGTGCAGGCAATGATTATACAGTTGGGAATATGATTTATGACGCTCTTCGTCAAGTAGGAAAGAAGGGTGTGGTTACCATTGAATCAGGGAAAAGTACAGAGAACGACCTACAAATTGTGGAAGGAATGCAGTTCGATCGTGGATACTTATCGCCTTATTTTGTCACTGATCGAAAAAAAATGATAGTGGAGTTTCAGGACTGTAAGGTAAGAAGTTCACATTACTTATGGACTGGCATGCTCTCCGATGAAGTAATTAGACGTCATGAAATTCTTTGTTTGCAGTTACTTTTGGTTGACAAGAAAATTACACACCCAGAGGAGCTGTTCAAAGTATTGGACAATGCAGGTACAAGAAAAGTATCCTGTCGTGATAGTTGCGGAGGGCATTGAGCAGGAAGCTCTGACTCCAGTGATCAGAAACAAACTCAGGGGTGCGCTGAAGGCAGCTGCTATTAAGGCTCCTGCCTTCGGCGAGCGCAAAAGCCATTACTTAGACGACATTGCCATTTTGACTGGAGGTAGTAGGTTAAACATCGAAACTCAGATATTAAATGAGCTCCGGCACAGTTCTTTACACTGCATGTATTTTGCAGCAACGGTCGTGAGAGATGAGATGGGGATTGTCCTATATGATGTTGGGAAGGAGGTGTTGGGCACCGCTACTAAGGTTGTGATAACTAAGGATTCTACATTGATAGTTACCGATGGCAGCACCCGGGAGGCTGTAGAAAAGAGGGTTTCACAGATACAAAAGCTCGTTGAGGTACATCCGACATCTCTTGGCACTCTTCTTTGTTGCTGAAGTGTAGAAGGAAGTCTACACATCATTATTTCCTCAAATACAACACAACTAATTTTTTTTCTTTTTTTCAGAATACTGAAGAAGAATTTCAAAAGAAGATATTAAATGAAAGAATAGCAAGATTATCAGGGGGAATTGCTATTCTGCAGGTAATGAAACGGTTAATGCACTTAGGCATCTTTATAATCTGAATGCCGGGGGCCTGACTTTCTTTCAAGATGACATATTGGTTCTGATAATTGATTCATAGGTAGGAGCACAAACACAAATTGAGTTGAAAGATAAGCAACTTAGAATTGAAGATGCTTTGAATGCAACCAAGGTAGTTTCCCGCTGTTCTTATTTTCGTAAGAAGTTGAATGCCAGTCGATAATGGTTGTTTTCTAACTGGATCACAATATAGGCAGCTATTGAGGAAGGTGTGGTAGTTGGCGGTGGCTGTAGCCTTCTGAGGCTCTCTAAAAAGGTGGATACTATTAAAGAACTTTTGGATAATGAAGAACAGAAGGTACCTACCTGCCACTCCATTTTTAATCATTTCGTGCTCAATTCATGCTGTTCAACCTGTTTTTACTAAGTTTTCATAGCCCTTATGGTCGTTTATCTGTGTTTGCGCAGATTGGAGCGGAGATCTTCAAGAGAGCTCTAAGTTATCCTGTAAAACTGATAGCTAAAAATGCAGGTGTAAATGGAAGTGTTGTAGTAGAGAAGGTCTCTGCATGTTAAATGCATTTTCTTCTTAAAACGTAATGTTAGATTTAGTGCACTTGTCATGCTTTCTGGCCGGATATCTTGAATCAAACTGTTGTACTGAGACTTGTTGAATTTTGCAGGTTCTGTCTAACGATGACATGGGGTACGGATACAACGCTGCGAAAGACTGCTATGAGGACCTAATGAAAGCCGGGATCATGGATCCATCAAAGGTTTTGTAACACTCGATGACTTTGGAACAAAATTTCTACACTTGATGACATAACTAAGCTAGAATCCTGCGTTTTAAAAGGTTATTCAACATGAAAACGGTTCGTTATTTTGGGACAGGTGGTTAGATGTTGTTTGGAGAATGCAGCATCAGTGGCCAAAACTTTTCTGACATCGGATGCTGTCGTTGTCGAAATTAAGGAAACACAGCCCATCCCAAGAGGAATGCCGCCCAAACTGCCGGATATCCCAAGAATGCCTCCACCACCACCACCAGACCTGGCTAGTATCCCAAGAAGAAGAAGAAGGGCAACACCACCAATGCCCATGCCCATACCAACCACAGGTTGTTCCTTGCCTTCCAAACAAGGGTCTTTGGTTTCTATGGTTTTCCTGCTTCTCATTGATGTAATGTGGCTGTTGAAGTGACAAGAAACTAATTCAAACGTCTCATGATTCAGGTGCTGGGCCCTTGGGCTTTTAAAGAGGGACTTGTAGCCGTATTAGTGAAGAGCACGCATTCACACTTGTATGACACGCGGTGTATCTGAGGTTCAAAGTTCGATTTTCTCCCGTCCGTCAATAGTGCTTGAATATAAAGAATGACTGTACAATGTAAATAGTTTCATTGTCCATCTAAAAGTCTGCAATGTGGGAAGAATGCCACTCGCTGTTCATATGATATACTTGATTGTTTTTCTGTACAAGATTGACGCGTCATAGGCATTAATCTTTTTGTCCATGATCAAATTTCTCATTAACTAGTTCAATGTAATTTTATTTTTCGTTATCAATATTCAATAACCTCGAACCTTTGCAAGTTTCTTGAAAAAAAAAGTTACATATGCAAAATCAGAGGGAGAGAGGGTTATATATGCCAAATTGCATCAAGTGTGTTGTGATACGTGCCCCAAGAAGATGGAGATGGAGATGAGATAAGAGTTGGCTTTCGAAACTTGAGTTTGGGTGTGGATGAATTCAAGACTTGAATGTTTTCCTTTACTTATTTTTGGGCATGTTTCGACCTTAAATTCACAACTCCGCGCGGTGACAACTAATTTGGTCAACTTAGTGTTCTATGTTTTGTTGAAGTTTTTTTTTATTGAGAATCTCTAGAATGCCCTTGCTGATGTTTGTATCGTTTTTAATAAATAGAGTAAATTGTAGATATGGTCCCTGAATTTTAACTCAATTGGAGCAATGGTCCCTTAACTAAAAATCTATTACCATTGGTCCCTCAACTCATCAAAACATGCAGCTATGGTCCCTCAACTAAAAATCAATTACCATTGGTCCCTCAACTTTAATTTAACTGGAGAAATGGTCCCTTAAGTATAACCTAATTGTAGCAATGGTCCTTCCAACATAACTCATTTTGACAAAAAAATTGACATAGTTGACGAAAATGATCATAATTATACACTTTGATGAGTTGAGGGACCCTAATTATATAAATGGTTATTCCAACATAACTTATTTTGACTAAATTTATGAAAATGACTATAGCTACACATTTAGATAAGTTGAGGGACCAATGGTAATAGATTTTTAGTTGAGGGACCATTGCTCCAATTTGATTAAAGTTCAGGGACCATAACTATAATTTACTCTAATAAATAATAACCGGTTGGTCTAAAATAATTATGACTATATCTGGTACCATTGTGAGGTCGGGTGAAATTGAAAGGCATGATTCCGCTTGTTTGTGAGAGCTATCATGCACATAGCATGATTAGATGGCCATATTGATGATTTGATAATAATAAGTGATTTTCACGCTCTTTTTCTTTCGCTTATTCGTCTTGTTATATTAAAAATTAATTAATCAAATGAAAAGTATAGAAAATACCGTTTTACCACACTGACAGTAATTTTCAATACTTGTACATTTTAATGCGAGCACGATTCTCACGGATTTTTTTTTATTAATATTAATAATTTATCTCAATAATACTATAGTTTGTGAAAAACGAAAATTGAGGGGAAAAAATGAAAAGAATGAGAGTAGAAGAAGAAGGTAGAAAAGATCATTAGCGTTTCTCATCTCTGAGGCAAGAAAATGACACGTGCAACTGCAACAGCATCACAAAGCACACCATCCCAAAAACTGGAAGTCCCCTCTCCCAAATTCCCAGAAAATTTCTTTGTCCTCAGCTTTTGTATAAATGTCGTCGGAGCAACGCGATCCTCTCACAAGCTGAAATTGGAAGAAAAAAAAAACCCCAATTCAGATCCTCCCGTTTGCCCATCAGGAAATAGAAAGATGTTGATGATGGGATTGAGCATCCAGAGCTTACTGGATTTGGCGGTGGCCGGAATTTCAATGATGATTGGGTTCGGGATCTTCGCGTTTATCGCTTCTATTCTTTGCTCTGCCGCGTTCTTGCACACCGCCAGCGCCAAGGACGTCTCCTCTTGATCCCCCCATTACTTGAAAGGTAACCATTCCCAATTTCAAATTGAGATTCAGCTTCACTTCGGCTGCATAAATCTTGATCTGGGTCTTCATGAATTGATGCGATCCAGGTTTTGTCTCCGTCAAGGTGAGTTTTTTTGTTTGATTGATGATGTTGAATTGGTAGATTATTTTATGAACTTTTCTTCGCGATGTGTTTTATAGGTTACCGTAGCATACAGAAGGAATGACATGGTCGGCAACGAGTTACGATTCAATTCAAATTTGGCTCTGATTAGTGGTTCTGGTTTTGAAGATTTTGTAATTTGTATCCATAACAATTGCAGCGAGGTTGTTCAATAAAAAGTCTCCTTCTTTGTTTGAAAAAATGCATATAATATACAAGTGATTTCCGCACTTTCTTTTCTCTCGTTACCCACTCGCGTTTAAAATATGCGTACCATTTTTGCCATAAAATACTTCAACATTAGTCACAAAATTGTACTTTTTAAAAGACGCTAAGCGCTATTAGTGAATTATGAAACAAAACACGGTGATTAATCATGTTTTTCTTTTGGGTAAAAATATATTTTCTAAAAGACGCTGAGCGTTACTATGAATTATGAAACAAAACAGAGTGATTAATATGAAATTACGAGTTATTATGTTTTTCTTTTGGGCTTTCTTGAATACACCATTCCGCGGATCCCATCCGGATCCGCCACAAAACCCAACGGCCTGTAAAACCCGAGAACCCTGGGTTCCGAATACAAAGCAATATTACAAATCCCTTTCCCTACCAGCTCCTCTATCAACCTCTCCATCACCGCCTTCCCCAGCCCCAGCCCCTGAAACGACGGGTCCACCACCACGTCCCATATGATCGCGTTGAACACGCCGTCTCCAGTCGCCCTCGCGAACGCCACCGGCCGCTTCGTCTTCCTGTACTCCATCCACAGCAGCGAGTCCGTGTGCTCCAGCGCCGTCCGGATCTTGTCCGGGTCCCGCTTCGGAAACCCGACGGCCACGAACACCTTGTTGAGGTGGTCCAGGTTGAGCTCCGCGATCGTGCGGTGGAGGTTGAAGCCCCGGGTGTCGAGGTCTTGGTCGGAGATTGAGTATTGGTTGGTAGTTATGGAGCGGCGCGACAGGGTGAGGTTTTGCGGGGGAGTGGTGGCGGTGCTTCTGAGGCGGAGACAGGGGAGGGGAGCGGAGATAGTGCCACGTAAGATCATGTTTGGGAAGAGGTGAAGTGATAAGTTCGATGTACGAGGGAGAGCAGCATTGGGTTTTGTATGGATGCGGTGTACCGTGGTCAGTTTGTGGTGGTGAGTCGCCCTTTGTGGATACAGAAAGCGTGCTGACAAACGACGTCGAATGATGAAGTAACTTCAACGGGTAAAAACACAAGTGGAAAAGATAAAATGACTTATTTGGATGTGTTTTTAAAATAACATAAAATATTTTTGATAAAATTGACTTTACAGTATGTTTGGATGAGGGAAATAAACTTGGAATTTGAATTAAAGACTGAATTTATAAGTTGACATGCACCAATTCCCTTGTTTGGATTCATAAACATAGAAATTTAGAATTTTCGCATGGAAAAAAAACTTTGAATTTGGGACCTCAAATTCTCAAGTTTAAATTCCATGTAAATCGGTGTCATTTTCCAATTTATATGATTGAGAGTTTAAAAACAACAAATTCCGTATTCAATTCCATTGTTCTTTTAGGTTACCCAAACAAGAAAATTCTCAAATGCTATAGAATAAAATTTCATCATTTAAATTTTCGTCATTTTAAAATTCATTAGTAATCTTAAATTTTTTCATCCAAACATATTGTTAGGTTTCAAAAGCATTTTAACATTTTTTAGTAGAAATATCAGATATGTGTTTCTTCGAGGAATCACTTAAAGTTTGTTTTTCAAAATCTACTTGGATTTCTACTAAAAATTGATTTAAAAAACATTCTCAGCATTTTCAATTATTTAAAAACTCTTAGAAACGAGTCCAAAAGCATTGTGTGTTGTGTCTAATAACACTATTACTTCAGTGATCGACAACTATTTATCACCGATATAAATCGACTATTTGCTATAACAAACTAATGAATGAGGTTAATGGTTGGATAGGTCGGATTAGGGACGAAGCAGAAGATATGTATGGATGAGGGTATCTCCAAATAACAAAGTTATAAATTAAAAGTGAAACAATTTACTACACAAAATCTTATATTTTAATCTATAAAAAATTTATAGAATCTACAATATCACTTGACACGTTTTCATGTTTTGAAGCGTTGCACGACAACTTCTTTACCAATACCATCAAATATCTCTCTATCAAATAGTCATATTATCATTCATTCATTGATCTTCTATCCGGTTTTCCAATCAATCTTCTGAAATTTTATGGCTGAAAATGTTGTTTCAATGTTAGCAACAACTAGAAGAGTAAGTATTAATGTTACAAGTAAAAAAAAATAGTTATACACCTTACTAATATCACAAGCATATACATTTTTTTTTTACCAAAAAACTGAGCGGTAGCATCTGGGGGCAAAGTGGCTCCGTCCTTTGGTGGGATCCACTCGTGTGGCAATCAACACACTAACAAAAATGTTGACGAAAAATGAAGGGAAAGATCAAAATTTTGGGAGTTTTAACAAAAAGCTTTCGGTACTATTTATTTTAACGAAAAATCATATGTTTACTCTAAAATGTCAATTCTAGTACTATTCACTTACAACACATTTTTGTCATTTTCGTTAAAACTCAAAATTTTCAAGCCCTTTTTATTAATTTTTTTTTTTTTTTTGAAAGAGCCCTTTTTATTAGTTTATCTCAAAAAAATTTCCCTAACCATTAGACCAACCTCACTAAGCACCCTATTTTATAGTTTATCTCAAAAAATTTCCCTAACCATTAGACCAACCTCACTAAGAACCCTATTTTAGAGTATAACATGTACTCAAGAAATAGATAGTGAAATATGCAATTAAAGTAGGGGGGGTTTAGCTTACAAATTAGATAAAAATGTGTCATCAACATTCTTTTTTTACTTCACATATTTCTTTTGTTAATTTATATTTTTTTATTTTCTTTAATTCAACCGATACGATGGTAAAAAATTTAAAAAATTAAAAAATGTAAAAATAAATCTATAGATATTACACACCATTAGACATTCCCACTTAGTATTCGTGTGCATTCTTGACTCTTCTCTTTCGTTTTCAACTCTCTTTGACGAGATAAATTTAGATATTTTCCCCTAGCTTGCGACAAGGCCGAGGCAATTTTGCTTACACATGTCGGATGCAATCATGTAAAATTTAAAGCAACGTACATCATGGATTCATGGTGGTATTTTAACCACGTTCGAAATTCAGAGACCTCTTAAAGTGAACTGTTGCAAGATATCCAAATTCAAAGAGATCTTATGGTTTAACCGTTGAGAGTCAAACTCTTTTTTTATGTTACGAAGCGATATTCTACTGTAAACTAATTTAATCGAACTAAGTTTTAAACTTTCGAATGCATTTAGAATAAGACCATCCGACGTAGTTTAGTAAGTTAAACTCTTTTTATTGATAAAACGGTATTCTACTGTAAGCTAATCATATTATCATTC
Source organism: Cotoneaster glaucophyllus (assembly GCA_036320875.1). Lineage (NCBI taxonomy): Eukaryota > Viridiplantae > Streptophyta > Magnoliopsida > Rosales > Rosaceae > Cotoneaster > Cotoneaster glaucophyllus. Next base: position 1,302,822 of record JAVVNS010000101.1, on the reverse strand, counting down.
ATTCATTGATCTTCTATTTGGTCTCTCAATCGATCTTCTAAAATTTCAGGCTGAAAATATTCTTTCAATGTTGGCAACAATTAGAAGAATTAATGCTAATATTACAAATAAATAAATTAGTATATACCTTAGTAATATCACAAGCATATACATTTTTCTTGTACAAAAAACCCTGAGCGGGAGCATCTGGGAGCAAGGTGGCTCCGTCCTTGGGGTGGGATTCACTCATGGGGCAATCAAACACAGTAACAAAAATTTTGACGAAAAACCAAAGGATCAAATTTTTTCCCAGACTATTAGACCAACCTTACTAAGAACCCTATTTTAGTGTATAACATGTACTCAAAATATAGACAGTGAAATATGCGATTAAAGCAGGGGGTTTAGCTTACAAATTAGGTGTAATATCCATATACGTTTTTTTATTTTTCATACATCTCTTATTAATTTATGTATTTTGATATTTTTTAATTAATCCGATTCGTCGGCCGAAAGTTTAAAAAACGTGTAAGAAATAAAAAAAAGTATGTGGACATTACAATCCATTAGATATTCCCACATAGGAATCCTGATTCTCGCCGGATCCTCTTTGTGAGGATCCTGGAGATCTGTTATATCGTGTTCGTTCATCGTACATCGTGCGGTTAGAAATCATTTTAAATATTTTTATTTAAAATTGAAAGCAAACAATATTTGACAAAAACTGACCGCACGATGTACGATAAACGAACACAATTCACGAGTTTCCAAAATCCTCGTCAAAATGATCCTCTTGGGCCACCTAGTATTCTTGTGCATTCTTGATTCTTCTCTTTTGTTTTCATTTCTCTGTGATGAGGTAAATTTAGATATTTCCCCCTAGCTTGCGACAAAGCCGAGGCAATTTGGCTTTACACATTTCGGATGCAATCATGTAAAATTAAAAGCATTTACATCATAGATTCATGGTGGTATTTTGACCACGTTTCGAAATTCAGAGACACCTCATGGTGAACTGTTGCAAGATAAGAATAACCATCCAAATTCAAAGAGATCTTATGGTTTAACTGTTGAGAGCTAAACTCTTTTTTTTCTAGGAAGTTTTAACGAAAAGTCCGCGGTACTGTTTTCTTTAACGAAAAACCACATTTTTATACTAAAAAGTCAAACATGGTACGATTCACTTTACCTTTTATTTTGTCCTTATCGTTAAAACTCAAAGTTTTCAAGTCATTAGTTTTCCTTTTTTTCTATTATGAAACGTTACTCTACTTTAATTAGTAAGCTAAACTCTTTTTATTGATCAAACGGTATTCTACTGTAAGCGGACTAAGATTTGAACTTGAATCTATTACAAAGGCATCACACTCTTTAGTTCATGTATGTGCCAGTTTTCTCTCTTACAGCGCTATGATTGTTTTAAGTTGTGCATTATTTGATAAGCTAAGTACACAACCCCCGCCAAATATGCATCTTAATTAACCTTAAACTCAATACTAATCACACTAATGGAAAGCTAAATTATCCTCTAACCCTCTGATTAATCTTTCTTAATTACCTTAATTGGCTGCTCAACTGCACTCCAAACTTCACACCTGACTTTCAGCACTATCTGCCTTGTGCAGCAACTCCTCCTCCTCCTTCCCCTTTTCTCTGACCCTTAATCTTTCATCCTCTCTCTTCTTCTCCTTTCTGCAAGTTACTTTCTTATCTCTATCTGCATGCCTGAGCCGCCATCCGTCGCCGCGATTTCTGCCGCCGATCCCACGTGGAAGTAGTACTTCTTCACGGTGGCTTGGGCCGGACGAGGCGTCTGAAACCATGGAGTCATCACTCTCACCATCATAATGACGATCAACAATGCAGTTCTTGCCATTTATTTTTCCACCCCCTTTTTTATGATCACTAATATTGTAGTAAACTTCATTACTTTCGCTACGCATGCTGGGGGAGCCAATATACATTGTCCATCCAGACTCGCCACTCCCACTCCAATTCTTCGCATCGCCTCCAACAACTTGGGAAGACTCCATTCCACAGAGACACAAAGCTCGGAAGCTCACCCCAACAACTTCTGAGATAAAAACTTAACGAAGCGAATTCGAGTTAGGTATAAACTTTTGAGACAAGATGTTATGACTCTTATTGTAGAATGGAAATGCATTTATATATCAGTCTGGTTATTTGCCTTCAATTCTCAAAGTAAAGGACAAAAAAAATCCATCTTAGTACAGTGGGATTTGAAGAATCCTCCCCCTTCCCTCTCTTAATTATTGAATGAATATTGCCAAGGATGCATGTCGACCACCTGGCCAACCTATCACCATATTTTCCATGGTCACTACAGGACAAGTTCTTGGATAAATGGTGATTCACTACTGGCAGAGATCTTTTTCGGATTTCACCGTCCGGAATTTAATAATAAATTAACTCATTTTGTTAACTTAATTAAAAGCTTTGGTTTCTCTTTGGCACAAACTAAAAACCCTAATTGTCTAGTTCGCAAGCTCTAATAGTCACGTGGAAGATTCAAATTCATTCACTACTTACATGTGAAAAATAAATGGGCAGAGCTAGGTAGCTCACTTGTCGCCGTCATCTGCTCTCTCACACGCACACACACACACCCTTTACTTCTCTGTGTTGCTTATAAATAATGACCAGTTTTTGGTTGGGGAACAGGCAGGCCTCTATTTAATTGGAGAGTACAGATTCAATTAGCTTTCAATAGTTTAGACGAGGTTTCAAGTTCGACTATATGAATGTAATGGACGATATATATTTGTGATAGTTCGAAAACTAGTTGCAGCTGATCCGGTTGTAATGGTGTAACTTCATTTTTCCTTGAATTCTTTGTGCCCTGCCATCATCAAGAAAGAGCAGCTTTTTTCCCTGTGAAAGTTTCAGTCTTGGCATTTTTTACAGTAGACAATTTACACCAGATTGGACAAGGTTATGTGGTTGGGGGAAAACTTGTGAAAAGGTCATTTAATTTGCTTCTCTTTTGTTCTTGTAATTGCTGTGTTTCCCTTCCTCCCCAACAAGCAAAGCCCCTACTTCTTCTCTCTCTTCTGAGAATTTGTTTGCAGATCCAGCGATGCTAGCTTATGCAGCAATCACACAGTTGGGATCACTAATTTGGTGTTTTATTATGTTAATCATGATTAGGAATTTGATTAGGATGTCATTAAGTATGTGATTATTTGACTTCTGTCAAATGAAAGGTCGGATTTTTCTTCTTTGGTTTGTGTTTACAGTAAAGTCAAGGAGATTTTATCCAAACCACAACAAATTCAGATGCATTAGCAATCGGAAAGGGATCATCTCCGATCACTTCCACCTAATCCTTATAACTTATAAATTCGAATTCTTAAAATTTGATTCAATGGTTAAAGTTATTATAATTTTTAATAAAGTTTCCTGTTTGTAGTAGTTAGATCAAATTTTAAAAGTCTGAATTTATAGATCATGAGGTATAGGTGGAAGAGAATTCGCCCAAGTGTTTGCAAGAAGTCTTAAATTGCGTGGTAGCCCATTGCCACGTGGCGCACAACAGATTGATCCACACAGCCAGGTCATCTCATGTGGATCCCAGATTCAAAGTCCACTCATAAGTCTCCCCCCACAACAATAAACCCAGAGGGTCAATTTCGTCGACTACTCAAAAAGTTACAGTGGCAACTAGGGGTGGGCAAACGGGCCTGGACCCGCTGTCCGGGGCGGTTCGGGGCGGGTTTGGAGCAGGTTCGGGGAGGGGCCTTATATTTGATACACGAAACGGATCGGGGCGGGCGGGGCGGGTCTAAGTATACGACGGGGCGGGACGGGTCCAATTCTAAGTATACACGGGCCCCCGGCCCGGACCGTATACACATATTTCATTCCTTCTCTCTCACACACACACACACGGTCTCTGCAATTCCTCTCTCGGTTTCTCCGGTTTTCCTCAATCCTAAATCTTCTTCGTCCAATCTTGACCGTCTTCGTCGATTCTTAAACTTGGAGACTTTCCTCCCTATCGATCTCTCTCTCCCAAATCGTCTTCGTTGATTCTTAAACTCGGAGACTCTCATCCTCACCATCTGCTCCTCTCGACTTCGAGTCTCCGACGACCACCATCTGCTCATCTCAACTTCGGCCACCACCTCACGGTCCTGAGTCTCCTGACTCCTGAGTTTCGACCAGTCCATTTCGAAGCCACAAGGTATTCAATTTTAGCCTTTAGGGAATTAAGGAATTAGGGTTTTCTAGATTTAGGGATTTTGATTTATTCTGTTCTATTTTGGTTTCAATAATTTTGAATATATTTTATATCAGAAATTCTGTTCTGGGTTCTATTTATTCGGTTGCGATTTTGTAATTTAGATCATAATCTAAGCTTTGAGAATTAACTACATGTGTCATGTATGGAATCCTTCTCATCATTGGCATGTAGGGCTTGTTATTGTTATTATCCAAATTCTTTCAAAACTTGAGTTTCAATTTCAAGTATGGATTTTCATTGTTATCCTATTCTGCATTTTAGGGATTTATATTTTAAACCGTTAATTTTTGGAGATACAAGGTTCTGAAAAATGGGGTTGAAGTTAAGCTGCAAAGGAATGCATTTAGTGTGCTCGAACATCCTACAGGGAATGAGGAAGATTACAATTTTTATTACATGTTAATTACCAGTTATAGTATAATTTGCACTCTGTTAGGAACCATGGATAGATTACAACAATGTTCTATATTTTGGATTTGGATAATAATAATATTAATATGCGCTGCTAGGCACAATCTGTGCTTCAATATTCCTCTAATATGTGCTGCTGCAGTGCTGTTGTGCATTCTCAAGCCTATAGCCTTCTAGATTATTGCAGAAAGAGCTTTCCAGATTTGTTTTTCATCAAGGTTTTCTTTGCTGCATTTCAGAGGAAAATTCAACAACAAAAAAAATTAAGGAAAAAAAAAGTAAATGGACCTGTGGACCCGCCCCGAATCGGCCCGTTTTAAACGGGCCGGGTTAGGTCCGGTTCCAAAACTTAGAATTCCTATACCCGCTCCGCCCCGCCCCGTTAGATTTTTAAACAGGTCCGGTCCGGTCCGGTCCCTCCAAATTTGGGCCCGGCCCGGCCCGTGCCCACCCCTAGTGGCAACCAACTCAAGAAAATCAAAAGAAAACCGGGAAATTATGAAAAGGCCACCATCCAATTAAATTTTTAAAAATTTCTTGGACTGATCCAGTCCTTAGACGATCTCCAACTCTTAAGTTAAAATCTAAAAAATTTAATTAAAAAAGTTTAAGTTTTAACTCAGAAACAGTTTTTTTGTTCCAACCCTTCCATTACCAATCATTGGGCTAAAAACTTAAATTTTTAGCCCAGAAAATTTAGGAGGTTTTAATCCAGAAACAGCTTCTTTACCCGTACTCTTTTGGGTTAAAATTTTAACCCCACATCATTAAAGAATGAATATAGACTAATTTTTTTTTCTTAAAGTAACTTTAAAAAAAATTATGTAGAGTATCCTAATTAATTTTATGAACATTTTAACAAAAAAATATTTAGATTCCGACAAATATTGAAAAATCACTAACCGACACCAAGAAACTCGTGAAATACTATGAAAGAATATGAAACACATAAAAGATTTTTTTTTTAAATTACTTTAACCGTTGGATTTAAATTTGGACCGTTAGATATTTTTTTTACCGTTGGATTTCATCAAATTAGATCTTAAATGTTGGATTCAATGAATTTATAAATATAAAACTAAAAAAATATACATTTATGGTGGACCAGCCCCACTATCCAAGAGGGGAATTCTGGGCTAAATTTGGCACAGAAATAAGGTTTGAGTTTTAATTATATTTGCCCCAAGAGTTAGAGTAAGTTTAGAACCTAAAATTTGAGTTTTACTCCAAGGGTTAAAATAGGTCTTATGGGTTAAAATTTTAGCCTCAAATTATTAAATAATGAATTTAGGTTAATTTTTTTTCTTAAAGTAACTTTTTTAAAAAAACAAAATTATGTAGACTATCCTAATTTAATTTTATGAACATTTTAACCTAAAAAAATTTAGATTCCGACAAATATTGAAAAATCACTAACCGACACCATGAAACTCGTGAAACACTATGAAAGAATATGAAACACATAAAAGAATTTTTTTTAATTGTTTTAGCCTTTGGATTTAAATTTGAACCGTCACATTTTTTTTTTTTACCTTTGAATTTTATCAACTTAGATCTTAAACTTTGGATTCAATGAATTTATAAATATAAAACTTAAAAAAAAAAATTATATATATATATATAGTGGGCCAACCCCACCAACTCGGAGGGAATACTACGCTAAATTTAGCTCATAAATGAGTTTTGAGTTTTAACTCATATTTATCTCAAGACTTGAAGCAATTTGAGATAAATTTAGAATTTAAAATTTGAGTTTTAGTCGAAAGGTTAGAATAGTACTTAGCCTTAAACAGAACTGTACTGACCTTAAAGTTAGTGCCTTTTCAGAATTGCTGATTGAGAGGGAGAGATACCAGAGCCCCTGGATGTCTCTGCTTCTCTATCTGACCCAAAGCTAGCGACTTGTTTGTTTCCTGGTAAAATTTGGATCACGGGAAGTGAAACCCGAGATGGGTTTGACGGAATACTTGAGGACAATCGATTGGGAGGAAGAAGCCTACCCAGCATATGAAGATTTCGTAATTCTTCCTCTGTTTGTCCTCTACTTCCCAACTGTCCGATTTTTTCTGGATAGATTCGTCTTTGAGGTACATAACATTGATTGGAGCAGCTCAGGTTTTGATTTTTTGTAGCTTACTGATGTTATTAATGTTGTTTATCCGACATTTTCGATCGTTAATGATGTTTTTTTAGTGTTATGTTGGTTGCCCATGTCGGAAATACACTTGTATTTGATGGGTTGTGTTTGATTTTGTGTTATTTGATTAGCATGATTGAATGTCAGATTGGTCAGCGCGATATGCGTTATTGTTTTTGAAGTGGTTTAACTGGTTTTCTGGTCTTTGAGATTCAGTGTCTGTTTGCATTGTCTCTCAGTTTCCTTTAGGTCCTGTTTCTGCTGCATCTTGCATTCTCTTTTGATCAATGAAAAGGATTAGAAAGAGAACAACTTGTTTTACATGGGAAGTTTCGAGTGAGAAGCTCCTCCAATGTCGATTAATGGTTAATGATTGTGTCAAAATTGTACCAGCCCTTTTTTCATTAATGCCATAAAAGCAATGTAAAACTAAAGTTGTTTGCCTTCTGTATTGGTTTGGTGCTGATGTTTTTATTTCCGACAAGCAACTTAAACCGCTTATAGTAGTCGTCCCTGGATATGACCGATTAGTTTGTATGGCCAGATCGATAAACGTAAGGGTCTCAGTGTTGATTGTTGGTGTAAGATCATTGTTTAAGAGGATCGGTTACTTTTCTCCATTTCTCTCTCACACTGGCTATGTTGGCGGTGAATGCTTCTGCTTATAAATACTGATGTTCTTGATTATGCTCGAATGGAGCTTTAGCTTTTTCCTAGCTATACTTAGCTATGTAAAATGTTGTTTGGGCCCAAAATGACATTGGGCCGAGCTCGGACCATCCTCGGCCCAGGACCTGCGCGAAGGCGGTGAGTCGGATCTATGGGCCACGGATTAGGAGAAATCCTATCTGGAAAAGGAAGGAAGAAAAGATAAGTATAAAAATATGATAGAGGCCGAGACCTATTAGGAGAAGGAGTCCCGAGGAGAAAGTGAATCAAACTCGCAATTGGAGGCAGGTTCAGAGTCCTAGTTGGATTGGGATCGGCCGAGATAGAATTGGATTAGTATCGGCTAAGGTAGAGTTAGACTAGGAAGAGGAGTTCTACCCAAGGACGGTTTGGAGCATTTGCATTACTATAAATAGAGGGGAAGCATAACATTAACTCTCTCCAATTCAACACACAAAACTGCCCTGCGCAAACCCTCTCAACCTATGAGATTTTTATTTTCTTGTCCGCCAACACATCTTCAGTTTGGATAAACAGCACTGTGAAGGCAACTGGTGGTATCTTCAGTTTGGATAAATAGCACTATCGCCGTAGAACCAGTCGATCGCGGAGCACCTTCAGTTTGGATAAACAGCACTGCGTCGAGGCCGATTGGTTATCTATCCAAGTCTCGGTCGAGAAGGACTTCCGGGTTCTCATCGACAGAGGTCATCTCACCAGCCTTCTCGGCGAAGTGAGGTGTTACGAGTTACCGAGCTCGGCACATCGAACGCCGAGTTGTTTTATGATTGGATACTCACAGGTTAGCTTCAGAGTTCGGCATTCCGACGGCCGAACCACTTTCACCGTCAAGACATACATCTGTTTTGAGTATCTGTGTCCTTTGGTGTCGATTCGGCGTGCTTATACCTTTACGAATATAATCACTGTGACCGAATTCGGCGCCGACGATTCGTGAACTTCGCAAGACTAGCAGCCTTGTCTTCAGGCTCTAGAACCCAAAGGCCGAGGCGTGTTCCTTCCTCGGCCGTAGTCGCAAGATTCAGAAGTCAGCCGCGCACACAACGCAACATCAACATTTTACTCAGCGGCCGAGTTCGGCCGTCGAGTTGGCACTCCCCGCATTCAACCGAAGGACGTAGTTAGCTCATAGATTATTCGGCCTGCGCGCCACGTAGGCTTGGTAGTTTTTAGGGTCAACAAATGTACAGCCTAATCTTCACCCGAGCTAAAGTTTTCTAGGGCAGCTTTCGTTTTCCATTACTTTTCAGTTAAACATTAGATTACTTGTTTCATTCTTATCTCCTAGTACTCTATATATATTCCTAATCAAGGAGTGTGAACTTGACTACTTTTCTTTCCCTTAAGATCTTTATTTTGCTCACTGTTGATTTATATTTCATACCGCAGAAATTGGGGAGGCGGTTAATTTTTGGAAAGGGCCTTCAGAAACAGGATGTAAAAACTTATGAACAAAGGAAGAAGATTAGAAAATTCAAGGAGTCAGCATGGAAATGCATATATTTTCTCTCAGCAGAGTTTCTAGTCCTTCTTGTAACTTATGATGAGCCTTGGTTTACGAATACAAAATACTTTTGGGTAGGACCGGGAGACCAGGTCTGGCCTGACCAGAAAATGAAGTAAGTCTTAATTAGAATTTATGTCGTGTTCGTGTTTGTTTTAAAAAGGCATTCATATGAAATCTGAGCTTTATCCTCCATAAAATGCTACATATGAATTTCAGGTTGAAATTGAAGGGGGTTTATATGTATGGTGCTGGATTTTACACATACTCCATATTTGCTTTGATTTACTGGGAAACAAGGCGTTCCGACTTTGGGGTATCCATGAGCCATCATGTAGCATCTGTCACTCTCATTGTGCTGTCTTACATTTTCAGGTATGTTCTGATGGCGTGAGTTTGTAGCTTTCTCATGTTCCTAGTCACAAAACCAACGGAACAAGAATACTAAAACCTAGAAAAGATATGAAGGAGGGTTTAAGTATTAGCATTATTATACTATGTATTGCAATGTATTTCATTTAATCACTTTCTCCTGTTTCTTGCAGGTTTGCCCGTGTAGGTTCAGTTGTTTTAGCTCTTCATGATGCTAATGATGTGTTTCTGGAGGTAGGGAAGATGTCCAAATACAGTGGTGCTGAAAGGACTGCTAGCGTTGCGTTTATTCTTTTTGTATTGTCTTGGATCATACTGCGACTCGTTTACTATCCATTCTGGATCCTTTGGAGTACAAGGTTTGTCTAACTCGATGCCTAATTTTTTTATGAAAGAACAGACATTAGTAGTTCTACAACGAACCTTCGGTCTATCTTCTATTCATTTTTGCTTGCTTCTTTTTCTGGCAGCTATGAAGTTCTCCTGACATTAGACATGGACAAGCACTCTATAGATGGACCAATATATTACTATGTGTTCAATACTCTCCTATACAGCTAGCTTGTTGTTCACATATTCTGGTGGGTCTTGATGTATCGGATGCTTGTTAAACAAATCCAAGCAAGAGGCCAGCTTAGTGACGATGTTCGGTCAGGTGAGTGAATTGTCGTATTTCCTTCCTGTTTTGTCATATACAAAGTACGTAATCTGATTACGGAGGCACCGATGTATTTGCATCTGCATCCCTCTTTATTTAATTTTCACTTATGATTTGGTTCTCTTTCGAGTATCCATCGTCTTAGTTCGTTGCCTGATCTTTGCTTTTTGTTTCTTTATCGATTTTCTCTGTATAGATTCTGAAGGCGAAGAAGATGATCACGAAGATTAACTGAGAAACATAAGATACAGCCACACTGTGACCGTCAGGCAAAGGTGCTCTTAAATTTTAGGGAAGTCATCGGAATTCCACAAGCAAGAAACCACATTTTCAAGTTGAATTCCCGTAATCATAGAACTTGAGGCAGCTGTTACACTATTTTAGTAGCACATGTCATATACGAAAAGCAACGAGACACCTAAAAACTGCTGTATGCTTTTATTTCCGTTGCTAGTTAGACCGATGAATGTGGTTTTCGTATTTCCTGCAGACGAGGAACATCTTACGTTTACACAGTCGATGTACTCTCTTAATGGTGAAACGATTCTGGTGGAAGAAGCGCGTCGCGAGGATGATTAGTTAACTGAGATACGATAAGGAAGCAGGTTGAATGAAGAGAGTGGCAAGAGTACAGAAGTTTGAGAATCTGCTGGCATGATTGATATGCTAATGCAACTGCAATATTTGTACACTTTTTCGAGTCAGGTGTAAGGTTTTTGTGAATGCCATGGATACTTTCTTTTCTAAAGCATCCATGATTAACAGAAATTTTCGCTTTCCTTGAGTAATTAGGTCTCGAAAGCCGTCTTTACAGTCTCCTAATCTCCGTTTTAATTGTCCGCGTAGTTTGTGGAACATGCTATGTCTTTGTTTCTCATGATTCTATTAGAAAATGAATCATTTAATGAAGATACGTGTTATTAAATGTAACTAACTATTTAATTCATTAACGTTATTTTTTTACTAATAGAAAATTCATTCATTTTACTAATTAGTGATAGTGCGGAAAGAACAATTGTATTTTTCTTGGAGAACAAGATTTAAACCTTTTAATTTGTACCAAAACGACATCGTTCCTTCTTCTTCTTCTCTCACCGCTCTTACTTTTTCCCCAATATTCCCTTGCCTTCAGGCTTCAGCTACTAGAACTAGACTAACAAAGCCAGAGTTAAAGTTGTGAACCGGTTGCGACGTCGTTTAACTCGTCTTCCTCTCCTAGGGTTTCTGATAATTCCACATTTGATACGCCATGGAAGATGTACTGACTGAGATTCCGCCACCATCGAGGTTCTTCCAGGAAGATCTCAACACCTTCACACCTCCGTCGCCGCCCCTTCCCTCTCCCTTCCTCTTGTTCTCTCAAAACCCTGACGGAGCGGCGGCAGAGTTCCCTATCCGCCCCTCTCTCCTCATCGTCGCCCTATCCTCCCCATCCCTTCACCTCTTCCACAGCGTCTCCTCCAAATCCCTAATCGGAACCCTAATCCTCCCGGAAACCCCCTTCTCCGGCAACTCAATCGACCCCTCTCTCACAGACAAGTCCTGCAACATCTACTCCCTCCCAAACCCCCGAAACCCTGAATCCCCAACCCTTCTCGTCTCCTTCCAGTGCCCAATCGCCGCCGAGAGATGCCACGCCGTGGCCAAGCTGCTCACTTCTCATCAGATCGTCCCCCAGAGGGTCCTGATTCTCGACTCGGTCCAGACCCTGAACTTCCGCGGCAAGCTCTCGAGGGACGAGGCTGCGGCGTTCAAGCTGGAGACCACCGCGGAAAGAAAGGCGCCGTCTTTGAGGCTGGAGTATTTTCCGTCGGGCAGCGTCGTGGATGGGCTGGGCGCGGCGCTGTTGGCGGCGTGCGAAATCAAGAACATCAGGGCGGCGCTCTGCGTGACGTGGCCGCAATTCGGAGCTCCGGTGCTGTCCCTGATCAGGTCCCACATCTTCCGTGCCTTTGATTTGGAATTGAGCATTGATTCTGGTTGCGAGGATTATGTGATTCTAGGGCAAGATAAGGATCACCGTCATCCTTTTGATTCTGATTTGTATACTTGACATGTTTCTTCGCTCATGTGCTTTTCTGCGTTCATAGAAATTCTGAATTTTCTGCAATGTTGTATTGGTTATTCGAATTTCCTTTTTTCTGATATATGGATTTGAAAATATTTAAAAGAGACTTAAGGGATTGAAATAAATAAAACTGTGCGAGACGAGAAAATTAGTGTGCGGAAATCATCAGCGATGAGGTGATCCAACTGGTCAAGCCTTGCTTTGTTTGCCTTGCTTTGCATGTTTAAGGCTCAAGGATTGTTTGAAATGATTTTAAATGATTGGAAGCGTTTTTACCATAAATAATTTTGGATTCTAAAAGTACTTAAAACTATGTGTTTATTCCAGAGAGAACTTTAAGTGTTTGTTTTTTTTTAAATTTACTTATATTTTTGCTAAGAATTGATTCTAAAACTATTTTCAGCAAAAGCGTCGTCAATTATTTTAAAATCGCTTCCAAAGAAGCTCTACTACTAAGATTAATTAACTTAACTTACTAAATGTTGGCATTTGAGTACAATTTTGGAGAGAGCCTTCTCTATAAATTACATATGATGCGATATGATCAAAAGATTTCATGCACTCGGGTCTACCAAAAAGAGCTCGTGTGGAACCTAATGCAAAGGATTCTTTTGTGTGTGTGTATCTTGGAAGAACGGGTGGACAAGCGTACACAAGGCTCTCTCCTCCCAAAGGTACTCGCTCAGTTGATCGGTTTATTGTATTTGAACACGTGAAAGGTGAAACTAATCATTTAAAAAATTACAAGGATCGGTTTTTCCAACCAATTGCATGCACGATCACCAATCCGAGTTCTTTGCCCAAACAAATTGAAATCCGATTTTTCCAACCAAAACATTACTACAAAAATATGAATTAGACAAGATTACATACTTCACCGTTTAACCTAATCCACCGATGAATAAGTCCACGCAATATTCGAACCTTTTGTACGATAGATTTGTATGCTGGACCTTTTTCTTTTTCCAGAAGATGGTAAGCAAGAAGCCTCAACCAGTAACAAAACTTTTATGACACGGATACACTGCAGTAGCGTTTCATATTAATAAAGACATGTCTAATTTTTTCTATGTATAATTGTACTATTGGCACAAGATGTCATGATAACAGTGAATCAGTGTTATGTGAGTTGATCTCCTCAAGCGGTCTGATTTACTGTTAAATTAAGAGTTCAGTAAAAGGTAAAAGGGTAAACGTTAGCTGTCATTAGGCATTGTTTGTTGGAAAAAGCATACGTCTTTTTAACTCTTTTGCTTGGAACTCCTGGTCAGAGAAATACCCACCAACCGGGCCAAATAGTAGTTGCATCCACAATTGACTTTGTCCCAAATACTCAAACTCCCCATGCAAATTGATATACAAACATTTTCATGCACTTTTCACTTATATATATATCTCTCTCAGTCCCAACCATCTCTCCCACTCTTACCAATCCTCCAAGAAAACCCTCGATCGCAACCGAAAATGGCTCCTTCCCTTGGCTTCCGACCCTTCGTTGTGCAACTTTTGCTGCTAGTTTTCTCCGTTTTGAGCACTGGCTTGCGCGCAGGTGACCCTCCGTTAACGTTGGACTACTACAAATCTGCATGTCCGACTGTGTTTGACATTGTGAAGAAAGAAATGGAATGTGCTGTGCTCTCTGATCCTCGTAACGCTGCCTTGGTAGTTCGGTTGCATTTCCACGACTGTTTTGTTCAGGTTCCCATTGTTTATTATAGTTTCAAGTTTTTGTAGAATTCTTAAAATATAAGAGAATCCCATTTGAGCTCTTGGATCGTGTAAACAGGGATGTGATGGATCGGTATTGCTAGAGGACACAATCGACCTGACAGGGGAGAAGAAAGCTTCGCCCAACATACACTCTTTAAAAGGTTTCAGAATTGTTGACAGAATCAAGAACCAGCTCGAATCAGAATGCCCAGGAATCGTTTCATGCGCTGATCTTCTCACTATTGCTGCAAGAGATGCTGTGATTCTGGTACAAATTAGAATACAAACCTCTCATATATATGTCTGTAAAGTTTTCTTCAAAAGCAGGGTTCTTACTTCTTACCCTTTCATTCATTGTTCTCGTCGGGTAGCCTGGATGATTCAAACTTGTTACAAGGGGGTGAACATATACTGCCTTGACCGACTGACTCACTTTCTAACCCACATCTGCTTCCTTCATTATTTTTTGCTTTGTAAGTTGGCGAACACAGTACCTGCCCTAACCAACACTTGCTTCGTTATTGTTTTATTTTAACTTTGCAGGTTGGTGGACCTTATTGGGATGTTCCTCTAGGAAGAAATGATTCCATAACTGCTAGCCCTGAACTTGCAGAGGCTAACCTTCCTACTCCAAATGAAGGCCTTCTGAAAATCATCTCCAAATTTCTTTACCAAGGCTTATCAGTCACAGATATGGTGGCTCTTTCAGGTACTTGAAAAAAAGACCCAAATTTTATTGTATGTTAACGTCACATGCAACCTTCGTCTCACACATAAGCCGGACTTGAATGCATGTGACCATCACACCCATAAACAGTTCAAAACACATGTATATGCGCATGAGCGATTGATGCTAGCTAAACTTTTCTCAATACATACATATCAGGAGCTCACACAATCGGCATGGCGCGGTGTGAGAACGTAAGAGAAAGGATTTATAGCGGCGAATTCGAAGCAACTTCAGGATTCAATCCGTCGTCCGAGTCGCACCTCAGCAACCTGAGATCGACTTGCCCACCAGTTGGTGGGGACAATAACGTAACCGGCATGGATTACGTGACTCCCGAACTCTTTGATAATTCTTTCTATCAACTGCTGCTGAAAGGGGAGGGAGTGCTAAACTCAGATCAGGACATGTACTCTAGTTTGTTGGGAATCGAAACGGGGGAGATTGTGAAGAAGTATGCAGCTGATCCAATTGCTTTCTTCGAGCAGTTTTCGGAGTCGATGGTGAAAATGGGAAATATTACCAACGATGAAAGCTTTGAGAATGGAGAAGTGAGAAAAAATTGCAGGTTTGTCAACACTTGAGAGCTGCAAAAAATGCTGCAACCAGTCCTCACGAGAGAAGCTTCATTTGGAAAACCATATTTGTTATAGTCATACCAAGAAATGATTACAAATTTAAATGTTAATGTTTGAAAGTTAATGAAATAAGAATGTTTTATATCCTCGTTCATTATACCTTGTGCAAAGTGAAAGATTGAAAGAGATTGAAAAACAATACTCCTTGCACGGCTGGCCGAAAATTTTGAGTTTGATTCACTCCCACGATGAGCTGAATGCTTTTGAGTCTTAATATATGGATCTGATGAGTTTAATTCTTATGTGATCATATCTATTAAACTCGCTTCACAGCACCAACAACATTTTGAGTCAAACTCGGATAGTTTTGATTTTTAATTGTGATTTTCACTCACCCTTCTTTCTTCGATTCGATACTTATAAATAAAGAGTTATGTGTAAAAAGTAAAAAATAACGTGAATATCACTTTCTAGCATGGACCACGAGTCACAGCATACTTATTACTTAATCCAGCAAGCAAAGCTAGGTCGGCTGCTATCATGGGCCTCTAAGCGGCCTCTACGAACTTTAACTGAGACTGAATAGGCCGAATTTGGTTCACCAGAAAAGGAAAATAGATAGCACTTTTTAGTGATTAATATTTGATGATTAAAAGCAAATTATATCGATCCCAGTTAAGTTAGAATTAAATGCCATATAAGGATCCCAATAAATCAGCCAGAAATCTATGTATTGCCGTTGGAGGAGAATTTATAGGCCGGATTAAAAGGAAAATTTAATTAATAATGCAATGAAATGACTACATTGTTTATGTTAGGCATTTGTTTAAACACATGCATATATAAGGCTATGCTAGTACGTAATAGTAAGTACAGAAACACGTGGCACGTCCTAGGTCCGAATTCTATAGGGTACGTCCTAAGTTTGATTTATGGCGCTAGTGAATCATACGATTGTTGCTAAGAATAGGCTAAAATGCTTCTATAAGCCTTTTCGACCCACACAATGCCCTTTCAACTTTCAATTTTGATTGTGGAGAGAGAGAGTGTGGAAGCTGGGAAGTTGGTGCAGGGATTTAGTTTCTTAATTTGTTCTTGAATTCTTTCTACTTTCTAATTTTCTTTCATTCTAATCAAGATGGATCAAATTTACTAAATTGTCCTCATATTAGTTTCTGTACTTGGCACCATGACTTGAGTTAATGACAATATGGATGGTAACTGACCGAGGTGATACATTTGCACCAACCATGAAATTATGGTGTTATATTCTCAAAACATAAAGTTTGAGTAGTAATTGCGCACATATTTACTGGTTCAGGTGATACTTATACAAATGGAGTAATTCTCTTCCCTCTTTTCTCCCTCCTCTTCTTCCTCTTATTTAAACTGTTACAAAATAAAAAACATGAGAGACGAAAAAGAAAAAAGCAGGGAGAGAATCATATTCTGTACAAAATCCGCAAAACAAAATTATGAGTTAGTGTGAACTAAAAAAAGGACCTTGTCAACTTGTCAAAATGGGCACAGGAGCAACTTGGAAAAAGAGGAAAACGTCATTTTCTAATTCGATCCACCCCATTTAGGGGGCTTAAGGTTTTATTATACATGAATGCGTATCTAGAAGCTAGACTCATACAAGGGTTCATTTTTTCATATTTAAACAAAGATAAATTTGGCAATTCATCATGATGTGCGTGCTTGTCTTCTTGTATTGAGGTTTGAATATTTTCTTATAAATAAAATAATTTAGAATATTATTTAACAAAAAGTAATATTTAGTTTTGTAAAATGTTTTTTTTTTCTTTCACGCAATACAAAATGACATTTTTTAAAGTGTCAATATTAACCTTGTTAAAAAAATACTTGCACTCTTTATAACTTTCAATGAGAAATGCTAAGCAAAGTATCTAAAAGGGATTCTCTATGAGCTATCTGTCATCTCCTTATATTCTTTGACACAATATTTTATACTATTGACATGAAAATTAAAGTTAAACTGTGAAGCGCAGAGAATTTACTAAAGAGTCGTAATTTGAAAAAAAATTCTTTAACATTTCTCAAATTCAATTTCATGCTTTGAGCCTTTCATAGTAGGACATTTCAAGTCAATCAAATCAATTAATGTATTATATGTGTTGAATAAAAATCTCTTTTGAATTGGTCAAGGAAGAACAAAAGATAGGACTTTATAAGGTCATTGGTCATATGTGGTTGACAAAGATTCTTTGTGTATTCAAATCCTACGTCATCCTTAATTGCTCCTTCCCAAATAATCTTTTTTATTTTCTTTGTTTTTCTTATGATTTTCTTCGCACGCTTGAAAATTGGTGCTTGTTGTACTTTATCAGGATAGGGAAAGAAAACATATTGATCGGATGATTTGGTGCGTGCCATTGCCAAGGTGTCCAAAATACCATATGCCACCCATCCATGACAAACAAGCATCAATTGGTGGCTTCGATCCACCGGGCCCTTTCTGTCATTTTCAATTTTTTTTTTCATTATCTACATCTTTTAGTCAACGGCTGAGAAATGAGAATCTCTTTTGTCAATTGAAAATTTAATTTAATTAGAGAGGTCTCACTTTTTCGAATATGTTCCAATTCTTTGCAATTTGAGTTTTTCGGTACTTTCACTTTCAAAAACACTCGATGATCTTTCTTTAATTATAACAGCAAGAGGCATGACAATATTGTAATTAAAGTATTTACATTGCATTATATTTTACGTATTTAACATAAATAACGCGTTATCATTTTCAGTTTTGAAAAGAAGAAAAGTAGTGTGTCGAAATCACTTTTGAATCCGTCGAACGAATCGAAACCAACGAATGGTTATGATGGTACCATGTGTGGTAGAGCTAGCCATGTTACGCTAGTACAAAGTTGTTGTTTGATCCATGATGCACAGTATAGTATTAATGCCTTGCGGCGCCTCTTCAGCCTTGCTAGGGCCATATGCCCAATTGCCCATCATCTCACTGACAATTATTGAACAAATGCAAATTCATGGGGTCCCATTTAACACCTTTTTTCATGTAAATTTGGAGTTGTTTTGGTTGATCAGAAACACAATCTGGATACATTAAGTATGATAATGTAAGCTGTTGAATACTTAAAAGATAAATTTTAACTACTTATATTATAATATTTAGTGTATCGAGTCATGTTTTTTATTTCACGAGGAGATTTATCGTAAATTTGAAGCTGCATATATAAATATAGTCACTTAACTAAAATTTGCATTTACATAGTTAGATGTGGGAATTTACCAACTAGGGAAAGGAGTTTAGTTAGGAATCAAACTAAACTTGTTGCCTAACCAAACATGCTAAACATGGAGCACCAATTGTACACCACACAACCATATGAGCTAAATGAACCTTTGATTCAAATTTGGAAAATGTACATAAAGAAGCAAAGTGTTAATAGGATTGAGGGTCATTGTTTATTCCTAAGTTTCAGTTATTTCTAATTTGGATCAAACATATAAAAAGAAATGGAAAACAACCATTACTTCGTGTTAAAATGTAGGTTAAAACTAATACTTATGGGTTTTTTGCGTCTAAAGGAATTTGTGTTGAAGAACACAAATTACATGTATGTGTTATTGACCTTTCTCCCTCAATTAAGCGAGCTTAAAAACATAAAAAAAAAAAAAATAGCTATCTCGTGTCACGATGCATGTTAAAACAGATAGCTTTGTGTTCTTTTGCCTCCAAATGAAAGCTTGTGTTAAAGAATATAGACTACTTGTTAGTGTTGTTCACGTTTCCGCCTCAATTGATACAGCCAAAATACAAACAAAAAACTACAGTTATATCATGTCTCTTACAACATTTCATCTCGTGTCTCAATGTCTATTAAAACTGATACAACAATTATATCGTGTCTTATACTCTCCATACATGTTAAAACTGACAGTTTTGTGTGTAGAGGAAAGCTTGTGTCAAAGAATACAAACCAAATGTCAATGCTATTCACGTTTCTCTCTCGATTAACAGATAAAAAAAAACATAAAAAAAACAGTTATCTCGTGTCTCACTGCATATTAGAACTAATAGTTTTGTGTTATTGCATGCAGAGAAAATTTTTTATTTCACCAAATATGTCAACATTAAATCATGTTTCTCTCTTAATTTAAAGCGTAAAAAAAAATTAAGAAACAACAATTATCTCGTGTCACAACATATGTCGATGAACGAGTCCTATTATCACCTAAATATGTCTTTTCTCCCGGTAAGCCTACACAATATTTCCAAATTAAAAGGATAAATAAAAAAATAAGGAATCCTACCTACCGAACCCTTAATGTGGTTTAGGAGGACTTGAATTCTTTGACTACCATAAATATCACCAGAAAAGTTAAACATCACCAAATTAAAATAAAATAAACAAATAAATCGAAATAAAAATATAATTTTTTTTTTGTAAATATGCAACTGAATTAAAGTATAAAATACCTCGTCTCTCTGTCTCTCTCCTCGATAGTTCGCAGTCTCTCGAGAATTCCCACCTCCCAAAAATTCCAGAGGAAGAGAGAATCACTCTCCTTTCCATTTCAAGGGAAGCAAAATATCAACGAAACATTAAATACTGCAGCAAAGCAGAAACCGACCTCGATACCGTGGCCAGGCTCCTTCTGACTTCTGAGTTATTGTTGCTGAGCTCACTTCGACTCATTGCCGCATAACAAGTGAGTCCGTTACTGCTCCCGTCACCACAAGCACACACATTGTTTTTGGTTTTGATCCACACCGGCATTGGAATTTTTACTCAACAAAAAGTGGGTTTTGCTTGTTTTGCCATTGCAATTTCTGGGTAATCCTTTGTTTTTTGTTTTATGATTCGTGCTCTCTTGGGGCGGTTTGCTTTGGCACTCGCTGTTAGATCCACGGGGGGTGTCAGAGCAGATTCTTGAGCCTGTTTTGTTATGTGGGTGATCCTTAATTTAAGCTTTTGTGATGGTGGTGGTTGTTTGGATCATGATTTTGTCCTGTGTTTTTCAGGAGAGTGCAAAAGAAATGATCTTTGTATTTAAAGTTTGAGTTTTTGCTTATGACAGTTTTGTTTGGTGTACTTCTTACGAGTTATGTAGTATGCCTTGTTCATTGGAGTCTACAGTTCCTATGGTTACATCCTACAACAAGGAGTATTGTGGTCGTAGCAAGTTTAACGAAATCTTAGACAAAAGTTTTAGGCGTATTGTTGTCAAATTCTTGATTCTTCTAAGACTCGGTATAGTAATTCTCACCCTGCAAATATGATACAGACGATTGTCAGTGCCTTGTTGGGTTCATTAATTAGAGGCATTCAATACCCTGTGATCCTTCGAAAGTCGAACCATCTTTGGTTAATGGCGTAGGTTTGGAAAATTGTCTCTTGGTGCAAGTCATATCTGCTAATGCCAAAATATTGCAGTTCCTTAACTTTTGTATGACATTCAAATTTCTTAATTTACATCCAAAATGGCAACACAATCGGCATCCAGGTGTGCGTCCACACGTAAGCATGTTACACCTTTTCGAGTAACTAGAAGAAGATGCATTCGAGTTATGAAGAAGGTTGTGGTGGTGACCTGCAATTTTAATTGTTACGTTTTGCCTCTTAAGCTTGCACAATGCACACTTGCATTCTTTAGTTGTCTCATTTTATGTTTTTGCTGTTTTGTCGTTTTTATATCTCTTTACCTTTCTTTTTTCCTTTTGCCAACCAGAGGAACTGAGGAAGCCAGCATAACGGTAGTGACTCAAGATATGTCGGGTTCTGATTCACACCAAAGACGGCAAGGCCTTTTAAAAGATCAAGTTCGATTGGTAAAGCGAAAGGATTCTTCTTCTTACGAGATTGCACCGATTCAAAGTTCTTTGTCATTTGAGAAGGGTTTCTTTATAGTAATCCGTGCGTGCCAGTTGTTGGCCCAAAAGAATGACGGAATAATATTAGTAGGAGTTGCGGGTCCTTCTGGGGCTGGAAAGACTATATTTACAGAAAAGATACTCAACTTTATGCCCAGCGTTGCTGTCATATCAATGGACAACTACAATGATGCCAGTCGAATTGTCGATGGAAACTTTGATGGTAAATCATACTTAGTTTCTCTTGTTATGAAGCTTTAGTATATGTTTTCAGGGAGCACAATAACAGACACGTACTTGTATTAGTTTTCCTAATTGGATAGGCTACGGTGTAATATTTATGCAGTCTAACTGAAAATTATGTAAGGTCCTTATTCATTCTGTGATACATGTTTATATGGTGATGGACTTATGATACTGACTTCGTAGAAATGATTACCTAGCCATGATGAGGACAGCATGAAAATTTTAGGGGTGTGATATCCACACACCCCATTTTACTAACACACCTTTTTAATTTTCGGTTGTCGGATCGGATGAATTGAAGAAGATCAACGAACATAAATTATCAAGGGGTGTGTGAGAAGTAAAATGGGGTGTGTGGATAGCACACCCCAAATTTTATTGACATCCATCCATATATTAAATTTGAGAACTATTCATAAATCTGCTCAAGTTTGTGTTTCTTGCATGACTGAGGGCTAGTTTTTTCAAGCAGGGGAACAATATGGTGCGCAATGTTTTTGGTTATATAATTATTCTGTTTTCTTCTTTTCACTTATATTTTTATATAAAACAGATCCACGCTTGACAGACTACGACACATTGCTCCAGAATGTCAATGATTTAAAAGCAGGGAAGCAGGTTGAGGTTCCAGTTTATGACTTCAAGTCTAGTTCCCGGACAGGATACAGGTTGGATAGATTAGCATATCCTTGGATTTCTTTGACAAAGCTTTTTAATTGTAGAACCCTAGGGAAGATATGGCACCTAAAACTTCAGGAGAACCCTTAGATGTGGATTTGTAACTTTATGTTTTTTTGTTGCAAGTATTTGTATGGTGATTTTCGGAATGTTCTACTTGTTGGTTATGGATTTAGTGGATTGTGATACTTTTGTGCTTATTGTACAGGGGAATCTGAAGGACAAGCATCATTAAGAAGATATCAGTTTTTTGTTTTGTTTTGAGAATCGTAGCCTGTAGAGCCTTTCTATGCTTCCTGTTGAAAACTTGAATTTTTGTTTTGGCCCTTTGTTTCATAAGTCAGATCATATTTTGATGTTTTTTTTTTATATAACGTTTGGTATTCTTGTTAATTAATAATTTCTAGTTTTTATGGTCTGCAACTTCACCTTTCATGCTTCCTGGGTGCTTGGACAGTACCTTGGTAAAATTATTCATCGAGGAGATTGTAGTTTGTACAAATTTCAATATTTTTTTTGGTGTAGCTTAAATCTTATATTGTAGAATTTACTGGTGACAGGACAGTTGAAGTCCCAAGTTCCCGTATTGTGATCATTGAGGGCATCTATGCTTTGAGTGAAAAGTTGCGACCTTTTCTGGATTTACGAGTATCAGTCACAGGTGGTGTTCACTTTGACCTTGTCAAAAGGGTTTTACGGGATATACAAAGAGCTGGCCAAGAACCAGAAGAAATAATCCATCAAATATCTGAAACTGTACTTTTCTAACCCTCTATATCATTAAGCACTTGATAAGTTGATGCTTTTCCAGAAGTCTGAACTTCTTTTTTGTCTACAGGTATATCCAATGTACAAGGCATTTATTGAGCCAGACCTTCAAACAGCACATATAAAAATTATCAACAAATTTAACCCATTTACTGGATTTCAGAGCCCCACTTACATTTTGAAGGTTAATATCCTATCATTTTTCAGTTATTGTGTTGCGTTGGTATTAATTTCTAACCTTATGTCTTTACATTTTCATTTAAATTGACAATTAAGTGATACCATTTCTTGTAGTCAGCAAAGAACTTGTCTGCGGATCAAATTAAGGCTGTTTTTTCTGAAGATCACACAGAAGCCAAGGAGGAGACCTATGATATATACCTTCTACCACCTGGTGAAGATCCCGAATCTTGCCAATCATATCTGAGGATGCGGGATAAAGATGGGAAATATAGTCTAATGTTTGAGGTTTGCCTTTCAAAACTTGTTTCTGTATTTTGTTTTAGATTGTATAGGACTTACTGATGATTAAAATTGAATTAGCTAAATTGTCAAACGAGTCCCAAGCACTTGTGAATTGTGGCCTTATTAAATGTCTTTGCATGGGCTTACATAATCAGACAATATTTCAGGAATGGGTGACAGATAACCCATTTGTTATATCACCGAGAATAACTTTTGAGGTCAGTGTGCGTCTTCTTGGTGGACTAATGGCCTTGGGCTACACCATTGCAACTATCCTTAAAAGAAGCAGCCATGTATTCTCCAACGATGGAGTATGTGTAAAAATTGATTGGCTAGAGCAACTGAATCGTCGATATATTCAGGTACTGCCATTTTCTGTTTACTGAAGTTAACCTATTAATGCTTAGATGCTTCATGTCTCGTGTATGTGCTTCGATATGGACACTTGCTGATCTTATTCTCTTTTCTTGATTGCCTGAAGGAATGAATGGTTATGGGTTGATTAGGTGGCAACCTTATTGTTCGTCTTTTTGTACATTTCCGACCATGTCCATTGAATGGAAACCTTATTGTTCATCTTTTTTATTTTTTAAACCCTCATTTGTAGTTATTTTGTAACTCATATTTATCTAATTTTCCTGCTTATTGACAAAAAGGTGCAAGGAAAAGATCGGGTAGTTGTAAGATGTGTTGCTGAGCAGCTTGGCTTGGAAGGTTCATACATTCCTCGTACGTACATTGAACAGATTCAACTGGAAAAGCTTGTAAATGAGGTCATGGTATGATAACTACATCTTATCCTCTATGCACCGAGTATCCGGCTATGATAAAGCTCCAAAGTGTATGATGCCTTATTGTTCGTCTGTATTCCTGATCTGATCATCTCGCAGGCTTTGCCAGATGATTTGAAGACGAGGCTTAGCCTAGATGAGGATCTTGTTTCAAGCCCCAAAGAAGCACTTTCCAGAGCCATTGCAGATAGAGTTGCCATGAGAAATAAGAATCTCAAGAGGTTTGATCTTTGTAATTCACGTCTAGTTTAGTTCTGTGTAAATTGGAATTTAGATGTGTGCAATGCATTTTAGTGAGGGTATAGAAAACCGAATCTGGCT
The DNA here is from genome assembly GCA_036320875.1 of Cotoneaster glaucophyllus. Classification (NCBI taxonomy): domain Eukaryota; kingdom Viridiplantae; phylum Streptophyta; class Magnoliopsida; order Rosales; family Rosaceae; genus Cotoneaster; species Cotoneaster glaucophyllus. Next base: position 1,278,595 of record JAVVNS010000101.1, on the reverse strand, counting down.
GGTTCCTGCGTTTGAGATCTACCATACAAGACTTGAGTCTGTATTTTGTCATAGTCAGCTAGCAGTGTTTTCAACTGACGTAGTAACTGTTCAGAAGACATCATTAAGCACGAAATCTTCTTTTTTATTTATTTTCAATTCGAAGGTCACTGGTTGCCTTAAACTGAATTTAGCCTGAATTTATTTTGGACAGTGGTATGTCACAGTCATATACAACCCAACGGGACAAAAGTACATCTAAGCTTACTGGATATTCTTCCAGCGGTCAAAGGTTTGATGAGAGAAACACAGAGTCATCAACAACGCTAGCAAGCCAGGTAGAGTAACGCTTCTTATCTGCTTTAGGCATTTGGAGCCCCAGCAAGTTAATATAATCACTCATCACTGTTGCTTTTTCTTTCTCATTGCTATTGCAGGGAGTAGTCACTCAGCTATCAGAGCAAATGTCTTTGCTGAATGATAGAATGGATGAGTTTACAAATCGAATTGAAGAGCTGAATTCCAAGCTGACCGTGAAGCACTCTCCTAGCCAACAAAACATGGCTCTTCAAGCTGAAAACTGCAATGGCTCTGCTCCCACGTCTTATTTCATTTCTGGCTTAGGCAACGGTTCGTTAACTGGGGCGATAATGCCTAATTCCTCCTCTTCCTCACAGCTGACTAAGGAGTCTTCAGTAATGGAAGAGGTACTTTCGTACTCATATACCTCCTACCGAATTTCAGGCAGTTAATGAAAGTGAGGATTAACAAATAATGACACGCGTTTAAGTAGTAGCGAAGCATATGATCATAATTTTGCCTTCTTGACTAATCATTTTTCCTGCTCATTCTATCAGATGTCAAGCATTGCGAGGGGACAACGTCAAATCATGCATCAGTTAGACAATCTCAGCAATCTTCTCCGGGACAGCAATGGGGAAAGACCTCGCCCGGTAAAAACTAACAGCAGGAAGAACATCGTAGCTCAACCCGAACCCTTGACGGTTCCTCTTGCAATAACGCTGGCAGTTGGAGTTGTAGGAGTGATCATATACAAGGGTATCCTAACTAGAAACTGATGTTATTTCAAACTTTTCAGACTCATCGACTCTCACTTTAATTTGCCCCTCTTTGGGTCCAACTAAGTTTGTTGCAGTTCTACCCTTCTGGTCGGGAGACACACTTTTAACATATAGAGATGCTGGTGGAAGCAAAGCATAAGCTTTCTAGTTCTCATCTCTGAGAGTTTGTAGAGAAGGGTGCCTTTGCAATTTTGAAATTTTGCGGGGCTATTTTGAAATTTGCTAGTTCTAACGATTCCAAAGCAGATATGAAAATAGGGAAATTTCACTGTAATCTAATATTGCATTATTTACAATTACTTGCCAACTCGAAGTGGTCTTTACTTATAAATAAATCTTTTTTAGCTTTCAAATTCGATTACAATTTGGGCTTGTGAAGTCTTCCGTTTTACAGAATTGTTATTAGCATTTCAAAATAAAATATTATGTGTAATTTTGTTTTTAGTATTTATATAAAATAGATCTACTTTAAACATTTAGCAAAGTTTTAAACTTTTTTAGGTTTTTATCGCAAATCACTTTATATATATAGATGATTCATGATGCATAAGAAAATCTTCATTTATTTTCTCGCATTAAAACTCGAAATATGTTCTCTCACGTTGTACTTAAATGTTGTTCATATCATCACTTTTCTTCTAAAAGACGCTAGCTGAGGTCTAGGCAGGCGTCTAGACGGACTAGACGGATTTAAATAAATCTATTACATTTCGTGTAAATAAGTGTATGTTTATACTTAAAATATATATAATTTCATTATAAACTACAAAATATAATGACATATATATTAGGAGGTATTGGAACATAATGAAAACATGGGGAACATGCATGTAATGTGTATTCATTTAAGTATTCAACAAGTCTCTTACAATTTATTGGAAAAAATAAAATGCAAAATATATGTCATTCTATTTTGTTGTTTATAATGAAATTATATATATTTTAAGTATAAACAAAGTGAGTCGCAACCTAGGCAGGTGCCTAGGTGGGTCTGGATGGGCTAGGCGGGCGCCTCAGCAGGTCTAGGCGCCATTTCTTAATTTTCAAACGCCTAGACATTAATCAGGGTGATTGTCAACCGCTTAGCTCCTATGCGGTGATTTTTAAAACAATGTTTTATTTATGGGAACTGTTATTAGCATTTTAAAATCTTCATTCTACACTTCTCATAAGTATATTTTTCTTTCTAATTATAGAAAGTTTAGAGGGTCAAATGAGATTTTTAGAATGATACTAATAATTTCTTTTTTTATTTTACATTGTTATTTACTTTTTGCCACAAACATGATCAAATGTGAATATGCGAAAAATTAAAAAAAAAAAAAAATGCCAAACAAAACTTGAACAGAAACTGCCGAGTAAAGTAGCCACGCTGAGAGGGAAGAAAGTCGGAAATGGGAAATGAGGCGAGCTCGAAAGTCTTAAACTAAATGATCCCCACATCCACAGAGATACATTCCAAACCGCAACGCCGAACCTCAACTTTCCTTCATATCCTTCTCCACAGCCCACAGGTATCTGACACTTCTCCTTTTCTTTATATTTATGTATTTTCTTGTGTGAATTGCTTTCATTATTTTTCTGTTCCAAAGATCTGATCCGTGATTCAATTCGGTTTGTTTGGATTTTTGAGAATTTTGATTGATGGGTTTTGTTTGGTTTGATGAAAATTGACAAGGGAAAAAAAGGCCAGAGAAAGCAATGTTCTTTGTCGATTTGCTTTATGAATACTGATTAAATTCACTCTAATGGTGAAATTCTGTCAATTTGAAAGTGGGAATTTTCTTTACTTTGTCCTGTTTTGTACTTCATAAGCAAATCGAACACATGCCGGGAATTCGTGGGTTTTGCTCAATTTTTTATCTTCTTGTGGGGTTTTGGAGTTTGATGAGTGTGATTGTATTGTGGAATTTCAGTTTCTGTGAAGCCCTTCAGCTGCTGATTGGTTTTGTTACATTGTTTTGTAGTCGATTGAGTTCGAATACAGAACAAATGGGCGATTTTTCGGGTTGTGATTCGATAAGCAATTTGCCTCAGGCCATTATAGAGGGCATTCTCACGCGTCTGCCAATAAGAGATGCTGTAAGAACTAGCTGTTTATCAACGAAATGGAGATACAAATGGACTACTATCACTCATCTTTCATTCGACGAAAAATGTGTCACTCTATCAAATGACCGAGCTCTTGTTGAAAAAAGCCTCATACGTTTTATTACTCGGGCACTCTTTCTTCACCAAGGACCCATTCACAAGTTCCAGCTTAAGACTTCATACTTGCAGAGCTGCCCGGATATAGATCAATGGATACTTTTTCTTTCGAGAAATGATATCAAAGAACTGGTTCTTGAGTTGGGGGAAGGTGAGTGGTTTAGGGTGCCTTCGTGCCTTTTTTATTGTAAAAAATTGACCCGTTTGGAGCTATTTCGCTGCGAGTTGGATCCGCCTCGTGCTTTTAAAGGATTTTTGTGTTTGAAGGGCCTCAATCTTCATCAGGTTTTGGTTACTTCTGATGCAATTGAAAGTCTTATTTCCAGTTGCCCGCTACTTGAGAGTCTGGCTTTGTCATACTTTGATAGCTTAGCTCTAAACATACGCGCTCCAAATCTCAAATACTTGTGTCTTGAAGGTGAATTTAAGGATATCTGTCTTGAAAATACTCCGCTTTTGGTTGCCATATCTGTTGCCATGTATATGACTGACGACATTGCTGAGCACTTTGAGCAAAGTTCAAATTGCAATTTTGTCAAGTTTCTTGGTGGCATTCCACTTCTTGAAAGGCTTGTTGGGCATATCTACTTTACAAAGGTAACATTATCAGATGCTTCCGTTTTGTTAATTCTTCCTTTCTTTTAATCTCGAGTAGCAGTAGCACATATATGTTTCTGACATTGATACATTCTATTGTTTATTTTCCGTGTTTCAAGTATCTGAGTATAGGTAATGACCTAGGAATTCTTCCGATTACTTATAACCGTTTAAAAATTATCGAATTATATCAAGTAAGTTTCGAAGATATGAAAGAGATACTAGTTGTTCTTCGCTTGATTACGAGCGCTCCCAACTTAAAGGAACTTCAAATCTCGGTAAGTTATTGTGAATATGCTGAAGGGTTACCCTCTTTCTTCTTTTGTTGGACATTCTATTGTTTAGTTTTACATTTCTGTTAATTGTGATTGCTGCTACCATAGGGATCTTCAAATACTTTAGCAGCAATAGAAGCGTCCGACTTGGATTTCTGGGAGAAACAATGCCCTTCCGACTGCACATTCCGAAGGCTTAAAGTTGTGAAGATGACAGATATGTCCGGAGTGCGACACGAGATGGAATTCATGAAATTTCTGTTGAAGAAATCACCCGTGCTTGAGATGATGAGCGTTACGCCTTGCACGTATGATTTGGAAGGACGGTTGAATATGTTGATTGAGTTGGCGAGGTTTAAACGGGCATCTCCGGAAGCAGAAGTTATCTTCATCCAAGATTAGGTTGGAGTCTGATTGTTTGTCCGAGAGAGCTGGCCTTTGCCTTTCAATTGGGTTTTGTTGTTCTCCTAAGAGGTGACAGTTTGTTAGCAATTGTCTACAAAGTCCCGTTCAATCATATAATATAAGCAAAAAGAATAATCAAATAGTTTGCATTTAATATGCGTTGAAAACTCGATCTCGATTTGAAGAGATTTTCACTGGGCGAGAAAGTGGTTGGCTTATGTTTAGCTACGCTTCTGTGCCGTAGTTATTACTCCCTACAGTGTCTATTCTAAGGTTTTAAAAGATGTTAGGCGCTAGTCGGACAGTGGGCTGGAGCCTAGCGCCTAGCGCCTAGGCGGCTAGGCAGGGTCTAGGCGGACGCCTAGGTGGATTTAATTAAATCTATTATATTTCTTGTAAATAAGTGTCTACTTATACTTAAATTATATATATAATTTCATCATAAACTACAAAATAAGATGACATATATATTATGAGCTATTGAAACATAATGAAAACATGGGAAACAAGCATATAATGTGTGTTCATTTAAGTATTCAACAAGACTCTTACAATTTATTGAAAAAAATAAAACGCAAAATGAAAGTTATCTATTTTCTGTCTAAGTGAGTCGCAACCCAGGCGGGTCTTGGCGGGCTAGGCGAGTGCCTAGGCGGTCTAGGTGGGCGCCTCAGTAGCTCTAGGCACCCTTTCTTAATTTTCAAACGCCTAGGCATTAATCGGGGCGGTGACCAGCCGCCTAACGCCTAAACAGGGGATTTTTAGAACAGTGGTCTATTCCACCCCTGTAATCATCCTCCGTGGGGATATCCCATTCCGTCCACTAGGTTGAGAGAGTCGTTAATTTCGCTGATGTGGTCAAGGTCTCTTTGGTCTTTTCAACGATGAATATGGAAACACAATAAGAGATCCAAGTAAACAGAACAAGCAACAGCATTCTTACAATCTCAAGAAATCAAGAAAAACAATCAAAGTTCAATCCCAAGGACATTAATCCTAACGGGAAGATCTCTTTAAATCCATTTCACTCGAGACGAGTCGAAAACAAGGTATATAACACTCGGTCAATCTACATGTCAGTTTTTCATATCAGACTTCTGTACATGTCGAAATTAACGAGAGATTCTCTCCTGTAATCAAGACAGTCTTGGTGACATCACCCGTCCAATAGATGCTTGTCATAGTGTCTTTGGTTACACGAGAGTTTCTCTCCAACTTAACACAACTCTTTGGAGGTTCAACATGACAAAACATTATGATGCTATATATACAAACAAACCTCAACTCTGACTCATATTCTTCATTCTTTACTATCAACTTGACAGTTTCTCTAGATACTTAGAGAGTAGTATTATCTTGGTCCAGACAGCTCCATTGCTTGTGCAAGCAATGAAGAGTCATCGGTAAGATCAGAGTACCGTTCGGAGGAGGAAAACTCATTGGCTCTGCACCTATTTGATTCAGCTCTCTGAGAAGCCTCCCATTTCTCTGCTAGCCCATCTCCTTCGAGCATTCGAACCACCTCAGACATCTTCGGTCTCTGGTTTGGAAGATTTTGAGTGCACAAGAGAGCTACTTGAATCATTTCTTCGAGCTCGATTGCATCATAGTCATTTTTCAGTTCCTTGTCAACTAGCACATCAAACTTCTTTTCCTGCTGGATTTTCTTCACCTGGAGTAAAAATTCTTGAGTTAGGTAACAAATGCAAGAATTTGATTTGGTTAAAAAAATGCAATGAAAACATCTATGCTTTGCTCACCCAATCAAGTATGGCTCCTTTCTGGTTTGCTGCTTTCCCAAACTCAAGAGCTCTTTGACCAGATATTAGTTCAAGTATAAGGATACCAAACCCGAAAACATCAGTCTTCTCAGAGGACTGGCCTGTTGAGAGGTACTCCGGGGCAATGTGCCCTACGGTGCCCCTCACAGCTGTTGTAATGTGTGAATCATGGTGATCCAACAGCTTTGCCAACCCAAAATCACCCACAACAGCCTCATAGTAATCATCTAGCAGAATATTCGCAGCCTTCACATCGCGGTGAATGATCTTGGGGTCACACTGCTCATGCAAGTACAATAGACCCCTTCCAGCTCCCAATGCAATCTTTTCCTTGTATTCCAATCCAGGGCCGGCTTGGCTGCGATGTTGGAAGTAAATTATGAATGTTAACTCTAATTTAAACTCAATCAGGTTAGACTGCATAATTGCAGAATGGAGGGAAGGCTTGTTACCTTTGAGACGCGAAGCAACACTTCCGTTAGACATGTAAGGATAAACCAAAAGCCTTTCTTTGGCTGTCATGCAAAAACCATAAAGCCGGAGGAGGTTCCTGTGCACGGCTAGGCTGATCATCTCAAGTTCGGTCTGAAATTGGATTTCGCCACCTATGGCATTCGCGTCTTTGAGCCTTTTGACCGCTATCACAGTACCATCTCGGAGACATCCTTTGTAGACATTTCCAAAACCTCCCTTGCCAACCAAGTTTTTGCTGCTGAAGTTGTGTGTTGCTGCTTGAAGTTCTCTGAAGTGAAACGATCTCAGGTTTCCAAGGCAAACTTCTTCGTGATGTTGTTCTGAAATTTATAATTAGTGTCAGTAAAGACAGCTTGTTTCACTTTATTTGATTAAATCAGTTGTATTTATGTACTAACCGGTAACATCTAAGAATATTTGCTTGTTGTGTTTCTGCCTCCACCAAAGAAGGAAACCAAAACCGAGAATTAGAAGGCAGATACAGCCTAGGCTCGAGGCAAACGCTAAGGCGATTTTGTGACTCCTAGGTCTCCCGGTGGGCTGAGAAGCTTGACACATCAAGTAAAGCACATTAGGGTTTTTGCAACAAGTTTTTGAATCATGAAGATAATCATTTGCAAGAGAACAACATGAGCAAAGCAGGTTTTGAAATTCAAAAACCTTAAAGCAGACAATGATAGCACATAAATTATATTTTGGAGAAATTAAAAACAGATGCATCATTGAGCACAACTTAAAAAGTACAAAACTTCAAACTTTGAATGGTAAAAGAAACCATGAACAAGCAGAAACTATGATTACTTGTTGAATTATTCAGGGCCAAAGATTGCGGCGTTCGTGTTGTTCCGAAGCAGTCTTGCTCCTTTCCAGTGGCACATATCAAAGGGTTTCCCACAACACTGTCAATTCAAAAACTAACTACATAAGTTTGAGTTGTTCATCTTCTGTTCCGAAATTGAAAAATGGGAGAAATAAATTCAAAAAACTTGGAGGAAAAAAAACAAAACCGACATAACTCACTTGAATGTTCTAGCAGGAAACCTTGGGACCGGACCACTCAAATTATTATACGACATGTCCCTAAACCATTGCAGAAAATCCACAGAAACCTTATTCAGATCATGTTTGAACAGGATTAACAGAAAGTATTGACAAATTTCTAAAGTGTAAAGTTGGGAGAGAATTACAGAAACGCCAGCTGAGTCATGTTAGCAAATGAGGAAGGAATTGCCCCAGAGAGAGTGTTATTGTTTAGCCGCCTGCGTGCAACACAAATTCCAAACTATGTGACTAATGTTTTCGGTTCTTAAGGCACCGTTTGATAACCATTTCGTGAACGAGAATTTCAGTTTTGGAAAAGCAAGAATTTCTGAAGTCAACTCACAGGTATTGTAGGCTTTTCAGGTGTGATAGAGTGCTGGGAATTTCTCCATTGAACAAGTTGCTGGAGAGATCAAGTGTTTGAAGCTTTTGCAGCCTCCCAAGCTCGGCCGGGATTGTTCCCGTTATATGATTATCTTGAAATGTACTGCAAAACACCTCATTTAATTACTAAAACATGATTTAACATTTGTAATTACTGCAATAATAATTGGTCACTCAGTACTCACACAAGCTGGAGATTTGTCAAGTTTCCAATGCTTGGCGACAAAGTGCCTGATAAATTCTGGCTTGGAGTTCCCCTGCACAAAAACAATTTCTACAGCTTAAAATATTATTCTTTTTAAATAAATATAAGAAAATTATTGCATGGTGTTTTATTCAAATTTCCAATTAGTGTTTTTGGTGTTTTTGAGCAAATATTACTTACAGTCCAATGACTAAACCATCAGGAGAACAAGTAACCATGTTCCAGATGCAGGGATCGACAGAAGTCTCGTCCCAATTTCGAAGAACGCCGCGAGGGTCCTCGAGAGCGCCTTTAATGCCCACTAATGCTTGCACTGCAAAAAAATTGTTTGCAAATGGTAAGAGACTACTCCGTGTCCTGGTTAAAGTAGATTAAGGTAGTTTAAAATATCGTTACGTCCGAAAAAATATGCAGAACTCTGTTACCTTCATAGTTAACACCCTTTGGAGAAAGCAAACCAGTTGCACAACTCCACAAGCAGAAAAAGGCCACAAAACACAAAGCTTTACCTCCCTTCCTAACTTCCATTGATTTGAATCACCAACTTGGGTTTTTAGCTTTTTATCCAAAAACCTTGAAAGTTTCAAGCTTTTGTTTTGTTTGCAAGGCGTATGATGATTTTGCCTCGGAGGAAAATCCAGGGAATTGCACTCACTCACTTACTGACTCAGAGCCCACTAACAGACCCAAGAGCCAAGAAAGAAGGAGGGTTTTGTTTGGCCGGAAAAAAAGCACTTAAAGGAGAAGAAGCATGCCTGGCATGCTGCCACTGCCTCAGTAAAGAAAAAAAGTTAAAGGAGAGAGAGGGTGGGGGGGGAGAGAATATAAAATGTAAAGCAAACTGAGTGACTAGATAATTGCAAAGAAAATTCCTTCGGTCATGTATTGGGTTAAAGAAAAGCTGCATGCATATTTTTATATATTTATTAGTTATTCCCTTCGATTATAATATGTAAAGCAAGTGAATTATTACCTGTTAAGCACTGTAAACGTTATAATTAAGACTAATACTCGCCATGGTCAGCTTTGAGAGCGAGAGAGAGCGAGAGAGGGAAGATATTCTGTGTTTCCATAGCGGCTTCCTGGGAATCAAACATTCCATTAAGTTGGCCATCTATTGATTCTCAAATTTCATCTCATATTTTTCTAATGAATTATAATAAAAAAAAGAAAGTTGAGCGTGCAGTGAAGGGATCCAGAACCTCTACGTCATTTTGCAAGAAGCATCGGAAGCACTTCAAGATTTTTCTAGAATTAGCTTACATTTTTACAAAATATTAATTTCAAAAAGTACTTTCTAAACAAGCTTTATATGTTTTTTTTTACCAAAATAAAACCAAACTGTCTATCATGAAAAAGACTATCATCAAATCAAGTTTTCGGTTTTTAATTTTTATCAACAAACCATCGGACTTGTAAGTCATCTTCGACAATACTTGGATCGAAACCAATAAAAGTTCAATAAAAACAGATTTAATAGGCGTTTATGAGACCAACCTTCATCATGAAAATATGAATCAGTTAATCAAATAATGATCAAATTATTTATGATACTAAGATCAGTTGCGTACACGAGCGCTTGCGAAACCTACATCAATAATTAGAAACGTAGAATTATTCTAACAAGAAAATCTCACTCGTCACAAAGTTTGACTGTACAAAGATCACAGATGAAAGCAGAATTAGTCTCCACTTACCACACCAGCCTCTGTCTCCTCATTTCAACAGACAACCCTCCAATAAACAATCAAAAGCACCAACTTTCAAAAGTAAAAGCCGCTTTTTCTTTTTCTTCTTTTTTTTTTCTTTCGACTAAAAATAAAACTTTATGCAATATGTGTGGGTCCCACATGTCAGTGGTGAAGAATCAACGGTCCTGGTCTTGTGTGCAAACAGAGGTTTACCTGTGCCTGCACTGCACCGGAATGGTAACGCGGGACCCGCTGCTACAGAATGAAACTAAGAGTAATGTTATTCCTATCATGTTTTTGTACCATATTTTTATACCATCTTAGGTAGCATTTCATATGAAACGGTCATATCATTTGAATTAATCAAAATTTTAAATTTAATTCATTATTTAATAAACTAATAATTAAGAAAAAGTAATTAATTAAATGATGATTATGGTATACGAGGAATCTTTATCCTTCATTCCCTTTAGTTTTGCAAATTTTTCAAAATATGACTGTCCTTAAGATAGTATAGAAATATGATATAAAAATATGGTATGAGTAACATTACTCTAAAACTAATAATCCAAAGCAAGAGCAGGGCCGCACATGTAATGTGGACCGCGCCTCCAAACAGTGCACGTTGACCTGATGTTCAAATGTTTCTTTGGACGAATTAGCCTGTTGCTTTCATGATTATCAATCCGGATATTCTACATATAGTAATGTTGATCCAACGGTTGGAATAGCACGAGCATATCTAATAATACTAACTAAAATTTTGTTATTGTAGGTAACCCATGTTAATCGTCATTGGGTGACCCAGGGGTTGGAATAAATTTCACGATATTTATTCCACACAGTTATATCTTCGGTTTGATTCTTGTCATTCGTAAATCACATGATAGTGGCTAAAGGCTGAAAAACATATGTGAATCTCCCTACCCTCAGAATGATGGGGTGCCATAGAGAAGTTACCAGTTTTTTTGTTTTTTTGATAAAAGCAATAGATATATCGATGAGAGAAAGAGGATTACATCAAGGGGAGCGATCAGAGCTCCGATAAACAATCTTCAAATAAAACATCTAAGATAATGTCTGGTAGTTCTTCAAACCAAAAAGCGGGCGTAGTGGATGAGAGACTGTAACGGGCAAGTTTGTGAGCCACCTCGTTTGCTTGGCTTCTGATATGGGTAAAACTAACTCCAATGATCTTCAAAAAAATTGCTCTGGAATCCTCAACAATGAGACCAATTGGAGAGAGGTTCGATGAGGAAGCACAGAGAGCTGGTTCTTAAATTTAACTACGTTATACATAATAGTACACTACTTGCAACTTCAAACAAGAAAGCTTGAATCTGATGCACTACCGCTCGAAAGGCCTAGCGTCATCATTGTCTACACTTTGTTCCAACCAGTACACTCTAAAGATTTGAAGTCTAGTCGATTTGAAGTCTAGTCGATTTGAATATGGTTTGAAGCCTAATCCGAACACCCATGCATAATCGTGCGTCATGACTCTTCCTCTTAGCATTCAAGTTTACCTTATCACAAATATTATAACTCTACAATTGAGGTTTTAGATTATTCTTTTGTGACCAAAAGATCACGAGTTTGAATTGTTGAAATAGTCTCTTTACAAAATAAAAGTAGACTACATACGATAGACGGTCTTTCTAAACCTTGCAAAATATAAAGACTTCTTGACTTAGAGCCGTCCTTTTTTCATTCGAGGTTTTGCGTTTGGTATGTGATATATGGCTCTTGAATTTTTCTAATGAAAAAAAGAAAGAAAGAGAAGAAATATATTGCATGGCAATGATGAATGATAAGTGTAAGTGTTTCTATCAAGTAGGGATCCTAATACGACCTGTCGTCCGTGGCCCCTTCATGTTCACTGACAGGCGCGCACTTATCTCCGTCGTGGTTGGAACATGCAGATGCAGACCAGTACATGATGAACAGCATCAGGCCATTGATTAATATCACACAACTACAACCAAACGAGTACCATTTCCACTTGCTTGCACCTTACACAGAGATATGGTATGAGGTATCTCTGTTCTTGTTAGTTAGGTCATCTCATGTCTCTTTCTTTGGCTTTATACCCTGTTCATGCCAGTCGTTTATGAAATTGTCGAACTCACTTACATCAAGGGCCGAAAGTTACACATGGATGTACAACTATAATTCTAACATAACTTTAACTTTTAATCACTTCGCTTTCAATTTATCCGTCTATGATCCAACCATTTCCATCAATAGCTGACAACCGCACATGAATTACTATCCCTACCACAGTTATAATATTTTAATTACCTCTCCAAAACCTTTCCCACCACCCGTTCCACCTTCCCTGATCAACAGAATCCATGTCCAACGAACAAATGAAGGAAAGCTTCCCAGCAAGGTCATGGTCCTCTTTGGAGCCAAAAAGGGAGTCAAACAAACGAGTTTAAAGAGATAGTTGACCACAATTCCTAATCAAGACATGCAGCACTACAATTACTAAAAGAGGCTCTCTCTCTCTCTCTCTCTCTCTTTCTCCCTCTCTCCCTCTCTCCCCCCCCCCCCCCCCCCCCCCCACCCAAATGAGTAGGAAATTATTGTTCTTTTTACCACTTGACTAAGTTGGCTTGGTTTGTTCCAAGTGCATGGCCACTGTTGTTTGAACAATTTCCACCAAAAGCCACATGCATTTGATCGTGTTTTTGGTTTTATATCTCAAAAGAGTAGGACAATGATGAACTGGTACAGGAGACTCCCTAACCCCACATTTTCCTGTACCCCACTCCCTCTCTTCCATCTCTCTACAAAACCCTATGTGGAGCCAAAAATAATCACAAGGCGACACGTGGATTTTCGGATTAAGAAGACAAAAATGCCCTTGAGGTGCATCAAGATTCCTACGCGCGAGCAGCGGGTAATTATCTTCGGTCAAGTCAAAGGTGCCCATAAAAGGTAAACAATTCCGAATTATTTCATCCATCCACATTTTAGGTAGTTATTTCATAACTACCAATTATCCTCCATAAATTGAGATAATTGACAAATTAATGGGATTATTACTCATTAATTTGTCAATTAAATTAGCCATAAAGCCACAAAATTACCCTAATGGCCGGTCCCCTCTCCCCAAGAAAGGGCCGGCCACTTCCCTATTTTTTTCCCATATTTCCTTTCCCTTTTCCTTCATTCTTTAAGCCAATTATTCAATTACTCATTATAACCCTTTTCATAAATACAAAAGACATTCCCTTTTGGTTTAATTAGCCAATAAATGGGCTAATTAAACCTAAATTAAACACAAAACCCTAGCTAGGCCGGCCACCTCCTATCCCCATAAATATATTCTCATTCTCACCAAAAAGCGAACTCCACTCCTCTTGCGAAACTCCAAAAATACTCTAAACACGTCCAAGATCGAGGAGGAGAAAATTTGCATCCACACCCTACTTTACAAAGAGGACTTGCTTGTTAACCAAAAAAAAGGGGACTTGCTTATTTCTGAATGTATTCCCCACCCACTAGGATATTGTACCTAATTCAAAGAACTCTGTATGATATCACTTTCCATCTTGTTCCACCACCATGTATATGATTCTCTCACGAGGGGCCAATTTTCCTTGTCATCTATGTAGGTGTCCTTCATATATTACCAAAAGTCATTTCCCAAGGTGTGGAAATTCCAACTCGGGTGCAGATCACACTTGTCAACAGGTCTTACCAACATCTTAATATATGATGAAATTTTTTCTAAAGTGATCAAGAGCATTTGCCCTTATAATGAATGTATTTTGTTCAAATCTTCTACTTAATTAATATCGCTTGGTATAGCGAAAATTTGAAATGAAAATGTTATTTAAAGGATTTTAAGGGCTTCAAAATGGATGCCAGAAGGATTTATTTGCAAATTTCTCAAATCTCACTTCTGGTGAAGGCTAACATGGAATAAATTCCTTTACAAATGGTGCCATCTAAAGCTTAGGATGCCATACACCCCATAAACCATCTTTTCTTTCCTTTAGTAGTGCACAGAAGACATTATGCTAATAACCCCAAATAAATAAATAAATCTCTCTATATTCCTTATACCATCCAAAAATGGGTGGAAGAAATTTAAAGTAGCTTATCTTTGTATTTTTTTGAAAGGAATATGCTATACAAAGGGCGGCCAAAAACAAAAATGCTCTTCGTTCTGCAAGGGTCGGAAATGAACGTTTGTAAAGAGGTTATTTTCACAACTCGAACCCATGACCTTTTGGTCACAAAGAAAAAAACCTTTCCGTTGCACCAAAGCACACCCTGAAAGGAATATGCTAATATAGTCCACTTTTTTTTCTTTTTTTTTCTTTTTTTTTTTTTTTGAAGGGCACTTTTTTTTCTTTCTTTTTAATTAATTTCACACAAAGTTTGTTTGATGCTAAGCTAATCAATAGGACTTTTTTCCAACCCACAACACCTTTGAGTCAATCTCCACTCGCGCATGGGTCGACTGTCGCTAACAAAACCCAACACCGTACTAAACACAAGCCAAATAATTAACAATATTACAAACAGGAATCATTTCACAAGAGGGATCCCCATTTTTCTAAAAAAATAGGGACACTCTCTTGACCGTTGAATTTGACTTTAATGCAATTGTGTGGTTGAGATTGTGTGGCCTATGTTTTAATCTCAGCCACACAATTTCATTAAAGCCAATCAACGGTCAAGAGGGTGTTCCCATTTTTTTAGAAAAATGGGGATCCCTCTTGGTAAGGGGCCTGATTACAAACATATTACGATTCATTTCAATCAGTGACTAGCTAGAGAAACGAATGCAAGTATGTTTGTGATTTACACAAGAGGATGGAAACTTGGCCTCACAAAATAAAGATGACAAAGTAAAGGTTCTCTCTTTGGTAGCTAGCCATCCAACTTGTCGGGTTCACAAAGTAGATAATATCAAAAGAAAGCTAATGCTATGCGTAAGGTCCACTTCTTGTCAATAATTTGGTTTTGATGTAACAAGTTTTTGGACTAATTATCCATAAAAGGAGGGAACATCTACAACCATTTAAATATAAAGTAAAAGTTAGACAACACTAACTACTAAAAACAAACCAAACAAAGATTTGCCCGAAGGAAAACGTTAAAAATAATCAAAAGTTAAATCACCTTTTTGCAAAGGGATTAACCTTACTTAGCTGGCTTCCATAACTCACAAACAATACAAAACAACAAAGTCTTGTAAATGTGTTTTTTTTTTAATCACAAAAATAAATAAACAAAAAGATTGGGATTTTTGGGTTTTTATTCCAAACTAGTGGTTCCACAATTACTCATTAAACAAGTTCCCAACTAGTTGGTTCTAGAATAACTAAACAAACTTTAGATTGAGACGGTCACACATCATGTGATGCCACTAATTTATATGTTATAATGTTAGTGATCAATATTAACAAAATACTTAGCATAAAATTAGCGTTTAGGATTTATACAGCAGAGACCACTTAATGAAGTAATACTTTATTGTTTTACAATTGACATACCATAAATCTAAATCCTAGTATTAATAAATAACTTCACATGTTATAATAAAATGAAATTAGTGAACAAAACTATAAGGTGATGTGGTAATAGTAACTAAATAAATCCTTGGCATTAAAGATCCTTGATAGAGGCAACTCCAACGGGAAGCTTTCACAGAAAGAATGGTTTAAATGTCCCTAGCTACTACCTTGGGCCAGACATTTGAATGTGTATAGCTCGTGCTTGGGCCTTTGCTCCCTCTCCTCTACGGCAATGGGTTCTCACTTCTCACATGAACAGAAAAATAAAAAGATTCAAAACCAATGCCATATGGCTGTCCGTCCAACACCTCGCATAGTGGCGGATTCAAGATTTAAATTTTCAAGGTTTAACTGTTTCAGTGTTGAAGTTCAGGTTTTTATATAGAAACAGAGCCGAAGCGTGCAAAAAAAAAAATAAAAAACTATGCAGTGAGACATTTTGGTCGAATATTTGGAAGGCTTGTGTCGCAAGTCAAATCATGTTGCCCACGTGTCAATAGATATCAACATATGCCCAAGCAATCTAGTGAGTGGAGAATTTGATAGTGTTGTAGACACAACCTATCGAAATATGCCTAATGGTCATTACATCAAACAGTTAATGGACACAAAAATAACACCGACTTCGAGTGATCCTGGTACCACCTTGATCCCAATACACATCAGCCCTTGGCCTCACATATTCACAGCTCATACAAATTGAACCAATAAAATTGCCAACGTGGAAGCCACCACGGCGTCCCGGAGCAAAATACAAACTCCATAAAACCGCCGAAACCCTAGACGCCGATTTCAACATTCACGCAAGGTTAAATGTCCGGGAAGATAAAAAGGCAACAGAAAAAACTAACGTCTGTAAATAAATGGTAACGGAGTCGGACAATCACAACCTCATTTTCTCATACGATGCAGTCGGCAGTCGGGAGTCGGGATGGATTCCACGTACATAGTAAGTCGCTCAACAACGCAATAGAGAAACAACAAAACATAGCTTTCATATAACCAAGCATTGAACTTCAACATCAGATCTGGTCACAGGACCTCTTACGAATACAATAACTAAATCCAACTTAGGGTTTGATGTGCTGTATCATGCGAAAGCAACACTCAACATGAATGGAAAGATTAATCAAAGACCAACACTTTCAGACATTCTACCATTACCATTATCAGGCCATCGCTGACAGGTAATTTATTCATAAATTCGAAAAATGACGAATGTAACAAACCACTAGTCAATTGTGCTTAATAATCTTCTTCCTCTTCTTCCTCTCTCCAGCAGCCCTTGAGAGTTGATCGAGGAGAACCGCACCGCTCGGTCTTCAGGAACCTCTGGTAGACAATGGCTCCACCCAGTCCAAGCTCTTCGTGGCTGCTCTCTTCGCGACAGTATCCCTTCAGATCGACGAGAGAATGTTGCTGAAGTGACTTGCTAGCAACATTGGCATGCACAGCTATGGAGAATTCTTTTGGTTGGAAACAAACCAATACCCTCTCAACCAACCGGTTCAGGTTTACATCTTTCAGATCATATCCAGCGGTTTCAAAACTTGCATAACTGAAGCCATCTTCGGGTGTGACGTGAATGGTCGAAATTGCAGCTCCTTCGATGGAATTCATGGAATAACCACAGGGGTCAAACTCGAAATCACAAATATCGGAATCTGGAAGGATTTTTCGGATACCAGATTCGTTTGTCATTGTTGTGGCTGAGCTTGATTCAGATTTGTAGAATACAGAAGCCTTTCCCCTGTCCAAACCAGTCATGCACATTTCAAGAGTGTACACAGGTTCAACAAAGCTTGCTGATTCGGCAGTCGCAGTATACACATGCCACTTCTGAGGTCCGTCTGACCTGCCCATCACGTACGCCCTGCTTCCTGACCCAAGCTTCCCAAAGTAGCTGTCAAGGACCGAAACTTCTTCTGAGAAGCTACGATGAGGGTACGTCTGTGCTCCAGGAAAAAGGAAACTCCCACGAGTGTACTTCACAGATCTCACAGCAAGGGAAATGGTTTCAGCCAACTGCAGGACAGTCGGGATCACACGGAGCAACTTGGTTGTGCCACAAGTTTTGATGATCATCTTGTATGGATGAATAAAGAGGCTTGACTCGGAAAGAACATATGAATCAACATCATCATTCGACAATGACGACACGATAGTGCACTCAGCTTGGTCAAGAAATTCATCTATCTGAGCTTTGGACAGAGACCGAAGACCCCTTCCTTCAGGATCGAGAAAGATACTCGGCTCGAAAAATGCTATTTCTAGCCTCTTTTCATAACCTTCAAATCCAATAGCAGATCCCTCCATGGCCATATTGACTAACAGGAATGATTACAGTCGCAAGAAGATCAGAGAATCAAAGCAGATTGCAGTTGCAAAGGGATGACAGTTCGCAAAAGAGAGAAAGAGAGGAAGATGTCGATTGAAGAAAACGGGAATAAACACCTAGGAAAGCAATAAAACTGAAACCACGTCTCGTGGTTAAAAATCCAACTGAGGAATATCAGGATGGTTTGCGCGCGCACTGCACAAAGATGGAAACAGAAAGTTAGCATTTTTCATGTACAATTTAACCAGCTAGAAGGAATTCATAACCCAACCCTACAGCACAATAGCATACATAAAAATACTAGTAAACGGACACTTACGTTGGAGTAAGCAGCCGATCTGAACTTCTTGATTCCACCGTTGGGTCGGATGTCTTCGATGCTGTAGCCGAGAGGTGCTTCATAGAATAATGATGATTTACTACTACTACTACTACTACTACTACTAGACTTTTTACCACCTTTGGACTCCATTAGGTCATTCAGTTCTTCCTGTTCATACCAAATCAATCAAGATTATCAGTAATCAGATACAAAAGCAACAAAATTTCTCAACACTAAAGCATGTAGCGCATGAAACCGATCAAATCTACATGTTATAGCTCAGAATTCAAATTATTCTTGCAATAAATACATACCACATTTGCCAAAAGTTACATAATTTACACTAAACACAATTAAAACAACAAATTAGACCAAAAAATAAAATGAAAATTGTCAAAAATTACTCCTTTCTTACAAAACCATCGCTTAAAATGAAAATCATAAACAAATTTAATCGAACAATCAGATTAAGTGCATCACCACACGAAAATGTAATACGTGTATATATAATCATTGAGCAAATTAATTCACCCCCATTCCATAAAAATTAATTTATGATACAAATCTCAATCTAGCCCCAATAATCCACACCCAGATTGATGATTAACACAATTTACATCAAAATACAGGCTTTATTTAAGAAATAATTATAGACGTATACAGATTATCAAAGCTTCGTCATTTTCCATTCAAACCACATATTCAAATCACCAAAATATTATTTAATGTAAAAAGCAACAAATTCAATTCAGGGAAAAGAACAATGATTTCACATACAAATATGCGAAATTGTTAGGCACTCTCTTTAGAGGACCGGACGATGGCTATCAAGCTTCAAGGAAACCCTGGGATTTGGGAATCGATACCGAAATTGACCGAACCAGCGGGCGGCGAGAAAATTGAGATCTCAAAGCGATTTGGATCTGGATTGAAACTTAAACCCTAGGGATTTACTGCTGCTTATTGCCCACTTGGCTGTTCTGTTTTTCCGAAAACCAGAGAGATATGGGGCTTATTTATAGGTGACGTGAGAGTTCTGTGACTATTTTACCCCTGTCTGATAGTGGAAAGACGGTATTAGCCCTACACCGTATAGCCTGCTAGGCTGGCTAGCAGGTTTGTTGGAAGCCGCTGGGCCTTTGAACGAGAAAACGTTACTTGCTTTCTCTGTTATTTCATTTTCCCGAAAATTGGAAAATTCGTAACGACAATAATTGAAAATTGTTTGGAAATGTTTTTTGTTTTGGTAAATCGAAAATCGGAAAGTTGGTAACGTATGCAATCAATATTTTCATCGTTATGAAAATAGAGTAGGATTTTCTTCCTTTTTTTTTTTCTTCATTCTTTTATTTAAACGGTCATGATTAAACCACGTCAACATTTTGTATTGACTTCTTTAAAAAGAGATAGACAAAAAGAAGAATGAGAAAGGAAGGAAAGAATGGAGAATGAAATTGAAAGGGAGAGAATCCTACTTCTTTAAAAAAGGGACAGTTCATTTTCCTTTTTTGGTTACACACTCATTTTTATTCATAGGTTTTAATTTTCATCTATTTAATTTTAATTGCCATAATTAAGCATAAATATGTAAGAGTAGAAAAATGATTTGCAAAAACTATTTTTCTTACAAATGGTAACATTGTAAGGTTAATGTTTTTGGCTCGAAATTCAAAAGTTATATATAGTGAATGCTTGTGCAAAAAGTCCAACTATACAACAATTTCTAGTATACATCACTTTTTAGTGGCTCAAATTCGTCAATGATACATTCTTTTTTCACAAATATTAGAAGAATTCACTTAAAGTGAGATTCTTTATAGATTATATGTTATCTTACAGTTGCACGTTAATTTTAATATTGACACTATAAATCATTGTGAAAAAAATAAAATCTCAAATAGTTCGTAAAAAGTCTAGTTTTAAAAGTCCCCTAAATATTTTTTTTAAGTTGTATAAAGGGAGTTTTAACAAAAAAACTCACGGTACTGTTCACTTTAACGAAAAACCATATTTTTACACTAAAAAGTCAAATCTGGTACTATTCATTTTACTTTTTATTTTGTCCTTATCGTTAAAACTCAAAGTTTTCAAACCATTTTCATTAGTTTTCTTTTGTATAAATTTGTTAAAGTCAAAACAATATAATGACAAGACTTATATTTCTACATTAAACATTGACCGTGAAGTCTTTTAAGAATAGAATTTCTCGGATCCTTTCCGGATCATGATGATTTCAGGATTTTTCAATCATATCCGTTTATTGTGTATTGTGCGATCAATTTTCGTCATGTATTGTTTATATTCAATTTTAAATTAACAAGTTTATAATAATTTTTTATCACATGATATACAATAAACGAATATGATTTGAGGATTTATGGATCCTCACTCGGAATAGCCGTATAAGGACAAAAGACAGAGAGAATCAGATTCGCGTGGGAAGGCGGAAAGGGCAGTTCTACATTTTGATTTGTGGGGGCACTTTTGTCACGATAAGGTCCGTGGTGGGTGGGGACTGATTTAACAGAGCCTCAAAGCTTCTGACACGTGTTCGACTTTTGTGGCCTCTATCTTTTGCTCTTTTTTCCCCTTTTTATTTTCCTTTCCTCCGATTGCTCCTTTCATTTCTGTCCACACGCACCACCTGTACTTTTCCTGCATCGCAATTTGTATGCTTTCTTCCCTTATTTTCCTCCAATAATTACTATTTCTTTATTATTTTCTTAAAAATAGAACAAAAGGTGGCATTGGCAATGCACAATTATCTACTTCTTTTCGAATTCGAAAAAAATTATAGAGAATTTCATTTTGTCCAGCATCATTATCAAGTAAACTTATCAGCTTGAAGTATCGAATTCAACACATCTCATATTTTTTTTGTTTATTTGGAGATTCAGTCTGCACTTTTTTTATTTCTTTATTATTTTTTTGCAATAATAGCCACTGGTTGAAGGGGTTTTCTTTGGCTGCAATTTCAACAACTTTTGTCAAACTAATTTTTGACTAAATGAAAATGTTGTCGCACCTGAAAATGTTCCTTACTAAAATTACTATATTAACACTCTTAGGCACGTAAATATTTTCAAATTATCGCATTTTGAGAATAAAATTTTCCTCCTTATCTGGTAAAAAGTAATGAAGAAGAAAATAATAGAAAAATGAAACAAATTAACGAAGAGTTCTTGCACGTGACAGTACTGCTTGCACCTAAACAAATTTGTGTCATCAAATAATATTATCAATTCATTCGTGTTAGATGTGGTTTCGGACTCACTCATGTTAGATGTGGAGTGTAAGATCCCACATCGCACATGGGTGTGGATCCTCTAAGCCTTATATGTATATTCTCATCTCTACCTAGTACGAGGCCTTTTGGGAGCTCACTGGTTTCGGATTCCACCGTGAAGGCATGGCCGGGCCCCAAAACGGACAATATCGTGCTATGACGGAGTCGAGCCCGAGATGTGGTGGGGGCCCGGGCCGGGATGCGACAATTTGGTATCAGAGCCAATCCATGGCCGGAAGTGTGCCGACGAGGACGTTGGGCTCCTAAGCGGGTGGATTGTAAGATCCCACATCGCCCAGGGGTGTGGATCATCTAAGCCTTATATATATATATATATATATATATATATATATATATATATATATATATATATATATATATATATATATATTCTCATATCTACCTAGCACGAGGCCTTTTGAGAGCTTACTGGCTTCGGATTCCATCGGAACTCCAAAGTTAAGCGAGTTCGCGCGAGAGCAATCCCATGATGGGTGACCCACTGGGAAGTTTTCGTGTGAGTTTCCAGAAACAAAACCGTGAGGGCGTGGCCGGGGCCTAAAACGGACAATATCGTGCTACGACGGAGTCGAGCCCGGGATGTGACAATTTGGTATCATAGCCAATCCCTGGCCGGAAGTGTGCCGACGACAGGATGTCGAGCCCCTAAGGGAGGTGGATTGTAAGATCCCACATCGCTCAGGGGTGTGGATCCTCTAAGCCTTATATGTATATTCCCATCTCTACCTAGCACGAGGCATTTTGGGAGCTCACTGGCTTCGGATTCCATCGAAACTCCAAAGTTAAGCGAGTTCGGGCGAGAACAATCCCATGATGGGTGACCCACTGAGAAGTTCTCGTGTGAGTTTCCAGAAACAAAATCGTGAGGGCGTGGCCAGGGCCCAAAACGGACAATATCGTGCTACGACGAAGTCGAGCCCAGGATGTGGTGGGGGCCCGGACCGGGATGTGACATGGAGTCATAATTTCAAAATTTCCCCCTTCTAATTAAGATTTTACAAAATAAAGCACCCACGTAATGGGTAGTTTTTCTTATTTTATTTCTTTAATTTGTTTAAATAAAAAAAACATATTAAAAAAAAGAAGAATAAAAATTACAAGTAGACAATAAAATGTACAAAAAAAAATTGCCACACACGTGAGCTTGTAGCAATAGACTAGTATATACAAAACGAGAAGGCAAAAAAACTGATGAAGCTTCGTTATACTCAAATTGCCCTTTTAAGAATTTTAAAAAATTAAAAAGAAAATAGACTCACAAAAAAAAAAAAAAAAACCAATCTAGTTAAACTGTAGGTGTAGGTGGTTCACAAGTGCATTATTTTTAAAATATATTTATATTTAAATAAAAAAAAGTCAATTGTCACACTTACCTCATATGTGTGTAACAAGAGGCTAGGGTAATATTTTATAATATAATTAAGTATATTATGATGAATAATGTTCTTTAACTTCACAATACACACAAGATATATGAAGATGCCATGTCAAAATTCAACATTAAGGTCATCTCCAATGAAAATGGCTAAATGTCCAAAAGCCTAAAAATAACATTTTTCAAAATACTTATTTCCAACAAATGGCCGGGCTATAATTATGTGAAACCCACCAGGCCATTATTTGCCCAAAGGGCCATCAGATTGTCCAAATGTAGCCCATCTTAGTCCTTTTTTGAACTCAGGTCATCAGTTACAATATTTAATTAAAATTCGACAACTATATTTGAAAAAAATCAACGGTTATTTAACTAAACTACCAATAAATTTAAAGTATAAACTTAAAATTAATAAATTATTGAGAGGGGCTCTATTTAGCCAATTCGGTTGGAAATGGTACATGAGTATGACCTAACACTGTTTATTAAAAATTAATTTTTTTTTGCAGGGCAATAATTTTGGACGGGATTATGTTTAGCCTTTTTCGTTGAAAATGACCTAACTTTTTACCTTGATTCGGTTTGTCAAAAAAAAAAAACTTTGCTTGGATTCGGGAGCATATAGCATATTATATATGTAAAGAACCTTCGTGGCCATTATCTTCAATTCCCACGAGATATTCCTTGCTCTTTGGTGAAGAAATTTATTTAAATTCCGCCCTACCGTCTATACGTTATAAGCATCTTTTCGTTTGGATCTGCAAAGAAATGTGGGATAGGTTCTAACGCACTAATTAATTTCTTAATATACATATCAAGTTTTAAATTGCATGGACGGCTTATAATCCTCGACTCAACTATCTCGTGTAACCGTGTTATAATATAAATGAATTAATTATAGAACTTAAGTGCTTATTACTTCGTCTCCCACAAGATTCATTGAGCAAATAAATTGAGATTTTCTTTTATACACCAGCCGGCTATCCGAATCGAACGAATGACCATTGCATACAAATGCGATGCAAGGCAAGCAAACAAGAAGATTTGACTGAGTTGTCCATCTTCTCTTAAATTAACATATTCGTGCACTTCCATGAAAACACAATTCCCCGAAAAACCCCTGTGAAAACACGCTTTAATGGAATTTTAGCTTTAACTGGTTGTGATCAAGAAATGTGAATACATGTAAAAAAAAAAAATGTATTATAAACAATTCAAGTGTTTTTGTATGAGTAGACTGTTTATGTCAAGTAACGTTTTTCTAGTACAGCACAACAATTTCACGCCTCAATAAAGCCATTTCCAGTGCTTAAATACGCATGAAGATATGGTATGCTAATTAATAATCGCATAATCAAAGATATTATCAAACTAAAATAATTAAACATACAGATGTAACGTTAATGAGCTGTTAAGCACTTGTAGAGCTCCATTAACAAAATGGAAAATGAGGTCAGCGAATATTTTGGATAATCATCACCCAATTATCACCGGGACGACTTTTTGACTCAGGAAGCAAATTGGGAGGATGGTCAATCACTCGATTGCAAGGAATAGGATTCTCTCCCATCTTAGGAGTTTTTTTATTTAGACACGTGGTGTGCCATTCCGTCTGCCGGTTACACTGAAAAATCTATCACCCCCCTCTTATTCCCATCCCCTTCTCTCCTCTCCTCTCCTCTCACACGTTATTTTTTTTGTCTTATTGTCTTTATAAAAAATCAATATAAGATGTTGACATGACTTAATAGTGACCGTTCAAATAGAAAAAGAGAAAAATGAAGAGAGATTATGAGATGAAAGAATCCCCCTCCCAATTGCGAACCCTTTTCTCTTTATTTTTTAAACAAAAAACAAAAATATATTTAAACTTTTATTTATTTAATCTGGGTTTGTACTGTATTGGGCCTCTCTTTGTTGGTGTCGTGGCCCAGCTGGCGTTTTGCATTTGCTATTATTTTGTATTTACTCAAGACTCGGGGTGCACCTCTTAAGGCCATCTAATGGCTAAAATATAGTTTCGTCTGAAATTATAGACTTATAAAATATTTTTTTAAATAAACAGTGTCAGGTCATACTCATACATTATCTTCAATCGGAGAGGTTAAACATGGCCCCTCAATAATTTATTAGTTTTATGTTTATTCTTTAAATTTTTTATTAATTTAATTAAACCACCGTTAAATGTAGTCGTTGAGTTTAAATCAATTATTGCAACTAAGTAGCTAATCCCCAAAAAAAGGTTAAAAGGGGGATTGCTACATTTGGCACCATGATGCCCTTTGGCCAAATAATGGCCTGGTAGGCTCCAAAGAATTATAGGACAACCATTGGTTGCAGACGAGCTCTTAAACAAATCATGCCATTTTTTAGTTTTGGACATCTTCTCCATTAGAGATGGCCTAACTATAGAAAAAAGCAGTTGCATGGCCATGAGGCATCCTCGCGAGAGATTCTACTCTGTAATTAGTTGTATATTCATATACGGATCCATGAATTGAAACTCGGGTGAGTTGAACTTTGAAGCCAATTCTTCGTTCCAACGTTTCGGCAGAGCTTTGTTCGTTTCAATGTATTTTTTTTTCATTTGCGAGCTCACTTGATTACACTTTTTAGTCAGTGATCAGCTAGGTCCTAATATAAAGTTCTGCAAGTATTTTGTGACAATCAAGCAGCACTCCATAGCAACCAACACGGTCTTCGAACATAGCACACAGAAATTGGTTGTGATTAGAAAGTCAAGGGAACAAGATTGAGAATGATATAGCAACTTGAGGAGGATTTATTGCATACAGTTGGACGACCTTCAGCCTTTATTGTTTGTAGGACTCCGGCAGCTCTATATTAATCAATTATATATAATTAATTAGTTTAAATTATTAGGATGAAAAATGCTACATAGACTATAATATTTTATAATGTTGGTCCGTAAAATTATGCTCAAAATATGAGATAGCAAAGAGTCAATGAAAATTTAAACGAAAAGTTCTCAGTACTATTCATTTTAACGAAAAATCATATTTTTACACTAAAAAATCAATTATGGTACTATTCACTTTGCCCTTTATTTTGTTCTTATCATTAAAATTCAAAGTTTTCTTTTTGAAAAATTATCCTTAAATGAGGTTTGTAGCGTTGAAATAACAACCATAACTTATTTTCTCTATTTGGCATGCACGACACGACTAGGAAAGGGAGGGTGTGTGCGTGCGTTGGAATGTAAAAGTTTGTCATCACTCCGTGGTCCAATCTCAAACACCTTTAAAACTAACTTTTGCATATACATTTAGTGGTGATAATTTCACGACTCTAAACCCACACGAACTCAAGATTAGTATGTATGATGCTAATAAAATGATAACTATTCTAAAGTTTTGTTGAATAGTGTAATTTTATATGTTTTGCATGTTTATTATCCGTGGGACGTGAATATAAATAGGTGGTGGCATGGGGAGGTTATATCGAAGAGAAATCACAAAGGCACATTTTTTTTGTATTCTAACGCACCCATTTTTAATTGTATCTGTTATTTTTGTTTGATTTGTTCATTTTGATGCAAAAATTAAAGATAAATATGTGAAAGTCAAAATAGTGAGTTAAAATTAACTGTCGTTTACAATTTTCTAAAGACTTAACCTTTGAACTTCACCCTGAAAATTATAAAATAAAAATAAAAATAAAAATAAAAGCTTGCCCTTTGAACACCCATAGACACATGATACAAATTGATAATGTATATTCTAGCTAACATGTGGTATACCCCTCTATTGCGGACAAAGTAATCATGGTGCCTTCAACTCCGGTTTAATTAGCTTCATCCTTTTACATGATCAACTTCACATTTTAGTTCGCTTAATTTTGGCTTGAAAACTTGTGCCATTGATCGGCTAATCTTCGTTCAAAAACTTGTGTTATTTTGGTTGGGCTGAACCCTTTTTTCGTTTGCTATCAATTTGTATGTCCTTGAAAATTTTCGAAAATACAGAAAGAGATATGGAAAGAGGGGTAGGGGTGAAGTCTAAACTTCATTTTATATTGGAGAAATTCTTAAGTTTAGGCGAAAATTGATAGATTTTTTTCGACATTTCGATTAAATATCGAAGAAACTTTTATATTTCGTTCAAACTAGTGTGTTTGAGATTAGCTAAATTTTCACTTTAAATTTTCATTATTTCCATTGGAAATTCCATAAAAAACAACTGATATCAATATTCGATATATCTGACAATATTTCTACAAATTTGTATATTGATATTTCCACGGATACCGGTATTTTAAGCAATGCTCAACAGTTGGGGGTGCACCTCTTACCCTTAAGAAAGAGCATGCGCATGTCTATGAACGGCCAGACGAGAGATTCTATCTTGTATATGGTTGTATTCATGAATAGATCCAAGATTTGAAACTCGAGTGAGTTGAAATTTGAAGCCTATTCTTCCAAAACTTCGGCTAAGCTTTGTTCGTTTAGATGAATTTTTTTCTCATTTGCGAGTTCACTTGATTACGCTATTTACTCAGTGATCTGCAAGTTCCTAATGTAAAGTTGTGCAAGTATTTTGTGACAAATCGTACAAGCATTTAGTGGAAGCTCTTATTGTTTTTAGGACTCCCAACAGCTCTATATTAATCAATTGTGTGTAACTAATTTAAATAATCAGGCTTAATTAGAGTTCGGTGAGGTTTGCAGCATTGAAATAAGAAAGGGGCTTGTAGCATTGGAATGTATAAGCTTCTCATCACTCCGCAGCCCCATTTTATGTGCGCCTTCAAAATTCACATGTTAGTCCACTTAATTGGCTTGAAAAGTTGTGCCAAATGTTAAGGGGATTTTTTTTTTAAAATGGGTAATGTTATAGAGACTAAATTTATAAATAAAATTCTGGAAATAAAAATATAGAAGTTGATAATTGATTTATTACTTAAGCGTTGATAAATGTGTTAATTCCTATTGGTACCACATCATTTTGGTCTACAAATTTAATCTTCCGAGTATTACCTCTCTTATTCAAAAAAATAAAAGCATTTCCTCTTTTAAAAATAAGATTTCCTATATACTCTGTCACCTCATGTTTTGCACAATATTTTATAAATACTGAGCCTTTGAACTTCACCCAAAAGGAAAAAAGAAAAAGGACTTGCCCTTTGAACACCCATATACATGACAGAACTCATGTATATTATGTGGTATTCCCCTTTATCGCGGACAAAGTAATCATGGTGCCTTCAACTTCGGTTTAATTAGCTTCATCCTTTTGCATTATTAAATTGCTAAGTTAGAGTGACTATATTTAAAGACAAAATTTATAAATTAAATGATGTGTTATAAATAAGAATAAGCATGTTTATCAACGGTTAAGTAATAAACCAATCATTAATTTTCGTGTCTTTTAATTTTCAAAATTTTGTCGACAAATTTAATTTTCATAACATTATCCGTATCACTTCGTAGTCCACTTAAATTTTGCTTGAAAACTTGTGCCATTGATCAGCTAATCTTTCATTCAAAAACTTGTGCCATTGACCAACTGATCTTTCATTCACAATATGTTTTAAATTCAATTTCATATGAAGTTATAGTCGTAAAGCAGTGTGCGTTTTTCTCTTATTCATAATTAGATCAATAGTTAATTGCCTCGATCCAGAAATGGTAAGTAGTTGGGATACAGGAGTATTGTCGCAAAGGCAAGTGATCAGTTAACATAGGAAAGGCAACAGTGAGTCAAAATACAGAAAGGCAAGTGAATAGACTAGCCACTTAGTACTACGGTCTAGCGGTATTTTTCTTCAATTGTAAATGAGAAGTCTTAAGTTCGATTCTCCCCAAAGGCAAATTTGAACCACATTATTGTTAGCTCATTGTGAGGCTAAGCCTATCTCCTCCCCGTTAGTGTAGATAATTTTTTTTTTAGTACATCGATATTTTTATATTATGGGGTGAGGGAGTTCAGCGAAACCACACAATGGGCAGCCTAATTTGATATCGAATTCACCATCCACGAAATTCAAACCTAAGACCTCTCACTTCCAAGTGAAGAGGAATAACATCAGATCTTAGTAAAAACAAAACAAAAAGGTGAATAGATTATACATACATACATGCATGCATACATACATACATACATACATTAATATGAATTATTTTCCTTTGCTAAGTTGTATTATAAATACTCTCCTCTCCACTACCACGGACAGCGAAAGTCAGATTAATCTGCATAATTTCAGCAGCTAGCCATAAGCCATGAGGCCACCTTCATTTCTTTTGTTGTTTTTGCTCCTAACTGTCATAGCTCCTGACGCCATTCTATCATCCAAACCAGCTTCTTGTAAGTCCGTCAACCTCAGAAACTACCGTGAGATAGAGCTGGCTAGGGTTGTTGGCCCTGAAAGCATTGCCTTTGACTGCCGTGGAAAAGGACCCTACGTTGGGGTTTCGGATGGTACGATCCTCAAATGGCAAGGACCTCGCTTGGGTTGGACGGAGTTCGCCTTCACCTCCCCAAACAGGCAAGATCTCCTTTCTTTATTCTTTGTTTATATAGGGTCTCCAGACTCGTGCTATATTAATCACTTTAGTTCTTCTTGTTGGTTTCCGCCCACCAACTTCCCACGAAACCCAACAAGAAGAACAAAATTAACCAGCTATCCTGAGTCAGAGACCCAAAATACATCACACACACACACACACACATACAAAAACTAACTTTGATTGTTTTTGCAACATATATAATAGGGACATTTTAGATACGGTCCTTAACTATCAATATTCTTTGACTGAAACCTTGTTGGTTTTCAATTTTTGATCGAAGTCCTTGAAATTAATGTGATAATGTATTTCTATGTAGGTCACTATATTTTTTAAATTAAAAATTGAAATTTATAGTTGTTTGTATTAATGAGATTTTAAATAAATAAAAAAAATCAAAATTTGTGATTTAAATTATTAAAATATAAATTATACTCTCCAATATATTATGTGTGTGTGTGTGTGTATAAACATGGGTACATTCATCAAAATTAACAAAAAAATTATTGTACCAAAATATGGGTACATTCTTCAAAACCACAAAAAAAATAATATATATTAGGCTTAATAACATTAGTAAATTTTTTTTATTAAATTCGACATGGATACATTCTCAAATCAAGAAAAAGAATGTACCCATATAAGTTTAAAAATGGATTAGAAAAAAATTGAATAGATTTTATATATAAAAAAGGGTACATTTTACTACAACAAATTGGTATATTTAAGAATGGGTACATTTCAAGATTAAAAAATTGAAAAATTACATGAATGGTTACATATAAGATTAAAAAAATTAGAAACCTTTTTTTATAAAAAATCAAGGGGTACAAACTTATTCTAATTTTTTTTTATTTTGGAAATGTTTTGAATTGAAAATTAGTTAGGAGTTTAATAAAGGTGTGAGTATTAAAATCCTAAATCAATTATTAATTTTTATTTTAAAAATTATGTAACTGACATGTAAATTCATTATTGCATTCATGGTAGAGACCTTGATCAAAATCTGAAAACTAATAAGGTTTCGATAAAAAAACATTAGCAACCAAGGACCGTATACTAATTTTTCCTATATAATATGACTACTAATATATAAGAACGTTAGTTGAGCTCACTTTTTTTCGTTGCAAATGAAAAATAGGTTGATATATATTTGGTTTGAAAGCATTAGTAAATCAACGATCCTTCCAATAAAATCTCTGCAGTTTGTAGTTCTTAGATTTCTGTTGTTCCTTCTTTTGGTCCAAGGATAAGGAAATGTAATTCCAGTGGTAGGTTGTAGTTTTTGGGTTATGCTTACCTACCCACCTATCGAGTTGTAAAATCGTGAGGCCAACTCCAGAAAGTTGACTTTTTGGTTTTAGTTTGAGGGTGCTAAGCAAAGTTGACTTCTAATGTTTTTAAAAATAACAATCAAAGGCTGAGTCTCCACATTCACTTTGTTGATAAACCAAAAGTAGGCCGTAGTGTGGTTTAAGTCAACTGGCAAAACTTATTCGCTTACATTCAAGTTTGAATCTTCTTCTTAAATCAAAATAATTTATTATATCGTCTTGTATAAACCAGGCCAAGGAAACTATGTGATGGTTCAACCAACGTGACGAACGAACCAATATGTGGGAGGCCACTGGGTCTGATGTTCCACCCTAAAACCTGTGATCTCTACTTTGCAGATGCCTACTTTGGGCTGATGAAGACGGGGCCTAATGGTGGTAAGGCGGAGGTTCTTGCCAATTCTATAGGAGGAGTCCCCTTCCTTTTTGTAAACTCTTTGGATATTGATGAAGAAACAGGAATCGTTTATTTCACAGACACAAGCACTGTGTTCCAAAGAAGGTACATCATTTTCTAACTCATCCTTCATTTTCCTTTGCTGACTGCACGAGTTATTTTGATTTGAAAAAAAAAAACACAGGCACGTCAATTAAATCCCATTTCTATTCAAGTATTTTCACTTTTGATCACAATTATTGATATGATTGATTACTTAAAGGGTTTATATCACAAATGGTCCCTGAAATTGACCCCATCAATCATGATGGTCCCTGAAATTGAAAATCGATCAATGTAGTCCCTGAATTTTAACTCGCGAATCAATGTGGTCCTTCTGTTAGTGTTCCGTCCAAATTAACACTAAAAAAAGGTTAGAGAACCACTTTTTTTTGTTTTTATTTTAGTTTTAGCACCAAATCCATGAAAAAATGGAGAGAAAAGTGAAGATGGAAAAAAGAAAAGAGAGGTAGTAAGTAAAATTATAAGTAACAGTGTTATTTTTGATCATTTTACCATGAAAAATTGGTTCTCTAACCTTTTTTTAAAGTTAATTTGGACGAAACACTAACAGAAGGACCACATTGATTCGCGAGTTAAAATTCAGGGACTACATTGATCGATTTTCAATTTCAGGGACCATCATGATTGATGGGGTCAATTTCAGGGACCATTTGTGATATAAACCCTTACTTAAAAAGTATAATCATTGTTTAATCGACAGCTTAGATTTTAGGTTTAAGTCTAAAATTTTGATTATATACCTAAATAATTAATCCCATCACAAAACGAGGTTGTGTTGATCCTAAAAATTACTAAGCCTACATGGTACGCAGACCAAATAATTAAGAGCCAACTCGCAACTGAGCTCGATCGGCGAGTAAAATGGATATGGTAGTGATGTCAAATGAGCTACTGACTTTTGTGCTCGAGCGATCACGGCAGAGGAAGGAACACGTCTCGGCCTTGGGTTCTAAAACCTGTAAATAAAGTTGCTAGTTACTGCGAAGTTCAGGATCTTCTGCGGCAGGTTCGGCCTCCTCAACTATATTCGTAAAAATATAGGTGGACCGAATCGACATTAAAATGTAAGAACACATGTACTCGAAAGAGATAAATGTCTTGATGGTAAGTCATTCAACCGTCAGAATGCCGAAATTGAAATGAACTGGGATAACAAATCAATCATAGAACACTTAGCTAAAGGAAATGAATTTGGGTAGCGAAAGAATCAAAGACTCCTAACTGGCTGAGACTTGGATGGAATATTCAACCGAACTTGAGGAGCTGAAGTACTGGTGTTAATTCAAACTTTGAAGTAGGACTGTGCTGTTCTCACAATGTGAGAAAGGTTCGTGCAGCGCCAAGTTTTGTGCAGGGCGTTTGTGTATTGAGTTGAAGTCCCTTTTATGTTGGTATCTCGTATTTATGGTACTTGAAGACACGACCCCCCATTCTCATTCGGTTCACATCCCCCATCTACATGCACTCCATGCATTATCCCATTATCTCATGCATTCATGATATTATTATTATCCCATCTAATCACTCGTCATATCCTTGCATGCATGATATTATTATTATCCCATCTAATCACTCGTCATATCCTTGCATGCATGATATTATTATTATCCCATCCAATCACTCGTCATATCCATTTTTTTTTTTTGAACAACACTCGTCATATCCTTATCACATTAAAGCCAAGAGGGAACAAACCTATCCTTCAGCTTTTTGAAAGATAAGCACTGTGGCCACGTAAATGTGGAAACAAAACCCCTCCAGCCAGGCTCCAACTGCTCCAACCCACACGCTCACGTGCCAAATGGCCCGGATCAATTTGAATTGACTGGTTTTAAATTGGAGATATAGTTTGCAAATTCCATTTATCTCGCATATATAAGAAAAAGTCACGATAATTTAATACTTTATTAATATTTAACTATTACAATTGAAAATCACAATATTATTCCTCAACAATTATTAAAAATTATCTTAAAATCTCTCACATATAAATTATCTTAAAACTCTCGCATTCAATGATCTAGACCTCTGCTAACTCAACGGTCTCGATTACAAAAGTCGGGCCGATAGTGTGTCCAAGCAGATTGTGATGCAAAAGTAAAGAACAAAATATGTTTGAGAAGAGATAGGCTGACATGATATGTATGCGATTCACTCAAATTAGAGCGTCTATTGAGTTCGTAAGTGACATTTTGTCGACACATTCTTATTTTAAGAAAAAAAATCGATGCTCTACTTATCTGGGAGAGATATTCGGTTATTTTAGATTTAATAAAATTAAAAGAAAGAACTGATGGTTAATAAAATAAAAGTGATTGAAGATTTTTTTTTTTTTTTTTTGTCAAGATTAAAGAATTGAAAATTCCCAGATTAATAGGATATCTTGCTCCCATATTAATGTTTTGGACTTTAACCATATATACTCTTGTTGGTTAGATTTGTTAGATTTGTCAAATTTGTTTTGGTCTATTAATTACCTTCTTATACTTTCTTGTCGTCAATGTCAAAGGGTA
Source organism: Cotoneaster glaucophyllus (assembly GCA_036320875.1). Classification (NCBI taxonomy): domain Eukaryota; kingdom Viridiplantae; phylum Streptophyta; class Magnoliopsida; order Rosales; family Rosaceae; genus Cotoneaster; species Cotoneaster glaucophyllus. The sequence continues at coordinate 1,244,764 of JAVVNS010000101.1, read as the reverse complement.
TGGGTTCAGTCGGTCCTAGCCGGTGATAAAACTGGTAGGCTACTACAATACGACCCACGTACAAAGAAAGTGAAGGTATTGCTCCACGGTCTGGGTTTTGCAAATGGCGTGGCTCTGAGCGGCGACAAGTCCTTTGTCCTCGTCATTGAATCCGCCGAGTTTAGAATCCACAGGCTGTGGCTCCGAGGCCCCAAAGCTCATGTATTGGAACTTTTTACTCAGCTGCAGAGGCCTCCGGATAACATCAAGAGAACCAAAAAAGGAGAGTTTTGGGTTGGACTCAACAGTGGAAGAGGAGTTAAGGGAGTGCAGAACAAAGTGCAGAATATGATGAATAATAATGAAAGCTCGGGGGAGTTGTTGAATGTGAATGATCCTGTGGGGGTGAAACTTGACGAACAAGGTAGGGTTTTGCAGGTTTTGGATGGAGAGGGTGGTAAATCTTTGCAGTCTGTCAGTGAGGTTGAAGAACACAATGGGATTTTGTGGATTGGATCAGTGGTGACTTCTTATGTTGGTGTGATCAAGATTTAGATCTTGGTTCATTTCCTAATTTGATGTTAAATTATTTTTCGAAGTGTGAGTTTCTCTGTGTATGTCACGCATGCATTGATTACGTTAGTTTGTGTCGTTGTCGAGATTACTTATGGAGTGACTTAGATATTTGCAGGCAATAAAAAGTGCTTTATGGCTACATTTGAAGAAAAAAATTCAAGTGTTTATGGTTATAAAAGTGCTTTATAATGAAGGAATAACTTTTAGGTAAAACATACTTTTAATGAAAACACTTACGTTTATGAGAAAAAAATGTTCATAGAGTAGCAATCACGAGTCGATTCAATGCAATACTATGAGAGAATTCTAGGCTCGTATTTCACATGGCTAATTCTGAGTTCGATTTTTGGTGTTGATGATCGCATGATGATGATCTTGGGAGACTAAAATACCTCTATGAATTTTTTTGCTTCTGAAAGAGTGGAATGTCTTAGCTTTGCCACCAACTTGTTATTTTTTAAAAAATAATAAAGTTTCAAATTACAACTGCGTGAACAATAAAATGGACTCATAAGCTATATGCAGTATGAAATATTTTATAGTGCTTTGGAGTATTATATGATCTAGTATTCGCTCAAAAACACAAAGATCAAGAATTAACGATTTAAAAATTTGAAGGTGTTATGTATTTTGAATATCCATGGAATTTTAAACACTTGTGTTACATGTGCTGTTAGTAACATGTGATATCAATGTGTCTTCTTGAGATATCTTAATTACGGTGACAGAGAGCCTATTTAAACTACTTATTAATAGAAACCTGTTTATCAACTAAAACTTCATAAAACTACAATTCCAAACCTCTCATCAACACTAAACAAAAATAAAAACATGAACAATTTGATAATTACTTGCAACACAAATTTTACTTTTTCTTTTACATAAACCTCACACCCTATTTAAAAATTAAATAATTGAGAATAATTTTTTTTTAAACCCACGTGTCCCACTTCAAACCCCGCTTCTTCCAAATAATAAACAAATTTAACTACACACATATAATATGTGGGCATATGATAGAGAATTTTGATTAGCAACCCGTGCGAAGTTCCCACATCTCCCAAAATTGTTGAAAATACAACGGGGCAAGAAGAGACAACTTATCACTGAATTATCCTGAATCTTTTTTAATATTTATCAAAATCTAAATATTTTTAAGTTAAAATGTTTTTAAAATTAAATTAGGATATTCTACATAATATATATATATATTTAAATTAGTTTAAGAAAATAATTATTTTAAATTCATTTTTTAATAATTTCGACTTAAAAATTTAACCATAAGGATGAGAGGAGAAAACTATTTCTAGGTTCAAACTTTTAGGTTTTAGCCGAAGAATATGAGATGGTCTTAGAGTTGGGGGTAAATTAGAAATTTTCATTGACAAAAAAAAATTGCTAGTTTGACATTTTCTTAAATAGAAACCTGAAGAATTACGTGTCAAGCTTCTATTAGCTAGGAACACCAACTCAACTGGAGTGATACCCAGAAAATTAAAATAGTAAATGGTTTTTTTTTAAAAAGCATCAACTTTTTCTCCTTTTCTCTTTTGTTTTCGGCCAGCGGCTCTTTTTTCTGTTCCATTTCTCTTTTAAAGTAGCTTCGTTAAAATCTTTCCCCTTTGGATGCCGTAAGTTTCTTAATCTTCTTCTTTGATTCTATTGATTACGAGTGTTATGATTGACTAAAGTTAAGTTTATGTACTCTTCTCTTTGGCTTTAATTGGGGGCTACAGTCATGAGTTTTCTGGTGTTAACATAGAGGAAAATTCTCTTTCGCTTTTAATTGGGGGCTACAGTCATGTAAATTTTATGGCTTTAATTGTAGCATTTTTTTTTTCTGAGACTAGATTATGTCTTCTTTGGCAGTCCCACTTTGGTGGGGGGAGTCAACAAAAGAGTGACTTTAAATATAATTACTTTATTCTAATTAATACCGAGGTTTTTTGTGGTAAAATCTCATACCTGATGGATTGAGCATGTGGTAAAGTTGGGAACTCTATCGATGTCGTTAGAGTGGGCACCACGAGCCCGTTGATCTAAAAAATCTCAACATGGTATCAGAGCCCACGGTTACGGGCCCGTGCAATCCAAAGGTTTGTCACTAGGAAGTGTGGACTTGGAAACAAACTTGGACGGTTAACATAGAGAAAGTGCCAGTTTCCCAAAAAAAAAAAACATAGAGAAAGTGTGGGCTTGGAAACAAGCTTGGACTGTTACACATAGAGCCGGTCTCTGAGTTCTTAAGAGACACTTTCTGAAAAGATTGAAAACAAGTCTGGACTCCATTGGAGCCAACCTCTAAGTTTCAAGGGTTACACGTGAGATGGAGTGTTGGAATCCCACATTGGTGGGGGTAAAGAAAAGTAATGACTTTAAATAGAATTATCATACCCTAACTAATACCGAGGTAGTTTACATTTTCTAAAAACTCTTATTTTCTCTCTTTACATTTTCAGGTTCTGAGTGGTGGGCTTTACAATTCGGAAGCTTTGCCTTTTCTGAGTTGGGTCCCCGTTCTTAATAGTAAGGCCGAGCCTAATTTAGTTGATGCCGTACAAATGATATTTATTATTATTATTATTTTTTTTTTTTTTTTGATAAGAGGAAACTTTTTATTCCAACCAAAACACGAACATACAAAGAGACACAAGCCCAACAACTATTAACAAACCAAAAGGGCCTAAACAGAAAACAACAAAATAGAGAAAGAGTCCAAAAGCCCAAAACCACAGAACAACCGAGAAGCACCGCCTGCCTTCTCCACCGACAATCCAAGGATCTGCCAGCCAGTCGATCCTCCGACCACCGTCAATCATCTCCTGCACTGACTCCTCCTGCGCACAGCCATAAGGAAAGGGTAATCGACCTCCAAGCAAAAGAGGCCAACCACGAGGTGGAAGCTCAGAACAAGTCCCGAGCAACACTGCCGCAAGCGGCAGACATAAGAAAGATCGTGGTGGTGTGGAAAACACCCAAGCCGGTTCAAGGGCCGGAACTCTACGCACGACCTCAACAGAGGATATGGCTGAAAACCAAAGCAAGGAAGAACCAGGAAGAAGAAAACCCATGGAGCTGGAGAAAAAGGAGAGGCCAAATTGAAAATTGGGGAGAAGTAGCAAGAGATGCAGGGAGAAAAGGAAGGGAAAAAGAAGAAGAGAACGCAGCGGCCGACCCCAGCCGAAGCTAGGGCCGGAGCCACCGAAGATTCTGGAAGGAGACTTCACAGAAGCACTCTCACAAAGGAGAGAAAGAAGCCCTCACGGCGGAGAGAAATATCGAAGTGTGTCCCTCTATTGCTATTCACCGACAGACAGCTTTGGCCTTGCCAGAAGATCTTCTGCCCTACAAATGATATTTATATCAAATGTAGGAATCTACATTTTGAGAGACATGGCTGCATGCTATGTTTTCATTTCTTTGGCTGCTTCACTACATATAAATGCTTCCATTGCAGTTGGTCTGAAATTTAATTCCTCGTTTTTACTTCAGAAATCACAACATTCAAAGCTGTGTTGTTTCTAATGATAGCTTTTGCTGTTCTCCCAACGCTCACAGTCAAGTATGTAATTCATTGTTATCCATGCTACTCTTGGCATATGTGTGAAGACTCAAGTTACTGAAGCAGGGTTGCATTGCTAACCCAACATTGTCGGCATGAACTCGGAATTATTACGTTGCTATCTTCATGATCTTATTAACCTAGAATTCCTTGGGGTATGGGGTTGAATTAATATTCACTATTTTCTATAGATATAACAGCAACCTGGCAGGAGAGTAATGCTATTCTTACCATAATTTTATACCACATTTATTTATTATTTTAGATGGCAGATGAGTTGGACAAGTTACATCATTTAATTTCAATCTTTTTATTAACTGCACCCAAAATGGGTGTGGCCTCTCTGTGGCCCCAATAAGTGTTTGACACATATTCATTATTTTAACTTTTCATAATTTTGTTGTCATAAATTTAATATGTGTCGAACACATTTTGGGTGCAGATGATTTGATCTCTAAATAATCTTAGGTGGACGAAGGAGACTCCTCGTATACCACAATCATCATTTAAAAAGATTGAAACTAAATGATGTAGCTTGTCCAACTCATCTGCCCCCTAAGATTGTAAAAAAATATGGTATAAAATTGTGGTAAGAATAACATTACTCGGGCGTTAATATTCCCAACAATATGTTTCTTTTGTGAGTGCCTTGGTATATTTTACCCCTTCCCCAAACTATTCATGTGTTAGAGGCTCAGTGTTCACGTGTAAACTTTTAGTCCGTTGAAGGCCATTAGACGCTTTTCCTTATGTTGGTTTATGCATGCGTGCAGTGTGTTCATTAGACACTTGATTGGCTTAATGGGTGTTTCATGTTGTTTCTTCTCAGCTTTACCCTGTAGTAATCCTTTTGGGGGAGTTTTTGGCCTGGTATGTTTTGGCAGGGAAGATTGGTTCTTGCGCACTTGCGTGATGAGCCGAAAGGTTTGAAAACTGGAATGTGCATGGTATCTAACAATCCTAAACCACTGGAAATTTACAGTCTCTTGAGTGTCTATTTCTGGAAACACTCTAACAGCAACGTCATATTCCTCGGCCATTGTTTAGTATCGACAACTTCTGCGATTTTTTGTAATTCAAGACCACATTAGATTACTAAGTCCAATATTTTTTATCCTGTGCAGTCACCGTTGTATCTTCCATTTTGCCATTGCACATGCACTGATAGCTAGACTGAACGACGGGTCTGTTGCGTTTGATATCACGTTGTGAGCTCTTCAAGTGGAAATGTTGTTCTTCTGTTGTTGATAGTCTTGACGTTTCTCATGTACCGAACTTCCTGTGTTTGCAGAGTTCCTTTGGTCGACGAGAGCTTGGTTCTTCTTGGTTACCGTGCATTTACAGGTACAGTAATATGTTACTTAGGTCCGTGTATTGGAAATACATGGCACATTACTATTTTTATGGATATAGTGTCTACTTACAAATTTCATTAAACGATATTATGTCTTTCGGCTGAATTTTCTCATTTCTTAACGCAACGACACTCTATCTTCACTTTGCAACATCAATCGTTCACGAGATCACAACAGCCTTGGGCAGCTCGAGGGAGGTTTCTTGTCGATATAAGTTTGTATACGATGATGCACCTCTGAATACAAAATGCAAACAGTGGATATCGACATTTACCTGTTTTCGATACAGAATGTAGCTTTATGTATACATGACAGAAATGTAGTCATGGACAATGATGAATAATGTGATGATACACGATACTGAATCTTTGCCATGGTCTCGCTTAAAGAAATGAAACCACCGTTGCGGTTGCGGTTTTTTTCCCAGACCTATAACATGTGGTACTATAGAGTTGTTAATTATTCGATCTCTGGGAAGTCAAATTATATAGCCTTCTCCAGCCATCTTGGCAATCTTAATGATGCTTTCATCCCGAGCCTCGTAAGGAACACCGAATATAATAGGTGTAGCAAGAACACGAAGGATCCGCAATTAATCAACACCTGTTACAAGTATAAAGCCTTAGTACTTCAGCATATAAAAGAGTGCGTGCGAGAGGCAGAGAGAGATATACCAGAGTACCAAATAAGACATAAATCGCTTCCATTGACGGGACTGTATAGATGCCCGATGCAGTGAATATGTACGTTAGAGAAGCATGAATGTTTATAGTGATCTGCAAGCAAACCGATCCACGAACAAAACCATTTTAACTCAAATACTGGTACTGCATAAAACAAATATCAAAGGATAGTTTACAAGGATAGTAAATTACCAAAGCAAGTATGTTTTCACTTATCAAGAACGACGATATCAGGACATACCCTACAGCACCCAGTGATCGAACCTGCACATATAATAAACCGTTACCATCAGTAAAAGCTTTTTGACTGGTTAAGAGACAACCACTGCTTCAAACAGATATAACGAATTCGGTGCGGAAGAGAGAAAACACTACAATTGTGCACAAGAAAATTGAAAGACTCCAGTTTGCTCCCGACCTGAGAAGATCAAAAAAATAAAAGTTAAAATTGCCAAGCAGCACGACGTAGAAAGATGTCAAAAAGGTAATCCTTAGCCACTGCTTAAACTAATTTGAATCACTTCCTACCTCCATAAACTTCCCATTGTGAAACCAACTAAACCATGCTTAAGCTGCGCAAGATAATCAATTAGCATGGTTAAGTGCAAACATTCGATATTCACCAAATTTTGAACAAAAAAGTTAAAACACTTTTTTAGGTGAAACCCCATCTTGATCAATTGGAATGGATCGACTAATCTGGAATGGTTTGAGAATTACGACAATATCTCAGCTATTTTATGCGAGGAGAGATTCTGAAATACTAAGATGCAACTTGTTCGAACATGAAGAATTAGAAAATTGCTATACATACTAATTCACAATAACAAGAACAACTTAGACAGCATGCTCACCAGATAGGTTAAGGCTTTCACCGGACCAGACAGTATTAACAACAGCATAGTTGTTGCAACCTAGCAAGATCAGAAAACCATTGCAATTATGTAACACAAAACACTACACCAAACCACTTCAAACATGGCAGGTCATGGATGGTCACAAACCATAGTTTTTCTTCCAGTGGCGATGCCCCATCTCATTGAGGTGATCACTATCGGCAGCGAGAAGAAGCAGCCAAAATAATTCTGCACTAAACAAACATTATCGAGATAAGTTACCTATACTAGAATGCATAACCTCTCTCTAGCCCTATGCCTCTTAGGCTCTTATACTTAAGTTTTCCTCCACTGGCAGGCATTTTCGGAAAACGTCTCAGATAATCACAGCAAAGTTCATACATAACCTGACACGAGTACACTAGTTATAGACATCAAATTCATACCAAGAACCAAAAAAATAGAAATATTAACTTATGAGGATTTATAAGTTAGAACCAAATAGCTATCTGATTGTTCAAAACTTGTTTTTGTACATCTCTGCAAACAATCAAAGATTGAAACAAAGTAGCCTAACGGCAAAACTAAGTGTCTATGATGTTAATATTGAAAATTAAGAAGAAACATAAAAACCAACAAAATATGTAAAGCCTGCTACTTTATAAGCAAGAACATTAACAAAAGCATCATAGATTGCAAAATTAACAAAACAAAAACTGTTAATTTGGGTTTTTCTCTAAATTATCAAAAACCCAATTTCAATTCAACCTAACAAACCTCAATTGCGAGAGAATTGCTGAGGAAGTACACCAAGCCAGTGAGAGCAGCAAACATGGAGCACTCCACCAACGCTAATGTCTTCTTATAAACGACGCCGTCCGCCGACAAGTCTTCGAGCCCGGTTGAGATTCCAGTGCTTTCTTCCTCATTTCTAGAAAGCGACGACGTTTGGCTCCCTGCGGCCCTGAGAAATTTGCGGGTGGGGTTGGATAGCAAAATTGGGGAAATCGAAAAGGGGTAGGGTTTGAGGGAAAATTTGACAGCTTGAGAGGTGGGAGAGAGAGCGGAGTGGAGAGGGGTAGTTTGGGAAATGAGGAAACGTGGGGTGAGGTGGTGGACTTGCAGAGGAATCATGGAGGTCACCGACTGAGAGAGCTCTGAGAAAGTGAAGAAATTTGAGAGCGGGAGAGAAGCTTTAGATTGGGCTTAATGGGCCGTCAAAGTGTTGGGCCTGGTTTGATGTTGTTATAATAAGACGGGGGTGGGCCTTTGTACCAAAAATGCCGATGGTCCGGTTTGGTGTGAGTTTTTTATTTTTATTTTAAGGGTTCTGACTTCTGAGGTGGTGCCCCAAACGCCACCCAATAATTTGATCAATGCACTCATTACCTTATTGCACTGATTTAATAATTTAAAGAAATTTTATAATGAAATCAAAATATAATTTTTTTTAAAAATGTTTTGGACATTTATCTCAATCATGGATTCTTGATGAATTAGACATGTAGTCTTAGGGCAAAGGTTAAGTACTTTTAAAATTATTAAAATTCTTTATAGAGAAAATGTTTTTGGTTTCAAAACACTTGCATTTTTACTAAAAATTGTTTTCAAAAAAACGCTTTCAATCATTTAAAAGTAGTTCCAAACAAAAATCCTTCAACGAATTTGGATTTTTATATTTTGGTTTCAAGTTACAACCGTTGAAGCTAAGCATTGAATTATTAGGAAAAGCATAGGCAAAAGCACATGACAAAGAAAGTGCATGTCAGACAAGAAGCATGTTTATAGAAAAAATCTGCAGGTAAAGTTTGTACCTAATATAAGCATATTCAAAACAAAAGCAATCTTATGATCCCCAAAACATTTAAAAACATCATTAATTTGCAGCACAACAAAATTATTAATCAAGGCAGCAAGAAGAATGGAAAACATCATGATTTTTTACTAAATTAAATTAAACAAAACATTCTTTTGGTAAATAATTGTTTGTGTCCCAATCCTTGCACGGGGATCTGCATGCCTTGGGCGTGCCACCTTTGCTATTATTTCCACCTCCATTTTCGTTCTGCTATTGGTTTTTGTTAGAAAGGGTAGCAACTACATTCAATCAATCGAGATGTGGAAGTGTTTCAGGCTCATATTTCACACAATACGTATTGGGTTTAATTTTGTTATTGGTACATCACACGATAGTGAATAGGGAGCGGATGAGATGCCTTTGTGAGTTTTTCCGGTTCTCGAAAAAATGAACTATCATAATGAAGTTGTCAGCTGGTCCTCATTTTAACAAAAAAATAATAATTACGTGATACTGTATGATTGAAGTTTAACTTCACATTATTAGTCTAGAATACGGGTCTATTTTGACATCTTAGTAGCATGTATATTTTTCTTTAACTCAAGTGTAAGATTAAGTTCAACAAAAGTAAAACAAGCAATCTGTCTGAATGAATTTGTTTACATTTGTTGTTTCCTTTTTCTTTCTTTTTCTTTCTTGTGTGCTTCAAATTTAGGTGGGACTAAAAGGGAGGGATTTGTTGCTAAGTCATGTTCCATGTCAAATCATTTTCGATCAGTTAATCAGATGGAGATTGAAGCTTAACCAACTTTATTGAACCTCTCCATAATTAGACTCGTGCTCGCGATAATCTGTCGTGCAAGTGGCACTAATTAAGCATAAATAAGCTTTTCTATTTATGCTAGGTGGGCTGTTGACAATCTTATGCAAGACAGTTCTCATAAAAATATAAGATTTTTATATTTTCGTATTATTCAATCACATATTAGTTCTGCTCGATTTGAGAGTTGTCATAGTAAGACAACCTTAACCAAGTTTCTCTCGAATCTCAATACATAGAGCTATTTATGTTGGTGATTTTCCAAGTTTTGAGCTTAATGTTTGTGATCTAATAACAACACATAAACATAAAGAGACGATGGCAACCCCTTTCCTCAAAGGAGGGAGGGTGAGGAGATTTGAGAAAATAAGGTCATCTCCAATCGAGGGCTGGCCAGAGGGCTCGTTTTAGCCCTCTGGCCCTCCAAGATTCTCCAAGATATTAATTTTTTAATGAACAGTATAGGGCCATATTTGCCTCCGTCTCCAACCGAGGGCCAGAGGGCCAGAGGGCTCGTTTTAGCCCTGTCACAAAAAACCGTCTCCAACCGAGGGCCAAACATAATTTATTATTTAAATTTAAAAACTACAACAACTTAAATTTAAAAACAACATTAATTTAAATTTAAAAACTACAAATTAAATTTAAAAACGACAAATTAAATTTAAAAACTACAACAACTTAAATTTAATATCCATAATTAACATCATCTTCATCATCCGCCATTGTAGGAGTATAGTCATCGTTAAACAACTGCTGCCGATGCATAATTTCCTTTTTTTTTCCTATCAAAATAGGCCTTACTCATTGGAGTGTAATCCGTAGTGTTCCTTTCCATATTCTTATCATCCATCTCTTCTTGTATTTGTTTGGCCCGTTCTTCATGCCTATGCTTCCTTTCTTCCGCCTCAAGGGCATTTTGCTCCGCCATTAATTGCAATGAGGCCGCCACTTCATGTTGAGCGGCGTAATCATCATTTGCCTTGCTCTTTTCCCTCAACCTTCTGGCCTTGTTTCGTCCCATAGCCCTAGGTAAAGAAGCTTCGAACGGAATCGGATTTTCTACCCTTGTTTGTTGAATGGCAGGAGATCCATCTTCATTCAAAGGATCTACAGATGGGGATGCAGCACCCAAATGATCTACTCTATGTTGAGGTGGATCTTCAAATAACACCCACCCTTTACAAATTTCCCAACAACCGTGAAACTGAAAGGGTTTTGTGCTGCCTTCCATATACAATTCCTCCGCTTGACGTCCCTAGAAAATATAATTACAAAAAATTTAGGAAATTAATTCATGAAATTAAATGTAATATAAGGACATATAATTACAAAAATTAAATGTAATATAATTAAACATTTAAAATAAACTGTGAAAACACTAACTTCGTCATAGTAATTGGCGCCGCTTTCATGTCTACTTGCGGCTGCTAATAGTGCTTGATGCCATTTATTCAAACTTGGATGAAGATGTTTCTTCCATCTTGAAGAACAACTTTCGTGGTTTCGGGTATTCGGTGGAATGGTGCCTTCGTAGAACTCTAAGTATTTTTTGGAAACACGAGTCCAAACACCTTCACTTGTTTGAGAAATCCCCCTCACACTATCTTCTGAGACCCATCTATAAGCCTTGCAAAGAGCTTCATCTTCTTTTCGGGTCCAAGGCCTACCTTTGATTGCAGATGAGGCCATTTTTTTGGAAAAAAATGAAGGAACTATTGAAGGAAATTATTGAAAATATATTGAAGGAAATTATTGAAAAATTGAAACAAATATTATAGATAAGGAAATATTGGAAAATATATTGAAGGAAATATTGAGAAATTGAAACAAATATTATACATGAAGTAAATATTGGAAAATATATTGAAGTAAATATTGGAAAATATATTGAAGGAAATATTGAGAAATTGAAACAAATATTGAGAAATATTGAGAATGAAATATTGAACAAGGAAATATTGCAAATGAAGTGAAGAATTGAAAGAACTTCACCATATTTATAGAAGAAAAGAAATGTTAAAAAAAAAAAAAAAAAAAAAAAAAAACAGAGCGGTAACCTGCAAGTTGCAGAAAAAAAAAAAAATAGTGAAGCAACGGCTAGTGGCTCGCTAGCCGTTGGAAATTTCAAATTCAAATTCTTATTTCTGTCGGTTATAACCGACAGAAATAAGAAAGATTAAAAAAAAAAAGAGCCAGCCCTCAATCCCTCTCCGATTCCGTGGGGACCCTCCCAGATTCCAAAGCCCTCTGGCCTAGCCCTCGGTTGGAGACGGTTTTAGGGCCATTTTCGGCCCTCTGGCCCTCTAGCCCCTTCGGTTGGAGATGGCCTAAGGGGAAAACGAAACAAGAAATCAACAGTGAGACAACACTCAACATTGCGAGACATCGCTCAGGACAAGCACCACCCAGTAGGGGGTAAGGAAGCACCACCCGATAGAAGGTAAGGAGACAGACCATAGGAAGAGGAAGGAGGGGGAAAGAGATTGCCACAAACTCAGCCTACAGCTAGGGTTGGTGACGATTAGGGTTTGGAGACGTTGAAGAACTAGATGAGGGAGCTATAAATTCTTGAGAACCAGACTTATATTATTAACTTCGGGATATCACATTGACAACAAATTCGTTACATACAAGTTTTTATTTATTTTTTATTTTTTATTTTTTTAACACACAATGTGACAGATGCAACCATCGTGGTCGTCATCATCGTCAACATTTTAGCTTTGCGACTTTGAGGGCTAACCAGACACAATCTCATACATTTTAAATTTATTTGTAGCTGTTATTTTCATTTAATTTATTCAATTTGATCATTTGACTTTTTTTTAACAAACGAGGTTATTTAAGAGGGAAGGAGTGGGCTTAGCGATGGCAATAGATCTGTTTGGGGACGGAAATGCTATATCCATCCCCATAACCACAAAAATTAACCATATTCATAACCACAAATGAACTATCGGGTATTATCCATAACCATACCCACCGGATAACGGATTCCCTATCGGTTAACGGTTATATCCATAGGGTTTAGTAAATATTAATTTCGTCATTAAATATTTGATGTATAAAATGATTTAATTAATGGATCTTGTGGAGCATAAAAATTAAAGCTAAACATTGATAATGTTGGTTGATTTTTGATATCTCCCATAAGTACCATTAAATTATCATATATTTTGATTCATATCAAAACTTTTGAACTTTGCCACAAAATACAACTCACACAATGTTATTTTTGTATTCTCAAAGTAAGATTTGGTGAATAATGAATATATATATATATATATATATATATATATATATATATGTGGTATTTTGATATGGATCCAAAGTAACTAAAAATTAGACCTATTTCAAAAGTCAAAAGTCACTAAAAATTGGACATATTTCAAAAAATGGGCTAGAAAATTGGACCTATTTCAAATTTTCCCTATAACCATATCAAAAAACATAACCGAATAATATTTACGGTTTTTCCCCACATCCAAAATATACCCGAATTTTCGTACCCAAATCCAATATATTTGGACGGTTATCCACGGTTATCGGGTTTAACGGTTAGAATTGTCATCCCTAAGTGGGCTTAGCCTCACAATGAGCTACTAATAATGTAATTCAAATTCGCTTTGGCGAGAATCAAAACTAAGACCTTTCATTTACAAGTGAAAATGAATATTATTAGACCGTGGTACTACGTAGCATGATTGTTTAACTTATTTAATTTAATTATTAAAATAAGGATGAGTATGTTAAAATCATCTCCCTGCAATTTGTAATTGAGTCAGTATAATAAACCAAAAACCCAGCATAAGTCAGTAAACCTAGACAATGCATCAATTGCAATGAGCAAGCATAAACGCTATAAACGTGGGGTATGTGACACTATCCTCTAATACAATTTATCAATTAATTGAAAAACAAATAATCTTGCACCAATAAAAAGGTGAGGAGTATGAAAATCTTGAGAGAAAAAAAGTTGACAAAACAGATGGAAAGCTTGATGGATCTAGAGTCTAGACTTATGATCTAATAACTTTACTTGCAGTGAGAAGCATGGCTGTATATCTATGTCGAGTAGGGAACTGTGGCTTTGGTGGGTCCGGTAAAGCACTGAACTGATGGTAATTAACGGAAAGGGATCATCTTCGAGTATTTCCACCTAATCCTCATGATTCATAAATTCAAATATTTGAAATTTGATTAAACGGTTAAAATTATTATAATTTTTTTAAAGGATCTTATGTTTGTAGTTTTTGGATCAAATTTTAAGGGTCTAAATTTATGGGTCATTAGACTTAAGTGAAAGGGATCCGGATATAATCCATTTTCGTAATTAACCTGCAATTAATCAAAGATTGTTCAGCGTGTCTGAAACACATATACATATACCATGTATCGATCGCAAATAGATACACATCTATACCCAGCCTCGAGAAAACCTTCTTAGGCCTTATTCAAGGCTTGAATGCACAAGGCCGAAACTCAAGGTGAGAAAGATAACTTTGTAACTGAGGTCATGAGATATATCCTATTTTTGGATTTCGAGCTAGCTTCTAATATTATACAAATAGAGAGATACATGAAAAAAACTTTCATCCACCTAATAACATATGACGTATTATTTTTATTCTAGAGCAAGGTTCTAAAAGACGCTAGGCGCTAGTCGGGCGGCGAGCTGGGGCCTAGCGCCTAGGCCCCTAGCCGGGGACTAGGCGGGCGCCTAGGCGGACTAGGCGGATTTAAGTAAATCTATTATATTTTGTGTAAATAAGTGTCTATTTATACTTAAAATATATATAATGTCATTATAAACTACAAAATAGAATGACATATATATTAGAAGGTATTGGAACATAATGAAAATATGGAGAACATGCATATAATGTGTATTCATTTAAATATTCAACAAGTCTCTTAAAATTTATTGGAAAAAATAAAATGCAAAATGAAAGTTATCTATTTTCTATCTAAGTGAGTTGCAACCTAGGCGGGTCTGGGTGGGCTAGGCAGGTGCCTAGGCGGTCAAGACGGGCGCCTCAGCAGGTCTAGGCGCCATTTCTTAATTTTCAAACGCCTAGGCATTAATCGGGGCGGTGACCAACCGCCTAGCGCCTAGGCGGGGATTTTTAGAACAGTGTTCTAGAGGCATTAAAAAATCTGTCGTAATTAACAAATGCATGCAGTAACAGTAAAAATTTATGAAAATATAACTTCACTGATTTTACTCGAGTTTGCCGTAACATTCACTTCCCTACACAATAGTGCCTGCATCAGGGGGCTTTATTGCTTTCGCACATCACTCCTTTTCTTCCCTCCCACTGTTTTCTGGAAAGCAAAACGTAAAGTTGACGCCTCCTCCTCCTCCCATCCATCAATTCATTTCAATTCAATTTCCCATTCAGTCACTCCAGAAATCTTACAGCCACTCTTGATTTTCTTGAATTTTCCTAAAAAAAACCCTTCTCACCACCATTATTTCAAATTCAAGTCCCGCAACGCTTGTTGGAGCTGGCATTCGATCTTTCTTCAAAATCCCATCAAATTTTTTTATTTTTCTCACATACCTTTTTTTTAAGCTTTATCTTCTCAGAGGTTGAAGCTTTATTTATCTTCTTCGAAGCGGCGGAGAAGCCATGAAAGAGAGGGGCAAAGCTGTAGAAGCAGCTCGCGACAATATCGACATGGAGTACTACCCTTCGTCTGAAATGCCGTGTCGAAGGCACCCCAATTCGTCTTCTGTCGGGATATGCGCATTCTGTCTGAAAGATCGTCTGCTCCAGCTGGCTTGCTCCGACTGCGGCGAGCAGCGCCTCTCCTCCTGCTCCTGCTCCGCCGTCTCGTCGAACCGAAACTCCACTGTGGAGGTCGGCAGCGTCGGTAGAGTCTCGTTTCTGATCGAGAACGAAAAGCAGGAGCCTTTACAAAAACCCAGCAAAACCCAAGAGAAAGAGGACGTGGTGGTGCTCCGGCGAAGCAGCAGCAGCTGTGTCGAGATCAAGAAAAGTAATTTTTGGAGATTTGGGAGGTTTTTTCGGAAGAAACGATCGGAAAAAGATGGTGGGAATAAGAGTGTTGGTGGGTTTGATGAGAAAAGTGAGATGTGGCTGGTTGATCACATGGGAGTTTCGAGATCAAGGTCTCTGTGCAGTTTCAGAGGCGGGGCCCTCTTCGGATCCGAGGATGGCGGCGAGCATTTGATGGTTTCCGGTGCCCGGAGCTCCATTTCTGCTGCGAGAAGCTCTAGCGTTACAACTGCCGGAATGGTTTTGGATTCCGGGAGAAAGAGCGGATTTAGTGAGGGGAGAAAGAGCGGATTTAGTGAGGGGAGAAAGAGTGGGTTTAGTGAGGGAAGAAAGAGTGGATTTAGTGAGGCGGAGCCGAGAAAAAGCGGTTTTGATGGTGAGAAGAAAGAAGATGTTGTAGGGTTTAGCAGCGCAACGAAACGCGTTTTTTCGCTGAAAGAGAGTGATTTCGGCATGGATGAATCGAGGTTTATCGATTTGAAGCTCGATTTCGCGGCGGATTCGAAGCCGGAGTTTTCGGGTATGAGGGTGGGGAGCAGTGCAGATGGAGAGACTGTTTTTGGGAGCATGAGAAGGAGCGAGTTTGTGGGGGATGAATGCGATGAGGGTTCGTTTGGTATTTTCAGACACGGTGGTTCATGTAGATTGACAGTGAATGAGAGAGGGATAAAGAGGGGGAGCAAAAGTTTGAAGGGTTGGAGGTGGATTTTCAGGCATCATCCAATTCCAAGCTGGGGAAGTAGTAGGAAGAAGGATGAAGATTTAATCTTCAAAACTTAACCGTGTTTTTCCTTCGCTTACAGAAGTAATGTTTGTTCTTTTTTTCTTCTTCCTCAAGTCCTCATTTGTAGTTAGTCACTAGTTACACATTTACTGCCTCCTTCCAATATTTTCCTCTTTGTATTTATGTTGATGTTGGTAAATGTTAAAAGGATGTAGCTGATACTAAATGATACATTGCCGAAATAGGTTAGGCCAGCTGAACAGGACAATGCGTACGTTCTATCCTCCTTCTTTGCATTTGCAGAACATAAAAATAAGGAAAAAAGCACTGGTCTTGTAAATTTCGGCATGATACATTTCGCCATAATTTCTGCACACGGATTAGCTAGATGATCAAATTGTTCTACTAAATTTGAACTTTTGTTGTTTAGTCTCTTCTAAGAAAACTCTCGAGTCTAACTTCCGAACCACATAACTCGTGGGACACTGGACACACCTCGCGAAAGAACGAGATTCCACATCTTTACTCACCCGATCTCACATGTTTGAGTCTACTGCCAAATAAGGATGCCGCAAAAAAAAAGGGTTCCAAAGTAGGGAAAAACTTCTACCCATTTCAACAATACGTTTGAGTATCCACGTCTGTCGCACCTCGCAAAAGAACGAGACCCCATGCATTTGGTCTTCCCAATCCTACATTGGTCCCTCGTGGGTCTGCTTGACATGTACGGACTGCCGCACCAAGAATCCTCATCTGCCTGAGCTTTTACTTACAACCACATATTGGCATATCTTATCAAGAATGGCGATTTTCCCACCTAAAAGTCAACTGGAGCAACAAACAATTGACTAAGTCAAATTCTACGAGTCCTTTACCCTCCAAGACAACTTATAAAGCACAAGAAATCCTTTCCTTTTTTTCTTTCCTCAAGAACAAAAAAGAAAAACAGAGCGAAGAGTTTATCTTGCAAATATGTATGTGATAAGGCCTCTGTCGATGTACAAAAAGTCTCCGGCTGATCTCTCTGCCTCTGCCGGAGGGTCCAAACTCCGGCATTCTTGTCGTCAAAGACGAAGAAACGACATGCTGTTTCGAGATATCGAATATCGATTTGATTAAAGAGCTGCCTTTCCCTCAGAACAAGAGCCTTGAGCTTTACTATGCTACTTGGTTTTATCCCACGGAGATCTTCAGTTCCGCGGAGTTTTCTTCATCCCAGTTCTTGGTCCATATGGGTAGGATAAAGGGTAAGTTTTTCTAGTCGAGTGATATTCTAATTAATGTAATTAAGTTATGGGAAGATAAATACAAACTTGTGCGCAGATGGAGAGTACAACTGATATATGGTAAATTTCAATATCAGGTTTATAACATTTTATTTTTAAGAAGACCACATTCTGAGGTTGCAATGTGACGACACACTGCGTTAGCTAACTGACCTAACGAGCGAGGGTTGTAACATGTAGCATGATTTTGTTTTGCAGGGAGGGGTACACAAGTGCAAACGAGGATTCCATGGACATGGAAACATGCTGCTTCGACAGCTGCACAAACGATCTACTACCGCAACGTTTTGATCCCAAGGACATGTATCGGCAATACAAGATTAATCTTCACAAAAACATTATCAATGTGTCGGGTGGTTTTGTGGCCAGATCAATGTCCAAAGATGGGTACCCTCCGGAGGCATTGTGGAGGAGAGGGTGGAAACTCACAAGCTTAGCGTCCCCCGGATTTGAACTAGGTGATGCACGGGCCTAGATGCCGCCCTACGCACCCGTCTTCCGGATTTCAATTTCCCATTAAGGAATGTGGTTGTAGGGAAGTGGTGCTGTCCATTCATGTTTGTTAAGGAAGAGACGCCGAATACGTTGATGGACATAAGGAACAGACCAATGTACTATGAGATGACACTTGAGCAGCGGTGGGAAGAAGTATTTGTGAAGGATCATAGTCTTCGACACGGTGAAGGCAACGCCGTTGGTGTGGATTTTGTTGTACCAAGTGAAGTGGTTATGGTGGGAGGGAGGGAAGGTGGGTGTGATGAGAAAAATGGGGATGAGTTTAGCAATTTTTGAGAGGATGAAGTGGGAGCAAGGGACTGTTAACAAAATACTTTCGTTACTGTTCATTTTTAACGAAAATGATATTTTTACTTTAAAAAGTCACTCCTGTTACTATTTACTTACAACATCTTTTTGTCATTTTGATTAAAACTCAGTTTTCAAGCTTTTTTTATTAGTTTTTTTTTTTTTGTTTTTTTTGTTTTTTGTTATTGGTTGATAGGTTTTCTTTTGTCAAGAATGGATGGGAGCTTGGTTTTAAGCCATGATTTTAGGCACACTCTTCATAGGACTAAATGAAAATGAAAATTTGTCATTTTTTGTATTTTTGTTTAAATATCAACAGAACGAAGAAAATTTTATTGATAATGAAAAAAAAAATTACACTTAGTCCTTTTTATATTTTTATATGCTATTTTTGTATAAAATTTCAGGAAAGGAATCTTCTCCGGATCCCTTCCTCCTAATCCACCAAATTAGGGAATCCGTGCCGTTGAAATTTGATCTAACGGCTACAAACATGGACTCACTTGAAAAGTTATAATAATTTCAATCGTTAGATCAAATTTCAACGGTACTGATTCCCTGATCCCTTTCCAAAATTTCAGATTTTGTACCCATATAAAATTTCAGATTGGGGTTTTTTGCATTGTTCTAACCTCAAGGTTATGGATTCAGTTATGCTTTTTGAGGTACTATTTGATTTATGAATGTGTAATTTTCTTTTGTGAATCACAAACCCAATTCATCCAAGAAACACCTTTTGAGGAATGTTCACATAATTTTGATCAATGCTGTTTACAATGGAAAAGGATCCTTGCCGAATCCTTTTCTTCTGAATTATGGGGATTTTGTGATCATAATCGTTCATCGTATATCGTGTGATCAATTTTTGTTAGGTACTATTTATATTTAATTTTAAATGATTTCTAACCGCACGATATACGATGAACGGTTACGATCACAGGATTCTCGGGATCCGACGAGGATCCTTTTCCGTTTACAATGTCCATTGTTCACATAAAATGTAAATTTACTTATGATCTAATGTGCAAAAGTAAAAAAATTTTGTATCTGACAGTCGAATCAGGTGAATTATTCTACTCATTCACAAAAGTCCGTGATATTGGAGTTTGTATTTACATGAAGCCAGATATAGTTAATTTCATTTCTTTATAAGTGGGTTAGACAGTCTATCTAATTAATTGTCAGACGCAATTTTTTTTTTTCCAAAACATGAGACTGATTCTTAGTTCAAAGCCAAATTTGTTCCAACTTATATACATCGTCATATGGCTCAAAAATTCAAAAACAAGAATTGTATAATATGTGATAGGGAAATTTCGTATTGACCATGAAGTGTAAGAAAATTCATGAATTCCTTACAGTAATTGTCAAGACATATAAAACAATTATTGTGAGGTAGGAGAAATGGTTCTTTTTATGAAATCACCGACGACTTGGCCGATTAGAAAAAGAGGATGAGGTCACTGTAACACGTCTGAGAGTCTTGACTCTGATTAGAGAGAAATAACACTACAAAATTTAGTAAATAAAAACGGAAAGAGATTATCTCTTGATCTTTTCTTTCAAAGTTCAGGAATCAAGTGATTCAGATCTTTAAAATTTAATCCAACGGTTAAAAATAGAGAAGTTAGTAAAAAAATTTAAAAATTATAATAATTTTGTACCGTTAAATCAAATTTTAAAAGTCCGGATCATTTGATTTCTGGACTTTAAAAGGAAAGATCCGGAGATGATCTATTTCTAATAAAAACAACTACAAAACCACAAAAAAAAAAAAAAATATTTATTAAAAATAAAATGGAATTTGCTTCAACCAAGCTCTACGTTGAACCGCATATAACGTTGAACCTTGGAACGTTCAACTTCATTGGCAAATCTTATCAAGAACCACAGTGGCGACAAACAATTGACTAAGTCAAATTCTACAAGTCCTTTACCCTACAAGACAACGTATGAAGCACAAGAAATCCTTTCCTTTATTCCTAAGAACAAATAGAAAAAACAGAAAGTGAATAAAAATTTCTGCAAAAATGTATGTCACAAGGCCTCTGTCGATGTACAAAAAGTTTCCTGAGGATCTCTCATTACCCCCGCCGGAGGGTCCGAATTCCGGCATCTTGGTCATCCAAGATGAAGAAGCAGAGCCTACATGTTGCTTTGGTCTATGCAAATCCCACGAGCACCTTGACATGCCTTTACCTCAGAACAAGAATCTAAAGCTTCGTTATAGCACCCAAACGGGAGAAAGCCAACATGTTTCTCATTTCTATACCGCCTTCATTCCGGTCCTTAACCAGCCTTTGGCTTCCAACCGTTACTACGCGATCCAGTCGCGTGGAAAGCTTGAAGGGTATGTATGCAATCTCAATTTGAGCTTGATGTTTTGTAGTGGAAATGTCAATTCCTGTAGTAATAGGATTAATATTTTTTTTGTTACCTAACTTGAAATACATTGTTAGTCCATTATGCAACTTAATTGATTTCGGTTTCCATGCAGGCAAGCCTACACATGTTCAACAGATGAGAACTTGGGAACCTGCTGCTTCTGCACTTATGTAAAGGATGTGCCGTCACAGCCGTTCAATCCCAATAACATTTACCAGCAATATGAGATCCAGCAGAAAGGAAGATGCAATCAATTTGGGGGTTTTGTTGCCAAATCCATAGCTTCAGATGGGTACCCTCCAAAATTTCTTGGAAGAAAAGGGTGGGAAATACACACGTCAACTCCCCGTGACTTCCATTTAGGTGAAGCGCTGGGTCTAGACGCTAAGCTACGCGCCCGTCTTCCAGATTTCAACTTCCCATTATCACTTACAAGCTCGAATCCGGTGGTTGTGGGGAAGTGGTATTGCCCCTTCATGTTTATTAAGGAGGGAACACCAAAAGATCAAATGAGTAGGACAAGGTTTTACGAGATGACACTTGAGCAAAGATGGGAACAAATATTCGCATGTGACGGTAATTATAGCGAAGGCAACGCCGTGGTGGTTGATGTTTTTATTCAAAACGAGTCTGTTGCTGTTGGCGGGAACGCGGAAGCTGTGCATGAGGAGATGGATGTGGCTAATGGGATTATGTGGTATAGGGGTTTAGACAATGTGGGGGTGAGCTTAGGAATTGTGGAGAGGATGAAATGGGAGCAACAAAGGTTTGGATGGTTTGGAGGGAACGAGAGGCAAGTGAGAGTGAAAAAAGTAGAGGAGGTTGGAGGGGTGGATAAGTGGAGAAAATTTGGTTGCTATGTTTTGGTGGAGAGGTTTGTGTTGAAAAGAATGGATGGAAGCTTGGTGCTAACTTACGATTTCAGACACATTCATCATATTAGGAGCAAATGGGAATAAAAATTTTGCTCTTTTTTGGTTTGTGATTGAAAATTTCATTTCGTTCTGTGCTTTTGATGGATGTAATATCACTCGAAGTAATATCGTTTTCATTATTTTTTTTCTTCGGGCAAAAATCTTGATCATTGTATAAGTAATATGAGTAGTTTCATTTCACCTGTGTTTGTAATTTGCCTTTTTTTTTTAAAAAAAAAAGGATGTATTTCTTTGAAGAAAATGGATGGGAGCTTGGTTTTAGACATGACTTCAGTCACACTCATCAGGTTAGGACTAATGGAAATGAAAATTTGTGTTTTTTGTATTTATATATGCTATTTGTGTACAAAATTTCAGATTTTGTACCGAGAAAAAAATTTCAAAATTGGGATTTTTGAACATTTCTAGGTTATGGATTCAGTTATGCTTTTAGAGGGACTATAGTCGAACCATTCATTCACAAAATTACAGGGCTGTCACATTGGAGTTTGTATTTACATGAAGTTGGGTAGTATTTAAATATAGAGGATTTTATTTTTTTATAAGTGAGTTATAATTCATTCAATCCGATTGTTGGACTTAATAATTTTTTCTGAAAATGTGACGGATTCTTAGTTCAAAGCGAACTTTGTCACATTATCATATGGCTCAAAATCAAGAATGTATATAATATGTCAATGTCATATGGAGATTTCGTATTGAATAAGAATTGTAAGAAAAATCTTGTGTAATTTAAAACATTGAACACAAATAAAATATTCAAAAATAATAGTCGGCTATAGCAACAAGCAATTGACCAAGTCAATTTCTACATAAAGCACAAGAAATCCTTTCCTTTTTTTCCCTACAAACAAATAGAAAAACGGGCTTTAGATCTAGGTCCAAAGATATAGATTGTTTTTTAAAGTAAGTTTAATTATCTAATTACATGTTTTTATTTTTTATATTTTTTAAATATTAAAAATCAATTAAAATATTCTAATATTATGCATTTTTTAACTCAAAAAAAAATCTAATTAATATCTTATAACAAAAAAAAAAACTAATATACAAATATAAATTTATCTGCAAAGCATGCTAGAGAAATTTTATTTGGACCTAGCTATCCTATCTTTACATCCAACTAAAATAAAATTTCTACTAAATTTTCAAGTTTGCCCTTAAATAAATAAGAATAAGAAAAGAAAAGAAAATAAACATTGGTATTTTTATTTCTTCACCCAATAACTCAAAAAAATGGCACACATCTACACTCCTCCATTTTTTCCTACGAAACACACCCAAATGACAACAAAATATTCTCCTGAGTTCATCAACAAGTAAGCTTGCTAGAAACCCTTGTTACATGAAACCCTTAGTGGCCCTTATTTCTAATTTCAGCGGAGAAAACTTCTTACCAATTTGTTGGACATGAAACAAATTCCTGCAATATGAGAAAAAAGCTTCCATGTCAGTGTCTATTTAGAAGAGATAGCAACAAGGGTTTCTAGCAAACCGACTTGTTAGTTTTAATAATTTATGCAAGTAGCCAACTCCCAGATAACGGTTCAAACAAGCAAACATATCAGCCGAAAACCTACACTGAAATTATCAATGAGGGCTGATAAGGGTTTCTAGCAAGCTGACTCGTTGATGAACTCGAGAGAATATTTTACTGTTATTTAGGTGGGTTTTGCCGGAAATAATGGAGGAGTGCACTGGTGTGCCATTTTTGGAGTTATGGGGTGTAGAGATGAAAACACCAATGTTTATTTTATTTTATTTTATTTTCTTATTCTTATTTATTAAAGGGTAAACTTGAAAGTTTGATAGATAAAACTTGTTAGTTGGATATAGAGATAAGATAATTTGGTCCAAATAAAATTTCCCAACATTCTACCCTAACTCAAGTAACAAATATATGAATATTTCAACAAAAAAAAAAAAAAACAAATATATGAATATATTATATACCTATAAGAGAGATATGAAACCTAACTAAAAGGTAATAAATAATCAAAGAGATTATTAGGAAAAAATTTGATTTTTATATTAAATCTTATCATTGAAGAGATAATTATTGATGATAAAAATGATTAAATTCAAAGAATTGGGCTTATTTTAATAAAGTAAACTATTCTTATTATTGGCTAAAAAATTAAACTTATATCAAATTTCTCCATAAAAAAACAGAGAGTGATGATTCAGAATTTCTATAAAAATGTATGCGATAAAGTCAAAATTAGATGTCAACAAGAAGTTTTGGAGGTAAGCTTCCAAAACAATAATAATGTGTAGTTTTAACACCTGTCGACGTGATCGTCACATTGAAAATAAGTAGCCATATCAAAATTAGATGTCAACAAGAAGTTGGAGGTAAACTTCCAAAACAATAATTTGCCGTTGTAGAGAACTATTGGCGTGTTTACGTAACGGTAATGAAAATAGGAGGAATTGAATTGAGGAGGAGTTAGAATGATGAGAAGTCAAAATCGGATTCATGTTGAAGCTGGTTACTTAAATGTTCTGGAATCGGAATAGAATTCCATACAACTGTTTACTAATTTAGTAGAATCGGAATATAAATCAGTATGGTTACTAAAATGCCCTTGTTCCAAATCAACCATTTTAAGGAAAACTAATGAAAAGTCCAAAAAAACTTCCCTTTTAACGAAAAGTTCTTTTTAAAGGTATAGTGAATAGTGTCAGTTAAAGGTAAAAAAGTGGTTTTTCGTTAAAAGTGAACAGTACCGGGACCTTTTCATTAAACCTCCCAATATTTTATATACTTTAATGGGTTTATAAATGATAGTCTTGGAAATAAAAAAGTGAGGGCATAAAGGGAACAAAAGTGTCATTCCGATTGCCCAAACAATCAAGAATTGGATTACCACATATATCTAGGGAATCCAATCGACCCATACAAGGAATTGAATTCCAAAATTTGTGTGGTCCCTACTATTTTTTTGATTCCTTTTTGTTTAGTAAACACCGGAGTACTACCTAATAGGAATTCAACTTTCTATTCTCACGATTACGGATAGCACCGTATAATTAGACATAATGCACATACACAAGAAGACACTGGTGATTAAAAAAATAAAAAAATAAAAAAACACTAGAAAACACGCGTTATGCTGAAATGCCTTTCCAACTTAAGGTGATTGAGAAATAAATGTACGAATCTTCCAGGCATTTGCTGCAAATTGTCAATTTCTGACACTTTTCTTGACCAATCAAGATAAGACTTCGACGTAATTATTAGCACTAGACTAATCTCCACCGCTAAATCACATAAGAAAATTAAATAATAGCTTAAACGTTAATAGATAAACTTTCATAACACGAGTATACTTCGCGTTCCTATAACATCTTGTGCTAATGATATAAAGTTTTATGTAAGTTCTTCACAACGTGAAATTGTATTAGTGACATAAAATATCACAATATTAATACGAAGGTGTCCTATAAGTTGCCCACCATACGTCACCAGCTTTTTAAATATTTGCAGTAGCGAACAGTTTTCTGAATTACAAGAAGGTAGGCCATAAACCTAGGATATAACGTGCAAAGGTTATAGGTGCCTTCTCAGAAGTTTGACTTCCTGAATTTCTATAAATTAAACCTCTTTGTAATCAAGTAATTTCATCAAACCAATTTGAAAGAGAGCCAATAGTTCTTTTCTTAGACGGTTTCTTTGCTTACAAAAATGTATGTTACAAAGCCCCTGTCTGTGTATAGAAGGTCTCCTCAGTTACTTTCTCTACCACCCCCGGAGGGGCCAAATTCTGGTTATCTTGTACTCCACGACGACGAATCAGTCCGAGATAAACTGTTGCGGATGCGAGGACAACGTGGTTAGAGGTTTGCCTTTCCCTCAGAACAAGGATCTAACCGTTGGATATGGCTCAGATGATGATGCTGTCGCCTTCATTCCAGTGCTTAATCAACCCTTGTCATCCAATCAATGCCATGTCATAAGTCGAAGAGGGAGACATAAAGGGTATGCGTATATATACACTCATGCATAACCTTGTTATGATTGATTTTTAATGTGGCGATATGACTGTCACATAGAAAACTTTATATGTACAATTAATACCGGAACTGATTTGATTTGCAGGGAAGCATGCACAAATACGAGGGAAGAGGACACGGATATTGGCTGTTGCGGCGGTAAAAGTATACCAAATGCTAAACCAAAACCATTGGACCCGTCAGACATATATCAGCAATTTAGGATACTTCCCAAGGAGATGGGCAGCAGTCGTTTTTTTGCCAAGTCGGTTGATCCAGATGGTTTTCCTCCTTACTTCTTGAGGAGGAAGGGGTGGAGCGTGAGAATGAGCACACTGGATCGTAACCAATTGGGTGAAGCCTCAGGACTCAACTCTTCGCTACGAGCTAGCCTTCCCAGGTTTGATTTTCCATTATCACATGATTGCTCTGAAGTTGTGTGTGTTGGCAAGTGGTATTGTCCTTTCATGTTTGTCAAGGAAGGCGGGGTGAAGTTGAAGGACCAAATGAAATATTCTATGTACTATGAAATAAAACTTGAGCAAAGATGGGAAAAGATTTTCGACAGCGTTAATGACAACGCTGAAAGAAAAAAGAATCCTGCTGTGTTTGTGGATGCTTTTGTTCAAAGA
Organism: Cotoneaster glaucophyllus; assembly: GCA_036320875.1. Classification (NCBI taxonomy): domain Eukaryota; kingdom Viridiplantae; phylum Streptophyta; class Magnoliopsida; order Rosales; family Rosaceae; genus Cotoneaster; species Cotoneaster glaucophyllus. The sequence goes on along the minus strand of JAVVNS010000101.1, from coordinate 1,218,367 downwards.
GAGGTGGTTTATGTGGGTGGAAGGGAGGCTGTTTGGGATGAAAGAGATGCAGGTGGGAGTGATATGTTTGTGTGTTTTAAGAGTTTTGATGGGGTGGGAGGGGAAACAAGTGTGGGATTGAGCATGAAAGTTATTGAAAGAATGAAATGGGAGCAAGAAAGAGTTGGGTGGGTTGGTGGGGATGAAAGGCAAGTGAGGGTGGAGAGAGTGGAAGAGTATGGGGGGACGGGTGGTGGCGGGTGGAAGAGATTTAGTTGTTATGTGCTAGTAGAGAGGTTTGTATTGAAGAGAATGTCTACGACTGGAAGCGCCGCAGGACTACTCGCATATGATTTCAAGCACACTCACCAGATTAGGAGAAAATGGGAATGACAAAAATTTGGTTGCTACACCTACACTAGTCATCGTTTTAGGTACATTATTGCAGTATTGTTCTTTTATAATGTTTCTGGACAGAATCATAAGCAGTGTATAAATAATGAGTGTTTCCATTATAATGTCTTCAATCTCAGGCCTTGCACAGAAAGACATTAAGCTTAAAAGAAACCTTAACTTCCAGCTTAGGATGATCATGGAATTTTTTAACCTTCGAGACATATGCTAACATTCCGACTTAATTAGCTACGCGCCCGTCTTCTAGATTTCAACTTCCCATTAACGCTTACAAGCTCGAATCCGGTGGTTCTGGGGAAGTGGTATTGCCCCTTAATGTTTGTCAGGGCCGGTCTAGAGTTTTTGAGGCCCGAGACGATGCCACAAAATATGCCCTTATTTTATATAAGAAAATGATTTGTTTTCACACATAAGATATAGATAAAATTATACTTAGAAAAACACTTCAAGCTTAATAATTTAGAAACACGGAAAAATTAATTTATTTTGTATCGTGAGGAAAAAAAAACTCCGGGTTTACAAGTAGATAGATATGAGTTTTGTTTTCCATTTGAACTTTTAAAGTGTTTTTGTATGAATCGTGAGATATTTTTTCTTATTTACTAACCTTGTCAATATGGGACTAAAAAAATAATGATGTTTTTGAATCTTTAGTTGATATGTATAAATAATAAATGGGTACTAAATTAAACTTTTTTATAACACGTCATATGATTTGTAAATTTAGTCTAAAAATTTGGTCAACATATTACTCTTTGTTGAAGATTAGACTTGAATTGAAACAAATGTTTTAAAAATAACAACTCACATAGCTACTAACTACTAATTAAAAATAAATTAACAACCAAACAAAAATTGAAAAGTAAATAAGCACACATGGTGTTTTGAACCCAAGACCTCTTTATCATTAATTTTAAACAACAAAACCACAAGTTCTAGTTTAATTTCTTTGTCAATAAACCAAATTTTATAAATTTATACTCTTATGAAAACATATATAAATATATCACCCTAATAATTTTGGTGCCCCCAATTATTTTGGGCCCTGGACGGTCGCCCTGCCTGCACTGGGCCAGGGCCGGCCCTGATGTTTGTTAAGGAGGGAACACCAAAAGATCAAATGAGTAGGACAAGGTTTTACGAGATGACACTTGAGCAAAGATGGGAACAAATATTTGCATGTGACCTAATTACAGCGAACGCAACGCAGTGGTGGTTGATGTTTTCGTTCAAAACGAGTCTGTTGCTGTTGGCGGGAACGCGGAAGCTGTGCATGAGGAGATGGATGTGGCTAATGGGGTTTAGACAATGTGGGGGGTGAGCTTAGCAATTGTGGAGAGGATGAAGTGGGAGCAACAAAGGTTTGGAAGGTTTGGAGGGAATGAGAGGCAAGTGAGAGTGAAAAGGTTAGAGGAGTTTGGAGGGGTAGGTAAGTGGATAAAATTTGGTTGCTATGTTTTGGTAGAGAGGTTTGTGTTGAAAAGAATGGATGGAAGCTCGGTGCTAACTTATGATTTCAAAAACACTCAACATATTAGGAGCAAATGGGAATGAGATTTTTGCTCTTTTTTTTGGTTTGTGATTGAAAATTTCATATTGTCATGTGCTTTTGATGGATGTAATTCATCGCTCAAAGTAATATTATTTCCAATTTTTTTTGTATTCGGATGAAAATCTTGATCATTATATAATTAATATACTAAAGTGTGTACTTCTTCAGCTTGATGTGTTACGAACTCATAATAAAATATTCAACAATAAATGCACGTGGTATATCGTCGTGTGTGACGGTCACATTGAAAAATTGAAAATTTCTCGTCAACTAGAACTTGAAGGTGAACTGCCATAGTGACAATTTGTCATTGTAAAGAAGTATAAATGCAGATTTAATGAACCCTTCGAAGCAGGTGCTACAAATTAAACAATTAAAAGAAATCCAGACATTATGCTGAAAGATTTTTTCCAGCTTAGGGTAATTGAGAGATGTTCCTGGCATGTGCTGCAAATTGTCAACTTCTGACTTCCCAATGAAGATAAGATTAAGAGAGAATTATAATAATAATAATGACTTATTAAACTCGAAGCTACACCAGCAATTTATGAATTATTTTCTAATTTGTAATTAGATTAACTAATCAAATAACTGAATAAGTGCATGCTTCTGAAGGTTGACTTAAATTAGAACTCCTTGTAATCAAGTAAATTTCATATCAAATCAAATTGAAAGTGAGCCAGTCTTCCTCAAGGCTTAATGTATGTGACAAAGCCTCTGTCTGCGTGTCGAAGGTCTCCTCAGTCCCTGTCTCTACGGCCGCCGGAGGGGCCAAATTCTGGTTATCTTGTACTCCATGATGAAGAACGGGTTAAGGTAACATGCTGCGGATGCGCTGTTGGCGCTGATGACGTGGTCAGAGACCTGCCTTTCCCTCAGAACTACGATATATATAGGAGTTGGATATGACTCGAATGAAGACGTTGTTGCCTTCATTCCAGTGCTTGATCAGCCCTTGTCTTCCAATCGATACCATGTCATACTTCGGAGTGGGAAGCATATGGGGTATGCATATACATATATATACATCCATGCATGTTCTTCATACTTAACTTCATGTGGCGGTGTTTCTGTCACATAGAAAAGTTTCCATGTACAATTGATATAGCAATTGGTTTAAATTGCAGGGAAGCATGCACAAATTCAAGAAAAGAAGACGTGGCTGAGACTGGCTGTTGCGGCGGTAAATCTATTCCAGATGCTATACCAGAACCGTTGGATCCGTCCGACATAAACCAGCAAGTTCAAATAGTTCGTACGGAGAAGGGCAGCAATTGTTTCTTTGCCAAGTCTGTTGATCAAGAGGGGTTTCCTCCTCTTTTCTTGAGGAGAAAAGGGTGGAATGCGAGAATGAGAGGGCCGCATCATTACCAATTGAGCGAAGCCTCAGGAATCAACTCTTCTCTACGAGAAAGCCTTCCGCAGTTCGATTTTCCATTATCGTATGATTTCTCTGCCGCTGTGGGTGTTGGTAAGTGGTATTGTCCTTTCATGTTTGTTAAGGAAGGAGGAGTGAAGTTGAAGGACCAAATGAAAAAATGTATGTTCTATGAAATTATACTTGAGCAACGATGGGAAAAGATTTTCGACAGTGCTTATAACAACGCTGAAGGAAAAGATAATGGTGTTGCGTTTGTGGATGCTATCGTTCAAAAAGAGGCGGTTTTTGTTGACGGAAAGGAGGCTTTTTGGACTGAAAAAAATGTGGGTAAAGACAGGTTCATGTGGTTCAAGAATTATTTCAATGGTGTGGGAGGAGAAACAAGAGTGGGATTGAGCATGAAAGTTGTGGAGAGGATGAAATGGGAACAAGAAAGAGTTGGATGGATTGGTGGGGGTGAAGGGAAAGTGAGGGTGGAGAGAGTGGAAGAGTTTGAGGGGACGGGTGGTGGCGGGTGGAAGCGATTTGGTAGTTATGTATTGGTAGAGAGGTTTATATTAAAACGAATGTCACAGAATGGAAACTCGGAAGTGCTACTCACATATGAATTCAAGCACACGCACCAGATTCGAACCAAATGGGAATGACGGAAACTGAAGCGCGCGTTGCCACAATGCCACTGCCACCCTAGCCGTATCGACGTTTGCTTTGATGAGGAAAGAATCATGAGCATTGTATAACAGTATAAGTAACGCGTAGTTTCACTTCACCCGTTTTGTTCCTGCCATTTCAGTTTAATTAAAGGATGAATTTCTTCAGCTTCGATAGGATGCATTTCACTATGTAATGTGAATTTGTAACACATGTTGGATAAGAATTAACAATCAACCACAAAAAAAAAAAAAAAAAAAAAAAAAAAAAAAAAAAAAAAAATATATATATATATATATATAATCCTTTATGCAAAATGATCTCCATTTTTTTCAAAAAATAAGAATTAGGTGTGGGGTCTGCTATACATCGAATTTCAACGATTTGAACTGTTTATTTTTTAAGGCTCGATTTATAGATCATCCTTGCAAAATTTTAATTAAATCTGAATCTATTTGCCTATTTAATGATCAAGATAAAATTTCATTGTTTCTTATACAACAAAGTATTCGTTAATTTCTTTGTATTTAATTAGATGTCTTAAACATTTCTGATTTGGCTAATATTTTACAAGGATGATCTATGAGGTGCAACTTGAAAAATAGACAGTTCGGATTGTTAAAGTTTGATGTGGTGTGGACCCCACAACTAATCCACATTTTTATAAAAATATGGGGATCCATATCCTTAAATGTTTCCTCTATATATTGCAGAAATAACTTGTATATATAAAAACTATACGCTAATCAACAAATGAATGGCAACTATATGTATTATGACCAAGGTTCTAAAAGACGCTAGGCGTTAGTCGGGCGGCGGGCTGGGGCCTAGCGCCTAGGCGGGTAGGCGGGCGCCTAGGCGGATTTAAGTAAATCTATTATATTTCATGCAAATAAGTATCTATTTATACTTAATATATATATATATATATATATATATATAATTTCATCATAAACTACAAAATAGAATGACATATATTATGAAGTATTGGAACATAATGAAAACATGAGGAACAAACCTATAATGTGTGTTCATTTAAGTATTCAATAAGTCTCTTACAATTTATTGAAAAAAATAAAAATAAAAATGAAAGTTATCCATTTTTTGTCTAAATGAGTTGCAACCTAGGCGGGTCTAGAAGGGTGCCTAGGCGGTCTAGACGGGCGCCTCAACAGCTGTAGGCGTTTTTTTTGTAACTTTCAAAGGCCTAGGCATTAATCGGGACGGTGACCAGCCGCCTAGCACCTAGGCGGCGCTAGGCTGGGATTTTTAGAACAGTGATTATGACAACTCGTCCAGGATTTTTATGGAAAGAAAGGGCTTTTTGGTATTTTCACTTTGGGTTTAGACAAATATTTTTTAAATGTGCTTTTGGACCTTATTTGGTGTGCCCAAGGGAGCCCGCCCTCCTTTTTGTGAGATCAAATCTTCTGCACCCAAATTTGGTGTGGCCTCTCTGTGGCCCCAATAAGTGATTGACACATATTCATTATCTTTACTTTTCTAAATTTTGTTGTTATGAATTTAATATGTGTCATACATTTATTGGGGCCATAGAGAGGCCACACCAAATTTGGGTGCAGAAGATTTGGTCTCCCTTTTTGTCCCCCGGACCCAACATCTCTCTCTTTCTTTCACTCTCGGGCCTCACTCTCCTCTCCCCACTTTTCTCTCTTTCTCCATCTCCCTCACCTCTTCCGATTGTCCCTTACCCTTCTCCCTCTTGGTGCTTTTCTTTTCGACACCCACACCCACACACCCAACTAGACAAACGACGACGGCGCCACCCTCACTTCGTGCTCTCTCTCTCTGTATGCTCGCTGCACAGATGCAGCAATGGCAGCCACTATCACCATTTTCCCAGCGAGATTTCACGTTTTCGACCAAAAGGTAAGGACCTGGGCTACTTGGTTACCTCCCTCGTCTCTTTTTCCTGTTGTCGACTAATTTCACACGTGTTTTGATGACTGCTGGTGCTGAGTTGCGTTGGGGGAAACTCCCTTTAGTTTCCGACGAGGACGCTAATGGTTGTAGACACTTTTCTGACCGAATCGGACCACGACTTGACCTGTTTCGGTATAAAATTACTCCCCTCTCTTTGAGCTTCAGTTTCATGTATATTTTGTTGTATGTTGGTGGTGTTTCAAGCTCCGTTGGAGCTAGAGAAGTTCCCGGCCGTGTTCCGACCTTCTTCTTCTTAAGGCCCAACCCTAAAACCCTCTAAACCCCAACCCAGTTCTAAATTGGTCCCAAGCCCTTAACCTTATAGTCCCAAGCCCAAAACCCTGTAGCCCACTAATTCTATAACCCAGCCCAGGAACCTTTAAACCCAAACTCTTTCGGCCTAGGACCCTTTGGCCCAAACCCTCCAGCCCAACCCGTGACCCTTGTGACCCAAACCTTTAGCCAACCCAGATGGAATATTCCTAGGAATATTTCGTCAGGATTATTCTTTGAAATATTCTTAGAATATTCTCTGAATATTCTTTGTGTTGATTTTTTCGAAATTTACCTGAGACACTTCCTAAGGTAATTTGATGTCCTAAATTCGTTTTTGACGTCCGTTGTCCCAAATTCAATCATTTGAATAGAGTTTTACTAATTGGACCCTTTATGTGCTTATGGGCAATTATTTGTGGCGTTTCCGTCTTCGCTAGTTTGCGTGGCTTTATGACGACGGAGTATCTATGAGTGGACCCCTTCTAAAATGCATGTTTTAATAGTAGAAATGCATACATGAAAATCATGATTTTAATGATTACGTTTTATGAAATATTATGCTTACTGATAATGTTTTGGAATACCATATTTTATAAAACTCATGTTCTTTGTAGTATAGATGATGAATGACTTTATACTGCTTATGAACATGCTTTTACACACTTCTTTATAGTATAGATGATGGATGACTTTATACTATGAATATATTTTTGAGATATATGTATCTATGTTTGAAAAGACTATGTTCAATGATTTTGTGCGTATCTGGTTGTGGGAGATATATGGCTGGCAAGAGGTATATATTGATGGCTTCGGGTCGAGAGATACTGATATTGATAGCACTAGTTAGCTCACTATACTATATATGTTTCATGAAAGGTTTTATGGCATGTTAGGGTTTTCGAAAAATCCTATTACATATTATGCTATTAGTTTTCATAAAACTTTGGACAACGTTTTCTAGACACGTTCCCCTTGCGTAGTGGGGTAGGTTTCTAGACACGTTCCCCTTGCGTCTGTAGGGGAAGTTATCTAGACCCATTTCCCTTACGTCCGTATATTTCTTGTGGGCTTTTTGTTTTGCACAACGTTTTCTCTTTGGATAATCGGCATTGGCCCATGAGTCGAAACTGGATTTTATCCTCCCACACTGTTTCAGTATTATATATATATACAGGCCCTTTAAGGGAAGGGATATTCTTAAAGCTAAGTATAATGGTGCGGTGTTACTGTTACATAGAAAAATTTCGATGTACAATTAATATTGGAACTGATTTGATTTGCAGGGAAGCATGCACAAATACAAGGGAAGACGACACGGATATTGGCTGTTGAGGTAAAAGTATTCAGATGCTAAACCAAAACCATTGGATCCGTCAGACATATATCAACAAATTGAGATAGTTCATAGGGAGAGAGAAAGCTGTCGTTTTTTTGCCAAGTCTGTTGATACAGATGGCTTTCCTCCTTACTTCTTGAGGAGGAAAGGGTGGAACGTGAGAATGAGCACAGAGTATCGTTACCAATTGGGTGATGCCTCGGGACTCAACGCTTCGCTACGAGCTATAGCCTTCCTGGGTTCTATTTTCCATTATCACATGACTGCTCTGAAGTTGTGTGTGTTGGCAAGTGGTATTGTCCTTTCATGTTTGTCAAGGAAGGCGGGGTGAAGTTGAAGGACCAAATGAAATATTCTATGTACTATGAAATAAAACTTGAGCAAAGATGGGAGAAGATTTTCGACAGCGTTAATGACAACGCTGAAAATAAAAAGAATCCTGCTGTGTTTGTGGATGCTTTTGTTCAAAGAGAGGTGGTTTATGTGGGTGGAAGGGAGGCTGTTTGGGATGAAAGAAATGCAGGTGGGGGTGATATGTTTGTGTGGTTTAAGAGTTTTGATGGGGGGGGGAGAAACAAGTGTGGGATTGAGCATGAAAGTTATTGAAAGAATGAAATGGGAGCAAGAAAGAGTTGGGTGGGTTGGTGGGGATGAAAGGCAAGTGAGGGTGGAGAGAGTGGAAGAGTTTGGGGGGACGGGTGGTGGCGGGTGGAAGAGATTTGGTTGGTATGTGCTGGTAGAGAGGTTTGTATCGAAGAGAATGTCTACGACTGGAAGCGCTGCAGGACTACTCGCATATGATTTCAAGCACACTCACCAGATTAGGAGCAAATGGGAATGACAAAATTTTCGTTGCTGCACCTACATGTACCGGAAAGAATGGACGGGAAGTTTGGTATTAAGTCATGGTTTTCAGACACGTTGATCATCATATTTAGGAACGAAAAAAAATCCAATTTGTCGTGTTTTCGGGTATACACTAGTCGTTTTAGGTACATTGCTCTCCACTGATAAATGCAGACTTGCATAAAGTTTTAATACATGGATTGTAATACTGTTCTTTTATAATGTCTCTCGACAGAATCATGAGCAGTGTATGAATAATGAGTGTTCCCATTAAAATGTCTTCAATCTCAGGCCTTGCACAAAAAGAGACATTAAGCTTAAACGAAACCTTAATTTTCAGCCTACAATGATCGTGGAATTTCCGAACCTTCGAGATATATGGTAAAATTCCGACTTAATTAGCTTAAGGGTAAATTGAATTTATTTGATTTATTCAGCTAAAGGGCATCTGAAATTCTTTAAGCTGGACAATATTGCTTAATTAATCATAAGTCTTTATCATTCGGGTAACCATGACACAATCCGAAAGAACAAAACAAACACCAAAACACGACCCGTCACTAGAAGATTAAGGAATAGTTTATAACAAAAAAAAAAAAACTCTCACCACCAGCTTTATCTCACTAAGTGGAGTCATGTGTATGAGTCCTAAAATGTCATTGCGTTCGTTTTTGCGCCATGTCTTCTATTAGTTTCAAGTATTTCATATCTTTTTCTAAAGTGTCTTTCCAAGTCTTCCTACGTTTCCCTCTACCTCTTTTGCCATGAGCCTCCGTCCCATAGTCTCATCTTCTAACTGGAGCATCTGTAAGTCTTTGGTTCACGCCAAACCACCTTAACTAATTCTCAAAAAATAGTTTATAAAGCTGGAAAAATCTCCACCAGCCTGTAGAGAAATTTAAACGGAACATACGATAGATGGTCTTTTCTATTAATTCTAGTATGTGCCAATCACTGTCATCCAATTCAATTCCTTTGGTAACAAGAAACCTCAACAAAACATAATGTATGCGATTGACAAGGGCTTTGTCTGTATGTAGAAGGTCCCCCGAGTCACTTTCATTGACTAGCCAAATAATATTAAGATAATAATTAACCTTATTGATTAGCCAAAAAAATACAATCAAAGTTAGCGTTTATAGCTAATGTAGAAAAAGGAAAGTTACTTGGACCAGGAAACAGTTTACAAACCAATATTTATTTAAGTGAGAGAGCAGAGAAGGAGATCGATGGAGAAGGTGAAACGTAAGGGGAAAATAGGGTTTTGTATTGGCCTTTCTGAAGTGAGAAAAAAACAGCAGCTATATTTGCAAATTCTAGCACTTATGACAAGAAGAGAATGGCGTCGGCCTTATATCTCTCAACAAGATCAAAGAAAGATGGCATTGGCCTTGTAATCTTTCACAAATGCCATTAAACTGGCATTGGCCTTGAATTCAACATACTTGACCTGACAACTGAAATCGAACTAATCTTTGTTGAGAACTAATCTTGATCACAGATCCTCAGCAGCATTCGAAATACCATCAGCGGAAGAAGATCACCAAAGACTTGAATTCAACATACTTGACCTGACAACTGAAAGCGAACTAATCTTGAGAACTAAATAACTTTCTTGAGAACTAATCTTGATCACAGATCCTCAGCAGCATTTGAAATACCATCAGCCGATCAGCGGTAGAAGATCAGCAAAGATCATACATGGCGATGATACCATGAAGAAAGTTGATATTCTACTATAAAATCAATTGAGAATACAAGGAGTAACTCAACCTGTTATAAGCCTTGCAACGTTTCTGCTTTCACCAATGAGGGACTATTTTACCTTCATATTCTCACAAAACTGAGAAGATGGTGTCACAATGAGGAGAAATTTTTCACTATGCACCGAACATGGTACACCACGTGCTATTACATAAGTAAAGATAAGTTTTATATTTTAAATTAATTTTTTAACACAAGTATCTCACTACTTGTATATTAACACGTGGTGTACTACTCTGTATTCTAGACACATTGAATGAGATATAGGCAGAGGTGGGCAGACAAAAATTGGTCACATCAGCCTTAAATATATTTGTTCCCCATGCACTGCATCATTCTCATCTTCTCCAAAAAAAAAATCGCCCTCGAGTGTACATTGGTCTTTCCTCGATCTCTTGGATGTCCGACTAGTATGTTCCACAATAGCTAGTTTAGCTCCAAAATTTTCCAATTCCATGTGCAAATCCAAATAGTAGAATATTCCAAGTATTTTGCTTTCCAAAACTTTCTCAAGTTCTGTGCACCCCTTAACAGTTTCATGATAGCAACAATTTCTTTTGAAAAATGCTCGTCAATCTTCCAGATTTCCTTTTGATATTGATGACTTGGAAAAATGCTTGGCTCCAAGTATATTTTCCTACTATGGAAAGCAATAAAGGATTCCCAAATGTAGTCACATATATAATGGGTATCAAGGTCAAATATTTGCATACACCGTTCTTTCACAGATGCACTCATTCCTTTGTCACCATAGCAGTATTCATAAAAAAATTGGAGCAGGATTGGCATTGACTCCAAGTTGCAAGCAACACTGGTGATTAACCACCGTAAACATAGCCTTGTAATCTTCATCTTGCTTGCCATAAATTAGTAGAGAACACCCATCGAAAAAGTTTTCTTTGAGGTCGTCATCATCATCAACATACTCATCATAAATTGTAGGGGAATTCCAATTGACGAAACTGATTTCTTCGACAATGTGCTCTTCATACATATAGTAAATCATAGCCATAGTCTTCAACTACAACGGAAAACCTGCTATGATGCCACTTGATGCAGAAAAGACCAAGAGTCTCGAAAAGACAAGAGGCAGTAACCTGGGAATCGCTCAACCAGGGGGATAGAATCACTCACGTCTCTACGGGGATAGAACCTGAGAATCACTCAACCAGAGGCAACAAAATCACTCACGTTGCTATTCGTGGATTCGCTCAACACGACCAAGTCTCACACTTGATTGAAGGAATGAGAAACTTACTCTCTTCTTGGATTAATTTTAATTCACTAATTTCACTACTTTAAGGATACATATGGAGCCCTTTAAATAGGGAAATTACAAAACATTGGTATACTAAATATTTAAGAGTAGGATAGTTACTAGGCAATTCAATTAAAAGAGAAGATAACAAAGGTTTTGAGAGATGAGAAGTCACTAAAACCTTAAGGGCGTGTTTGTTTGCCCTCGTTAAAGTTCACTGGATTGGACTACCTTGCTAAGACTGCTAATCCCATGTTTGGTGCAAGCAGGACTAAACTTAAATGAGATTAAGTCGGACTCGTTCCGACTAAGAGCTTCGCTAGCTCGTCCTAATGAGACCCCCCAAAAACCACGGGATTGCTAATCCCGTCTCCAACATCGTTTGCACATCTTTGTCGTCTGCAACTCCTACTCCCTTACCCCTGTCCAGATCTGAAACCCACCCCCCACCCACTGCCTAAATCTCAAAATCCAACATCTAAAATTCCCCCAAAAGCACATGCAGACGAATCTCCAAAACAAATTCAAAACAAAAACCTCAAAATCCAACATCTAAAATTCAATCAAAAGCACATGCAGACGAATCTCCCGAACAAATTCAAAACAAAAACGCAAAATCACCAGAAAATCCCGAGATTTTTCGAAAAAATCAGAGGCGATGGGTGGTGAGCTCTGATGAATCCTCTGCATACGGAAAAAAAGGGAGAGGTTAGGGAGAGAGTGGACGGTGGAAATGAGAGGATGGGAGGGAGATGGGCGGAGGAAAATAGAGAGATGTATACGGAGAGTGGAAGAGAATTCTAGAAATGGTGAACCAGAAAAAAAGAGGGAGAGGGGAGGGAGAGACTTGCGGAGGAAAGAGGAATGGGCTGGAGTGATATGCTTGGAAAAAAAAAAGTACCGGCCATTAGAATAGATGGGTGTTTCTAGAAACAAGTAAATGATAGATTAATAATAAAATATTATTAAATAGAGATTAAATAATATAGTATCTAAATTTAATAGTTATCCTGCTTCTTAGTCTGACACTGCATCAAACGCTTCACTAAGTCAGTCCAGCTTAGTCTAGTCTAAGCCAGTCCACCTTAATCCCTGAAGTTAGTCCAGTTCGAGACAGTCCGGTACAACAAACGCACCCTAAGGGTTTATATCACAAATGGTCCCTGAAATTGACCCCATCAATCATGATGGTCCCTGAAATTGAAAATCGATCAATGTAGTCCCTGAATTTTAACTCGCGAATCAATGTGGTCCTTCTGTTAGTGTTCCGTCCAAATTAACACTAAAAAAAGGTTAGAGAACCAATTTTTCATGGTAAAATGACCAAAAAAAGGTTAGAGAACCACTTTTTTTTTGTTTTTATTTTAGTTTTAGCACCAAATCCATGAAGAAATGGAGATAAAAGTGAAGATGGAAAAAAGAAAAGAGAGGTAGTAAGTAAAATTATAAGTAACAGGGTTATTTTTGATCATTTTACCATGAAAAATTGGTTCTCTAACCTTTTTTTAAAGTTAATTTGGACGGAACACTAACAAAAGGACGACATTGATTCGCGAGTTAAAATTCAGAGACTACATTGATCGATTTTCAATTTCAAGGACCAACATGATTGATGAGGTCAATTTCAGGGACCATTTGTGATATAAACCCAAACCTTAAATATATTTGTTCCCCATGCACTGCATCAAACAGTATATGCATGTATGTCTGTATCAGGTTTACCAAGTCCCTTCTCTGACGTTCTTTCTTTCTCGCCATGACCAATTAAAAGACCTTCAACCTTGAAGCCTAGCTAACAGTACTCTTCTTTCAAACCTCGAAACGCATGACTAGTAAACGTAATATATAACAATTAACAAAGTGAGCCTGAAAACAAAGATTGATTAAAAAAATATCAAGAGTTTCTATCTAGATTAAACTGTTATTGCTGGAAAAGTTGAGATCATATAGGGAAAATGATAAGTGAGAGAAAAATATTTGAGTGCAAAGATCCGGTTAACACTGAAAGACAAAAAACGTTTAAACTTGTTTAAATCCTAAATTTTATATTTTTACGTGTTCGAAGTGTATAATGATCAATGACTCAAGTTATGTAGTGTACCGATGCTAGGGTTGATATGTCCACGTTTATGGTATATAATGTTTTGAGTATGTTGTTTTGAATTTTTGTTTACTATCCAAACTGAATGATCAGAACTTAAATATCGGCACTTCCACTTGATCAAACTGATGATGGGCTCAGCTGTGTGCTTCTTGGTGGAGCTAGATGAATGGGACACGTGGCATGCTTAAGTCCCGTCCACCTGTCTAAGCGTAGTTTATGAACCAATAGAATCTTCTTGAATCCTTTTGGTTAAGATTCTGAGGATCCGTAAATTGTGTCCGTTCATCGTATATCGTGCGGTCAGTTTTTGTCTGGTACTGTTTGTATTTAATTTTAAATAAAAATATTTAAAATGATTTCTGACCGCACGATATACGATAAACGGATATGATTCACGGATCTCCGAGATCCTCACAAAGAGATCCAGATTCGTCACTCTTATCCTTCGTCAATCCTCTAATCTCTTATCCTTCGTCACTCTTGCTAAAGTAATGTTAAGAGAACTAAATTTATAAATAAAATTTTAAAAATTAAAGGACATTGAAGTTAATGATTAGTTTATTACTTAAGCATAGATAAACGTATTTAATTTGCAAATTTTGTCTTCACATTTAATCTCCCTGACATTACCTATCTTGCACAGGCACACATCATATATTCTCGCAAGGAAGAGGATCCTCTCCGGATCCATTTTGTGGGAATCCTAGGAATCCTCACATCCTAACCGTTCATCGTATATCGTACAGCCAGTTTTTGTCCGGAATTTTAAATATAAAAAAAATCAAAAGATTTCTGATCGCACGATACACGATGAATGACTAAGATGTGAGGATCCCTAAGGGCCTGTTTGGTATCCTATTTGAAATTTTTTATCATTTCTCAAAATATTTCTTAAGAACATTTCTTGAAAACAAATTTCTTTAAGACTCAAAAACTTGATTGGTTTGTGATTTAGAATTTTTAAATCTTACGACTTAAACTTGATTGGATTGGAGTAGAGACGAAAAAAATAAAAAAAAAGAGGAGAAAGAAAGAAGAAAAGAGAGAGATATATGTTTAGAGTGAGAGTGAAGGAGGGAGAGAAAAGAAATGAGTAAGTTTAAGTTTAAAAACTCTAAAAACTCACTTTTTATGTTTTTAAATAATAGACTATATTTTTGAGTTAGTCTTGAGTTCTGTTTTTGAAAATAGTCATACCAAACAAGTTTTTAAGGCATAAAACTTAAAAACTGTTTTTGAGTTTAAAAAATTGGATTCAAGTACACTACCAAACAGGCCCTAAAATTCTCACAATTTGGATCGGATGGAATCCAAATCCTTCACGCAGTACTAGTCTCCTTTGTCCCGGGCTTGGGTTTGTACTGGACTGCGGTAAGTGATAATTCTGTGACCCGGTCTTCAGGCAATAATTCATCAAAGTAGTGAATCTAGTGATCATAATTTATGAAGGAATGGTAAAGTAAGAATTGAACAGCCAGCTTAAGTGGGCGGCAATTAGATGTATGCACACACGGCTGGTGTCCAGAATTATTTTTTTTCGTTTCATTTGTTTGCTGCTGTGTAGTTCTGGTGAGTTTTGGAGGTCTGGTATAAAAGAAAACATAAAGCTATTATTCCTTATTTTTTATTTAACTAAAGATAGTACATCTTCCGCCAAACTAGTACGATATTAATTCGTTTAAATCTGGCATGACTCTCTGCTGCTTCTCTCTCTTTGGTTCAAGTTCAACGCAGCCACCATCTATCGCCACGATCACTGTCCGAGCTGAAAGAACAAAACTTAAACAGCAGCACTTCCACTTGTTCATCAAACTGCTGATGGAGTTGTTTGCTTCTTGGTGGAGCTAGACGACTGCGGCAAATCGGACAAGTGGCATGCTTAAATCCAGCCCATTTGTCCAAGCATGGTTTATGAAAGAGATGAGCACACCTCAGTTCTCTAATCTCTTCTCCTTCCTCAATTTTGCAGAGACACACAGCGCATTCCGCAGTACTAGTCTCCGAATTCGCCCCGGGACTGGGTTTGTACTGGACTGTGGTGAGTGATATTTCTGTGGCTTGGTCTGCAGGCAATAATTCGTCAAAACAGTGATCATAATGTTTGGAGAAGGAATGGTAAACCAAGAAGTTGAGCAGCCAACTGAGGTGGGTGAAAGCTAGATGTATGTACTTGTACATGGTTCGAATAATTGTAAAAGAAGAATTGATAGAGTTGAGAGATTTAAATTTCCCAATAGGAGTTGTTGGGTGGGATTATGAGGGCCAAGTATGAAGGTATTACTATTTATAGGATTGGACATGGGAAAAAATTAGACCTGTAAACGGGTCGGGTTTATTGGGTTTTGGGTCGGGTTCAATCCGACCCGTTAAGTTAACGGATCACCCGAACCCGACCCGTTAAGCTAACGGGTCACCCGAACCCGACCCGTTAAGCTAACGGGTCACCCGTTTCACCCGTTAAGACCCGTTAACAATTATTATTATTTATTTTTTTTGCATAAAATCTATTTTTTGTTGTTAAGATTTTATTGAAATTACTAAAATATCCTCCACTAACGGGTGCTAACGGGTCTAACGGGTTTAACGGGTTGACCCAAAGTGACCCGTTATTTAACGGGTTGTTAACGGGTTCACCCGTTAGCGACCCGACCCGTTAAGCACCCACCCAAATACTAATATTAACGGGTCGGGTCGGGTTAACGGGTCGGGTTCAAAATGCCACCCCTAGAAAAAATAGAGGAAAGCAGAGCCATGCAATCAAATTTCGGCTAATGTCAATTATTAATGGTGAGAACGAAAATAAGTTCTGCACACTATTTTTCACTTTTTGTAAACTGCTAAAAAAAATTAAAGTACAAGCAAAAAAGTAGATATATTCAAAACAAATAGGAAATTAATCATAAACCTTAGAAAATTAGGAAAGCAATCCGAATCTTATTAGAAAATAGAAAAAGAATCGTAATCCCTTATCCTACTACAAAATTCTAGTACGTATATATGTTAAAAATACTGTATTAACTAATATATTTTTCAACATAAACTCATTTTTTAACCATTAGATTGAAGAATATAAATAAAAATTATATTTAAAAAGCTAAAAAAAAATAAGTGAGCAAAAAATATTTCCCTACTTGAATATACTAAACAGTATCATAATATTTATGTGCTCAACCAACACAAAATACTCAATTATGGCAATCTACGATGTGACAAGACAACACACTAAAACGATAACATACGGACGACTTTGTCCTGTGATATAGCCGACTGTGTCACTGTAATGCATGTAGGACGCGTGATTCACAAAATAAACGACTAAATTAAGGAGTTTTGGAATGTAATAATTTAAGGCTACTCAATTAGTAAGGACTTTTTTTTTTATTAAATTTCTTAAAATTGTTAATTGTCAATTTATAGAACTTCGTGTTTATAATCAAAATCGTTTATATTATAAATTACTCTTTAAAGATCTTCTATGCAAAAAAATCATTTAAAACAAAGATCGTTTAGTCATCAAACTGTTTGAAAACAAATGAACGGTATTGGTAAAAGCATTACGAACCGTCTATATATTTGCTACAATAGATTGACTAAACGACCATAATTTTAATTTATTTTTTTAGAGATGATATTTACAATATGATTCATAGTATAAATAGTTCTGATCATAAACACAAAACTCTGTAATTAAAATATTAAAAAATTTAAGTAAAAATTCATACTCATTATTGAATAACAAAGTATTGTTCATAATTTAATCAGAAATTCAAAACCAAGAAATTTTGGTAAAAGACGTTAGGCCATCTCCAACCGAAGGGTCCAGAGGGCCAGAGGGCCGAAAATAGCCCTTAAAACCGTCTCCAACCGAGGGCTAGGCCAGAGGGCTCGAGAATCTGGGAGGGCCCCACGGAATTTCAAAGGGCCAAAGGGTCAAAGGGCTGGCTGCTTTCCGCCAGCCAGCCAGCCCCGGGGCTGGGTATTTTTTTTTTAATGTTTTCTATTGCTGTCGGTTAAAACCGACAACATTAAGTAAGCAAAGCTTTTTTATTTATTTATTTAGTATTAGTGTCGGTTATAACCGACACTAATAGTTTGAATTTGTTTTGAATATAACGGCAAGCTCAGCTAGCCGTTGTGTTTGGTTTTTTTTTTAATTGCAGCTAGCCTTTGTGTTTGTTTTTTTTTTAATTTTTTTTTTAATTTAAACATTTGCAATATTTTCTTCAATATTTCCTTCTCATTTTTTTTCAATATTTCTCAATATTTCCTTCTTCAATATTTCCTTCTCAATTTTTCCTTCTCAATTTTTTTCAATATTTCCTTCTCATTTTATGTTTGGCCCTATGGCCCTTTGGCCCTCGGTTGGAGACGGTTTTTTATGACAGGGCTAAAACGAGCCCTCTGGCCCTCGGTTGGAGACGGAGGCAAATATGGCTCTGTACTGTTCATTAAAATATTAATATCTTGGAGAATCTTGGAGGGTCAGAGGGCTCAAACGAGCCCTCTGGCCAGCCATCGGTTGGAGATGGCCTTATAGACCGCCTGGTGGACCCAATAGGACAAGTCTTGCATGTCCCAGTCCTTTAAATTGTTCCTCTAATGTATGGTTCAAAAAGAAGGATTTGTATGTGGTTATAATTAATTGAATATTTCTTATATAGTCGGTTGGAATTCAAATTTCTTCATCGTATCAGACTAGATTGTCTTACAAGTAAAGTCAAAAGATCACACGTGCTTCATGTTATTCTGTTGTATTGTCTACATGTTAGGCTTGAAAATTCGTCACATATGAGTGCAAGGTTCTAAAAGATCCCAAACGTTAGTCGGACGGTGAACGGAAACCTAACGCCTAGAAAGCT